>OX381708.1:39708816-40424780 GCA_947462335.1 Harmothoe impar
CTGATATATAAAAATGTGCTGCAATATACCCTGCAACTTTCTATTACACTTGAATAACACAGATTGTTATAATCAAATTTTATTGATATCAATCCTTTATCATAATGATTTTTTAACATATTTTGAGAATGGAGGGATATTAAATGAAAAAATGTGTGCCAACGAAGAAATTCAAAAGGTTTAAAACGTGCCAAACACACCCCGCTTTGGGGAACCTTTTAAGCTATAGCATTTTTTCACCAAAGCTTTTTCATATGTAAATTATGCATCCTATCCCTCATACCCACACAGTAGGGCTGTCCCCCCATCCAAATATTTTTTAAACCCAAATGAGCCAATATCCTGGGTGACTTTAGGTGACGTTTAAACTGGGAAAGAAACAACTTCAAATGCATACATATAATTTTTTGTTTCATGCCAGTGGAAGAAATTAACTCCCTTTACAATATATTCAATTTAACCCTATTTTTTGGTACATTATTTATCCACAGAAATACCGGCCGCTACCAGGGACCGATGAGTGGGCTCACGCCCAGGATCTGAACAACAGGCTTCATAGGCAGTACCGGGCAGAGGCTGCGGCGCAGCAAGTCCAGAGCATTGCAGGACCCTCCACCCCGTCAGATCTTGAGCAAGGTAAGCCTTATTGTTTCTACTATATTCCAGTCATTACGCTGTGCACGCTACGTTGGGAAAAGTAAATCATACAGTACACATGTAACGCATCCTTTACCCATGTACTTCGTTGTACACAGGAGACATACCGGTAGATTTACGGTAGGAGTAAACAAGGGAGGCATACATATTTAAACACGGGTGGGCTATACCTTTATCACATGGTTCAGTTGTCCCCCCAACAGATGCCTCCCATCACAAACTGTACAAGTATTACGGTATATAATGGGCTTAATGTAGACAGGAGACATCCTTCAGTACCGGTATCCAGTGTCCTGTTTATTATCGGCTAAATGTACACCACATATCTAACACTTTTTATCTTTCCTTTTTCAAAACAGAGGGAGAGCCGGACAGCGAGCAGGAGGGGGGCGGGTCGACGGCAACTGCCACCAGCCCTGTCACCCAGCGTGACTGTCAGGAGGACGAGCAGCAGAGCGAGCAGGAGGGGGGCGGGTCCCCGGCCACTGCCACCAGCCCTGTCACTCGGTGGTCACTGGAGAACCCTCCCACCTTCAACGATATCCCATCAGCTTCACACGGTGGGGTTTTCCACACATTGCACTGTAAGTACGGCAGAACAAAATCAAAATTCCCTATATATATCAGTATCATATAAAAAATTCTCTGCACGCTCTACATACGGGGTGGGAAACAGCTTTGGATAAAGGAATGGTGTATGAGATATAATCCCTACCTCCCACATCCTGTTCACAAAGCAAAAAAAAATTTCTTTCCCTCATTACAATGTAATTTATTTTATCTATAGCCGAGGTACACGTGGCACAACAGCACTCCCCCGCTGTTCACTCCACCCCTCTTCCCGGGCCCTGTCCCGACCTGTCTACCTTCTTTAGCCAGGAGTGCGCTGAAGGTACGTACACTACTCACTAGTACTACCATATCACTGTTGGCCATGCTGTTTAGCGTAGTCCTGTTAATTTTTGGCGGGAATAATACAGCAGGTATCCTTCCCTGTACCGTCGGCATGGCGTGTCCTGTTTATTTTCGGGGAAGCATAGACACGATATATTCCTCTTTCCACCCAGTATAGCAGTAGTCCTGTTTATTGTCGGTAGTATGTAGACCAGAGTAATCCTTCAATATACCAGGAGCATGGCCCGTCCTGTTTATTATTGATGCTAGTTACACACAACACATGCCTCCCATCACAAACTGTACAAGTAGTACGGTATATAATGGGCTTAATGTAGACAGGAGACATCCTTCAGTACCGGTATCCAGTGTCCTGTTTATTATCCGCTAAACACTTTTTATCTTTCCTTTTTCAAAACAGAGGGAGAGCCGGACAGCGAGCAGGAGGGGGTCGGGTCCCCGGCAACTGCCACCAGCCCTGTCACCCAGCGTGACTGTCAGGAGGACGAGGAGCAGAGCGAGCAGGAGGTGGGCGGGTCCCCGGTCACTGCCACCAGCCCTGTCACGGAGGGTGACAGTCAGGAGGAACAGGAGGACAGCGAGCAGGAGGGGGGCGGGTCCCAGGCCACTGCCACCAGCCCTGTGAGCCAGGGTGACACCGACCAGCAAGAGGGGGACACGGAGCAGGAGGAACGCGACACCCCCATGACAGCCAGCAGTCCTGGGTCCTCCTCTTCCTGTGTTTCACAGCCGGGGACCCCGGACCCTGACTTTGTGCCAAGTCAACAGGACTCAACCAGCTCTGAGGAGGAGGGGGCAGTGGGCACACGGTATGTATTTTTTTAACGCTTTGCTATACCGAAAATGTAGTATGTAATGTAGCAGACATGTAGTGTAATTCGTGATGCACATGTCAAGTGGTGTCCTGTACCAAGTCCTGTTTCCATGTAATGTCATCCTTTTCCTTTAGTATCTTCCTGTCCTTTTATTTCTATTTATTTTTAGTGCAAACCGTTTGTGTATTTTCTTTACAGAACGCGGAACGCGGAGGAGGAAATGCTGCGCACAGCAGCACTGACGGTCATGATGAAGATACAGAGGCAGAATGAGGGGAAATAGAAGAATTTGTTAATTTTTTGCGTTCGCTTTTATTAAGTAGCTCGGCCGAAAAACCTAACATTTTGTATATCCATATATTATTGATTTTGATGAAAGAATATCATTCAGACATGCATATACAGTAATGACAATGACAATTCAGATACGATTGGGAACTTTATGTGGTATTTCAGAGGGGTTTGGTTTTATCCCAGGTGTGTCATGTACAAAAAGGCGCAGGGGTGCAGAGAACACAGGGGGGGGGGGCCTCACTGACCCTCACCCACCGGGAGCTGCAGCAACGGGCTTGGGTAACCACTACACAGGCGGTCTCTTTGAGGCTATATGTCATATTTTTTAATGTTGTGCGTCTGAATGCGGTAATATATACAGCATGTTTGTGATTTTATATGATATCATCAGTATTTGGGTGATGCATTCCCATTCTCATGTAGTATTCTACTGGGTATTTCACTCGCTGTGACTATTTAAAGTTAGGACATCTGGTACTATAGCTGTGAGTATAATATTATACATAAAAATGCTAAAGTGACCTATCTACAAAGCCTTTTCGCTTGAGTGTCAGCCCGCCAAGAATGGTACGAATGTCTTCACATTAGGTCCCCCTTTTACATAAAAATGCACTCATATATGTATACTGGCAATGAGTACTATATAGTTTCCTAGATGTTAAGTGTATTCTTGTTATTTGTATTATCTTTTTGCATGGTATTTACATCATTGTGTGTTCATGTATGTTTTCATACAGTAGGAAAGATCTTAGTTTTCATGATATACGAGTTTAATGAACAGGGGTAATAAACAGGACACAGGATACCGGTACTTAGTTTTTATGCTATAACAAATGTATGATACCATGGTAATGTTTTGGACAGTAACATATTCTTCACGCTATGACATAGTTGGTCTTTTAATTTGGCATCACGGTATATTATTTTATACCTAACCCGTATAACGTTGAAATAAGGCCGCATGACTTGAACGGATTGTTTATCATCACAATGCTGTCAAATAAAAAAGTAAGGCGTTTTATTTCTTAACTTGTCTCTCTCTCTCTTTTATGTATTTATCTACATAAGGTAGAGAAAAAAAAAATCCCTTTCTTCAAATTTTGGACAGTTTGAGACCTTTTGCGAACCGTGCGGCAGGGCTTTTAGTGGGCGAGGGTGAACGTGGTGCCTTCTTCAGTGTTGCAGCATTTCTTTCCTCTACTTGGGCCATTGTACTAAGTGGTAGGGGGAAGGATTTGACACATTTTTTCTTCTGTAGTCTGTCTGATCTTCTGTGCGGGGGGGGGGTGCAGAAGGCGGACCCAGTGCTGTTCTCTTTCTTCTTGCTGCGGGTTCTGTGGGAAATAAATTTCATGTATTCTCCATTTTAATCCAGGAAACTGGCTGATGGTACTTATTTGCTATAGTGTAAAAATATTTTTTGTAGTTGTAGGATAAGTACAGGGAATGAGACAGCACATTTTGGCTCAGGTTAAATTTCCTTTTAATATATACATGTAGACACGAGACGGGCCATTTCGTACATATCTTTCCTATACAGTTTTGGTACCTGACATAGGGTTTTAAAACAAAAAAAGGAATGCCATTAGGTGGGAATATCATGTATATAGTATGGCGCATATTACTATGTATCAATTATAAAAGACCAGCGCTCAGCGGTGTGTAGTGTGAAAATTGATTTGCCCAAAAAATAATTTTAAAACTTTTCAATAGGCGTATGCTAAATGTTCAATTACTCACCGACTAGAGACCTGGCTTCCCATACGGTAAGCTGGGGCATCCTCTTCCTCGGGCTGAGGTACAGTGGGAGGAGAGTTCACGGCCTGTTCGGTGTGTCGCTGACCCAAACCCTCTCCTGTCTGCTGTTCTGCTTCCTCTCCCTCTGTGTTCTGTGCCTCAGTGGCACCCGGTACAGCCTCCTGTCCTGTCACGTTTCCTGCTTGCACTTCCACTTCCGTAGATTCCTCAGACTGTTCCTCTCCTGTCAGCTCTTCTGCTTGGACTTCCTGTTCCGTTGATTGCTCGGACTGTTCCTCCGTTGCATCGTTGTAGCCTTTCAGCACCGCCCCTGGGAAATCGCGCAGGAACTGTTCCTTCATCTCCCGAGCTGAAACAACATATATCTTCCCATTTACCCAGTCAGTGTAATTTTGTATGCCAACTTCACATCACACTGGCCCTGCGCCACAGGACACAGATACTTTTTTTTGAGGCTTCATTTAATACAGTCCCCCACTCCTGCCATTTACTCCCCGGTGAGTGGAGCACATGATACATGCTTTCTCCACCCCATACTGTAGACAACATTCATCCTGACGTAAGGCAGTGTAACCCACATATGGGACAAATCCTTTTTTTTTGGGCACACCACACTCCTTACATGCAGTGTAGGGGTACACGGCCCCTAAATATATAGAGAAAAACAAAGAAATTTACCTTTTTCTTCGGTGAGCTTCCCCCTTGCGTTGGCCGCACTCAGCTTTTTGGAGAGCAGCACGCCGTGCTTTCTTCTCTCCCTTCAGTTCTGAGTAGGGGCGTGTAGCCTCGTATTTCTTAAGAAAGAAAGACAAATCATACAATACACTCATCTGTTTATTTTTTTTGAACATACTTTCCCCCCACCCCCTTTCCAGTATGGTAAACGTGGGTAACATCGGTGACATACCGACCATGTTACCCAAAGGTTCCTCACATGTCAAGTGCTCTGTCCTTTACCACTACTTAGTGTGCGTTTGAAAAAAATAAGTTTAAAAAATAATCAGAGAAAAAAAAATATATACAGCACACCCAATGAAAAATGTGTAACAAGGAAAACGTTGTGCCTTCGCGGGGGGGGGGGGGGGATTTTTCAACATTCAGCACGTCACCCACATTTACCCTACATTCCATACTTGTCTTGCCATTTCCACCCTCACTCCCCCCCCCCCCATCCGCCTCCACGGCCCCTTTATACTCACAGCATTTGCAGCCGCCCTGTTGGCCTTGTGCAACTCTGGCCACTCCTGCTTGTTCTTTTCTAACCACTTCCTGTGGTCCGCCCGGTTGGCCTGCTTCACCTCTTCCAACTGAGGGTTTTTCCTGGGCATCTGTGTTAAACAGAAAAAAAGACACCATGTTATCCTTCCTGTATGAAATACGGTGCACCCCCTCCCCCCCCCAAGTAGTGCATGAGAAACAATATTGGTGTGTAGGAATACCCCCGCAAAAAAGGCCCCCCCCCCCAAAAAAAAATGGGTAAAAAAGGCCCCCCCCCCCCGGCCATACCAAATGAGCACTCCCTGACAGACAGTTTTATAATAGTTTACTTTCTAGGTTTGATGCGGTAGACAAGAGAGACCCCCACAGTAGACAAGAAACATCCCACCTTTTTTAGATACGAGACAGCCTTATAACATTATAGGTCTGATGCGGTAGACAAGAGAGACCCCACAGTAGACAAGAAACATCCCACCTTTTTTACATACGAGACAGCCTTATAACATTATAGGTCTGAAGCGGTAGACAAGAGAGACCCCCACTGTAGACAAGAAACATCCCACCTTTTTTAGATACGAGACAGCCGTATAATGTAGACACGAGAAGCACCAGCACATTAGGCTAATCCCGTCGACATACCTCATACCCAGCCCCCTATACGTTCAACACAGCATGGCATGCCGGATTTCTGCTTCCTGACATATGTATACACATTGTACAGCATCTTTCCTACCTGATTCATTCATGTTTTCGGTAATAAGTGTAAGAAAGGCATAATGTTACCGTGAAACGTATTGTTGACCGAATGGCGCTCCTGCGTAATTATTGCTATACGATGTAGAGGTCGCTCCCATCCCTTCGTTCGGAAGCACTCCGCTAGATGGCAGCACTTTGCAGTATGTCTCGTGTCTACCGGGCACACTGTTCGATGAGGTTATGTCGTGTCTACAGCGATTGCTATGTCACAGTGTGTAGTTTCCACCGCCGCGCTCGTCTTTCCGGCAACATAACCAGACCGAATCCTGTTTATTATCGTCCCGTTCAATTGTATGTCCGGATGATAATAAACGGGATTTCATATACGCTTGGACGATAATAAACAGGATCCTGTTTATTATCGTGTGCTGCATATGTATCGATATATCGGGTGCAATCAAATATCTTTTGTTTCCCTTTTCAGAACTACCAGCAAAATGGAGTACGAGGAATTGTTCCACAGAAGTTGCAAAAGATGCCCGTGTAAAAGGCTGGAGATAGTGGTGGGGATAATGCAGTGCGTAGAGTGTGGCCACCTTGACACAGAGCACAACACGACACAAGGTAGTATATCACAGTTACACCGCCTACTATCCTGCCTTTTCATCATATGACTTCCTGAAATATACTTCCTACATTACTGTGCAATAATACAACTGTTTCTCCTTCCATTATTGCACAGAGCTACTGCCAGACATACTGTCCAAATTGGTGCTGCTGGGGAAAAGCAACGAGATGATCCTACGATACCTCAGACAGTTTGGGCTGTCCTTCAGGTATAGCATTAGGAGAACACTGCTCCATTCATTTTCATTAAATGTACAGCTGGCTTCTGCACACCTCTACACTTTTCCAAGTACCGTATTTCCCCGTGTATAAGCCCGGGCTTCTACAAGTACTAAGTGGCAAACTGACCCGGCTTATACACGGGGCAGGCTTATACTCGGGGCAGGCTTATACTCCTATACCTAAAGAAATGCTCTTATGCCTTTACATAATTTCCAGAATTATCTACTATTACGACATATTGATGGCAATATTTTCAACAATTTGGTGACCAATTCAAGCTTTATTTCTGTTAAAAATTGAAGGAAAAACAGTCAAGTGGCAAGCAGTCAATCTTTATTTCTTTTTTTCCCAATTGGCAGCCTCAGTACTTTGAAAAGGCGGCTAAAACAGTTTGGCATCACCAGGACAGTACCGCTGGAGCCGGAAACCGTCCTAAATCTAGTGCAGGTGTGTAACATTACAGTCAACTGTATTCCTTTTCATCCATATCCTTTTCCTACCTGAGCATAGCACAAATAAACAGAGCAAACTTATATCACAAAATTAATTTGTCATGACGTCATGTAGTACTATGTCATGCTGTTTTATTAATACTGTTAACACTAAACCAAGTATATGAATATTGTTTCCGGTATAACCATAGAATGCTCAGGAGAAGTGTCAGGAGACAGCAGGCTACAGACGCGTGACAAGGATTATCAGAGACAAATTCAACGTGGCAATAAAAAGGTATTTCTCCCAACTTTGGCGTGCTGCTTCGAAATATTATTTTCGTCCATATACCAACCTACATCTCCAGAACCCTTTGTTATACCGTATGAATCATAAAATCGGTGGACTGTATCGTGTCTACCGCGGGATGCTTGGTGCAATACTGTGTACTGTACACCGCAGAATACTAAATAACAGAGTGAGTGAAAAAATAAATTCTTTCCAAATAGGGACGATGTGATGGCAGCGGCCAGGGTGCTGGACCCGGAAGCCGGGGAGAGGAGGAAGGGAAAGAAGTTTGTACGGCGCATCTTTCAGTCACCGGTATGTACAGTATAGCTAACATAATATGACATGGGAATAACATAGAACGTTCCATTATTTGCTACGACATGTAAATGTACGTTACAATACAAAGTTCCATCCCTTTTATACAGGGGCCCAATGACTGCTGGTCAATCGATGGCCATGACAAACTGGCTACGTATGGGATTTATATACACGGAGCGATAGACTGCTTTTCACGGAGGGTGCTCTGGTGCACAACATATACCACTAACAAAAATCCAAACTTCGTGGTCAAACTATTTGCGGACACCATACAGAAGTTGGAAGGTATGTATACTTTTCCTTACAATATTATGTTCACTGTGTGTCCGCCATAACACTTGACCCGTACACACAAAATACATGTTATACTGTAACACAGGGAAACATGGGAAACCGGATGAAACCTAATGCAAGGTTTTATTTTTCTTCTTTTAAACAGTTGTGCCGAACAGAGCAAGGTTCGACCCGGGTACGGAGAACACGCTCAGCATAGAATTGCAGATGTTCCTGAGGCGTAATGGGACAGACGTAGCGTCGGAGCGACCGGCAGTGGTGGACAAGTCCAAATTGAACCAAGTAAATTGTTTTTCCCACTTTATATAGCGTAAGGGCAGGAAAAAAAATAATATCAATGTCTACAACATGTTCCTTCCTAACTATTATACTGTGCCTATTTTGTGTTATTTCTACAGAAAATCGAGTGCTTTTGGTCCGGCATGTACAGGCATGTCACGTATGGCCTACACCAGCAGTTCACACAAATGTTGCGAGATGGGCTGCCTGTCGACGTACAAGAAAACCGGTATGAAACTTGTATATTACCACGAAAAAATATGAAACAGCATGTTTTTTATGTATCAAAGAAAAGAGTTTAATTTTTTAATGAAAAACAGCAGTCCCATTGACTGAACCAAACAACGCCGTATTTCACCCACCCGTGAACCGGTAAAAAAACCAATGGCCGTAATACGGCCCTGTGACGTCATCAAAATGGTGCTTAATTTACATTTGAAGGGGATATAATTAGGCTATCATAGGCCCTCCCCCCATCACAATTTTCGTATTTTAAATCGAAAATGATAAAAAATTAACACAAAGGCACACTCATTTCAAGTCTGTTGACCGGTGTGCCACATTTCGCTCGGCGTATGGCCTCGTGAAATACGGCCCAAGGTCAAATGGTGAAACAACCCGGCCAACAGACTTAAATGAGTGTGTCTTTGTGTATGTATTTCATTTTGTGTAACGCACCCATGCTTTGTTTCACCTGCACAGAGACGCGTTCATTTACGTCTACCTCCCATTGGTAAAGCGTCAGGTGGACGACTACATTCGTGACTGGAACCTTCACAAGATTCGCCAACAGAAAGGCGTGAGTCTGCCATGTGGAGGATGTCCAGACGACATGTATAACCATCCTGATCTTTTCGGTAAGCCCGTATACATGAATTTCTCTGTTTCCCTTCCCATGTTGTTAAGCTATTTGACCTCTGTATGTGCTCGGCCGTTGAACTGTTTGTCACCAAATAATTGGACATGTGATATATGTAATTTTTTTTCTTATTTAAAATTTGACAGGGGGCGAGCAGTGTGGGTATCATTACGGTGTTGAGGCGGCAGATGACATGGAATTCGCGGCAGAGTACCATCAGATAGCAGACCACTTTGAAGACATTGTACCGGCACAGTTTAGGGCAGAGGCAGACGAATTCCTGAATCAGAACAACATGGTGTTGTGCATGCAGAATGCCCAAGCTATTTTTCTAGCTTTGTGTGATCGTTAAATATAATGTGTAGAACATGTCGATGCAATGTAAATAAAAGTACAGAGAGCATGTGAAATAGAAAAAAAAAGTTTCAGATGGTATAATCATATAACGTGTAGCACATGTCGATGCAATGTAAATAAAAGTAGACCGAGCATGTGATATTGTACAAAAAAAATTTCCCAATTGTATCATGATTTGACTATATTATTTTTATGAAATGGTTCACTTCTGTGTGTAACTAATAAAGTGTCATGGAACAGTAGACAAATGCACATAATTTTTCCTGCCCTCACTGAATACACTAGTCTATCTTACGCTTCACCACGCTGGCTTCTGCCCGTAGTAGGCCTCCTCGTCGAAGAGAGAACCTATTACTTTCCCCAATTCCTTGGCTTCCGGCCGCTCCTCTGGCTTCCAGCTGAGAGCCATCTGTGTGACGGGTAGTAGGGCAGGGGCCACCTTCTTAATTCCTTTCGGAAAGCCTTCAGCAGCCATGGCATTCTTCACGTCTTGCCTCATGGGATAGTTCAGTGCTCCGTTGTTCGCATTTTCTACAATTATTAAGGCGGTTGCGTACACATCTACAGAGGTTTGCCTCTTCAGTTTCGACCCGTTGTACACTTCGGGGGCCATGTACGCGAAGGTACCCGCTCCCGGGCCGCCCCCGAAGTTGGTGGCATAGGTTTGCTCCTCCCGAGCGCTCTCCTTTATGCGGGCGATACTGAAATCTAGCAGCTTCAACTCGTAGTTTGGCGATATCATAATATTCCCTGGTTTGACGTCTGAGTGAACGACGGGGATGCTGTGCAGGTAGTTCAGAGCCAGGCACAGCTGCTGCATTACGTACATGCTGTCGTCTAGTTTCAGCACTTCCTCCTGTCAGAATGAGAGACAATCAGCTCCTGTCATAAGGGTTACACAGAGTACTACATCCAGCCGCAAATCAAGACGAGTTGTAATGTAATTGGCACACCGCTGATTCGGTCTCCACATGCTGCCGACAAATAATAAACAGGACGAGCCATGTACTTGGTACGTCAAAGGATGTATCGTGACTACATGCTGCCGACAAATAATAAACAGGACGACCCATGTACTTAGTACGTACAGGGATGTATCGTGACTACATCTTGCCGACAAATAATAAACAGGACGACCCATGTACTTAGTACTTACAGGGATGTATCGTGACTACATGTTGCCGACAAATAATAAACAGGACGACCCATGTACTTAGTATGTACAGGGATGTATCGTGACTACATGTTGCCGACAAATAATAAACAGGACGACCCATGTACTTAGTACGTACAGGGATGTATCGTGACTACATGTTGCCGACAAATAATAAACAGGACGCGCAATGAACCATATAACGCGGGACAACCCATATCATGGCGACAGTGCGGAAAGTGCAGTGTCAGTTGAAATATGGTACTCACTTTGGCCTTGATGGTCTTCATTTTCCGCATTTTCTCGTAGATGCGCGCCAGATTTCTGCCGTTGCACAATTCCATGACGATATGTATCTCATCTTCCAGTTGGCATACGGCCAGCAATCGAATAAGATTGCGGTGACGCATCTTTCTGTATGGTAAAGAAAAGGGGTTATTTTTCTAAAGGACTAGTAACATGCATATGGTATTAAAGGTGGAACACAATGGAAAGCACGGGCATATATTTGTTATTCAGTTTGTTTACTATGACACAGCGGGGAGAAAAGAACAGTGAACAAAGTGGTTTATTATCGTACTCACCCTGCAATGTTTATCTCTGCCAAGAATATGTCGACCGAGTGACTCGTCTTAATGGTTTTTACAGCAACTGGTCCAAAAAAATCACCTCGGTACACCGCTCCAAAGTTGCCTCCGCCAATTTTGCTCGCGTAGTGGACCGTGTAGTCTTTTGGTTCTATGAACTGGAGTCCGGACTCTGAAAAATAAAAAAAGTGAAGACAGCTTGTATGATAGGTATAAAGTGTACTGTATCTCCATGTTGGTTTCATTATTTTAATTTTGGCCACTAAAAGAAAGAAGGAAAAGATTAACTTTACCCTCCTAGTATCAAGTAAAAATAAAATGTATATCATATAACACAGTACTATGCTACATTGTAAACACCTGACAGCGTCTCACCTTGGAAGAGATTTGAGCACTTCAGCACGTTGACCCGGCTGATGTACCCCTGCAACACAACTTCATCCTCCCCCATATAGCTGAGCTTACACGTGTAGCGTCCGGGGGGGACCAATATGAACGGGTCCGTCAAACCCAGGAAGCGCTCCTCCCCCTCCTCCAACGCAAACCATTCGTATACCAGGTCCTTGCTCAGGAAGGGATACGCCACCACCCCTATGTAGGTCGTCTCTAATGTTGTGTATACCTGATATGGCGACTGCCATAACAGGGTCATACCTGTTACAATAAAATAATAGAAATTGTGCTACAACAACAGA
Source organism: Harmothoe impar (assembly GCA_947462335.1). NCBI lineage: Eukaryota > Metazoa > Annelida > Polychaeta > Phyllodocida > Polynoidae > Harmothoe > Harmothoe impar. Next base: position 39,721,284 of record OX381708.1, read on the forward strand.
AAGAGGGGCCATTTAAAAATATTAGCAAGTTTGAATAATTGTTGAATCAACATCGAATAAAGATTGGTAAACATTTATCCATCTTTCTTCAACCACCAGTGCCCACTGGGTTACAGGGCATCATACAGAAGGGAGAATTCCCACATGTTGCTGTGGGTAAAATAAAGTATTTAACATAGGATAGCAATGCCGGTTGCATCTGTGTATACAGGGGGTGGGGGTCCTCTACACACACACCATCACCTAGTTCCTCGGAATGGGAACTTTTTTCTCAATCAAATGAATGAACAGCCGAACAACTTATTCATGTACGAAAAATTCTGCTCCTTCTAAACCATTTTTGTGTAAGAAAGCACCTTCTAATCAGGTATTATTACTATAGAAATGTAGAGAAAAAATGTTGGCATAGCAAATCTGCTATTTAAAACAGTCTGCTCCTTATTACCATCCTCCTCATATCGAGATTTCACTGTAGAGGTGTAAATCTTCCTACCTTCGTCCTCAGCCATATCCGGCCACGCGTTATCCTGTGCGACGGACCGGGGGACTCTAACACCATCTTCGAGGTGCATCTCGATTTTATATATCTCCGTTTCCCCTGATACAAAATAAAACTTCTGTTATGCTGTATGACAGCAGGAATATGTTACATTTTCCAACAGCTTCAAATAAATAGACACTTGAATAATTAAGTGTGAAATTTTGTTGCAGAAAATCTACTTTTTTCCTATACATTTTGGCTCCTGCGTTAAGAAAATTAAAAATTTAAAAAAAAACGCCCTACTGAAATTTTTCTCTGCTTTGGGATGAGAAACCAGACTTTTTTTTTGGAGTGGCCTTGATATGTCATGGAAAAGGTAAAAAAAGACATAAAATTTATGGTACCTTTCATCAGCTTGGCCAGCAGGTAGTTGTGATCCGGGTTTCTCGACTTCCACGGGATGTAGGGCCCGACCACTTCGTCTGTGTCTGTGAAATATTGTAGAGCAAAGGCGGTGACGGCAGTCCCGATCTCTTCCTGTGCATAGTTGTCTGGAGGGGCCATCGTGCTAATCTTCCTTCTCGCTACAAAGTGACAGGTGAACAAAATATACACAGGAAAAATTGTCTCATGTAACATTGTAAGGAATGTACGTGAAAGGAAGTCAAAGCTATGTAGTACTATAATATCTCTGCCTGAACAAGAAAAAAGGACGTAAAGTTTATCACATAGCAATTTATTTCATGTGTCTCTTTGTAATATTTTTCGGGTTTCTTTACCAAATTAAAAGAAGAATGAGAAAGGAACTTGCAACAAATAACAGGGAAAATCAGTTGAACGTGACAAAACATGAACACAACCAAATATTATATCACCTCACCTTCTGGCGCTTGGGGTAAATCCTGCACAGATTGGGAACAGAAAAAACACTCATTTTTGCTGTCCAAGTACGTCATATGTTTCATACAGAATGAGGAAAGAGGACATATTTTTTGTTTTGTTTTTATTTTACAGGGTACAAAGAAACAGGATTTTTGCGGGTACTCACCTTCTCCTCCTCCTGTGTTCTGGGCCTTTTTTTCCCTTCATACGAGTGAGTGGAATCAGGTGGAGGTGGTGGGGAGGAACTTCCTGCTGGCCTTTTTTTCCCTTCAGACGAGTGAGTGGGATCAGGTGGAGGTGGGGTGGAGGAACTTCCTGCTGCGGAAGAAGGGACTTTGGTGTTTCTCTTGGCAGAGCGTTCTGTGTCTTCTTTTCCAGCACTTCCCGTTGTGGCAGTTTTCTTTCGGCGAGACGGAATGTTGACTGGGGGTAAATCAAAGCTACGCTCGGTGTCCGACTCGTGTGTCCTTCTTACCTCACTCAACAGAGAGTCCTCCTCCTCCTGTAAAATTTTTTGGGTAGTTCAATTAAAATGCAGTTCCTACTACATTAAAAGCACAGGTAGTACTTTTGATGAAAGTAAGAAGACTGGATGGTAAAAGCACCCAAAAAATTGAAGGATGTAATGTATTATATTTCCACTATGTACTATGTGCTAAGGCCGAAGAGAAGAGTTCATGTACGCTGTATGTATTAGAAGAAGGGAGAAGTGGCTTACAGAGGACACCTCGTTCTTCTTGGTGGGGACAAAGTACCCCTTTCCGTTCTTTAATAACGTTTGGACCTCCCGATCGTTGTTGACCTCCGGCCCTTTTAGTCCGCCCAGGAGCAAGGCCGAGTGAGATTTGCTCAGCGTGTCGTAGGACACCATAGCGAAGACGCGGGCACAGCGGTCACGAAGTCCCTTGAACGTGACTTCTTCGTCCGGTTGGAATTCGATCTGGAAGAACACCGGTGTGACCATCAGGTACAATATAAACACAGAAAGAACGTGAGATGGTACTACATTACACCAGGCATTGCATTATGTTACATGACATAACTTGTTGTGCTACGTTGAGTAGGCTAATTAGGGGATGTATCGCGTGTACATTCGGCCGATAATAAACAGGACGCGCCATGTGCTGGGCAGGATAACGGATGTGCCGTGTCTACCACATGCCAATAATAAACAGGATGTATCATGTCTATATACCTAGAAATAATAAACAGGACGCGCCATGCGCTGGGCAGGATAAAGGATGTGCCGTGTCTACCACATGCCAATAATAAACAAACCTTGTAACAGCTATGCTGAGAATGTATGTGTAAGAGAAATCCAATCATGCTTTTCGTTTTTGCAAAACCAAAGACTGCGACTTGACAACATATTTTACAGCACGCATTTTATACATAGGAAACAGTGGCAATTTTAACATCCAGCCACACGGGTCTCCATTTAAACAAAACCCTCCATCCCCAGGGTTCAAAATACTAAGTGGTACCTCAGGTATTGACTTTTAGGAAACCTGGAAGATGTCTGCTACTGATCATAAAGCATAGCTGGTCCAGCCATAGACAGCTGTGGGCATTGACATTACTTCATTGTCTTTGCCATGTTTTGACGACCCATTCCCAGCAAGATCTGGCAAAATGACTGCCAACTTGAAGGTGTCCACTTCTGAATTGGGATCCTCATAAACACTGCCGGACCCGGTGTCACAGATAAACTAAGCAGCAGCCAGGTCCAGGATATGGCATGTCTTCCTTCAGTTTTCTCTTATTTCTTTTATGGATCAAATACATTTCAGAAGCATTTATAAAATCAAAACAGAAAGAAGAAACAGCATCAAAAGGAAGTCCAGGTTGCCTCCAGAATGACTCCCCTCTTTAAGACCAGTCTGTATGTGCTTAAAGTGGTCTGTATGTGCCAAACACACATATGTATGGAAATAGGCCCATTTCATCCATTTTTCAACTATTATTACTCAAAATTCATTTTTTATAGTAAAGCAAGGCTCGGGCCCGTCACACAAACCACTTTTCACATACAGGGCAAGTACTATTCTACCCGTTTGGGCCAATACAAACCCAAAAACACAAATTTCAACTATTTTTTCAGCCACACTGATCAATTTTTGCACAATTAACTATCACTAATTCACTCAGGTCCTTCTAAAATGTGCAAAAATCGAGTTCAAGTGACTCAAATCAACATTTACATCACGGAAATACCTCACTATGGCAACAGGGGACCATTTCACTAAACCGGTCTGTATGTGCTTAAAGTGGTCTGTATGTGCCAAACACACATATGTATGGAAATAGGCCCATTTCATCAATTTTTCAACTATTATTACTCAAAATTCATTTTTTATAGTAACACAAGGCTGGGGCCCGTCACACAAACCACTTTTCACATACAAGGCAAGTACTATTCTACCCGTTTGGGCCAATACAAACCCAAAAACACAAATTTCAACTATTTCATCGGCCACACTGATCAATTTTTGCACAATTAACTATCACTAATGCACTCAGGTCCTTCTAAAATGTGCAAAAATCGAGTTCAAGTGACTCAAATCAACATTTACATCACGGAAATACCTCACTATGGCAACTGGGGACCATTTCACTAAACCGGTCTGTATGTGCTTAAAGTGGTCTGTATGTGCCAAACACACATATGTATGGAAATAGGCCCATTTCATCAATTTTTCAACTATTATTACTCAAAATTCATTTTTTAGATACGAGACAGCCTTATAACATTATAGGTCTGATGCGGTAGACAAGAGAGACCCCACAGTAGACAAGAAACATCCCACCTTTTTTACATACGAGACAGCCTTATAACATTATAGGTCTGATGCGGTAGACAAGAGAGACCCCACAGTAGACAAGAAACATCCCACCTTTTTTACATACGAGACAGCCTTATAACATTATAGGTCTGATGCGGTAGACAAGAGAGACCCCACAGTAGACAAGAAACATCCCACCTTTTTTACATACGAGACAGCCTTATAACATTATAGGTCTGATGCGGTAGACAAGAGAGACCCCACAGTAGACAAGAAACATCCCACCTTTTTTACAATTTCTTTTACCCTTATAACAAAAGGGTTGATCGCTGACTGTCCGGCCCTAGTTCCTCATGTTGTATACACCACATGCACATCTCCAGTTAGCTGGAGAACACAACAGGCTGTCAAATTGAAATCCGTAAGGAGGAAGGCAATGGGAGTCAGCGAAGCCCTTGTGAGACCTAGAATTGCAGCGGTTTATATAGTATGTCATCTAGCTGGTACACAGAAAAGGTGTGCAAGAGCCTGTCAAACTGTACTACATGTTTTGCTTGGTGTTTCCTATGCAATATTACATTATTTTTGATACAGGTTATAAGAAGTCAAAAAGTACTACATTTTCATGTTAGGCATTCGGTGTATTACACCCATCTTTACGCATATATATGAACAAATTAGAACAGGGGCAAGGAGTTCATGTACGTTGTATAAACGTACCCTATTGCGGCCGCTTAATACCGGCGTTACAAGACAGATGGCGCCACAGTACGGCCCTTCTTCCCTTCTTCCCGCCACCCTTTGGGCCACAGGTTTTAACTAGATGTCAGCTTGGCGAGTGAGTAGCCCATATGGGGTAACATGGGAAGGTGTGCAACTAGAAGTCCACCCTGGTCTAAGGACGTGACATTTAGACTAGTACAGACCAGTAGTGTACACAACATGCACTATATGGTGCTAATGCATGCCCTAACTAATGCATGTTGTGTACACTACTGGTCTGTACTAGTCTAATTGTCACGTCCTTAGACCAGGGTGGACTTCTAGTTGCACACCTTCCCATATTACCCAATACAGTTTACACACTCGCCAAGCTGATATCTTGTTAAAATCTGTGCTTTGGGCAATGTGGAGAGCGGGTTGGATCACCTTTGTACACAGAATATACCTATTTAAAGTACAATACTAGTATGGGGAAGCTTTTCTTGGTTTTGTTCATTGTTCAGGGGATTGCGAGGGACGGTTACAATTGTGTGGGTTTGGTTGGAAAGTTATTCTTTTGGTTCTTTCAGCTCTAGCATACGCTGTATGGGGATGATGTAGGACAAGGGCCATTCATCACTGGATGTGTCTCCATCCTCAGAGGGCATGTAGAGTTCATTTACAAGCTGACCAATAATAAACAGGATGTATCATGTCTATATACCTAGAAATAATAAACAGGACGCGCCATGCGCTGGGCAGGATAAAGGAAGTGCCGTGTCTACCACATGCCAATAATAAACAGGATGTATCATGTCTATATACCGAGAAATAATAAACAGGACGCGCCATGCGCTGGGCAGGCTAAAGGATGTGCCGTGTCTATCACATGCCAATAATAAACAGGATGTATCATGTCTAAATAAAGAGAAATAATAAACAGGATGCGCCATGTCTGTATGAAATGCTGACGACCAACAGGACTGCTGTCCCCATATACAGCACTGGCGACGGGCGTAACAAGGATGAACATGGAAAAAAAGTGATGCGGGCTAAAGGTCGAGTGAACAGTTCTGTTCATTCTACAAAACTTTTGTTCGTTGCTGGTTGTGTTTATTTCATCAGCTTATTATTTATAATGAGTTTATGTGAAATATGGTAAAGGGAATAGTCATAGTATGTTTGCTACACTTACACTGACAGTCTGGATTCCACGCCTGTCCTTTTTGGCACGGTTACCCCAGACACCCCGGACCTTGACTCTTTCCCCCCGCGTTATTTCGAAAAGCTGTCAGAGAATGAGAAAGAAAGAATGTAAGAATGCAGTATGAGAGAAAGGACCTGGTTACAGTACATACGAAAAATGGGTTATAAATAGTCTACATGTATCAGAATGCTAACATGAAAATAGAAGTGGCATATAACATACAGAAAAAATGAAAAGCATGTATATACGGTACTGTATAGCCCTATATAGTATCAAAGTAGGCTTCATACTAACCCGGCGCACCGGAACCTTCTTCTCTACAGGCGTGGCAGGGATGTTCCGCAATAGGACTTTCCTTTTTTTCCCCACCTTTTCCATCTCGTTCAGCAATTTTGCTCCTGTAACATGTGATTCACTTTGTTGTACTGCGTGTGTCAAACAGATGGTAAAAGGAGAGGAATGGGACAATAAATTTTCAAATGGCATGTTAGAAGGGGAAAGGAGGGGTGACAAAAGGCCTGAAAATAATGTAGGTCATAATGTGTTATACGGTATACTTACTGGGTACATCGGGCACCTTGTGCAAACCTGCACCATGGCCACAATCTATGCAGTCGTGACAGCCTTCCACAACTGTAAATAGTCCGCACTCACATTCAGGCATACTGCACTGGCCCATTTTCTCCTGCAGAAAAAAATACACGTATTATGTCTGGCAAATAATACAGTAGAACAACATACGAAAAATATTACAAAATAAGATGGTATAAGTAGGTGAAGGGGATATACAGTACTATGACATGGACTATATTGACTATATAGTCAGAAACTCAAATTAGGCCTGGGTCACCAGTGGCACTGGTGTGATCACAATATTGGTGCTAGCGCTAGCGCTAGCGCGGCACCCGTTTATGCAAATCCTGTGTGTACTACCTGGGCCAAATTTATCTATTCTACCGTAACAGAAGAAACAGGAAGTAGGAAAAAGTGTGGCTGTTGGGAGGGATGTTGAGTGTGTACTATATACGATAATAAACAGGACTACATGTAGTAAAATTGTGATAATATTTTGGTGGCAGTGGAAAGGTACATTGAGGTGTTAACACAGCTGTATGACAGTATGAACTTGCATTACTGAAACTTTATTCTGTTTGTAACATAGGAAAGATGTATGATACTTACATGGCGACGGGCCATGTGAGGGGCGCAGTTGTTGCAGTAATGTGTGCCTTTTTGCGAGGAGAATTGAGTACAGAAGCACCCACTTTCCACACACTTCCCCCGTGTCACTCCCTCGTGGTCCACTGGAAAGGCAAAAAGATATATTTTTTATCGCGGGTACATTCTGCCGATAATAAACAGGATGCGCCATGTGCTGGCGAGTGAAAGGGATGTGCCGTGTATATGAAATGGGAAAAATAAACAGGATGTATGATGTCTATATACCGAGAAAAAATAAACAATACACATTACCATACAAAGCTGTGTGTTGAAAATACTGACGGGGGTGCCAGTGTGTTAGTTGTGTATACTACTACCACGTGCGTGAAAACAGCAGGCGTGTTCATTTCATAACGGGCGATAATGGGTGGATTAGCATGAAATGCTACAGGCTACCACATAGTTCAATACAAAATAAAGTACTGCACACGTTACGTGAAACACAGTGTATGAAACTTACTTTAAACTCTTGCAGGTGCTGGTAGAACAGCAAGAAAAGGATTGCAGTTATGATCCAAAAGCTTGTCCCTCGTACACGCCACGCGGAATCGCACCACTCACGCCGGAAGTGAATACTTTGTTTAAGCTGAGACCGTGCAGCCGCTGCTGATAATAAACAGGACGCCCCGCATCGCTTTCATGCCACGGGCAAAATAAATTGAAAAATAGCTGGAGAAAGTGTATTAGTTGTATTGTAAGATCAAGTGCACGGTATTATAAGACATATGAATCGAGGTTGCAGTAAGGTAATAAGGGGGAAGGGGCATCCGAACAGCAGGAAATTACGAACTACGTTCTGCGTATATCATATCATTACGCCCCGCCGACAACCAATGAAATGCCGGCTCTCTTGACACAGCGGCATGCTGTTCTGCCGCAGGGCGGTATGGCGGAAATTGACAGTTGACAGCGCCAATTTTCGTAGTTGACAGTTGACAGCAACTTTTTTTCATGTTTTTCAAAAATGAAAAAAAAAATATTTGTGAAAAAAAATTAAATTTTTTTTTTTCGCCTGTTTTTTCAGGTGAAATTTTTTTTTTTTTTCATAACAGTGTTTTTTTGGGCGTGAGCCTTGTCGGCCACCGTACTTAAGAGAGACTTGGCTTGCAGGGGTATACTAACGCTGGCACTGGAGCCAATGGCCAGTAGTTTTGGCTCTTTTTTCTGAGTGAATATTATATCCAAGATCCATTGCTATGCTGTACAATACAGGCATGTCATATCTCATTGGAAAGGGAAGATCACGATGACACCAAATATGTTACCCAATGCAGAAAGTTCCCTACATGAATTTACTCCAGTGTCCCTATAATTTATGTGCCTATACATGTACATGTACCATTTTTTATGTTGAAATTCCCGGGTCCACAGTTTTACCCCCGGGCCCACAACGTTTTGAGGCTATGAGCCCGGGTGGCCCATGGTCTCAAATGTCAGTGTTTGCCCCTGGGCTTGTTCATGAAAATTACGCCAATAAAATCCTTGTAAAGCCAACCAACCATTATATAAAAGGTACTTTTGTAAGGTATCAATATGTTTATAACAAGTACTAGTTTTGAATATAATGTTTTTATACTTAGGAAAATGTGGTTACACTAGTCAACAATGAGGCTTTTTCGGGGGATCATTCGAACACGATCCAACCTTAGGTTGGTGATCAGATCTAATACTGTGGTGTTTTATTCCAATATAATGAACTATCATTTTAACATCAGAGGTGGGTCTAATACTGAATTGTCTTCCACCTTGCAATCATGCTAAACTTGTTGTTATTCGGATATGGATCATGGACTGCAGGATACAGCGCTTAATCCACATTGCTCAATCATAACAAAAGTTATAATAGTGTTACCTACTTATGGATCTAGTAATACAGTGATTCCCAAACGTGAAATTATAAGCTTGGTCGATGACTCCACAGTGAGCTAGCTGTTGCGGAGTGGCATCACTGTGAATATACATGGGGGCCCAGATTTTTGACCGTGTCGACTTTAGCAAAGGTGCCGTGTTGCAGTGTTGATTTCTATCTAGTACATTATGATCTATTTGACTGTGTCCGTCAAAATCTTAAAATGGCCGTGTCGCCCATGTCGATTTTAAAAAGGGCCGTGTCGCCCGTGTCGATTTTTGACCCATGTATAATAACATCACTATAATATGATAGATATTATGTATGATCATCAGAAGAGTAAACTTAAATAGCATTACATTGTATTAATCTGTTAGAGACTGGTAGGCATCTTATGTTTGCTTTTAGTGTATGAGAGTATACTTATGAACATCCCCCTTTAACCAAAAAAAAAGACAAAAAGAAACCATTTATCTCACAAAGAGGTCATACTCAGCCTGGTTTACCTTGTTTTGTTTTCTACAAACTCATCTTTTTGGATCTTTTATATGCGTATAACTTAGTACGATATAATCTATTTTTCTCTCGCATATCGCTGGCAGGAAATGTGTCTCTTTGTCAACATTGTATGTGTTGTGTCCACCTGACCAATTGATAGCTCAATAGAATAGTATGTAATAAATGATCAATTCCAGCTCGAGCAGCAAGGTGCACAAATGTCTCTTTATTCACGGAAATAGTAATATAATCTGGACTGCACAATGCTTCAGATACACCAGTATCATATTCTTCAATGTCCTTGAGCTACACTCAAAGTACAAGATATACAAGGAGATTGCCTAAAACAATATGATGACTACCAGTTATATTCCAGACGAATCATTTCATGTCGTCTTTTAACCCTTTCAGACAATCGTTCTTTATCATTTAAGACAAACGCCTCTTGTTCAAATGTGCCACCCTGTACATTCCGGTATCTCACAAGTGAACATGCTGGTTTATCTACTAGACTACAGGATCTAAATGCATAAACACTCATTGTATTCATTGGTGGTATGGGTATATCTCCCTTAAGATGTTCAATGTGTTGTCCCTCCAAAGTGGTCAAGACACATGTCACACCTTTTATGTACATACACAGGTCTGCATTGATGATTGACACAGGTGGTGACTCTGATGTCAGGTGGTTCTGGTTATTCATTTTAGTTAAGGTTTCACCTCTACTCACAAGCCTTGATCCAAATTTCAACATGGCATTATTTACACTAAAAGACTCAATGGCTCTGTGGTAGGAAGAAATGTTGCTCATCAAAGTTGAGAGAATGATCTCATCAAGCCCACTAAAGAGTGTGTATTTGTACTTGTACATGTTTCTTAGGAGGCAGTCATTTGTGATGATGTGATGAAGGAAATTGGGTGATTCTTTACTGGGATGACCCATCGTGGTGAAATGCTGAGGCACACTGAGCTGGACTATATCAGCTTGCCCTGATTGAACATAACTCTCCAGTACCATACCAGCTTTATATGGTATACTAGCATTATACACAGTGACATGATCAACCCCCAACAATCGCTGCAGTTCCAACCACTCCACAAGCCACCCTGCCTTTCCTCCAGAAAGCCTCCACTGAGTGGCACACAGACCAAATTCATGCTGCCACCTAGTGTGTAAGGGAGAGACCACTTTGATAGCATTGCTGGGGTTCTCACACTGAGCAGTGGCTATGGAGACCAGCTCTGGTCTGGAGGCAGTTGAATAGACAGCACAATTCACCATATAGGCATTGGTATGTCCTGGGGGATACTCCCCTAGGATGGTAATCTCAGCCCTAGTTGTGTAAGGGATTGATATTGAGTGATACCAGAGCTGGCAAAATAGGTCGTCACTCCCCAGTCTCTCACTAGATGCCAGCAGTAGTCTGACAAAAGGAACGTCACGTCTGGACGTCCTTTCGTCATAATACGCAGAGAAGACGAATAGAGGTCCTACGTCCGTTGGTTCTTCTTTTTTGGGGAAATTAAAATAGGTCCATGTCGAGTTGGTGTAACGTCTTTCAGCAGGTTTTACAATGTTGTCACACCTTTTCGAAGAAGTACGTCCTATTACACCATCGCTGGGTACGTCACCGATGACGTAGGGGTGGGCGGAATGACCGGAAACCTGATGCAGTGTGGGCTGGCACTGATGCACGAACAAGAAACACAGTAGGACAGTTCCCAGCAGAAGTGCCCATCCCCACCAGAATCTGTAAATAAAGGAAAAAGTGAGGATTAATTATAGGTAGCCTTTTCATAGTATTCCCTACATGGACTTGCCCGCTGATGGGGAATGAGCCTAATTTATTTAATCCTTTAAGGACGTGTGTCGCTAAAAGATGACATTTGTCATCATAATGCACTAATGCAGCCCGGCAAGTAAATTGCCAGTGATGCATTGTATTGCATTTGTGCATCATGCTCACCCTCTGGGATCCTGGAGTGTCTCAACCCCGTGGAGATGGCATGATGCTTGAATGCAGAACTGGCGAGTTACTCGCCAGGGCTGCATTCATGCATCATGATGACCAAGGGTATGATGCATCAAGGCATAATGCCGTCCTTAAAGTTTAACTTAAAGGGTGAAACAATTATCAAAGGGGTACTCTGATGCAATATACCTTTTATCTCTTAGTTATGTACTTTGTTATCATGATGCATAAATGCAGCCCTGGCTTGTAAACCCGTATTGCATTCAAGCATCCTGACGACTCGGGTTGATACACCTCGAAGGATCGGCATGACGATAAAAAGCATGATACGTACTAGTATATAGCGTCGTTTAAGCACTAGGCAATGGTTGATGTGTCATTGGTGCTTATTATACGATATGGGCGTACACCGTGCTTTTTAGGTGATATTCCCGTTCTGATATTCCTGCATACCCCACCCTTGGGGGGGTGCAATCGTTCTGATATTCTGGATATCAGAACGATTCTGAATGGGGAATTCAGAATCGTTCTGATATCCTGAATATCAGAACGATTCTGAATGGGAATCGGCAGCCATAAAATCCGAGGTTCTATGGAGACTCGAACACGCTACATCAAGACTTGAAGTCCGATGTGCTAACCACCACGCCGTGAAGGCGCTGGTAGAGGTAGGTGGCGAAACAAGGAGTCTACAGGCGGATTTCCAGCCCTGTAGGACCATTATTTACCGAGTTACAGAAGAAAAGGCATTTTTTGGTATAGTTTCTTTGAAAATCAATATTTTTTTCTAATTTCTTTTTTACTATAAAGGTAGAAGTTGGACTTTACTTAGCCTTTCGTTAAAATAATTCTAGGGATTTTTTTTCACATAGAAATAGGCATTTTGAAAATGGTTCGTTTCCACCCAGGATCGATCCGGGTACCCTTGGTGTGTGAGGCGGAGACGCTAGCGGCCGTGCCTATCCGGCTGTGGTGCTTGTGGAGGGAAACGCTGGTTAGTATAGGCCTATAACATAGCCCCAAGCTGGCCCCCTCACAAATTCTATGTTGAACTCAGTGTTGGAGATTGAGGCTATGACGTCACCAGGCTCCACCAATCAGCGAGCAGGGTTGGTGGGAGGTCAAAACAACATGGCGCTACTGCTGTACGAGTGATATTCAGTCAATAATCCTTCAAAATGGCCAAATTAGGACTCATATAAGGTAATTAAAGACATTTGAATGGAAATATCGTATAATAAACCTAATAATATATGAATATCACCGAACTTGGGGTGTGTATTCATGAATAACGACCTCGGTGCTACGCACCTCGGTCATTATTCAAGAATACACACCCCGCGTTCGGCGATATTCATATATTATTGGTTAAATACATGGTCATGGTACCCATGGATGTATATACCATGTGTGGTCTAGTGTGCAACAGCCTGGTGAAACACAGAATATAGGCATACATGCATACAACTTCACCCGACATAGCATCCTAACATATGAGACAGAGTTAAAATTGTTTGAGTTGATAAATTTCTGGTGTAAAACTATGCTGATTTGGAACCCGTTTAGTGCCATGTATAATTGGCCTACCTCTTCTGCTACAGGTCAACGCCCATAGTTGGCCCTATTCAAATTTTAAGCTGGCCTTTTCGCTAAAAAGGGGGAGAAATATGGCTTATATGATTAATATATATGAAAATATTATATGCATAATGGTATGTATAATCATGTGTATATTCTAATATGTATAATATCCCTTTCACATCCAGCACATGTAGTCGGTCTGTTGATGGCACAGGCCTACACTGAGCTGTGGTGGAGATCGTCTGCAGTGGGTTGGTAGTATTAGTATAAAGGCCTGACACTGTGTTGGTCCGGTCATCTCAGTGACCACGTGACCAAACACTACATACAGCTAGTTCCCACAACAATCAACAGATGTCACTAGTACAGGCCTGGTGATTGTTGTGGGAACTAGCTGTATGTAGTGTTTGGTCACGTGGTCACTGAGATGACCGGACCAACACAGTGTCAGGCCTTTATACTAATACTACCAACCCACTGCAGACGATCTCCACCACAGCTCAGTGACGGCCTGTGGTTGATGGAGAGTGACAGGATCCAAACACTACTACAGGCTCCGTTCCATGTCTGTCTGTCCTATTTAAAGATAAACCCCAATGATATTGATCTAATACATATACATGTAGTCTGCCTTACCGTAGAAGTTTCGTCATATCCACAGTACATGGGATGGCACCCATGGGAAGTATATATTCAGCAATGCATCCGTTCTAGCCCACTGGGAACCTGCACTGTCCGTACACTATGTTACATAGTATGTAGGCTCATTCAGATGCAATCTGTGTCTAGTGTGTGAGATCCAGATTCAGATAATGGGCAGTGTACTTACCTGCATGGGGCGGGCCTCCCTTATCAGTCTGGTCTGGTCTGTTATCTTGTGGTGTCATACAGGGGTGTAGCTGGCCAGTGTTGTACAGTGTTTCCGATAGTAGTGATAGGGTGACTGGAAAAGATGTCAGAGATCCAGATGTTGATATGGCGGTACGCATAGGGTGATCGGCTACAGAGGTATAACCAGTCAACTTGACATCCAGGTCATGTGACACTTCAGCTGAAGAGCCCCATGCACCTCTAAGAAGACTCTACTGTACTTTTAGAGTATAAACTACGGTATTATTGAACATGGGGCAGTAGAATAATTATACTGTTCTACAGTGTAAAAGGACATATTTTTGATTTCACTGGTTGATTAAAGTGTGGGTCTGCATTGCCTCTGCTACCGCTATTTGTGTGAGAATACAGGCGTCAATATGCAGGAAGATGCTACTGCATAAATTAGGCATCATTTTAGGCATGATCCAACTGATGGGGGGGGGAACGGAACAGATATAATAAGTTTGATCAATTAAATAATATGCTTCAGGCGGGTTTCAGGTAACATGCCCTTATTATATCAGATAGGTACCTGTAAATACAGATGTATAACTTATATATGTGCCTCTACATGGGTGCCCACAATTTTGACCGTGTCACTGTGTCGATTTTTAGCAGAAAAAACATGCCATCGTGTCGATTTTTAGGTATATAAGAACATAGAGAAAAATCTCTGTGGGTCGATTTTTACACCTAATTTTCCTGTGTCCGTCAATTTTTAAAAGGGCCTAAAACGGCCGTGTCGCCGTGTCGCCCGTGTCGATTTTAACCCATGTAGAGGCACATATATCGCGTATTGCTATTTTGGGCACATCCAGACTTTGTGACAATCATATAACCCGCAATGGCGGCTTAGTTTGAGTATAACCCGCGTGCTATGCGCAGGAATATCCGGATGTTATTTTCCCTCTATTTTTTAAATACGTTACCCTTTTCACCACAGAAGACCTTTTGTCACCGTATTATTACACTTAATGTTAGATTTTCAAAGAGCAACAGGACAAACACAATAGAAACAGATGGGAAGATATCCCAGTCCATTGCTTGAACGCTAAAACGTGAAAGTCTTAAGAGCACGGTCAGACGGATGACCAAAAGCCAACTTTGGCAGATTGAACATGATATAATACAGATGCTTGTAAGCTGTCGCATTGATTCCTGAACATATGCAACTAATTTGTGTGTATCAATAGATGAACCGCCACTTCTTCAAGATGAATCGGCAGTTTTACTGCCATGCATGATGTGATGGTCACCGGGCAGTATAGCTAAACCCTGAGATAAGTCGCCATGTGACTACATAGGCTGATGTGTATTAATTAGACCCTCCTAAATGAAAGGAACTCAGATGAAAAGAAAAGAGTCATAAAACAACATCCACTGTACAGCCGGCTGGTGACTTCCCTGTGTCGGTGCCGGCCCGTAAAGCAGTGCCAGGTGGCAATAGAGAAGTCCTGCCCATGTGTGCGGAGTGGCGACTCGGCCGCCCTCTACATGTGTGTGGATAGGGTGAGCGACTCGGTCTGGTGCCCATCAAACACAGTTCAAACAACGCTACAGCTTTCATTATGTAACAAACACATTAGAAAGGAAAAAAGAGAGAGAATGGTGAGGGTGACTTGTATTACTGGGTCCGCCGTCCCAATGCCTCCGCGATTGGTATCAGAGGTCGGCCACCGGCATAGGTGACTTTAAGGTTTATCAATACATTTGTAATAGAGTATCTATGATTAAAAAAGCAGATGCATCCTTAGCATGAGCTCCTATGCCTATGGCAGTGAAGCAGTGAACCAATCTCGGATTTCTGTCATAAATAGTATACCCTAGACACCTAGACGAATTGCGTTCCATACTTTCTAAGATAAGGTTTTATCGAAACAGAGCTCGGCTTTGTGGACTTTAAATTACAGGGAAAATCAAAATCGTTATTTGGCCATGGCCCATAATTTTACGACTTGTAAAGCATGTCTAATTTAATAGGTAAGTGAGGGTGGGGGGGGGGGGCGCTGTGTGATTGGAGGTGTGGAGTCGCGGTGTGCAGGGACGTGGGGGTGAGGGTGCATGGAGACTGGATATTGAGGTGGTATTAAAGTAGGGGCGGGGGTGTTAATGCTGTCCAATGCTGGCCCTGCCTTACATGTTGGGGTGGGCACTAAAAGAGGGATAGGCGAGAGCGTGGTGTGTGTGTGGGGGGGGGGGGGGGGCACAACACTCTGAGGCAGAGGGCTTCACAGCCCCACCCCCTCGGCATTCATCACCGACACCATAGACCCCCTATGTCTATGCCGACACGCAGAGCGAGCACTCCACTACCTGACCCCCTCCCCGAGCACACTCACTCTCTCACAGACACCCACACACACGACATCAGGTTCCTTCTCAATCTGTGAGCTCGATGCCGGATTCTCCGGGCGGATTCTCCAAGTTCTCCCCAGCTTGCACTTTAACACAGTGACCCCCCCGCCTTGGCCGACTCCATGGCGCTCTCCCAACCCCGTCGTTTGTCCAGGAAGATGATGGGCACCAAGGTGGGTAACCGCCACTGGCAGGTCATCGACTGCGGCCCGCCCAGCCGCGTCTTCAACCACTGGAGCCTCCAGGGTCCTACCTTCACTCAGGAGGAGGCTGGCCAGCGGGACGCTATCCCTGACGACCTTCCTCCAGGTCCTAGCGCCCATCCCCCTGGCTTCCGACGCGACCGTCTCGGCGCTTTCAAAGTCCTGGGGTCGCTCCTGGAGGAACTCTTCGGCGTTGACCCTGACAGCCCGCCGACCCCGACGCCCTGCAGCCCGGAGGACAGCATCGTCTCCTCCAGTTGGTGTGCACTGCAGAGGGACAGCGACGTCTGGCTGTCGAATTACGATGCCTCTACCGTGTATGATACCTCTAGTGACTCTACCGTGTTGTACGATTACGAGACCTCTCCTGCCTCTACCGTGTCGTACGGGGATGACCAGGATGTCGTAGGGGACGATGAGGCACTGGAGGAACCTTGTCCTCCTTGGACCCCGCCGGGGCTGGACACGGTTGGGATCCATGAGCTGGGAGATGTCGATGGTGAGTTTTTCGTTTGTTTGTATCTTTGTTGTTGCTGGCTTTTGTGGTTATAAGGGATCTCGAAAGTTATGGGGGAAATGTGTTAATACTAACAGTAGGTATCCCAGGTCATTTTCAGATATTGGTATTGCACATTTGAAAACGACTTATATGTATAGACCATGTTAAAAGATGAACACAGTTTTAATATCATATTAATCGGTCCAGCGGTTTGGATTTGGGAGCCATTTGAAACTGTTATAAAGTGGTCTGGACTTAGCCAATTTTAGACCTGTGTCTCAACTAGATTATGCGGGCATGTGGTAACCATTCTGACATTCCTGAAAAGTGGAATACATCGTGTAATATCCTTGATTCCTGATCGCAGTATATATCCCATTTCCTCAATGAAAAGGCAATAACTTCACACTTTAACTTTAATTTTTACAGACTGTCAAAATCACGATATATTACACTATACATCATAGGTTTTGCACAGAACTGGTGAAAATATGGCCAGTTGGGTACTCTCTGATTTCAGCAATATGTCAGACATTCCCTTGGTCCTCTGGGAATAGTTTGTACAAATCATAGAGACTGTGCCTATTTTTTCCCAGATCTGCAGGGTGATGATTAATTTCACAATTCTCATTTTAAAATGAAGAAAACAGCAATTTTCCCAATGTCCTCAAACAGTGAAAATTATCAAACTTTAAATCAATAGCACACAATGGTAGTTTCATATATCAAGTTGATTTCTTGTTTGGGTATAGCTTAATGTGGTACACATCAGTTCCAAGCAATACCTAACCTTCAAAAATATTACATAACACTATTTGACTCACTGAAAATGATAAAATTCCCTCAAATTGCTGAAGAATCGCTGATATTAGAAAACTTCATAGCATCTTAGAACAGAATTTGCTCATGACATTTGAATCCACACTTTGATATCAACTCATTTATACAATTTCAATGAAACGAAAAAACTGTTATATAACTATTAGGCATATTACATAATGATTTCCAAATACTAATATTGTGGTTTTCTATGCGGGGTAAAAAGTTCTTATAATTGATATAAAAATGTCTTATTGATTTCTATGTATGGAATCTCAAGGATGAGTGTCCTGAGGGTCCATATTTATTGATATAGGGGAGTGCTCATTTTTTAACAACAGGGGGGGGGGGCGGTGAGATTTCGCGCGGAGCGCGTGAAATTTTTTCACCCCACCCCTAGAGGGGTCGAAATTTTTTACCCCCCCCGGCAGGCCGAAAATTGCGCGCGTTCGCGCCCCTTTGTAGCATAGTAACGCGCGGGCTTTTTCCCTCAAAACAGGTTGAATTTTTTTGACCCCCCCCCAAGAGGGGTCTAAATTTTTTACCCCCCCCCCGGTCAAGGGGTCCAAATTTTTTACCCCCCCCCCCAAATCCACCACCCCCCCCCTGTTGTTAAAAAATGAGCACTCCCTAGCATAGCTATGTAACCTATATATAACTAATTTGTGAGGGGATGTGCCTTAAAACCTGGACTTTTGGCCCTTTATTTTACTCTCGCTCTTAAGCCATTAATTACATCACCTAACTGGTTAATGCAATTGATAGAGGAAAAAATTACCTTTCAAATTATCTCAAATATGTGTATATAACAATTACAAAAACTGCCGAAAATTGCTAAAAATTGTCCAAAATTCCATATATTCTTAATCAATATAAGGTTACAATAGACAAACCATCCCATCCTGTACCTCAAAATGAAGCCCAGAATGTTCCGCTTACAATGATAAAATTCCCAAGGCTGTATATCAAATTGTGTGGGAGCATGAGCGTTTAATACATAGAGACTATGTTTTCCAGCTTGGATGCTTCTTTATTTTTTCGCTCTCACGCCATTGATTGTATCAGCTTACTGGTTGGTACATCTGATAGAGGAAAAAAACACCTTTAAAATGACCCCAAATATGTGTATGTAGCATCTTTAAAAATTGTCGAAAATTACCGAAAAATTCTTATTTTTCTATTAAAAAATACTTTAAATAGGTCTACCCCCACTTGTAATATCTGAAAATGACCCCCAGACTGTTCTGATCACAGTGGTATAACTCTTGATACTGTATCTCGTATGGCGTGGGAGCGAAATTAGTATATAGACAGTGTCTTCCTCAAGGCTGTATGGATACTCACTCACAAAAGGTCTCGTTTTTCATTTTTTAGTGATCTTCACAGCATCAGTAGGGATATTTAGCATCATGATACAGCTGTTTTGGTGCATCAGGGTGATGTGGATGGATTAGAACTTTCATTAGCATATTTCAGATAGGCGATACTTCAAATACTTTTGAGGATAGGCCATTTCTAAAAATAGGTGTTTTGGTGACTGTATACGCGAGGACACGGCCAGTGGCTGCTTACTGGGATACCTACTAACAGCGCAACAGACAATCCAGTTTATCCTAAAACACATACAGAGGGACTCAAAAAGCATTGTAAAATCTGAAATATATTTTTAATTTTGGCCTCTAGACTATAGATACTAACATAGAGTTTTTTGGTAATTTTTATTGGCAACAAATCCTTTGTGATGTGATTACTTAAATTTAGATCCATGATACTGTTACTACATTATAAATAAGGGCGGCAATGATTATATTTGCAAAAACAGATTCAACCCTTTAAAGGCCGCACATTAATTTAATGCGCTAAGACTAAGTCCTGTATTCTTTCCTATATGCTGCGTTGACGCATCATCATGAAGATGATCACACCGAAGAATTGCATAATAATTAAAATGTCAACTATATCGGGTGTAAAATTTGCAAGTTGATTAGATCCATAGCATTTCCTAGGTCACATATAACTTATATACGTTTATGAAAGCACTGAAGCGAGTTTATAAATGTTAAATCTTTAAAAAAAATTTAATGATAGTTTTTAATGTATCAAAACACTCAAGCTTGATGTAAATGAGTCAATATTATATCAGGATGCATATTACAGTTTACACACGTATATACACTCTAGGTGCATTACATATTCCTCCCTAAACTCAAAATGAAGCTACTTGTCCATCTTGGATTCAATTAGAAAGCTCACCTTTGATTTACTTAGAAATGTTGTGGAATAGGTTTTAAAAATCGATCTCTGTACTCATACTCCTGCTTATATTCCTTCATGTTGTCTCTTCCAGAGTTCCTAGTGCTAGACGATTACCCCACAAGGACAGCTCGGACATCCACCCCGGTCACCTGCCTCAACCCAACAGCCGTCTCACCATCCAACACCACAACGCACCTCCCCAGTCTGTCACAGTCCGGTCTGTCACCACCCAGTCTGTCACCATCCAGTCTGTCACAGTCCGGTCTGTCACCACCCAGTCTGTCACCATCCAGTCTGTCACAGTCCGGTCTGTCACCACCCAGTCTGTCACCATCCAGTCTGTCACAGTCCGGTCTGTCACCACACAGTCTGGCACCTTATATTCTGTACCAGTCCGGTCTGTCACCACCCAGTCTGGCACCATACAGTCCATCAGTACCAGTGACTGATATTCAGCCAGTGTCTAGTGTCCAGTTAGGGCCCAGTTGCCTGAGTTGGTCATCAGCTGGTCTCCCTTTAACCAGTCAGCCTCAGCCCAGCCTGCTGCCCAGCTTCCTACCGTTTTCCATCCAGACACTGGTATCCACCGAGCTCCAGCCACCAGCCTCTGACCAGACACCGGCTTCAGTCCAGCTCCACACCCCGGCTTCCATCCAGTCTGTCGAGCTCCAGACACCGGAGTCTGTCGAGCTACAGGCACTGGAGTCCATCAAGATTCAGACACCGGCGTCCGTCCAGCTCCACACACCAGTGTCCATCCGGGCACCGGAGTCCGTCCAGGCACTGGAGGTCATCCAGGCACCAGAGTCCATCCAGGCACCGGAGTCCATCCAGGCACTGGAGGTCATCCAGGCACCAGAGTCCATCCAGGCACCGGAGTCTGTCCAGGCACTGGAGCCCATCCAGACACCGGAGCCCGTCCAGACACCGGAGCCCGTCCAGACACCGGAGCCCGTCCAGACACCGGAGCCCGTCCAGACACCGGAGGTCATCCAGGCACCAGAGTCCGTCCAGGCACCAGAGTCCGCCCAGGCACCGGAGTCCGTCCAGGCACCAGAGGTTATCCAGGCACCAGAGTCCGTCCAGCCACTGGGGTCCGTCCAGACACCGGGGTCCGTCCAGACGCCGGAGTCAGTCCAGGCACCAGAGTCCGTCCAGACACCGGAGTCAGTCCAGGCACCAGAGTCCGTCCAGGCACCAGAGTCCGTCCAGACACCAGGGTCCAACCCGTTGCCCAGTTGGTCAGTGTCCAGCCAAAAAGTACCTGGTCAACCATGGCGACTAGTGTCTAATATCAAACAGTCATCCCGCCAGCGAGTGACCAGCATTCCTCTGTCCAGTCTGAAGTCATCCTGTAGGCCAGTGGTCACTGGTCCAGCCCCCACGCCGTCACAGAAGATGGCACTGCGGAAGGAGTTTGCTGAGAATATGTACGTCCGACACAACCGTCACCACTACCTGTCTGCACGTCTGGGGCTCCCATCCCAATACATCAAGGTAGGGTATTCAATACTCTTTGTTTTCTCTGACTGTTAGGTTACCACTGATATCATTTTTAGTTAATATCTATTATTACACTATTGTGCCTTCTGCCATTCTCTCTTGAAATTACGCAGATTCATGTTTGATAACTTTACAATTTATTTTAATGAGTACATCGTAATTTGAATAGTTTCATTGCATTTGACCAAACTCCTTTAATTCTAATAATCTGGCTAATCACTTTTGATTAATAACGTCCATACCTGTCTTTACAGGACACATTCCATGTGTGGAGATCGGAGCACTTCAGGAAGCTAAGGTCCTTAGGTCTGCAGGCCATGATAAAGGACATCCGCCGATCCTCCTGCGAGGCACTCAGTGACCACCGGATACGTCAGCATTATGGCCCCACTCCCGTTACTGAGGTACGTCATGTGACAAATCTGCACTCAGGCTGTACTCAAGCTGCTATCCAACTAACAAAAATACGTTATTTTACTCAAAATAACGTTTATAACGTTATATAACGTTTTGCCATAATAAGGAGCCATAGAGAAAAGTTATATGACGTTGTATAAGGTTTTTTATTCATTGGGTAACGATCACAATCACCTCTCGTAATTATATGCTGTACTACCGCACCTAAAGATTGTATTAGCTGACTTTCGTTCGCGTTAAAAGCGGCAGTTAACACGGTACTGTAGCTATGTCAAAGGTGGCCCAAGTAAATTTCAAGGGGCAGCTTTTTAAAATATATATTCATACAGGTTAGAACCATGTCAAACCACTACCAATACGATGTACCGCTAACTCTTTGTAAAAATAGTTAGAACTCAAACACCTTAAAATCAGCATTTTCTATGCCTTTTATTGGTAAATGTTGCTGTAATGATTGTGCATGTAATTCAATATCAGTCATCGCTTGGAACCAGCCCCTCCTACATTATTGACTATCAACGTCAATGTGAAAGCATATTAATCTACTTTTTTAAAACTTTCTCAGGACTTCGTCATCCACGTTTCCAGTCCAGAGCCAGATATGGAGTCAGGAGTTCAGGAGCCAGAGATGGGCAGCTGTCACTGGTCTCCGGTCCCGCAGCACGGCTGCCAGTCTCCGGTCCCGCAGCACTGCCGCCAGTCTCCAGTCCCGCAGCATGGCCACCAGTCTCCGGTCATGCAGCACGGCCGCCAGTCTCCAGTCCCGCAGCACGGCCGCCCGTCTCCGGTCCCGCAGCACGGCCGCCAGTCTCCGGTCCCGCAGCACGGCCGCCAGTCTCCGGTCCCGCAGCACGGCCGCCAGTCTCCGGTCCCGCAGCACGGCCGCCAGTCTCCGGTCCCGCAGCACGGCCGCCAGTCTCCGGTCCCGCAGCACGGCCGTCAGTCTCCAGTCCCGCAGCACTGCCGCCAGTCTCCAGTCCCGCAGCACGGCCACCAGTCTCCGGTCATGCAGCACGGCCGCCAGTCTCCGGTCCCGCAGCACGGCCGCCAGTCTCCGGTCCCGCAGCACGGCCGCCAGTCTCCGGTCCCACAGCACGGCCACCAGTCTCCGGTCCCGCAGCACGGCCACCAGTCAAGCTCTCAGGCCTTGGATGTCCTGGTACCCGAGATGCCACTAGAATTCTCAGAGCCTCCTCTCCAGAAGGGCAACACAGACAGCCCGGGGAAAGTATTTATCTACAGACCTGTAGTTGTCGACCATCAAACGTTCATGAAACGCCTGCAGGAAAACATCCAACAACCACAGCATGCCCAACCAGTACACCACGTACAGCAACAGAAGGACCTGTGTTCACCACCCTACCGGAATTGGTTGGTCGATGATCAGGTAATGGTTCAGCCCAATCAACAGCAGAGGGACCTGTGTTCACCACCCTACCGAAATTGGTTGGTCGCTTGACGACAAAGAAGGACCTGTTGGTTCGGCTTTTTCTAGTGCCAGTATTTATTTAACATTGTATTTGATACGTTATTCTATTGAGAAGCTGTTATTGTTATTTATGCTCGAATAAATAAAGGTGTTTTCCCCTAATGTCACGTTTTTCCATGTTTTGTCACATATTTGAAAAGTTTGTATAGCCATCTGGGACAAAATATATGGGTACTAGCCAAAAAAATTGTTAATACCTGCGCAGTGTGTCCATATTCAAGAGGTAGTAATCCACCTTAATAAATACTTGAACAATGAGTGTAAAATGTGGTTATCTTTCCATTTACCATTGGAATTTGAAAAGGTTTGAAAAATCATAGCATCAATACCGTTATTTTAAATGCCTTGAGAATTTAGATTCCAAATGTTGATGAAAGTCTCAACTTCAAGATAAAAGATGAAGTGTCTCCCACCATATGCAAATCCAATATGACAGCCTCAAAACAGCCGAATTTTTTTTACCACTTTTCAATGACCAATTTTGGTTGGAGCTCTATTTAAGGTGGACCGCTACCTCTTGAATGTGGACACACTGCGCAGGTATCTGCGCATATAGCTTAAATGTATCAGAATAAGCTAATGTTGAATAATCGGATACAATGTGAGCAGCCAAGCAGAAAGGATACTCCGTGCGGGATTAGTTCCGATTTTAGCCACCAGGGGGGCACCACTATAGCCTGAAATGAGAGAAACAGGCTAAAAATTACTCTAGGGTACTTTTTTTCTGTAGAATGAAATATGAATACACAAAACATTCTATTTCTGGTCATTTGGAATGTAAAAAAAGAACGTTTTAAGGCCTAAATGGATGTCCTTGTTGATGTGTGTTGCCATGGAAACACGATTTCATTCCAAATAGAAAAATTAAAAATACCCATCGATGGAATGATTCATGGGGTTCACTATGGTCAAAACAGAATAATATTACCATTTCTGGATAGAATGTTATGACCTAAACAATAGAAAAATGTATTATTTCTCAATATCTTAATAATGCTAATTAGATCGGGATATCTGGGGAAAATATGAGACTTAGAGCTTATTGGGCTTTTTGATAGGGCAATGCCCACACATATTCATGAAGCCATTCCTGAATATTTTAAAGTTGTCTTTTTCCTTGGAGTATCCTTTTCCCTTGCCTCTACATATCATATGCATGCTCACTGAGCCATATCAAAACATTGGGCGATTTCGAGCAAAATTTAGTATCTTATAGGACTTTGAATATTTGATATATTTTAACCAATAATATTTGCTATTTTAGTTAGAACATTGAAACTATTTATCAATAAATCATTACCTAGAATGACATAGATCTCATCAAGATATTTAAAATAACCAAGAGTATGAAATGTGACCATTTCATACCCTTATTTTAGCCATTTTATACATTATTAGCTTTAAATGTAAGATTTAGACCGATTTTGCATTATTTTTTAACTTCACAGGCCAAAAAAACACTAAAAATATGCCCTGGACGCCTTATCCAAAGCACTTTTATATATTAGCAAATGATCTTAACTATTTTCTGAGAGAATTCCGTTAACTTGCATACAACTGTAAAATTATTTTTGCCGTAAAGTGGAACATGTTTCACATGTGAGGTTTCTGTGCAGAATGGTTGATGTGGAAAAAAAACATGGAACTTTTCACTTTTTTTTCCTTTTTTTTTTGGTGAAAGATTCTGTATTTAAAAAAGTAGCTCGGGACCTCCCATCTTTCTTTAAATTTCCGATTCTATATGATTCAGACTGCATGTAGAAAAACATTGAGAGATTCTGTTGATCAAAGGGTAGCGGCCCACCTTAAAACCTCACCTTATTGGCATTTCCTGAGAGTGTAAGGATGTGTGAGAGAACTCAAGTAATACGAGTCCTCTTATTGCTTGAAAGCTCAACTTGCATTATACTTGTACCGATAAATACTTTACTTCTGACCATCATGACAGAACGTATCATATACCTTTACATGAATCTTTGGTTGATAAACCTATTCAGTAAAAGTTTATTGCATTCTGAAAATATCAGTCTATACGAAAACTTTTTCACCATGCAGGACATTCGGTCCTGCAGAAATATCTTTTTGCTGGCCCGGCTTAATTTTTGCAGGCCCGGGCATTAACTTTTTCACCATGCAGGACATTCGGTCCTGCAGAAATATCTTTTTGCTGGCCCGGCTTCATTTTTGCAGGCCCGGGCATTGACGTACGATCTTGTTATTTGAGAATTAGATATCAAGGAAGTGTTTATACTGATACATGTAGTCATCAATGAATAGGGTTCCTCTGTATGTTACAATAATATTCATCATTTTTATATTCAAATTACAGAAGAACATAACAGAAAATATTCAAGCTTTCTGTTTCACACTGTAGACACCTTAATAATGGTCTGATTTACAAGCCGTAAAAATGGCATGAAGGCAAGGATCTGTAGATTACAGCCTGCCATTTGGGCCGGCAGTAACAACCTTTCTGCCAGACCGGCGGACTTTTTGCCGGCTATAGCCGGTGTCCGGCAGGATTTCGTATAGACTGAAATATCACAATTTGAAAATTGTGTTTTTGCAGACTAAGGGCAAAACCTGTAATTTTGCAAATTTTCATTGACTATAAAACGATTAGGATCGGGGGGGGGGGGGTCATGCAAGGACAGTTCCTCAATTCTTTCTATATAACATGTAATGACCCTACATCCAAAAATCGTTTAGAACCATGTTATCAAGAAGAATGCCCTGGGTTAAAACCAACATGGATTCAGTCCTGCAATGAATTTGAATTACCCAGCCAGCTGGGCCATTGAATGCAACATCCAACATTACAATAAACTCTTATGAGCTGATAGCACTGTGTCCACTAGGATTTTAAAGACTGATTTAGCCCGGACGAACACGTTTTGGCAACAACAAAACCATGTTGGCGCAGACAAATCGTTTTGTTGGCGTGTTTATTTACGCCAAAACTGTGAATTGTAGGTAAACAGTAGAATCTACTGTAAATCCATAGTAGATTCTACTGCAAATCGATTCTACAGTAGATTCTATTGTACATCTACAGTAGATATCCTACTGTGTACCTACACTAACTATTTACAGTGTAGCTCTTTACAGTTTCCAATCTATATTTATCAGCATCAATAATATGGACATCGCCGCATGTCAATAATTGAACAATTAGAAGACTAGAGCTACATGTACTTTAATATAATTATGGTGATCACTCCCAGTGGGCACAAAATGCAGTTCAACGGTGAATCAACATTGATTTGATATTGAACCAATGTTGTCAACCATTCGTCAACATTGATTCAATGTTCTGTGCCCACTGGGCTAGCAGTCTGTCCCGTGGATGCACTACCATTTAGCACCTTACCAACAAGCAGAGCTACATGCTCTATTTCGCCCTCACTAAGAAGGAACACCTTTGATAGTTTTTTATTTTTGTGAGATTTCATCATGCACATGTCGCAGTTTAAACTGATGAGTCAAATGAAGAGTTTGGATGAAAAACGACATAAATCCATCCCAGAATTGAAGCACATACTGTAGTGCTTTTTGTAAAGATACCCTGGGGTCAATTATAATAATTTTGTGACGTAATGTGTACTGAGCAGACCCTAATGGCATGACAAATTTTGGAAAAGTTGTTTGTGGATTATATCTAACCACCCCATAACAAGCCTTTTGCCGAATTTTGTCTCTTTTTTCGGAAATGGCGCTTATGTCGTTTTGCATCCAAACTCTTCAAATATATGTACATGTATGACGACCTGGGAACACGAAAATGTGTGTGGGGAAGGTGTCACGCTACGACATGATTGTTTTTGTATGTTTTATTTTGACATGTTTTATTTTGACATGTTCATTGGGAAAATTATGGAACAATGTTATTTCTTAATGATAATGATTTAAGTTACATAACACAAGCATCACCTCAGTGAATGTATTGCAGCTAGATCACCTACACCAAAAAGAATGATACAAATCAATGATTATATTAATCATGGCAGTTAGGTATAACGTGATGGTTTAGTGGGTTTTCCAGGATAGTAATGAATCATACAATGGCACGATACCTATATTGACTGAATATACCATGCAATTCAGTTCTGCTGTCATTTGCAGTAGCTATAGTTCAAAATTCAGACATCATATGCAGACGTGTTTTTTTTTGTTTTTTTTGTATAATTCATTGCAGTGTTTATTGCCGTGATTTTCAATATACTGTTTTGTGTCCGCCGGTCATTGTATGATATAAGAGGGTTATATATGCTATGATTGAGACGTGATACATTATTAAACTTCTACCTCCACGAGGCATAGAGTGAGATCATGTTATTCCTAATTACCGGGTAATTATATTTATATTTATACTTCAATCTCCACGAGATCAGGGTTTAGTTAGTGAAAACAGTCCTCTCCAGTTGCGTTTTAGTGCAGGTCCCGTTTTAGGATAAGCGGACTTTTCGCTGACTTATAGTGCGGTTGAAATCATTAAGGGATAAAAAGAACAGTCTACTGGTATTCCATCTCCTCCAAGACCCCACCCTTATCAGTCTAATTGTCAGCAGGTGCAGGTACCGCAGGTAGGGACAGGATGGGCAGGCGCCGAGGGGATTAACCCTGGGATTAACCACAGTTTGTACAGTCTTCTACACCCACTGTTACAACCCCCTCAGGAACCCTCCACCCCGACCCACAACACCACCAAGCCCTACCTCCTCAGTCACCTTAGTCCTTGCAACTGTGATATCAGCGGGCTTATCAGGCGCCATTGTTAACCTACCCCCACCCCTCCACACAAAAACATCCCAGCCCGTCTACCTGCCGGGCAGGGCGCCAGAGTAACAATGCTCCGTGGTGTGGACCTCAGGAACTGACTCAAGTGGTCGCAGTAATTCGGCAGGTGTGTGTTGGTGGAAGCTGAGCGACTCGATGCACACCTGTGGGCCTAGACTGCCCCCCCCCCCCGCACACACACACACCCAGACGCAATTCAAACAAATTAAAACGAAAATTACAAATGCACAACCATAACCTGGGTAGTGTGGGGAAGGGAAGTCCACACACATGTACACGTACTTTATCTAATAAATCGTGATTCCTCTTGTTGTTGGCTGACCCTTGACCTTGATGGGGATTACCCTAAGGCTAAGCACATCTATATAAGGGTATTCTATTCAAAATCTAACAAACCATAATTACATTACCCTGCAGAACATTTATTACAAAATGATAGCTTCTATAGGGATCATCATTGTACTCACAAAATCAAGAATAGGTATTTATAAAAAAGGCCGTGGACGTGAATATCAGTAAGAGAAAGGGCTCAAAGTAGTCCGTGCCACTGACGCTAGGTGGTCTGGCTAGACGACGATGGGAGTAACCTTTGTTTAGCTGGATAAACTAGGCTCAAAGCGGATTGGACACATCGCCCATTGGGCCACATAATTGGATCAATTATAATAGGCCTATAGCTTTCCCTTATGATCATCTACTGAGTTAAAACATGTTCCCGTAACAATAAAAATAAAATTGAGAATCATTAGTGGGACCATTTCGATGTTTTATGTAAGCACAGAAATCGTTCAGTTAAGAAAACAAATAGAATAAAATTATCTTGGTTGTCCTTACTTTAATCTGATAAAACTAGCCATGTCTGTGATAGGCTCTTTCGGCATTTACGGAGCGGAGCGACTCCCTCGTGTTTATGGAACAACTCGACCGTAGCCTGAGGCCATACACCGGCGCCGCAGTCGTGTGTGTGTAGGTGTGTGTGTAAAGGGTGTGTGAGGTCGCTCAGGTGTGATTGTAGTTTTTCGAGCCAAACAAAGATCGCTCCTCCGTCGCCTGGTCTTGATAACGACCCGGGGACTTCTCGACAGTCTAGTGTGATTGCAGGTGTGGTCAGTCGTGTCGGTGGCGGCGCTGATTGGGGAGCAAGAGCCGAGTGCTTATGGAGCGTCTGTGAGTGGAGGAGACAGCGCGACGTTATCAGTGCCACCTGTGATAGGGAGGTGGCGTGTGTGTGTGTGTGGCGGGGGGGGGGGGGTACTGTCCCCTTACAGGTGGGTCTGGGGTAGTAGTAGGGGCGGGGAAGGAGGGTCAGTATGTAGATAGGATCATTCTGAGGCAGGGGGTTCTCAATGTTATATAAGTGCCCCACCCCTCGCCATCCAGGAGCATTAGACCGCAGACACCGATAAGGAGAACTTGACCAGGCTATCCATCTGGCAGCAGCTATCTATTTCAACTGATTGCCCAGACACCTTGCGGTATGGACTGGCATGCTTCCGTACATGCTCGCTTGACCGACTCTTCGGCGCTCGCCCCACGACCTCCTCGGCATCCCCGTTACTCTCCAAGGGTGAAGACAATAATGTCAATGGGCACCAAAGTCGGTGACCGCCATCGCACTTTCCTCCCCTACGCCACGCCCAGTGTCATCAGTAACGACGATCCTCACCTCCCAGACCACCATGACCATCCATCACCAGCTCCTCCTGTGCCCCCGCCCCGCCGCAGCGCCTTCCAGTTCCTGGAAAGTATTCTGGGCATCACGTCCGAGGACCACCCTGGAGGATCCTCCACGGCACCGCCGCCGCCACCACCACCGCCGGTCACCACCACCCAACCCGGCGTGACCACCTCTGGACTCTTCTGCCGTGCTGTGAGGGGGGACAGCGGCGAGTGCACCACCTCAGATGACGACGACAGCCACAAGCTGGTGATTGACGAGGATGCTCGAGGAGATGATGATGACGTACTGGAGGAGACCCAGGAGTGCCTTCATCCAGGGTCTGACGATGGACTACCCTGCCTGTTACATCAAGTGGAACACCTGGACGCTGACGGCATTCTCCATCTGGCCGATGGTGAGTATTCTTTTTCCCCTTTCTTAGGGAGTGCTCATTTTTTAACAACAGGGGGGGGGGGGGGAGGGGTGGTGAATTTGGGGGGGGGGGGGGGGTAATAATAATACTAGTATGTATCGGGATGTATATATATTTTACCTCGATTTTCTTCTTTTCCAAAAGTCGGTCGCCTAAACTATTGGCCCAGGCGCAAGCTCACTTGAGAAACATTCTTACTGTCAGCAATGGCCGACCGGACGTAGGGGGCGCCACTAGCGCGAGCGCGACTTGCTGCAAACAAACCAGCCATGTGCTTTTGCTCCCTGTCAGTGGCTATACTGAAGCATAGTAGCGGAACAGCGCTGGCACCCTGTGCTGCAGCCTCCGATCTTTGGGGCCCCGAATTTGGGCCTTATACCCCCTAAAAAGCTTAAAAATTTCAACCACATAGCAAGCACTATATGGACTTTGATATATATCGGCGATAGGTCCCTAGCTTCTGAAAGTTTTGAGAAATCTGACTTTTAGCGGGATTTCTAGTACTTAAGCTATATAAGTTGGCAGCTGACATCGCCGGTGTAAACAATGATGGATATTGTATCATATCTAAGTAAATACCATCAATCCAATGGAATATCTGGTCTAAAAATATGCGGGTGGGATATTTGTAACATATTTTATCATTTTCCCAGGGAAATTCGATTCCAAAATGATATTTGCAGTGATTTCTGAGGTACAGTTTACATTGAGTGTGGATTCTGATGCGCGTAGTCACGTGACCAATACAAGACCGCCCGGGTATCCGGAATACAGGCCCTCCTGACTGTAGGCCCCCCGCCTGTAGGCCCCCGGAACACAGGCCCCCTGCCCACAGGCCCTCCGGTTATGGAGCCCCCTGCCTTTAGGCCACCCTGACTACAGGCCCCCGGCCCATAGGCACAAATTTCACGTCCATTTCATACATCCAACCCTCTTTCCCTCACGTCCAACTCCCTCACGTCCAACCCCCTCACGTCCAACCCCCTTCCTCACGTCCAAACCCCTCCCTCACGTCCAACCCCCTCCCTCACATCCAACCCTCCCTCACGTCCAACCCCTTCCCTCACGTCCAACCCCCTCACATCCAACCCCTTCCCTCACGTCCAACCCCCTCCCTCACGTCCAACCCCCTCCCTCACATCCAACCCCCTCCCTCACCTCCAACTCCCTCCCTCACGTCCAACCCCCTCCCTCACATCCAACCCCTCCCTCACGTCCAACCCCTTCCCTCACATCCAACCCCCTCACATCCAACCCCTTCCTCACGTCCAACCCTCTTCCTCACGTCCACTTTGCAGGGTCAGAAGGGGCGTGGCAGTAGTGGACGTGAGGAGATGGTAGTGGACGTGATGATATTGTAGTGGACGTGAGGAGATGGTAGTGGACGTGAGGAGATGGTTGTGGACGTGAGGAGGTGGTAGTGGACGTGAGGAGATGGTAGTGGACGTGAGGAGATGGTAGTGGACGTGAGGAGATGGTAGTGGACGTGAGGAGGTGGTAGTGGACGTGAGGAGATGGTAGTGGACGTTAGGAAACGTGACAGGTTGTGGCCTATGGCCAGGGGGCCTATGGCCAGGGTGCCAAAAGACCGGGGGCCTAAGATCCGGAGGGCCTAAGGGCAGGGTGCCTATGATCAGGGGGGCCTGAAGGCAGGGTGCCTAAAGACCGGGTGCCTAAATTCCGTGTACCGTCTGCCCGACAGGGAGAATCCCAGGTCGCCATGTCACTTTTTGCCCATCCCCCCATGGAGCCAGTGGAGGATGGTGGGACATTTCCTAAAATCGACATGGCGACATGGCCATTTCTTAAAATCGACATGGCGACATGAGCATTTCTTAAGATCAACATGGGACATGGGGAGCCAAGGGCCCCAGTGGAGGCTCTGGAGCCACACTTCCCCAAATCGATTGGATTAGGAGTGAGTTTAAAGACTTCATTTCGTACATAAATTACGCGTGTCAAAAATCAGATCACATTTATTAAGCTCTATTTGTTTAAATCGTTCAATTGTAGAAGCATTTTAGGCGTGTCGAGGAGTGATGACACTTTTGGTTCATGTTGAGTTCATGAACCAGATCGATTTTAAGATATGCCCATGTCGCCATATCGATTTCAAGAAATTCCCAATGTCCCATGTCACTATCTAAGTTTTCCTCCTGTCCCATGTCACTATAGGCCTCAAAATGGTCCATGTCGCCATGTCGAATTTAAGGGTCTCGGGCCATACCAGAGGCCGTGCCTGGCTGGCATGTCCCATCTCTTTGTCGCGTATAAGGACCACGTCCCATGCCGATTTTTAAAGAAAGTGCTCTGTGCTCTGTGACTTGGACACCTACGGTAGTGAGATGTATAGGCGGTAATAGCGATGCGCCCACTGAATCATGTGCTCTGTCGATTTTAAGGGAGTGATTATCTTTACCAACAGGGGGCGAAACTACCCCCTCCCCTACTGAGAGGGATTGAAATTATGTACCCCTTCCCCCAGTGGGTGCGCGCGGGCCTGGCCTCCCGGGCCTGGCCTATGAGGCACAGATGACACCCCCCCCCCCCCCCATCAAGAGGGTCGACATGTCCCCCCCCCCCCCACCTACACTGTAGACTGTAGGCTACAGTCAAAGGGTCAAATGTTTTGCTAAAATACGATCACTCCCTAAGAAGAGGACACATGTCATAATGTCATTCAGATTTAGTGCATGTAGACCCATATCATTTACCGGATACTTTGTTATTGTTGTTAATAACATAGTATTCCTTCCCACCTTTTTTATATGGTCTCTTCAAATAATGGTAATACAAAATTATGTATCTCATTTCCGAAGGATATCTTAGATATCCTTCCGGAATTGTATTGCACTAAGTTGTAGGTAAACTATAGATCTTTTGCGATAAGAGTTTTGACTTATTTTCTTGTATATTTCCTATTTTAGGGAGTGCTCATTTTTTAACAACAGGGGGGGGTGGTGGATTTGTGGGGGGGTAAAAAATTTGGACCCCTTGACCGGGGGGGAGGGGTAAAAAATTTAGACCCCTCTTGGGGGGGGGTGAAAAAAGTTCAACCTGTTTTGAGGAGAAAAGCCCGCGCGTTACTATGCTACAAAGGGGCGCGAATGCGCGCGATTTTCGGCCTGCCGGGGGGGGGGGTAAAAAATTCCCAGCCCTCTAGCGGGGGGGGGGTGAAAAAATTGCGCGCGCTCCCCGCGAAATCTCACCGCCCCCCCCCCCCCCTGTTGTTAAAAAATGAGCACTCCCTTAGTGCACACCTTTGGAGGTGTAATATCTCAGGGAAGATAAGTCTGATAAGTACTAGTTTGCCTGACGTAGGAATTCTCTCCGGACTGCTGACGGCTCAGATACATTTGCTTGTACAGTCACAATGTATTATAATCAATTATGCTTTCTTTTCTTCAGACTTCCTAGCCCTTGGTGATGCGTCAGAGAGGACAGTTCGTACATCCACCCCACGTCTCACCACTCCACCAGCGTTCACACCTCCACATCCCACCACAGACCTATGCGGTTTGCCGGCGCCCAGCCTATCAGCGCCCAACCCTGCGCCCAGCCTGCCCGCGGCCAACTTTCCCGCGCCCAGCCCTGCGCCCAGCCCTGCGCCCAACCTGCCAGCGGCCAACCTGCCAGTGCCTAGCCTGCCAGCGCCCAGCCTGCCAGCGCCCAGCCTGCCAGCGCCCAACCTGCCAGCGCCCAGCCCTGCGCCCAGCCTGCCCGCGGCCAACTTGCCAGCGCCCAACTTGCCAGCGCCCAGTCAACCAATGGCCCGGCAGCCACTGTACGGCATACCGTTGTCCAGTCTGCGCTCAGCCCCAGGTTCCAGCATTCCCTCACGCAGTGTTCCATCGTCCATAATATGTGTGCCTATCTCGCACGTCCTCAACCCGTACCAAAGGATGGCACTGCGGAAGGAGTTCGAGGAGAACATCTACACGGGCCAATTCCGTCACTACTTCCTGTCAGCACGCCTGGGTATCCCGTCCCAATTTATCAAGGTATGACATTGTCAGTGTATTAATGTGGTGTTATACAATACCGACAAAATGGTTATGTAACTGTGTAATAATTCTGCACCATAATATCATTAATATAATGTAAGTCTGAATAAGTATATATGTGAAATGATTTGATGTAAAGTTAAGAGTGTAAAGGTGACAGATTGAGTAACTCTCCAAATCTTGCCAAACCCCCTAGGGTAGGTTCACCACTTTCAACCGGTCTGATTCATGTTTTTTCATGAGCTACCTTTCAGGTCTAACTGCTCCTAGAGTTTTTTGTGCATATCCTTCACAATTGAACCAAACTTTAGGTATTGCTCTGGAGAGTCACTTTCATGATATCTTACAATGCCATATATCAGTTTACAGTATTTAATTCCATGATTTATCCAGAATTGCCCCTTTTCACCCTAAGTCAGCCAAAATGCACCTTGAGTCAGCCATATCTGAACCACCAGATGTGGAATAAACCAGTAATTTTCTGGTTTTCATAAATGGATGAATGCATGCATCATATATCAATATGTTATAACTAACAATAGAGAAGAAAATGATTTATTGAATATGGAATAGTCAAGTCAAAGTCAGTACTGTACCTTAGGTGAATACAATTGCATTATGAGCTATCAATACAAGTAAATATTACCTGTATGAGCAATGAGGACCAAATATAACATTAGAGACATACAGTATGGAGTTCTATTGAATATATCGGGGGCTCTGCCTTCTCACCCCCCTTACCCCCCTCTTTTTGCGTTTCACCCTTGCCCTCTATACAATATACAAGTAGGCCTGCTATCCTTAACCCTGTAGTAGAAGAAGGTATTCTGGAAGGAGGAGGTATTCACAAGGGTAGGGGGAATGTTCTTGGACAGAAATTCAAGGTGAGAGAATTCCAGGGGAGATTCCCGAGAAGAAAACCGCATGGTTGACTCAAGGTATGATGTGGATGACTTAGGGTGAATTCATGGCTGACTTAAGGTGAAATGGGTATACCTGAAGAAATCAGTCCTAAATATAATTTAGGAAATTAATTTTGCTCAATAAAGACATGATTTGTGTGATTTAGATACATATGCAGCTCACAAAACCAATTAACACTGTGTATGAAAGGGACAAACACTTCAAATCAACTACCAAAGAGTATAAACAGTGGGGAGATTTTCATTCTCTGTTTGCCAAAACAGGTCAAACAGGAGTACTTCTGACAGATTTTACAGTATGAACAAGAGTGATGATGTGGATGCAATGTGCAGTATATATTTGGAAAACACTTGAATTCTTAAATCAGTGGGTGTTTATTGTCACCAGATGCATATTGAACTTGTAATTTCATGTCAAAAGTGGTTGACTCAAGGTATGAGTTTGACTCAGGGTGAACCTACCCTAACAACATGTTACTTTACCTGTGACATTATTCATACATAATGTAAATAAATCCCGAGATCATATTTTATTATATTTTACTAGGATAACATACCACATAATCTAATAATATTAGTAATACAACTTTGCCCGTGCCCATTATTAGACTAATGTATATGATAATGAATAAGCTTGTTGATTTATAACATTGATAATTATCCTCTTACCTTCACAGGGCATCTTCCTGGAGTGGCGACTAGGATACTTCGAGGTACTGAGGTGCTCAGGTCAAGGACATCTGATAGATGACGTTCGTTATGCTTCCTGCAACTCACTCCACAAGTTCCAGAAGGCTGAGCGTTATGGCTTCCATCGCTTACCTGACCAGGTATGTTAGGACTATTTGCTTATGGGGTTTAGTGCTCTCAGCTAACTACGCCTGTGCTGCCTTTAGTACCGTTAATTATCGCGTATCAGCCACGACTTTGATAAAAAAAAAACAACATGTATATGGGGTGTGGCTTATACGAGAGTAGGCCTCTGTTACAGTACTAAATTACCAATTTTCAAACCCCCTGTGTGGCTTGTATGATTTCTCAAAGTATGGGGTGCGTCTTATACGCGAATTCTGATTATAAGCGAGAATTTACGGTATTGATTATTGATAATAGATAGAGGGTTTGATTGAAAATGCATACATGCGTATATTTTGATACTTTGAATGAATACAGATTATGTACCTTTGACTTCTAGGAATGGTTACTACATACTAAGTACAGGGTACTTGTAGTTTTCTTAACATGAGTTCCAAGCCCTGTACCCAGTATTCACCTTCCGAAGGCTTCGTTTAACCCTTTAAGGCCGACCCCAAAAAAAACTTGCTGGTGAAGGGGCTGGGACATTTTCATGGGAACCCTCCCAGGGCCGAGCCTTTGCTGATTCCCATAGAGTTATGATGACTATAGTCGATGCTCGGCCAGCCATGGCATCGACTATAGTCGATGCTCGGCCAGCCATGGCATCGACTATAGTCGATGCTCGGCCCTAAATGGTTAATAATGCACCATGTGGCATAATAATATATAAATATTCTCTTTTATTTCTATTTTATTCAAATCCAGGACATCCACGTTGGCGGCCCACCACAAGTGATATTCAGAGACCTCCAGGCCCCCGTCAACAGCAGCTTCTTGACCCTGGTATTCCCGCCTTGTTTCCAGCCTCACGTCGTCCAACCAAGCACCCAGCCTCACGTCATCCAACCAAGCACCCAGCCTCACGTCGTCCAACCAAGCACCCAGCCTCACGTCGTCCAACCAGGCACCCAGCCTCACGTCGTCCAACCAGGCACCCAGCCTCACGTCGTCCATCCAGGCACCCAGCCTCACGTCGTCCAAACAGACACCCAGCCTCACGTCGTCCAACCAAGCACCCAGCCTCACGTCGTCCAACCAGGCACCCAGCCTCACGTCGTCCAACCAAGCACCCAGCCTGTGCTCACCAAAGTTGACCCCCAGCATCAGGGCGTCCCACCCAGCCACCAGTCTCCCGTCGTCCAGTCCAGTCAGGAGCCTCACGTCGTCCAATCCGACCCCCCTCCTCTAGTCATCAAACCTGACGCCCATTTTCAGGTGGTCCAACCCAGTGACCAGTCCGGTGACCAGTCTCGGGTCGACCAGCCCGATCCTGCTCCTCTGGTCATCCAACCCGAGCCCCAGCCTCACGTCGTCCAGACGGGGTACAACCCGGTACAGTCCGTGGCTGCAGTAAGCGACCAGCAGAAGTTTATTGCATATTTGGAGCGTATCAAACAGTTACAACAGCGCCAGAAACCCAAACAGCAACTCACTCGACAACCTGTTGGACTGACATCCCAGCAGCAGCTTCACCAGAGGCAGGTGCACCGGCGGGGATACCCATACCAGGTGCGACAACCTTCAGTCCACCCCTACCACCAGCACTCCCAACAGCAGCAGGCCCAGAGCCAGCAGATGCACCAGCAGCAGATGCACCAGCACCTAATGCACCAGCACCAGCTGCACAACCAGCAGCGGCGGCTACATCTACCACTGCGGCAAGGAACGTTCAGTCCACATTGGTGAACGTTCAAAGAATAGGTAATGTTCAAGTGGTTTACCAACATTCCTAAATATCTTAAACGAACGTAAGAGAATGTTTGGAAATGAATATGTGTTTAATAAAAAACTAACATGGGCTGTTCAGAAAACGCCTGCCATGGCTTCAAAAAGTTAGAACATAAACGTCCATATTGACATTGATCAACAGTATGAAGATTTTTTTTTTTCACACACTAGGTGGCAGCCTGGTACACAAGAAGACTTTTCCTGGGGCCTCTAATTTGTTAGACAGTATGAAAATATAGTTATTGCATAATTCTCAATCACTTGTATTCAAGCATTCCCTATATATTCTTAAGGTATCTTTTTCATTATAAATGTGCCTCTACATGGGTTCAAAAACTTTCAAATTACGTTATAAGTTTTCATAATCCTCTCACGGAGAAGTTCAGAGACTATGTCATCGTGTTTTATTACTTTTCGGCCTCACTCTTCACTTGCTGGTTAAGTGAACAAGTGTGTCCTACTTATATTGTGCTATTTAAAATCTAGTTGACAGACATACATGTGTATAAGCTTCAATGCTTTTACGTTATTCCATGTCGTGGAGGTATTATCTAAGAAGACTAAGCTGCACTGTGTTCTGTACTACAGATGTTTGTTTGTCACATTTCTCCTATTCGATATTTGCCTTATTAACGATGTAATCATCTCTGGTGAGATGAGTTAAGTATAAGTATAGCTTTTGATATCCACCTTTTTAGAGGTATCATGTAAGATATCTGTTTTAGATGGTACATGGTTATATATAATCCGTTCATCTCTGCACTTGTCTTAGAGACGCAGTGCAGTCCAGCTATTGATACATTAATTCGTGATTCTAATAAGTAATTAAATTATTATTTTGAGACTAGCTATGTAGCGTCACTGTCAGTATTATGTTATTTTGATAAACCATTCTATACCTGTCGGATCGTGCCGAGGGTATGTGTATATTATTTTGCCAGGTGATAATGAAATATTGTATAAAGTAAAATTACGGAAAATGTGTTCCGAATAAAACTATAAACTTAATAATTGTGTATTCTTTCAGTTTCATTGAAAACTATTTGAGA
This sequence comes from Harmothoe impar, assembly GCA_947462335.1. NCBI lineage: Eukaryota > Metazoa > Annelida > Polychaeta > Phyllodocida > Polynoidae > Harmothoe > Harmothoe impar. Next base: position 39,760,327 of record OX381708.1, read on the forward strand.
ATAAAGTTAGTTGAAACAAATGGAAGTGTACCATGTACCAAATAATTCTAATTGTGTAATTGTCCATCAGGATATTTGACCAACTAACCCCCCCCCCCCCCAACACACCACTTTCCACTGTAAACATGCATTCCACATCCCGCGCCCCCATCCTTTAATAGGCAATTGCGTGATCATAGATAGTTAAATAATGACATAATGAAGAAGGCTAAAGAGAGATTTGAAGTACTTTATTGTTTCAAGCATATTGATAATGTGCGTAGATGGATACATAGACATTTAATAACGATTTGTCTGTACATGTGTGTACTATTTCAAACCACAAACATATATCAGATCATAAGGGCGCTTTGCCCATTATCACAGCATTTATAGATCAATTCTTTCCCTGAAACATAAGTATAACTATTTCACCGGTTTACAATCTATCTGTCTGCAAGCGGGAGTAATATATATATATATATATATATATATATATATATATATATATATATATATATATATATATATATATATATATATATATATATATTATAATCAAAAGTCATCATCAAAATGCATCCTTGATGGGACAACATGGATTTCTTCACATTGAATGTGAACTACCCAACCTACCCAGCCAGCGGGGCCATTATAACGTGTTTGCCATCCTAACATCCTATACATGTATACATTATCAGCTTGTATGAGATCATCACAGAGTTAACTTAATGCACGAGAGGTGTCTCTGTATAGTAGAAGTAAAGACCTACTTCAGCAAAAACCATAGTCGTCATAGCCAGTTTATAACATATATTTACAAGTGTACAGAGATTTGCATCAATAACATATACATAACGGTTTGTCAATAAGAAAAACAATAAGAAAAGGACAGCTGCCTTATAATATAGTTACTTCTGCTGATCACCAGCAGTCTGCCCCTTTGAGGCATTGCCCTTTAGCACCTTGAGGACACCCTCTGTAGTTATAGCTGCCTCCTTGGACTTCAGCTGGTCCTCAAATGTGACCTTAGACTCTGAGGACAGGAGGGCGAACAGGTTATCCAGCTTGGCCAGGTCTGGACGGGCACTGTCCAACTTAAACTGGAGGGGACTGAATCCCAGAGCCTCCAGGGCCCTGACCATCTGACCGTTAGCGTGTTGAGATCGGAGGAAGGAGACGAAGACGAGTTTTGCGGGGTAGATTTCGTCATGATATTTCTTGTATAGATCGGCAAAACTGTGGACAGTTAGAAATAAAGTGAAAAGAAGTTAGATATCTTGCATGCCAGTTATTTGCAGATCAGCACAAAAGGTGTTTGCATTTGAGAATGTTCACTTGATCCACACTATGACTGTGCGAAAATAATTAAATACGTTTAATCATAAGATACCATTACACTGAGAGACTGTTAGCTTTGCCTGTATCAGAGAGAATTCACATAGTATTATTACAAATGCACCTTACCCAGTTATGTAATGCAATACAGGTGTGGTACTTAATATCAAATTTATTATTACTTATCCATCGTTACTGAAGTTACTTACTTGAAGCTATTGAATTGCTGGTTCTCCTCTTCATCAGTGACCACGATGAAGGTCTTTATAATCTGCTTACTCTCATAGAAGGGGTAGAGACTGGCCGCTGGGGCAGTCCCTCCTTCTGCCTTGATTGTCACTGCCAACTCTAGAATCTAAAAGGACATGGATACTTCCCATTAATGCATTGAACATTACTATAAACCTTCTCATGAGTCTGGAAGCTAGGCAGCAAGTATTGGTGTTATTGGTTTACTTCTCATAGTAGAACCCAATTTACATGCTATATGTAGACCTACTCTCGCCAATGAGGCCGAGCTGCTATACATTATCATGCACTAGATGTAACACTGTGCTTTATTACACAATGTATGGTATCGGTCAGGAAAGCCAATATCATCACTGTAATACTATTTTATACTCACACTATCCACATTACGAGGCATCTGTTCAGAGCTGATCTCCAGGTTCTGAGTGTTGAAGAACACCAGTTTGGCCTGAGCGATGGCCGTCATAATACTAGCCAGGATGGTGCTGGTACGGACAGCCACATTCATGGAGGCAGACCTGTCCCCTATCACAACCACAGGTGCCTCCAGGGGAAGGCTGTAAAGTAAAGAACAGGTTAGAAATTGTAGCACTTAACAGTCAATAATTATAAGGATTAATAGACTATATGAATAGGTAAAATTGTTGGAATAGGAAAACGACATATATATTAAATGTAAATTTTAAGTTGTGTGCATAAGAATTCAAAAGAAATAATGCACCAATCTGAATCATCACAATTCTGGTCCTACGACTTCAATACGACATTAATTCAATAATAAACCTACCTGATCTGTTCTAGCCTGGTCTGTGCCATAGGGATGAGTTTGTGGATGAAGGCTGCCTTGTTGGGGTCCAGAGGCTCTGGGTTCTGGGCCGCCTGGTTCCAGCTGTACATGGTGGTCTTTGGTATCTTCTCCCTGATCATCTTAATGGTCAGCAGGCGCTCCAGTAGCTTCCCATTGTTAAGGCTGACCTTCTCCCCTGCCGCCAGCCGCTTCTCCAGGATGGCGTCCACCTCTGTGCACTGGAGGTCCTCATAATACCTGTAAACGTGACACAGAGCATTGAGCGATGTAGAATATTAGTAGTCTAATTAATTATTGAATCTTTCCTAATTCCTAGAATGCCCCATCGAGGTAAATATTTAAAGTGTCGTCATCTAGACGTATGATCTTTGTACATTTTCACAACCCCCGACCCAGAGACAGAAATGATATCATATAAAATATAAACCAAAACTGTTATTTTTTTAGTTGATAAAATGACAAGATATATGCTTTGTTTAATATCCACAATTATAAGGGTGAGCTTACCATATGATGTTGTCCAGCTTCTCTGCTGCCGCCAGTTTGGCCTTGGACTCTGTGGTGAGTTTGTCTGAGTGCTGCTTAATGTGGCTGTAGGGGATGTCAAACTCTACCAGCAGCTCGTTGACGTTCTCTGCCGTTACGTCCTTGCAGCGCGCCACCATGCTGCCCTCTGGTGCCGGCTTGTCGAAGCAATAACTCAGGAACCAGGGCAGAGCTGGGAAGTCCTGGAGGAACATAAAAGGTACACAAGGTAAGACTCATTGAGGATGAAAATGTCATGAAACATTTCCAGTATTGTATAGGACATGGGAATGAGTTAAGAAGTCTGCAATAACAAATAACTACCCTGTAAACACACTACGTAATTCCAACGTTGTTCAGAGGTCTGTGTAGGTTTGCTTTCAACCTAAGGTTTGAATTACGAAATTTTGCAAGGTCTGTGGACGTCAAAACTTGAAGGTTGACTTATGTTCAATGAACGTTTCTGTTTGAATTACGTTTTTCTACGTTATTCCAACCTAAATTAACGTAATGAATTTACGTTTATTTACGTCTGGATGAGGTAATGTTCTTGATATACTTTTGTACTTCTTGATGTACTTCCCTGGTCACACACTAGGTGCCAGCACTATCAAGTATGGAAAAATCGAACAGCACCTGGGAAGAAATCTATCATATTCTAGGAAAAATCTGTTAATTTTTGAGCTAGTTGCCGGTTCTAGTAGACAGTATAATTTTTATTCCCAGTGGTAATCCGGATACATGTGTAATATGCTATACAAACCTTCTCTGGATTGAAATGGCAGATGTCCGCCAGGCGTTTCCAAGGTTCTGCAGGGTAGAACAGAGCAAAGAACTCGAGTTCCTCCTGTGAGAACTTTGCTGTCCACTTCTTGATGCGATTACACACAGATCCGCTAGCCGACCCAACCTGCAACCCATCAATATTCATCTTAGTCAAATATAATGATTTAAACAGTAATCTAACATGATGATAATTAATTAAGGTATATCAAGTTACAACATGTAGTAAACTCCGATCTATTCATGAATGCTTTATATGTACAGTTATGTTGATGATATATGATATTTCCACGGTCTTACTTTTGCTATCTATAACTATGCGTATTCGAAATCACAACAGGATATCACATGACAATATCTTATTGAGGGCCAGGGGCGGATCCAGGGGGGGGGGGTCCTGGTTTTTTTTTGGGTCCACCCCTGTGAGGGGCATATAAATTCACATAGGTTATACGTGATATATTCTAAAATGGGTACTCGAGAATGCTGTTCTGTGCCTGAAGTTATAACCACAGCTTACCTTTGGCTTAATGGCAGTGAGGTTGTCAATCTTGCACTTGAGCTTGCCTATCTTGGTGGGTTTGGGTTTGGAGGTCTGGAGCTGGAGCTGCTTCATGACCTTCTCCACGGCCCTGATCTGCCTGCCAGCGTCCAGCATGGTGACAGCCTTAAGGACCTCCACAAGCCCAAAGTCGGCTCTGTTCTCTAGGAAGCCATCGGCCAGCTCGTGGTCATTGCGCGCCCACGCGGCCGTTAGAGCACGCACACGGGCATCTGTCAGGTAAAATGGTGGATTTGTTAGTCTTAGGCTGAGAAAATAATTGATGTATTTAGAAAGCATGGCCTCAAAAGTTAAGATATTATGTAGATTGTTTTTTTTACAATGTTTTTTATAGTTGCATATACACATACATTTTACAACATTATTTTCAAAGACATTGTAGATTGAATGCACTAACGATGAAAATAAGATATTATATGGTAAGTCTACCTGAGACATAAAAGTGAAATTCAAGACAGAAAATGAATTCTGCAAAATGATATGCAATGTATCTGTATCATTATTATTATTATATTGTGCTTACCAATCACTTTCTTGTGGATTGGAGCTATACAGATCAATGAAGCAAACATATTGAAGACATGTACCTTTTTCTGCATACAATATGATTATGCATGTATAGTTTTACATATTATCATGTATCTGTACTTAGTGCATGCTAGGTGTGCTTATAAAACTTACTTTGAGATATTTCCAAGCCTGTGTCCTGGAAGACTGATATGGCAGCGGCATACCTCAGTCTGTTCTCCTCCTGTGCCTTGAAGTGCTGGTCGAAGCTGGCATTGCCTACAAACAGCTCCTGCACCTGAGTGTTAACGTCGATGTCCTTCTCCTCCCCCACCTGCTTCTCTACCCCCCATTGGTCGGCAGCCGGCTGCTGACCACGCCCACTGGACGCGCTCCGCCCACGTCCTCTGCCGCCCCCTCGGCCACGCCCTCGGCCACGGCCACGCCCACCTCCTCGGCCACGCCCACCACGTGCTCCACGGCCTCGTACTGGCGGCATTGTCTTAGATTTTATATTAAATTTTCTAAGATAGTCGCGTCTTTGTTTTCCAAGTTGAGAATCAACTTGGTGAAAGGTTTAGTTGAACGAGGTATCGAGTCGGAGTCGATCGTAGTAAGGCCTGGAAAATAAACGGAGAGAGAGGTTAGGGATTAGAAGAGATTTTGATCGACAAGTTTCAACTTGTGTCGACATTTTGCAGCAAATAGTTAACATCTAATGCACGAATTTGAGAGCTTACTTCTTTTTTACAATCACATAACGTGCTCATCGTTTCTAAACATGCAGGCACGGACCCTCAATAATAGTACAATAATAGTACTGTCTATTGCACCATAACGTGTAACCATAGACATACACATAATATTATGTCTATGATGCAAGTACATGCAACACACCACTGTTCAAATATTTTCAAAATAGACCGAAACACCTATGGTATATTGTCATATTTATCCATAACTCTATCCAATCCCTTCCAACGATTTGTATGTATACGCCATACACTATGTGCGTGTAGAGGTTACTGCAAGTACACGTGTATAATTTATAGGGTAACTGGAGCATTATTGATATTATTGCATCCTTCCTCCATATGGCAGTACCTATGGCATCTCTTTTAATATGGGCATGAATGTAGCCCGGTGATTAGCTCATCAGGCCTAGTGCTGCTGCATTGATTAACAGATGCACCAATGCAGTGCTGGTGTGCTGCATTGGTGCATCATGATGACACACTGGCTGACCATGGCTAGTTGAGGTATATCATATATAGCGTCATTAAAATAATTTTGTTGATCCCCTCCCTTCCCTCCGCTGTGCCCACACCTAGTCTTCTCCCTCTGTATAGGGTGGATTCACCCTGAGTCGGACACATACCCTTAGACGGACAGTGAAATTTGAGCTTATTTATGTACCCTACTACAAACTTCTATTGCTTTTTGGAAATAATAACACTTTTCTATTGTTCGCAAATTAAGTGTTTAAAATGGTTGAATAGCCACAAAATCAGGTGTCCGTCTAAAGGTATGTGTCCGATTCCAGGTGAATCTACCCTACACATCTACCCGTACACACATGTGACACAAGGGTGTACCAAGGTCCCCTTGACTTGTGCATGCGTGTACATGCCTTTCTTGATCGGTAACCATTCGCCTTGGCTTGTATTAATATGGCTGTCGGACTTTCCTCCTGGGGCTTTCCTCTTGTAAATTCTTAGCCTATATAAGTGATGGTGCAATGGCATTTACTTTGTCGACAGCCCTCGTAGATTCCCTTTTTATAGTTACGGCTGATCGGGATAATCTGGGAACAGTCTATAAAACGTTTGTATACATTGTATGGAATATATGCACCCATCTACCCACATGGCCAGGCCTAACGAGTATTAGATCCAATACTACACCACAGTAAAGCCACCTGTGTACACCTGTACTTACCTGTATGTGTCTGCTTGTGTCTTAGTTTCACATGTTACTAACTCCAACACTGAGGTACACACCCATTATATACCTACAGACGATGTCTACGCTTGCGCCACGTCGTGTAGTACTATTTGGTTCTAGACCTCTCCAGGCTGGCCCTGGACCATATTGCACAATAGCTGGGCAATGCACCCACAGCACTGTGAAAGACCATAGCAGACTGCGGCACCTCCATGCAATCAATAGGATCCCATAGGTGTTTACTATACCGCCTACCCTGAGCACCTGATCTCTACAATTTATCCAGTATCTTCTCTAAAATATATACATGCACGCTATTTATTAAATTAGCAATGCCAAAGTAAATGTATAGTGCATGCATATTAAACATGCACTGCATATGGTAAGGTTATGATAGGATGAGTTTTAGGGAGAGGAATACCTTTGGTTTATTTATGGTTTTATATATACTTAGCAATTTACTTGACGCACTCGCATGAAGCTCTAAAGATGTAAAGTATAGCTTAAATATCTAATAAGATCCTTGTTGTCAAGTGAGAGCAAAAAACACGCGTGTACTGTGTATACTATGTTCTATAAATAATGAGGTCGGGTTGACCTAGTTCCCCCAGGTAGGTCATGGACGTCTACTCCCGGGCTCCTACTCTTGGATCCCTGCCAGGTGGCCTGCTTAGGGGGACTAACCAATACCTATAGTTAGTATAGCCTATAGTGACATCATGAAGCTAATGTGTGAAAAGGGGATACAGGTACACACAAAGAAATAAAATCATCCTGTATTTCTACCATTGTAATCAATAAGAACTGAAGTGTTCCCTCCATCAAAATAAATCTGCATATATCCTCAACACTTGCCAATGCTGATGCCCAAACCCATTCACGTTGTGCAATACTGAGCAGCGTTTGTATGACACTGAATACCAACGCCATCTGTGGTATATAGAAGGTACCCATTGCCACACCATTGTCTGGTATTGCAGTATTAATTATATTAAGCTGCCACTCACAAGTACAGACATAATCACCATCATCCTTGCAGCATCCAGCGGACAGAGAAGTCTAGGGGTTCTAAATGAATCACCAAGCACTTCTGATTCCAGCATGATCTATTGGGGGTACTTAGATGATTATAGGCATTGCTGTTTGTTATGAAATTGATGATACATCGTACTGTAACAGATTTTTCTGAGGCGGTTCTGAGGGCCCTTTGGTAGCCATGTTTCATTCGTATCTGCTAGCTCCCCTACCTAAGACACGCTCATCATTATTATAACAAGCTAGAGAATATTTATGTGTTATTGTTACATCTGTAAAGAGGGACTTTGACACTGCGAAAATTCTATGACTTGATATATGTACAGCCAACTACTGTATGGCAAACAAGCTCTTAATGCCTTGCCCATCACAAATACTATTAATTACTATAATTGGTATCTACCCGGTAGTGATTTAGCCATTGGTGTACATTTGGTTTTATAAGGGAGGCATGTGTTCGGTTCTGAGGTACTATTTGAATTCATAGTATACTAGCAGCACTATGTTCCATTTATAAACACGTAATGGTTTCCATGGCAACCAGAAAGTTGTCAATTTTAAATAGAAATGTAACATTTTACATTCCATAGAATATGATAAAATGTTGTATTCAACACAAAGACAAAAAGTACTCAAAAAACATATGACATGTCTACCCAGAGAGACTGCAATATTGAGCCCAGTTGGACCCAGTCCACCAACTCAATGTTTTAGATATTTTCCACTTCAAAACATACTTATCTACTATAGGGTTATCGCTGGGATAATGCTTAAAACTAAAGTTAGTTAATATAACTGGTGGGTTAGTGTTTTAACACATCTGGTGGGCGGTAAGCTGAGCCTGTAGCCGGCGATGTATGTCTTATCTTACATCCGTCACATAGATCCCTCGCCATAAACAGTGCATGGTGGTAACATGCTTCCTTTGTCTAAAGCCACCAGTTAAATGAATGTATTTGGATTAGCTTCATCTCAGTATAGGGGGTAGCAGGCTTTATGTTGGCCGTCATTGCACATTAACAGTAAAAGAACCAAAGAAAAAACATAGTCCTCTGTTGAATCAAAGATCCCCTAAAGATATCTGGGAAATATGTAAAATTCTAAGTCAAATGTAAACACACTGAATGTGCTCTACGCTCACCGAAAAAAATGATCACACAATATTATAGTGAATTGCATTAATGGAAGGAATTAGAGTGCATGTAAGCTTGATTACTATAGATGTTCCCACCATATATGGGACTCAACAATCAAGGTGTATTCACTGAAGGGAATTATCAGTTTGGATGAGTTTTTGCCAGTCATTTATTTTTTAATCATACAGTAGAAGCCCTGCACATCATTCCTAAGCATAATTGATTAAAAATGTGGACAAATTCTGATTTTTATAGCTAAGTGGGTGATTGGAACATCCTAAAATGGGGGTGGAACAGCCTAAAATAGGGGTTATTTTGACCTGCACAGGCCTATATGCTGTCAGATTTGTAACTTTCTGAAGCATCATATGTGCCCCAGACAGACTACTAAGACTATTAGCATCAGACATCCCAGTGGGCAAACTTCAGTTGATTCAACGTTGATTCAATGTGTGTAGTGACATGATATCAACAGTTGATATAGGGTTGTCATTTGGTTGATATTGATGAGGTCATCAACGTTGATCATTCATCAGTGATTCAACATTGATATGGCCATTGTGAATCAACAATGAATAAACACAATGAAATGATTTACATTGATTTAATATTGACTGCTGATGCATAATTTGAGATTCAGTATATTAGATGCAGCATTCTTATGTAGACACATTCTTCATCAAATTAGATATTTTCATTACAACATCCCCCCCCCCCCATTTTCCCTAGATTAAATGCTAATTCTAGCACCATCTAGGGTAGGGGTGCATGAATGACCTCTGATGATCACACTAAGAGGCATTCACATTCATTTCAAACTGGCCTGGTCAGGACTGAGGCTTTATCTATTATTCTTAGCAACATAAAGGGTGTCTTGCTGAAACCATGCATGTATTCTTGTCATTTAATTCCAAATGTCAACCAAATGTACACACCATAGTTGTCAATGAAAATGAATGACATTTTGATCAATTGTATACATTAATGAGAAAATAAGAGCTTACAATTAGGGAAAATAAATGTAGCATGTAGATAGAAATGCTAAGGAATAGGTTGTGGAGGCACCTAGTGGGAAAGGTGGGAAACACATGGTTGATTCAAGGTTGATATCCAAACATTGCATCAATGTTGAAACAGGTGTTGGTTGACAACGTTGAAATAGTAACATTGCATCAACGTTGAAAACAAGTTGATCTACCCTGTAACCCTATATCAACCAGTTGTCAACGTTGAATCAAGGTTTTGTGCCCACTGGGATAGAGCTTTCAATTATATATTTTAAGTAAGAATACTGTCTTGGCTTTCCAAAACTGTTTCAAGTTGAGAAAACAAGCTAATATTACTTGAGTTAGGAGGCAAAATGTAACAATAAGTTACCCATCTTTTTGCACTTTTTGCAAGAAGGCACCAATTAACTCTTGAAAGCCTGTCTCATAGACCCAATGGTCAGATTCCTTATAGTAGAACACAGAAGGATGACAAAAACTTTATTTTGGCTGCCAATACAAGGCCCTACTAGCCTCCCCATTAGTCCCCCCACCCCCTTTAGGATTGTAGCTCCAATTACAAGCTTTGGTTTGTACCTAATATCGGGTCTCTGAGCATAACAGTTCAAGAGATCCTTACATATTCTGTCTAATGGCAGGCATAAAGCTTGTTTTGCCTCATTCTGAGAATCTGTTTAGAGGTTCGTAATTTCCAAAGCAAAGGTGCTAGAGTTATCAAAATAGGCTCAAAAGAAGTGGAATTTAGTTTTACCCAATCTGTGAACTTCCCATGTGCACACTGTGATTAGTTACCCTGTAATGGCAGTCAGAGTGATGAAAGGTAGATAAAAAATCCAAATTTTAGAAAAAATCTTCATGGTTACCATGGCAACCGGTCACATGATTTTCAAAATATGGGAGTGACAATGCCTGAATTATTTAGCTTTTCACCTTAGCTTTAACCTGATACCTGGATCACTATTGCCCAGTGGGCACAGAACATTGAATCAACATTGAAAACTGGTTGACAATGTTGATTCAATGTTGTTTCATCGTTGATTCAACATTGAACTGAATTTTGTGCCCACTGGGTGTAGGTTGAGGGGTTGCAAAGTTATCAATGACTCTTTAAAACATACAGGGTAAACTTTAAGTTTGAGTCCCATATATAGTGGGAACATCTATAGTCCATTAGGACCTGCAAATAACCACAGAAACCCAAAAGGAACAAACACAAATGTTATATGTACTGTGCATAAACATGTATACTATACATAGTATCGTATGCTCTGTTCCCCTGATTAAACTATGCATGTGATATATGCTCTTGTGTATTTATCAATTCATACAAGAAAGGTTCTGCGGCTCTGCATCATGTACCTCTGTCAAATGAACTATTTCAACCCTATGACATAACCCAAACCTAAGTATGTTCTTTTTATGATCTAAGGGAGTGCTCATTTTTCAACAACAGGGGGGGGGGTGGTGGATTTGGGGGGGGGGGGTTAAAAAATTTGGACCCCTTGACCGGGGGGGGGGGGTAAAAAATTTAGACCCCTCTTGGGGGGGGTCAAAAAAATTCAACCTGTTTTGAGGGGAAAAGCCCGCGCGTTACTATGCTACAAAGGGGCGCGAACGCGCATGATTTTCGGCCTGCCGGGGGGGGGGGTAAATAATTTCGACCCCTCTAGGGGGGGGATAAAAAATTTTGCGCGCTCTGCGCGAAATCTCACCGCCCCCACCCCTGTTGTTAAAAAATGAGCACTCCCTAAATCACTTTGGACATCCCGCAGAGGTCAGGGATCATGCATGGTCGTTGATGATTTAGAAATGGAAGCCAACAACTCTACTTTCAATCGGATATAAACTTTGAAAAAGTATCAATAGCAACGTTCAGGGGGTGGGCCCTGGGGAGGGGATATGCAAATTATATATCATTCACTATAGAAACCATCTTTCTGTGCGAGACCAGCATTGTTGAACATATATATACTGCCATGGATCAAAATCAGTTTATTAATACTATAGAAGCACTTACACTGTAAATAATGTGTGGTCATTCATAAAATGATGACCAAGTATATACCAGGATCCTGGAGACTGGGTATACATGAGGATGGTGTCCTCCTGTAGTAGGGGGAGGGTACATCCTGTATCTACCCTGTCACACTTAGTGGATAGCCATGGGCACCTACGGGCCGCTTCTCCTCCTGGGAGCCTTTTGGATGCTCATTAACCTCAACCTTGTGGTGAGTTCTGATGATCAGAATTATATTGAAGCATGATAGTTATTGTAATCACTTTTCACCTTTCTTGTTCATTGCATCTGGAATCTGGGTATAGCCGGGTCTGGAGATGGGGGCGTGCCGCTGCGGTATATTATGGATGTCAAAATGGTGCACTGGTAGATTCTATTGACAACAAAGAGCGGGTCATTATAGAGCTGTAATGTCATACAATATGGTCACTATAGTAGACTATAGGATACTAGCGAATATTTTGGTACATATTCTACTAGACTACACGAACTTTGTGCTAGATCAAACATAAAATATATTTATAAGGTCATTGGGAGTGAAAGGATTTTCTGTAACTATTTGTTATTTGAACATTTCTAGAGACTGCTGTCCACAAGCACAGCAACCAGAATATAAACATAGCTTGAAATTATGTTATTGCAAATTAAACATTATAGGGGATAAAAAATTATGCTCATAATGGCCACCGTCCACTGGGATCTGATCGGCAGAAGTTATAGGAAATGTATGGCCTAATCGATTGGTAGAAGTTCCCCAGTGGACGGTGGCCATAAACACATCAACCAGAATATACCAGAGTATAATTATTCCTGCTCACAAAAGGCTGACTAGACAGTCCACAGGTATATGTACCTCTGTGTAGTCTCATGCCGTTCAGGGCTGCCCAGGCTGTCATAAGCCGCAGTTCTAGTTGGACCTCTACATTACAATATATTATGCTGTGGTCATTTTTATTCCTTTCAAACCATTTATAAAAATATGAATGATAAACAAACCAGGTCAATCATCAGCAAAGAATCATACGTGCATGCTCTAGTAGAATCATAAGTAGATTTGAGCAATATCCAGTTTCATTTAATAATTGTTATCACACGAGTCTTGAATATGCAGGGCTTGTATGTTGTGAAGAAGTTCATCATAGACCAACGTTCCTCGGTATACTAGAGCAATACTTTAGACCTTAAACCTTCAATTTCTCTTTTTGCACCAGACCACGTTTGATTATGCTCGTTGGTGCAATTTTCTGGGAGTGTTACATGTCGACACATTAGTGCAGCCAAATGTTCTAGCCTCTCTAGATTGTCATTTTTGTGACGCCGGTTTATCTAGTTTCTTTCTGGTGCAGATGCGCATGCATATTCAACTTGACGCATTTCATTAATTGAGATATCAGACTCTATTAATTAAATTGCACCTTACATAAGTGTGCCTTCAGAATTATCTGGGGGAAAGAACTAATTCAATACATCATAATAACACCACATCTATGATGTACCAGCAACACTATATATCTATGATAAACTAACATGATGGTGGTATATCGTGCTAGAACAAATAGTTTATTTATTTAGATAAAGAAGACAAGCAGGTCCGGGTTCCCTGATACCTCAGAGTTTGCCATGTATCCGGTCGTTATGTGGGTACTGACATAGTTAAACAGTGTAGGGGGATCTGCCACCTCTAATAGTCAATTAACATACGTTGAACAAAAACACACGTTGTGGATATTATTCTATGTCTATGATACTGTTTCTTCCAACAGTAGCGGATCCAGGAAATGGCCTAGGGGCACGTGTCAGTGCACTCCATGCCTCCCTGTTGGGCCTCAGGCTAGATAATCTCAAAAGATATAGATAGTCTCAAAAAATCTGCTGAGTGACCTGGTTTGTTCATATTTCATATAAAAATTTGTTCATATTTCATATAAAAATTACCACAGCATAATATATTGTAATGTAGAGGTCTCAAAATGTTGAGACTATCTAGCCTGACACGTGTTTTGAGATCATCTTGTAATTTTGAGACCATCTAGCCTGATGGTTGCGTGATACTAACAAAACCATAGTATTTCTTACACTATGTCGCACTTTTGACCCTATCCTAACACCCCCCCCCCCCTCAAAAACAGTAGAAAAATTGGCCCCTGTGCCCCCACATGAAAAATGGCATGAACTATATGCTTCTGCCCCACCCTCTCCCCGCCCAGACCTTCTTTTTCAGACCATCCTTCTGGATAGGCCCTCTCCACATTATATCAGGATATGATATGTTCCGCACCATTTCCCGTGTGGCCAGACATGTTGGTCCCCCAAATATCACCGGGACTATAGCAGATGTTCACTGTTAGGCCACTCCAAATAATATTACTTGTTTCTCATTACCGCGCGCATCACCAAAATCACCTTTTGGATCCCCCCCCCCCGCAAATTTTGATGGAAAACATGACAACATTCAACAAATATGAGCATCTTTGGTATCAAATTAAAGCTTAGAGTGCAGAAAATGTAATTGGCTGGAGAAAACATACATATCTACAACCTTCACAGATTCTTAATCTATCAATTACTAAATTGTGAATTTCGTTCCCCGAGAGCCCGCAATAGCCTATATATACGATTTAGGCCTCAGCAGAAAAAAATAGAAAAAAATAGTGCCTCGTCATACTTCTCATGGCTTAGGGACGAGAAACAAGTATATTACTTGGAGAGGCCCTAATGACCAGTCTCTAGCAATTGGTTTGGTTTTGAATTTTCCATAGCGAAAGAAATAAAACACTTCATGCGTTTTGTACTAAACGTTGAACACAATGTATATATGTATTACATTGACACCACCATGCTGAAGATATAATTGTGTTATATTTTCATGTTATATACCCCTGTTATACAGCCGGTATAGGAAGTAATATTTTATTTTGTTTTATTACTTTCAGATTGCCTATGATACTGACGGTAGGTATATATACAATTACGTTTACACATATTCAAATATACCTTATATGATATACCTAATATTACTCTTAACTCATATAGAATGCTCTAAATGTATAAGTAGCAACTACATTTAGTACTAGTAGTAGATCAAAGGTAGAGTATGTTGATAATCTATTCACAATTGAGAGGTATTGGGAAGCGGGTACACTGCTGAATAACAGTAGTGGTATTTTAACGACGTTTAATTTAATATGTATAGTACGCGTCTTTCTGATGAGCAAGTAACAAGCTTTACACAACCACACCTCAGTAAACAAAAAAAAGGTATACAACGTTAGATAACGTTTTTCTATGGCTCCTTATTGTGGTAAAATGTTAGATAACGTTTAAAACGTAATTTTGACGTTAAATAACGTACACACGTTAGCTTGGACAGTGCTTAAAATGCGCTCTGCCTTTTGTTGCCATGAGTAACTGACCATGCAGGCCTGCATTTAACGATCATGACGACACTTTGGGAGCGTATCACTATCAACCCTATATATTGCTTAGATGTAGCCCTGGCGGGCAACTCATGCAAAATACGGACAAAAGCTAAATGTGTTAATGCAATATGCGGCCTTTAAAGAGCTACCCATTACTTGTTGTTCATATCTGTAATCACCTGTCTATGGTTCTATGCAGAGTTACGGCTGGTGACGGGTAAATGCTCAAGCCATGGACGGGTCGACATCTATAGAAGTGGCTGGGGAACCATCCTCAACAACACATGGGACGACATTGCTGCTGGGGTAGCTATATATAAACATTTTGTTTCTGATGATCAGTTTTAATTTTAAAAGGGGCTGAATGTTTGATAATGGCTGGTCGTAAATAGAGACATTACTATTGTTAGATATTGTTAGGTCAGGGGCAAATTCACCGATTGCTCTATGGAGACCCCCTTTTAACGTACCAGCAACAGGTAAGTCTGAGGAGAATAAAAGTTTGAAGAGAATTTTCCCAGTTTATCCAATGGCCTACATTACGCCTTTATATGGAATTCGATACAAATGTATCAAAGTTTACTGTAAACATGCCAAGAACACATCCTCTGAGGGCTTGATTTCATATGTATTATACGTTATTTCTTTTTAAATATTCTTAAAAATAATTGAAGAAAAGATATTTTGGCTACAATTATCCCCATAATTCAATCCATTTACTATACAGCTGTTGTGGATGTCAGCCTAAGCCGCTCACACCGGCTAATTTTTAGAACGAAAAAAGAACGGACTTTAACTCTTCCTTTACCACGTTCCACATAAAGACACCTCTCTCAAAACCAGACTTTTTAAATGAATTTCAAATGGGATATATTGGGGTGTAGGGTATGAGCTAACCTTTTAGAAACTGTAAGAATTTTGTAAATATTCAAACTAGAAGTACCTTTATGACAAAATGAACAGTATTGACTAACCAGAAAGTAAGATACCCTAAATCGCAATATGTGTTCTAATTAGGGAGATCACACCCTATTTGAAATTAAATATGGTTTATATTAGTGTATATGTTGCAATGGCAACTTAAATCTAGGTCATAATGCATCAAAATAGACCTGAACTTTTAGTACCATCCTCTTCAGCATGAAAATCTAGACAAAATCATTTTTAACCCAAAAAATATATTATTTGACACTTTTCATGATTTTTGCCCTAAATATTGCTCAAATTATATTAAAAAATGTGTTAAATCTCATCCAAACTGAGGTGCCTAGCATTTCTAAAATAATGAATGTATGAACAAACAGATTAGGATGTGCAGAGACAATATACTATAGATGACTGTCAGAAAAATTCATGGGATTCTACCCGCTTTTAAGTAAACCACAGGGGTCAAAAATCGGCCAAAATCGGCGGAAAATCGGCGAGTAACTCGCAATAATGCGTGTACGGTCCTGTACAGTACACTGGCAATAATGCGTGTACGGTAAAGGAAGAGTTAAAAGGGTATGATATTTGTGCTGTTTTCTTTTCAGATTGCATGTCGACAACTGGGCTACAGCTACGGGCTGAAGGCAGAAGCCCCTCAGGGTACAGGGAGGAGTTGGCTGAGCAGTGTTAAGTGTAGACCCACTAATAAGCTGATAAAGGACTGCTCAGCGACCAGACTCCGCTACACTAACAGCAGGACACACAGAACTGATGCTGGCGTGCAATGTTACCGTGAGTTAATGATATAAAGCAAGCTGCTATGTACATATCATTCATATTCGTATTGGCTGTGCATAGTGTACATGAATAGCATCATATTGTAGGTTTATCGTGAGTTTTGATATCATAATATTATCCAAACTAAGGGACTGGCTAAATTTTTAGCCATAGTAACACACTGGGTTTTTTTTCGCTAAAGAGAGATGACCTTTTTTTTAGTTTTCTTGGTCCCCTCTAAATCTCCCCTTCCCTGTAGTAAAAAAAGGAGAACACTCCCTATATGGGAATCCACCAGTATTGGTAGTCCAATATTATATTTGGGATATCTGGGCACATTTCTTTTACCTAGTTACTTCTGATTTGCCTTGCTCTTCTTCATATGAATACAATGTGAAAATGACGACACAGGAGAGGGGTAGGAAGCGACTATTTATTGGGGGCCCAGGGGGCACCCCAACTAACTTTAAACATCAGATTTTAAGTATGATTGCAGATAAACACCCTTATATTAGAATTGTATAAAAATGTCCTTTAATGAAGAACTGGTTTACTGTCGACTGAGCTCCTCCTGACCTTTGCACTTTCAGACAACACGAGTTCTCTTGACTGTGGCAAGTATACACACTTTCATGATACTATAAACTAGACACTATTGGTAATATCAAGGACGTAAGGTTTTTTTGTGTAATTATTTGGTAAAATAAGCCAACCCAATATTTAACACTACATTAGTAATATCATTATCATGGAGTACATGTATTTAGTAGTCCCATGAGAGATCTGATCACGCAAAAAAGACGTCCATTATCTAAATGTGTGATCTGTTGCTGATGTGAACTGTCGCATAGAGTTCAATGTGACAAACCCAATAAATTTAGCAGTTTGAAAGAAATTTTATAGAAATTCTAACACTCTATATGTGACACAATCTGCGAAAAGGGACCTTAGTGCAGGGTACACTGTATCTTTTTCCCAGTACATCCCACATATAATGTACGCTCACTAATGCTTCTGCAACCTCGTTCATCTCAGATGGCCAGCCATATCCGTCTGAACTACGTGAGTATTCCAGTAAAATACAAAGCAAGTTTTTCCCCCTACATGCATGTACATCAATTTCCATCTTAAAGCGGCATTCTCACCACTCGCACTTACCACATAGCAGACTAGAACAGTACTAGAACTGTGAGTGGGATACGCTTGGTGATTATGCCACTTTAAGGCTGGTATCAACTAAACGTTTCAATGATTTCAGTGATGAAGCACTCAATAAAGATAAGAGAAACCTGATTTACGAAATTTAAAAAAACATTCTCAGAGCTGTTGAATGTCCTAAGGATTAGGCATGAAATAACACAGCGTGCATCTTCAACCATCTTTGTATGTGGGAACTTTTTTCAGTCTCATATCAACACGTTCTACCCATAACATTTCCAACCAGGGAAGCACCATAGATACTTACCATAGGAGATGATTTCAAATGTGTTATTTGATGTAATGAAGTTCTCTATGAATTGTCATTTCATTGTAGAAATGAACCTGACTAAAAACACATGTGATTCGTCCGGAGTTTTGACTGTGTTCCATGACCACGCATGGAGAGACGTTTGTTCTAGCAGCACTGCAAATGGACAGCTACCTATGGTGAGCAAAACACTGAACATTGATATTGTTATTATTCATTAAAACATGCAATTTAACTTATTCTAAATAATTGCTATATTGCCTGATGCATGCTATTTAAATACTGTTGTCTCCAGACAACAGTTATTTACTATTCCTAATGAAACGTAACGCTCAAAGTATCATATCTATGTCAATTATCATCTCAGGTTCAGACAATCGTGTCGCTTGCCTGAATATTTGCATATCAATAATTCAAGTATAAGTGTACGACAAAAGCATATCATTAAAACACTAAGAGATTTCCCACCCAACGTTCCAGTGTGTATGATTAATAAATGAACCATATCACTGTTTACGTGATTTCAATAAAATAAAAAAAGAGCTAAAAAATATTCTAATAAAATGGTATGCGCCACTCCTCTAGCGGTCCACTACTGGCATCAGTAGCATATAGAATGCAAAATTGACATGATTATAAAGAGAAAAAGGGGATGCAGGGACAAAGCGCCGGGTACATTCCAAACAAGTTAAAGGCCCACTTCTTGCTACCCCTCCACTAACAGTCGGAGTGGAGCGAGGACCTGCCATCTGAGCTTTTCACATTGTTAACAGGGTTAAAGATACACATGTATATGCTGAAAACGGTCACAGTCTGAATAGGAGTATTCCAGATAAGAAATGTTACTTAACAATGAATCATTATAAATCCCATTGCGCCTTTCATTAATAATTAATTTACTTGTAGCTGGCATGTCCTGCACTTGGCTACAATGGCAGGGGCATGATGGAACCTAGCAACCCCCGCAGTAGTAACACGTATGGTGGTCAGTACGTTACTGGAGTAGTCTGTAACAATATCACCACTGTCACCAACCTGTCTGAGTGTTCCTGGACCTACTCCTCCTCCTGCACCAATAAAGGGGTCAAGATAAGCTGTTACGGTAAGTTATTGACCACTATAGGGGTCAGGCTGGTCGCACTGTGGGCGCATCCATTGCTTGATCTCGTAACTGGCGAGACAAGCACTGATAACAGCGATAACATGTGTACAAGCTGTTACATAATGCACCCTAAAAATTCTGCAGCAAATGCAGGGTGTTATCTGATTGGTTGATAATGTATCCAGCTACATGCCTATAGGGGTGTAGCTTGTTGAATTATTGACCAATGAGATAATTCCCTGGCCTTCACTGCTGAATACTTAGGGGGCATTATGTAATAGCCTGTGCCCATTGTGATTGTTGTATCAGTGCTTATCTCGCCAGTTACCAGATCAAGCTATGGTGCCCCCTACTAAGGAACCTGCAACATCGGTATAGGATGGTTGCATATCACAATAGCTGGAATTGCTCCTGATTGTAATTCAAGATAACTGCATTTAGATATATCGCTAAGCGTAGGTATGATGAATATTGAATCTGATATGAAAGAAAGATAATCCTCATTGCATGAGAAAATGTACGGGACCAATCATAACTGACTATCACACTTGTATTTATCAGATGCTCCTGCGTTTTTATATGTTTTTACCTTCTATATTTTAATCATTCCAGATGAAAATGAACTCGACTGCCGTGAGTTGCCTTCAACAATCCATTGTAGAGCACACAATGTTTTATTCTGCAATGTTCAATTTTATGATTCAATATGCTATAGAAAAGTGGTAATTTAAAGTGTTCTTTTCGCACTCCAAATATATAATGTTAGCACTCCAAATATATACTGTTAGCATAAAAAATGGAACAACTATTTACATATTCTATATGAAGATCTATCCTAAATGGCTGTTAGTAGTCCCATTCTGGTCATTCCATATTGATTTATGTCAAATAATCACTTGAATCCATATCTGTATCTATTTATGTAGTATGTCCATGTGATTTCAGGTGGAACTACCTATCCTACCGAAGGAGGTAATGTAGGCCTATGGTAATGCCCACTGGGCAGTGGCACATAGATTATTATATCCCTTTTTTAAATAGACTTAATGACCATACCTCATGTAGATAAAAATACGTCCGCGGAATTATAGTTAGAAGTACATATGTACACAAATATATAGGTCCTGAAGATTGATTCTTTAATTGTAGATGTCTTCCAATCACAAATTATATTAGTTGCTCAAACATAGATGATATGTTAAATATAATAAATAGGAGTCAGTTGCTAGAGATAATGACCAATCCCTCATGGCCACCGTCATGGTCATTGTGCACTGAGCATGGATCGGCCATATATAATACGGCTATTAGAATATTATATGCAATTTACATAGGAAATGTATAGCAATTTTAGTAGTATACGCCCGACTAATGCCCTTTTGATGGTGACCGTACACACACAGAAAAGTGAGAGTCATTGTCGCTAAAACTACCCTCAGGCACTGCCTGACTCTCAGGTGAGGGTAGTTTTAGCGACAATGACTCTCACTTTTCCGAGGGTGTATGTATGTCTGTCCTGCCTGAAACCATGAACTGCATGTATTCATTGCTATTCAGATCTGCGTCTTGATGGGAATTCCTGCCCATCAGAAGGTCGCCTGGACATATTCCATGACGGATCGTGGGGGTCCGTCTGTAAAAAGGGCTTTACCAACGACTCAGCAGAAGTGAGTAGATCTTTTTCCGAGAGTAAATGAATATGACAACATTGATTCAAGACAGAACGTAATCCCCGTTGAATTGATGATAGGCCAAGTCATGTTTTGAATCGCATTGCCCTGTTGTGACGTCAGCTAGGAATAATTAACGTATTCTGACTATCTGGTTATTTAGATAGTCATGCTGTTAATGTCTTTAATGTATCAACATGCACTTGCCGATGTAGAATCATTAAGCAAGGTCATTTTCCTTTTCCTTCCGATTAACGGAACCCAGTATGACACTGTCATGTCACTTCTTCCAATGTGACATAACAGCCTGTTCATATATATACTATCAGATTACTAAAAATGGTCATGATACAACATAAAAGCTAGATTAAATTCAAAACAGGCAAAAAAGGAGCATATATGCCTTGCCAGGATAAATAAAAGAATCAAAAATACAAGCTATACATTGCCCTCGGTAACTCATTATTGGCATTCATATTGATCCAATATTGCAACATCCAGCAAGGCCGATGACATCATTTTGTAATGTATGGTAGCCATAATAGCCATTGGCGGATTTTACGCAGCCGTCTGGCGCCGTCCCCCTTCCTCCATTTTCGAATGTTGTTGGGGAAAGATTTTTCAATAGGCCCCCTTTCAGAATTCTTGATCTGCCACTGGCTAAAAATACAATTAAAATATTATGACTATTCCCCAGGTTGCCTGTAAGCAGATTGGGTACGAGACTGGTATGATACGACGCTACAACTCGTGGACGGGTCGGGGGATGGTGTGGTTGACAGGGGTGAGGTGCAGGGGTAGCTGCTTCTCCAACCTACTGGAATGTGATCACAATCCCTGGGGGAACAGTGTAAGCTGCTCCCACAGCTATGATGTCGCACTGTCATGTTACAGTAAGTCTATGTGATAATCTATTTGGTGCCATCTCTTGATTTGTTGAATTATTGCCAATACTACTTCTACTACAGTTTTGATTCCTCTAAAACAATTTCACCATGCACTATGGTATTTTGTCAGGATGAGCGCAGCAGCATTGAATGACCTCATGCTGAGCCTATGTGGTAGATATGAGACAAGTGTTGACTTGCTGTATGAGTGCTACAAACCAGGGACAGGGTAATTGTCCAAGGTGTCAGCTGCGGAAAATTACCATTGTCCAAAGCTTTTAATGCTCATGAATGCAGCTAGTCACGCATATCATAGCTGACTTACACCCACAGTACAGGAGAGTGTGTTCAGTGGACCACACCAAGTGTTAAGGATCATGCCACTAAATAGTGGTGATCCTCTAGGATTTCCTTCTACTTTATTTCGAAGATCCTTCTTCAATAAACTTATGTGGTAACCTGGTACATGCAAGACATATTCCTAATAATTTTCTTTGAAAAAATGGGTTGATTTTACATTCATTTCTTTTCAGATTTTACTGGATTTAGAGATTGCAGTGAGTCGCAAGTATATTATCCTTCCTTCACTGAAGAACGGCATTAAACCATATTCCTTACGATTTAAGATCAATATGCATGGGCCTGTATATGCCTTATCTTTATACACGTGGGAGGTTAAGTGAAAGTGTTTTTTTTTGTTTTTCAATACTAACGAAGATAAATAAGTTAAATGTGATGGTAAGTGAATGTGGTAGGTGTCCACAAATGGCCTCTTATTCAACCCAGATACTTAATCACTATTAATATTTTGATTTGCAATATATAAATACCATTATCTGTTTCTTAGATGGTCGTCCAATGGCATATGAAGGAGGTGAGTAACATCTTAATCCTCAGAATCAGCGGCAAACTAAAGCTCTTACTATTACCCTGTTTGTATCGAATTCATTGAAAACCAAAGAATGTATCATTTCAAAAACTTTATTTTCGGTCATACATTGCTCCAACTTATTACATCTAACAATGGTACATCTATACTTAACAATCAGGCGTGTCACAATGATGGACACAATGAGACCCCATCATTGAAGGAATGATGTTGTTCATACCTAAACACACCTATATATCCGTCCCATTCAGCTCTAGCCCTGGTGTCTGGTAAGACGCCTGACTCAGGACGGTTGGAGATCTTCCACAGCGGCCGGTGGGGTACCATCTGTGATGACAGCTTTGGTACAGCAGGTGCTAAGGTGGCCTGTCGTCAGCTGGGCTACCACAGGGGCAGTCTGGGCGGCTCCTCCACGGCACCATATGGCAGCGGCACCACCTGGCTAGATGATGTGAGTGTATTAATAGTCTTGGCTCAAAGCCTCAAGTCTGCATTTTGTTTTCTCTTTCTCTCTTCTTTGTTGTGGTAATACGTCCGTTATGGCATTGACATGGCCATATTTGTGATGCGTTCTCCTATAAACACCCCATTGAATTAACATTATTCAAGTGACAAGATGTGTATAAAGATTAATAGAATATTTCAAGAAAGTCCTTATAATTTGTATTGTTAATTTGTTAATGCAATAGCAATCAGGAGGCATATCCATGAGTAAGACCTGGTTTTAAGTGGTATGTATTGTCATAAAGTGATGCAGTAATGCATGATGAGACTCCCTCACTTTTAGGATTACAACTATTTGGGTGGCTCTCTAGATCCATAGAAATCTGAGGATGGAATGGCAACTGATTGTAATACAACTAAATAAAAAATAAATATGTTTAGCTAGGCTGGCTTTAATTGATTTCAAGTCCCTTTAAATGTGAAAGATGAGTTTTACATCTGAAAGTTTTTCTCGAACCTCTTTTGGGTAAATGACTTTAAAAAACACAATATTTCCATGTGATGTGTCCAAGCTACATGTGCTCCTGTATGTCCTTTAAAGGTGTCGTGCAGCGCTTACCACATGACTATATCAGAGTGTCGCCACAGGTCCTGGGGGCTGGAGGACTGTGGACATGACGAGGACGTACGTCTTATCTGCACCAGTAAGTGTTATACATGTACACATGACGTACCTAAGACAATGGCCACCATACCTCGCTTGACGTATTGATTTGCAGTATATAGAGTCCAAGATTATAATGATAATAATGATATCAGATTCATAATTTGGGAGAGTCAAAGTTCAAGCCATGCATACATATCTGTACCTTTCACATAACTATGTATCTTTATTACCCTGGTGATACTACAGAGTTGGCAAACGCTTCCTGACCTTTTCCAGAAAAGTGGTGGATAATATATTATTGTTAACGATCTTTCTGATTAGGATCTATATTTGGCTTTGCAATTATGTCCTCCATTGCCTTACAGATAGAGGTAGTGTGAGAATAACGCATGAATAGCCCGTGTCAGAATAATGGCACCCTGCATTTTACCTTACAAGGGTGACAAGTAAACCCATGTCAGAACAATGACACTCTCTTTACATTACAGATGACAAGGAGTGTGAGAGTAAACCCATGTCAGAACAATGACACTACCTTTACTTTACAGATGACAAGGGTGACAAGTAAACCCATGTCAGAACAATGCCACTCCCTTTACATTACAGATGACAAGGAGTGTGAAAGTAAACCCATGTCAGAACAATGACACTCTCTTTACATTACAGATGACAAGGAGTGTGAGAGTAACCCATGTCAGAATAACGGTACCTGTTCAGACGGTTTTAACGCCTACAGCTGCGTTTGTGCTCAAGGCTTTGCAGGCTCACAGTGTCGAACAAGTAAGTACCGTGTGCACAGACCACAGCACCACTGAAGCTGTCAGCTAGCGATTGGTAAGGCAAAAAAAAATAAAAAGGTTTCTTTTAGGTCACCTGACCTACCCTACGTTTTTTATGCAAATTTGAAGAAATCTTTATACTGTCACCTTTTTTGGGGCCATTTTTGGTTTTACAAAGAGGGTGGCTACTATTTTCATATTTATTATATAGTGTGAAATAGAAATGCAGCATGGTACATGCTTTTGAAGAAATCTTCACTTCTTTTACACATTTTTGGTAAATTTTGGGGTTTGTAGAGGGGCTGGCTAAAAGAAATCCCACCTACTGACCCTATACTTTCATCCCATATTACCTGAAACAAATCTTTATTTTTATTTGGCCTAAATAACCTTAAAAAATAACCTTAAACTCCCAACGCTGTAAAATGTTGAGTCGACCAATTCGTCCCATTATACTCTCCCCATGCTATCCCATGGGTATTTAAAACATCTTTATCTAAAAGCATCATACGACAAAATAAAATACTATTTCAAGTGAATGCGATATGATATAATTATAAACATATTATATAAAGTAATTAATTTGTCTTTTATCATACAGATATCGATGAATGTGCACGATTCAACCAGCCGTGTGTAAATGGCGGCACGTGTATAGACGGTATCGCCGACTACAACTGTCTCTGTATGGCCGGCTATGAGAACAAGAACTGTTCTGTTGGTAGGTACATTCATTAATTTCTCCCTTGGTTGTGATTTTCATGAAACTTTCAGAACGATTGAAACTTTTCTAATCAGACGGTCAATTTGGCACTGTGGAAAGCCTGCAGCGATGCAGTATACTTCTGTGCAAGGTCAAACTAGGTCGTGCAAGTCGACCCGTTTCAACAAAATAATCCGCTTAGAAATACCCTCGAATCAGAACAGGCAGTGATTTCACGTTATGGGGGTTTGGGGTTAAATGGTAATTTTCAGCAAAGGAAGATCTCTACTGGGACTCCCTCTATATTGGTGTGTGTCAGGCATACATTGTTATGTCATGTTTTGCCCACAGACCACAAAGTGTCCACAGGGTCCTCGCAGATCAAGAAATGACACAAGTTGGTGCTGTTAAAATGAATTATATTTTCACTTGAAGTATAACTTCCATGCCACATGGGTATTTTGACCATACAGGCAACTTTAGGACTCACCCAGACAAGAAATATCAGTTTCAGTCTATTATGGCATAATGGTAGGCTACATCTTATTCTGTTATGTGCCATGAATCTATCATCAGGCTGGGCGATTCAGTCATCTAACGGTTCTTTTAATGTACTTACTAAAACTAATAATGGACCTTGCAAATTTCTCTTCTGAAAAAATAAATTAAGTTGGGACAAAGAGTTTGATAATGGGTGTGGACACATTGTAGCATGTGGACAAAACGTGACTCCACATACACTGCAAAAAAAGGTGTTTAGATCCTAAACACATTCCTGCCCCGTTTTTGTCCACACAATATGTTCCTAAACATGTTTAGACCTATAATATGTTTAGCTCAGTGCTTAGACATTTATGTGTTTAAAGCAATGTGTTTAGGACTATGAAGTGTTTGGAATTCAAGGATTTAGCATATTATTGTGTTTCTATGTCAAGTATTTAGGGATAAAAGTGGTGTGCCTAGAGATGTAGACTATTATTATATTCAGATATTTATATTTGAATAAATAAATAATTTTATTTCACATGGTGTCCTGAACAGACTTCTAGCAGCCCCTCCCCCAAGGGCAATATGTGCATCACTATTTCACATAGGCCTCTACTTTAAGATAGACACAACCTTGAGTCAATACAACAGACCTTCAGGGAAGATAATGCTTTATCTATTCTTAGAGTTCTTAAAAGAGGTGTCTATGTAGCAGATGCATCTTTATTGCATTGTAATCATAGTGATTTAGCAATCAACCCTTGAATCCTGCAATGTGTATTATTATCCTTTTGTATCCCATGCAATTTAAGTTGATGAACTCAGATTTAAGCACCTTTAGAGCCACAATAACATTTGAGTGGTTGTAGAAACTACAGTCAACTACAAAGCTGCCATCTGGTATGTGTTTGATATACTATCTAAACACTACATGTTTAGATCCTAAACACCAATTTTTCATGCTGTTTAGCTACTAAACATCTAAACATATTCAATATAACTGTTTAGATGTTTAGAATAAAAGTGTTTAATTCCTAAACAGAAGGATTCAAAGACACACACCTAGTAATATGTTTAGACTTTAAACATGTTTAGACCTAAACATGTTTAAAACCTAAGCACCTTTTTTGCAGTGTACATCCTGCCGTACCATAAATGCCTTGGGTTATATAAGAGATTCTTCTGGAGGAAGACATATTAAAGTCTTCCTGAGGATCCATAGACCATTAATACATACCTCACCGTGGTTTCCTGACATGAATCAAAGGTTTTTGTAAACTGCAAAATTGCTATGCAATGGGTTAGCTTTAACCCCTATCGCCTTACTAGTGGTTGAATGATCCACCATACTTTAATAGCTGTCGTACATCTCTTCTAATTTCCAATTTTATTGGATTTCATAGAATAACATGATTGTATTTTTTTCTATTGAGCTATTAAGCTGTAATCACAAAGGCTGACATGATTCACCAATACAGAACTTGGCGAATTACTTGCCAGTCCAATGTTGGTGCATCACGTAGACGCATGTACATAAGGGAATGATCGTTCTCTAACAACCGGGGGAGGTGGTGACATTTCGCGCGAACGGTCCTTAAATCTGATCCACCAGCCCCCTGTTCTTAAAAAAAGAAATCACACCATATAGCATTAAGACGTCCTTAAGCGGCTTACAGGATCACGTTGCATAATGTATGATATTACATTTTGTACCTTGTGACAGAGACTGATGAGTGTACCAGTAACCCATGTCAGAACAACGGCACATGTACAGACAGGCTCAACGCCTTCAGCTGCACCTGCGCACCAGGCTTCACCGACACCAACTGTGAAACCGGTAGGGCTGCATGCCTCCATGTCTTCCTATCTACAATGATGATATTGCTTTTTTTTTTATTTCCACATTGGCTGTTAAGTTAATAACAACTTCTTTGGGTTCTTGTAATTATTGTTGGTTGAGAGAATTTTAACGCTTAAGACCTTTTACATAATGTGTTCAGTGTATAGATCTGGTTGCCAATTTGGTTACTTCTGGGCGGCGACATAGCTTTCGCATTTACATATCCCCATATCCTTAAAATATATCCTCACATCCATGATATCCTTATTATCGTATCCCACATTTGACTAGGGGATGAAAGGGGGTCGATGTGGCATCACTGATACATGCAATGGGTGATGATATGCGTGATTTATCGACACATATAGATTACATTCAGATAATATATCACTATTGGGTTAAACTTAAACATTTCAGAAATAAATGAGTGCCTGATGCTGCCTTGCCATAACGGTGGGTCGTGCGTAGATAAGGTGAACGGCTTCACATGTAAATGTACGGTAGGCTACACGGGCTCAAGGTGCGACAGCAGTAAGTTGGACAGAAACATATTATTTATTTTTAACTTTCTGATATATACCCTTTGAGGGCCACATAGTGCTTTATATTAAGTATTAATGCACTATGCCCTTCGCCGTCATGATGTATGAATGTAGCCCTGACGCGTAGCTCGAGTGGCCATGAGTAACTCGCCAGAGCTGCATTTAAGCACCATGCCGAACATACAGGGTTGATACACTCGCAAAGGGCCGGCACGATGCATTCATGCATCATGATGACAAAGGTCATGGCCAATCAAAGCATTATCAAATTATGCGTCTCTTAAAGGCGCACTGAACTCACGACGTCATTTGCGTACAAAACTCGGCAGGGCTAGGTCCTCAACTCAGTGCGCCTTTAAGTTGTCTATTTTCTGTACACCCTTTTTGATACATGCCTAGAATATACCCGTCGCTTTCTATAAATATTCATGGTTTCCTTGACTCTATTATTAATGGAACTCACACGCAGGTATATGTAGATGAGTATATACTTTTATTGCTATACATATTCACACATTAACTTGATATTAATGTAACATTTAAGGAGTTTCTACAGACATATCCTTAGTTTATTGTGATTGTGAGAGACATGCGGATAGGAATGAATGATATCTAAATATCTGAATGTTGAGATTACTTTGCTTGTTTGTAGACGTGGATGAATGTGCGTCTAGTCCCTGTCAGAACAACGCCACGTGCCTGGACGGTAACAACTGGTACTTCTGTAAATGTATACCTGGTTACCATGGACACAACTGTGAGATATCCTCCTGTAAGTGACTTTGTAGCTCCATGGGAAAGAACAGAGACTAAAGTAGTATGGCTTTCCTTGACTACAGGATACACCTATTTATCTAGCTGCTATAACTGAATCATTGTAGATGGCTAATTTTTAAGAACTGTATGAATAATAATTATGGACTAAACGTTATCATGTAGCCCCCACCTCATAATTAATATGTTCCTATATCGGTGATAGTAGCCCTATGTATTATGAAATTCTATAGGATTTTCATCTCTCCACCATGCCTCAATTTATAAACGATATACGTTATTGGAGACACTTATTTAACGATATCCTCAACTGTTTCTAGTTGTGGACGAGTGTGTGTCGAGTCCATGTAAGAACAACGGCTCGTGTATAGACGGCGACAACTGGTACGTGTGTAAGTGTCCGGAGGGTTACTCCGGACACGACTGTCAGATCTCACCGTGTAAGTATGGACGATATCTTAGGCACTAAGGTAACTTGAATCACATTCGCAATAAGGCTATGGACATAAATATATCATTTATTTTGACCTTTCTGATTCTTACACTTACATTGCTTTAGATCAATTCGAGTTCAATTTGACTTATAGCTACACGTATAAGACCATGTAAATGTACAAGCTGCCACAACCGGATAGCCAGTGATGGGTGGGCTTGAATAAACATATTTTGTCTACGTTGCGGCTATAGTACCGGGAATAGTGATGTTTACAAATCATATTTTCTAAACAGAACCAACACAGATTACATTGTAATTACCTTTTCCTTCAATATAACCTCTGTTCCGAAAATAAATAAATCAAATACTACACTCTTTATTCAGTCACAGACGAGTGTTCCTCCAACCCGTGTAAGAATGGGGGTACGTGCTTTGACGGTAATGGTTGGTACGTGTGTAAGTGTCTGTCGTCTTTCTCCGGCCACGACTGTCAGATACCAGCAGGTAAAGTGGTAGAATAAGGCGTTAAATACGAATTTAGAAAAGAAGAAAATAGTTTTAGTCATCATAATACAAATAGTAATATTCACATATATCAAAATTAGCATATTCTATTTCGCTATGTTCCAACTGTGTGATGAGGACGTATTTAGCCTGGCACTAGTGACACTTTCCATATACTACTTAGGTGTGACGAGGACGTATTTAGCCTGGCACTAGTTACGCTTTCCATATACTACTTAGGTGTGATGAGGACGTATTTAGCCTGGCACTAGTTACGCTTTCCATATACTACTTAGGTGTGATGAGGACGTATTTAGCCTGGCACTAGTTACGCTTTCCATCTGCTATTTATGTGTGATGCTGACGTATTTAGCCTGGCACTATTTACGCTTTCTATATACTAATTACTTGTGAATGGAAAATGGGCCCTTGCAGATTAGGAGAGCTAATAATGTAAACAGTAAATGAGATCCACAAATCTAATACCACAGACCTACACTTGTAATGTATTCATCTTCATGAGTAGTATATGAAAAGAACGGTAAACCACAGGCAATATCCCGATTCAAAGATTCCACAGAGCGTGATTTGTTTGGTCTATGTAGCACGGTGTGTTGTTTGTTTTCCTTAATACTGGACACGTGTATAACAACCAGTGTCCTCGTGTTAACCCAGTACAACCAGTGTCCTCGTGTTAACCCAGTACAACCAGTGTCCTCGTGTTAACCTAGTATAACCAGTGTCCTCGTGTAAACCCAGTACAACCAGTTTCCTCGTGTTAACCCAGTACCATCAGTGTCCTTGTGGTAACCCAGTACAACCAGTGTCCTTGTGTTAACCCTTTCAGACCAGGATGAGTGTGCGTCTAACCCCTGCCAAAACGGGGGCACGTGCCTGGACGGTAACGCGTGGTACGTGTGTCAGTGTCCCCCAGCCTACCACGGCCACGACTGTCAGCTGGCCCAAGGTAGGTATAGCAACATTGGAGGTAAGGGGGGGGGGGGGTAACCCTTGTAGGGTCTCATAGTGCTCTGATGCTTTGTCGCCATGAAGCATGAGTGCAGCTCGGGCAATCTACTGGCTGCACTTATGCATAATCACGACAAATGCCATATCGCATACCAGTGCTGTGCGACTCATAAGGTGTTAACACTAGTGGATACTCTTTTATTTCTTTTCCATGAACTTAGTAATGCTCACTGGGATGAAGATTCACTATACAATTACGTATATCTTAGCCATATCACACGGGGTGATGGTGTAACCTCCGATGGGTGGATATGTTTACACCTGCGCTGACGAGAGAATCATTTGGAAAGAAAAGAAAAAGTAGTTATCAGTTGAGAAAAAAACTTTCTGAATGTTTAATTTGTTTGCCCTTCATCCATGTCACTGTAGGTGCTGACCTGTGTGGCTCGGCTCCGTGCCGTAACAATGGCACGTGTCTGTCAAGTGACGACTGGTACGTCTGTAAGTGCCCCCCGGGTTACAATGGGGCCAACTGTGAAACCATACAGAGTAAGTATGAATTAATGGTTAACATGTCAACGATATGTAGATTAAGTATACTTTTTCCTACGCACAGAAAGGGGTTCCGCTTGTCATAAGCACTGCAGGTATAGTTTGTGCTTTCTAAATGCACTCTTGTTTGTAAGTAGTATGTAGAGATGATTGTTAGGATCAAGGCGTAACCTATGTGAGACTTGTCAAAACAAGAAGGGAACACTTCCAACTACAGGCTGTATTCTTTCCATTGTGATCATGATCGTTCAAACTAATGGAAGATAATACTTGTTTCAGCTACATGATTATGATATGATTGGAAGTACATTCACGTACAATATGGTTATTTAGAGAATAAAAAAGGAAATCCTTTTTTCATGAAATGTCTGATGTGCTATGCCCTTACAGAAGAAGATGAGTGCGCCTCTCGGCCATGTGTAAATAACGGCACCTGCTATGACGGAGACGGCTGGTTCATCTGTAAGTGTCCGCCGGGGTACGCCGGGGACACGTGTCAGCACCACCACGGTAGGTCATACCAGTTGTAGGGAGCGGCCCATGGTGGGTCATTCAGGGAGCTGCTCATGCTGGGGCATTCAGGGGAGCTGCTCATGGTGGGTCATTCAGGGAGCTGCTCATGGTGGGTCATATAGGGGGTTGCTCATGGGTCTGATAGGGAGCGGCTAATATTGGGCCATACATGGAGCTGCTCATGGTGGGTCATATAGGGGGCTGCTCATGGTGGGTCTTACAGGCAGCTGCTCATGGTGGGCCACACAGGAGAGTTGCTCATGGTAGGTCATACAGGAGAGTTGCTCATAGTGGGTCATTTAAGGGAGTTGCTCATGGAGGCTCATTCTGGGGAGCTGCTCATGGCGGGTCATTCAGGGGAGCTGCTCATGGTGGGTCATTTAGGGGAGCTGCTCATGGTGGGTCATACAGGGAGCTGCTCATGGTGGGTCATATAGGGGGTTGCTCATGGGTCATATAGGGAGCGGCTAATATTGGGTCATACAGGGAGCTGCTCATGGTGGGTCATATAGGGGTCTGCTCATGGTGGGCCACACAGGAGAGTTGCTCATGGTGGGTCATATGGGGAGCTGCTCATGGTGGGTCATACAGGAGAGTTGCTCATGGTGGGTCATATAGGGAGCTGCTCATGGTGGGTCATATAGGGAGCTGCTCATGGTGGCTCATATAGGGAGCTGCTCATGGTGGGTCATACAGGGAGCTGCTCACGGCTAATATTGGGTTATACAGGGAGCTGCTCATGGTGGGTCATATAGGGGGCTGCTCATGGTGGGTCATATAGGGGGTTGCTCATGGGTCATATAGGGAGCGGCTAATATTGGGTCATACAGGGAGCTGCTCATGGTGGATCATATAGGGAGCTGCTCATGGTGGGTCATACAGGGAGCTGCTCATGGTGGATCATATAGGGAGCTGCTCATGGTGGGTCATACAGGGAGCTGCTCATGGTGTATCATATAGGGAGCTGCTCATGGTGGGTCATACATGGGAGCTGCTCATGGTGGTTCATTCAGGGGAGCTGCTCATGGTGGGTCATATAGGGAGCTGCATATGGTGGGTCATGGGGCGGCTAATAGTGGTTCATTCAGGGGAGCTGCTCATGGTAGGTGACACACCATTGTTTATTGCACGTGAACTGATCATATTCCTCTTTGGTTTTAAGATGTCAATGAGTGTGCCTCCAGTCCGTGCCGTAACGGGGGCACCTGCATGGACGGCAATAACTGGTTTGTCTGCAAATGTAGCCCTGGATACACTGGAGACCTGTGTCAGATAGCACCAAGTGAGTAAATATGCTAACACAATAATTATAGCCTCCAACATAATCATAATCGTTTCTCACAGAGGAGCTCAGTCCCAGTGGGCACAAAATTCAGTTCAACGTTGAATCAATGTTGATTCAGCATTGATTCAACATTTACAACCATTTATCAATGTTGATTCAATGTTCTGTGCCCACTGGGGTGTCTCAAATGAATACGATGTTAATAAGACATGTGTGGCTTAAGGTGGAAATGAGCAATGTTTCTCCTGCTCTCAAGGACTCTCTAAATTATATCGGATTTGAAAAAGTTCTAATGGCATGGCACGTCATGTCATGGTTGCTGGGCAGCAGTAGTTGAAAGAAATTATGATGCCAATATCATTGCAGAAAGCTCTGAATCACCATCAATGATGAATATATTGGTGATCCTTTGCAGTTATTGGAAGTATTTAGTAATTCACAGCTTCCGCTTTAGAACTTTTTAAAGATACATGTTGATTCTCTTTTGTGTGTAATATCACAGAGTCCAGTGTGTGTTCATCCAACCCTTGTCAGAACAGGGGTCGGTGTCTGGGGGGTACCGACTGGTACACGTGTCAGTGTACTGACGAATTCAGGGGAGACAACTGCCAACTACCGAAAGGTAAGCAGCAATTATCAATTATGGAAACCATTGAGCTAGCATCCTAATTTCATTATAGCAATGAACAAAATAGTTGCAAAAAGAAAATCAGAAGATTTCAGGCCGATATGATAATCTGTGTTTGTTTTCTCATTTATAGCACAGCCAAAAATAAGATAAATGATAATGTTATTTTCTTGGAATGAGATAATTATTTTTGGCTGTGAGATTTCTGGACATAATTATCATGATGTTAATCATTTTTAACATAGATATGAATGCTATCCAAGAGTCTATAATCAATAAGACCTGTCAATCAGAGAGCTTACTGTTGTTTCAGTTCAAGCTTTCAGCATCATAATTACATTATGGTAGCCATCAATACCTTCTAAAATGGAACGCATTTCAAAGAGCCATCACACATGGGCCAACTGATAATAACTGTAATAATTATGTATATATCTGTCCAAAAGTATACATGTAAATGCGTTCATCTGATTTAGCGTCTAAAAACCCTTAAAGGGGCATTCTCACCACTCGCACTTACCACATATAGCAGACTAGAACAGTACCAGAATTGTGAGTGGGAAATGCTCGGTGAGAATGCCACTTTAAGCTGATGATTCTGTTTAACATTTATTATTGTGTTGGTCAGACCCGGACCGATGCCACTCGCAGCCATGTCAGAATAACGCCACGTGTTACGGGGGTGAGAAGTGGTACATGTGTAAGTGCACCCCGGGCTTCTCCGGCACCCAGTGTGAGGTCCAGGACAGTGAGTACACACCACCTTTAACCCTATAACGATAGTATACTGCTTTAATGTACTACATGTATGCTCTCTTGTTGTTGTCGGTGGACATTAACCCTTTACCGATAGCCTAGTGTTTTAATGTATTAAGTATGAATGTATTAAGTATGAATGTCCATTTGTTGTCATGATGCATGCATGCAACCCTGGTGAAAAATTGGCCAGGGCTGCATGCATGCATCATACCAATCCTACAGGGTTGGGGCACTCCCAAAGGGTTGGCAGGCTGCATGAATGCCAGTTCTGAGTTGGTGCGCAATGACAACAAATGAACATGAAACGTTGCGGCATCATGTCGTCATTAGAATGTTACTATAATTATTTGAATTAGGAAGTTTTAAAACTAGGTCACTTTGGCTTCTAATGTTTTCATTACTTCAAGAATTATTTCAAGCATTGAGCCTCACCTGTTTGCATTTTATATCTAATATGAGGTATGTAGTTTCCATGAGTTTCCGATACCAGACCAAGAATCACTATTGATGTCTACATAGAATATGTCTTCTTTACTATATATAAATATCACACCTAATCCCATGGCTAGTTTGAAATTTTGGCATAGGCTGTAAATGTCGTTGTATGCCTATCTGAACCCGCAAGGGTTTGGGTTTTGAAATGTAACCACAACAAATCTCTCATTTTGATTTACGCCCATACTGCTATTTATGTATTCATTCAAAATACAGCATCATTATATACAGAAGCCTACTCATTTGAAATATGCCATAAATTCTTTCATCAGCCGTCGGTGGATAATGATAATGTGTGTGTATCTTGTGTTTAGATCAGAACGTGACTAGTGAGTGTGCCTCCAACCCCTGTATGAACGGTGGCACGTGCCTGGAGGGGAAGACATGGTATTTCTGTAAATGTACCAGCAGCTTCCAGGGACACCAATGTCAGACCCCCAAAGGTAAGTATCATTAGGCTTTATCAGATAGATTCCCCGGTTCTCCACCAAATGTCAAGTCTTTGACATGGGTAAAAGAATCAACAAAACACTGAGACATAGTTCTTCATCTTTTATATACTTTGGCACATAGTAATGACATGCCTTTATGTGAGAGTGGTGACAGTATAGATGGGAGGTATTTGGAGGTGTTATCTCTAGGCTGGAGGGCCGCACTCTGACAATCGGTCCTGCCTGCATGATGTTTATATCTACATGGATCATAGGACATGCGCATGGAGGGCATGAATACATGTCCATGGAGATATGTTAATTAGTTCATGGGAGCTGCGTTCCCATGCATTCCAATAGTCTGGTTCTATGCGTGGGACAACTATTTGTATAGACTACAGATAGGGGTTAAATGAGTGTTCTGAGCTGCTCTGTGGGAAAGTATGGTCACATGAAGGTGTTAGTTTCGGTCACATGATGAGAATTGTATCTAGTCCATAATCTAGGTCCTGAAGGATTTGGGAGGTCTTATATTATATAAACTAGACTATTGACAATGTATACATAGGGGAGCATAATAATTACAAGTAACATCAATACTCGCCTGGCGCCTGATTACGCCAAAATGGAATGATCCTTATAAATAGTTAGTTTTAATTGAATGTAAAAGGTTACCAGTGGTCAGCTGTAGTGGGTGTATGATGAGTTGATAGTATTGATTCGGATACTAGTATAACACATTGATCCTCCTGCTGCAGGTGCTGATGTGTGTGACTCAGCCCCCTGTCAGAATGGGGGAAGCTGTCTGTCAGGGGGTGACTGGTATGTGTGTAAGTGTCCGCAGTCCTTCTCTGGTAATGAGTGCCAGATACCAAAAGGTAAGTACTCCCAATCCTTAGTTAGTGGATTTTGATAAAAGATTGAAAACGGCTTTGATGATCAGAGAAATCCCATTGGTTGAACTATGCCTAACCCAACTATATTTCGCCAGCGTCTAACCCCCCTTTCCATATACTGCTTGCAAAGGGAAATGTTCCCTGGTATAGAATGCACAAACCAACTCGTCACCAGAAAAATATTAGTCTCTCCTTTATAGACCCGTTCCCATGAGTATAGATTCCCTTAGGCTCCTGGTTAATAATTTTTGTTGAGAATTTTCGCACGCCGTACAATATCTGCTCTTTATACTTTCCTAATACATGTATAGTGACAGCAGTCAAACTGTTTCTTTTAGCTGCCAAAGTATGTGCCTCCAACCCCTGTGCTAATGGCGGATTGTGTATGGACGGCGGGAATTGGTACACTTGTAAATGTACTGGTGGGTTTACAGGACCTAACTGTGAAGGGAAACAAGGTAAGGGCATATAAAATCATAACTGCATTTATAAAAAATACACATTCACATGAAATAACCTAGCCTTTATGAGCCAAGCTAAGCATGCCAAGCAGTCATCCATACATAAACCAATAAATCCTCACTCCGAGGTAAAAAGGGAAATAACGATGTTTTGACTTGGTACTTCCCTGAGTCACAGGGGCCCCTTATGATCAAAACATTGTAACCTGGGTCATGTGTTACGTGAATCACACACTCAATTTATCTTTTTACACATTTCAGTGGACCCTTGCATGTCCAACCCGTGTCAGAACAATGGCACGTGTCTGTCAGCCCAAACCTGGTACCACTGCAAGTGTATACCCAACTACTCAGGAGACAACTGTCAGGTCGCACCTGGTAAATTGGGTTGAGTTTGGTTATTTTCCAGTTGACAAAAACCTCTCAATCGTGGGGAGTTTGTCTGTTTTTGTTTTGTTTTGTTTTTTTAACTCTGTAGCCAAACGAGCACATTCCAGTAAGTAAACTTATTAAATAAAGCTGCAGTATACTTCTCTCCTTAGGACACCAGGTTTGATACAAGTGCCAACTTTTTTAATCATGAGTTTGAGTTTTGAGTTGAGTTTGGAAGCATTTTTGTTGACAGAATTTTCACAACATCCGTTGCGTCTCTCACAATAAGCCAATGTATTATATGGAGATCCATATTCACATACACACCACAATGAGTCTGCCATGAATAAGTACTCGTCTATCTCAGTCCAGTGCATTTAACACATTATACATATGTCGTATATAACATTCAGCAATAAAAGCCTTAAGTTTATATTTCCAGCTCCTTCAGACCCTGAGGCTAACATTAGTCCTGTTGGCCCCACCAAGGATAGCACGGGTATGATCACCCTGTGGATACTGGTCGGGGTAGTCGCCCTCATGGTCCTCATCATCACCACCTATCTTATAATAAGGTGACTCATCAATACTGAATCGATACCTATAGACTAAGCTGTACCGTGAAACTATTTTATTGATTTTAATCATTAATGAACATAATTATTATATACATAATGTTCTCATAATTATGCGAAATCCTGTTTATGTTGGATACAGAATGGACATCAGAATTTGAATAGAAATATAGAGGCAGATCAGTAATAAATAATAACATTACATAAAGTAGACCGTTCTTCATACAAAAAAGAACATGGAAACTTTTTCGTAAATCTAGGTTGTCCATATCATGTACATTAATTTTCATTTCTCCTTGTAGATGGCGTCGTCGTCGCTATCTGAGTAAGGGTAATCCTGTGCACATGCGCAATGTGAACATGGAGCTTAGCGTGGACACGGACATTGATGACTTCGCCTCCATGCGTGAGTAGGACACACTAGGTCTGTTTGCCTCTACTTTGTTAACCCTTTAAAGGCTAAGGCTTCTCAAACCAAATCGTAAAATCATTTGCCAGGGTTGTTGAGTTTATATAACACCTCAGTTAAATTTAGAATCGCCCAAGCACAATCCCTGAGATCCAGGCATGTCCTAGCTCTGTAGGATCGTATTCCCTAGCAAAGTACCCCAAAAATAATGGCTCAGGCAACCAAGAAATAGGATGCTGGTTGTTCCCTTCCAGCAATTCACTGCTCTACATAAGTTGCACTGGTGTGACTACCAGTGAGACTATGCCAGTGGTAGTATACAATACTATTGATACCCACCAGTGTACTGACTGTCTAGACTACCACTTGTGTGGCCACAGAAAACGGTATACTACCCCTTGAATAGATCACATCCCATGGATGTGGCTCCAGAGGGGTCAAAAGCGACCTGGCGACCTGGGCCGTTTTGGAGGCGACTTTTGACCTAATGCAATAATAAAAGTGACCTGGCGACTTTTAGACAAAATTGACAATACTTAAGGGGGTCCAAAAAAGCGACTTTGTGACCTGGACCCCTTAATTTCGGCGACTTTCTGACCTCAGGGGGGGACCCCTCTGCACCCCCATGGATTCGGTTAAAAATAAACACTTAAATACACAGGGATTCCTTTCTGCATTGTGTATCCCTAGAAACCTAGTTCAATGATTAATTTAAGGAGGTTATGATAGCTTTATCCTGGTTTTATAGCATGTTTCATACTAAACCAAGCCTGATTCATGGCCCCCTACCAATTTCACCTGACCAGGCCGTGTCAACTGGTTCAAGGTAATAGAGTTGTCCAGTTGTGCTATTTATGGCTGATTGGGGGTCATACAAACGCAGTGCCCTGTGCTGGGTGCAGTCAGTAGGGTCAGTCCAGTTAAAACCAGCTAGTGGCTCATTAATGCAGTATACAAACATGTGCGTTTGTCGTCATGATGACGATTGTATGGATGCAGAACCAGAGAGTAGCATGTTGCATTAATCAATTTAATGCTTCATGTCCACTCTTTTGGGTGACTACTGTTGAGTTACTCGCAGCTGCTCTGTTATAATTTATGTTGACAAATGAACATGCAAAAGTTAATGAGAGAACATATTCGAATACATGTTATATTAAAATGATTTACCTTTATTTACCTATATGAGCCGCTTAATTGTCAATGGCTAGGGTGCTCGATGTTATATGCCTTGTAATAGTAGGCTATGTAATGGGATTGGTATTCAAAGTAAGATGTTTATTTATTGAGATTATCTATACTCTTTGCTACATGTATCTGACTATGTCTGCTTAATTAGGATTTTGAGATATTTCTGTCCACTTTGATTGGCAAGGGAAAACTCTAAAACTTTTTCTGTTTCTTTTTTTAACCCAATTAATAAGTAATCAGTTTATATCAACTTATTCGTGAATGCATTGGTCTCTCCTCATAGGTGGATCGACTGTTGGACTCGTCACTTAAAGGTTCCAACCAGTTGCAGTAACTGACATTTTGTGCCATATCAAGAAACGCTAGATATGAGGAGTAGTCGCCTCATAAGGGAGAGAGAAGGAAGCCGAGGAAATGATACATCTTCAGTAATTACATGAGAATGAAGACAGGAGAAAGGCCAATGAATTGCGACATTTCAAGAAAAAATTAATTTAGATATCACATATACATATTCAAAGATACCATCTGTTTTAATATGGTATTGCTAAACGCCATGTATACCGATAGATAGATCTTTTCCTATGGATTTAAATTTGTATATTGCATTTGCAATATATCAAAATAAATAAGCACTGAGCCTTGAATGTGCCATAGTATGGACATGATTGTATCAACTGAGCAAACTACACTGATGTACTTCGGATTTAGCAAAATATATTTTCATTCCAATTGCATCCGTGCGATGGATAGGCTTACGTATAAAATATGAACTGTTGCTGTACATATAGCAAATATATGCATGTACGCCATATGCTTGCATATCATAGTATTGCCTTATACCAATGCTGATTATTCATGTTAGAGTGCAATTCAATTGCAAAAAGCCGCTCAAATGTTATAATCATATGAATGGCAGTATAATGATGCAGGCGCTTCTGCTTTTTAAACGAGTTAGAACTTGTGTTTGTTCTAGAGGTTACAATCATAATTCATATAGTACTCGTCTTATAGTAACAGTTGCCAATGGCAAGGTGTATGCATCATTCTGAAGCTATACTGGGACTATGTCATCATAATTATACTTTATAATATACTATTGTAGTTGGTCTCTTACTACGTATGTAACACTTGAGTACAAAAACCAGACAAGGTAAATTAGACTTTAATATACGGCGACTTTATTGTAAAGGTAACTCTTGGGTATTATAGTACAAGTATAACCAGCGGATATACAAGATCAGAACAGATATATAATACAGTGGGGCAACCCTATAGCATAGAGTTAAGCCCGTGAGCACAGGGTGGTCATGTCACGACAGTCCCAAACCTGACTGACTTCCAATGGAGAAGTAGCCGTCTTATATACAGCGCTGCATAGCCACGTGACCGTACTAGCAGCGCCACCTGTTAGGTTTAGTTATGTAAAATGCTTATGTAACAACTACCGACGGTAACCGAAGGTGGTACCGGTACACTACCGTATAGATAACCGAACTAGAGGAGTCGGTGTATGTAACGAACCGACGACACTAGTTAGATGAATAAAACAGTTATTAAACACAATAGAACCGTGTTGTCTTACATCATACAACATACAATAGATATACAACAATAACAGTTAGACTTTATAGTCAACC
This sequence comes from Harmothoe impar, assembly GCA_947462335.1. Classification (NCBI taxonomy): domain Eukaryota; kingdom Metazoa; phylum Annelida; class Polychaeta; order Phyllodocida; family Polynoidae; genus Harmothoe; species Harmothoe impar. Next base: position 39,801,707 of record OX381708.1, read on the forward strand.
CGTTACACTACCCCCCTTAAGAATGTAGGAAGGGTTGGTTTTATAATAATAATACCTCTTGGATACATTATATACCACGTATATCTATTTATCAACAAGTAACATTTCTACTCATAGTAACAACAGGCATACATACATGAACAACCAGGTTAACATGTATATAACAGTTTATATCAACAATATAGTCTTTGGTATCAAACCATAGTCCCGTAGGCACATGATATAAAAACTGTCCAACTGATAGTCCTAGACTAGTATCAGTTAAAAGTAAAGGCACCAAATAACCACCTTGGAAACTCAACACATCACCTACTACATTCAGCAATGGTGCGAATCCGTGTGGAGTTAGTGTCCTTATATATAAATAATAGAACTATAATAGCTCTCACTTCCTTTGGCGAAGAAAAGTTTTATAATTGGAACTATAGCAGTTCCCACTTCCTTTGGCGTAGAAAAGTTTATATATAAAAATCCATAGTAGCGTATCCTAAATAAGGTGGGATAGATCGTCATCCTTATTAGGGGCGGTACTCCAGTACCTAGCAGTTTATGGTGGTAGAGATGGATAGAGTCCAGTACCGGTATAGTACTTCCATCTCTTGTGAAATATAAATATAAAAAGGTAGGTCCGTGCCTCCCTATAAATAATTATCACAGGAGGATGATCCATATAATAGTTCATAGGTCACAATAGTAGAATGTGACCACAGGATCAGGAGCCCTGGACAGTAGTAGAGAACCGACGGTTGTGGCTTAGTAGAAAACCACGGTTGAAGACATCAGGCTGCTTCCAGTGTGGTGGCAGTAGAGACTGGGTTAAGTCACGACAGCACCGTCGGTCTGCTTTGGTTGTCCAGGGGCGTGTAGCTGCGTCAATGGTTTAGTTTTACCTCCGAGGGGCGGAACAGTGCACCCCAGAGGGCCTGACAGGGGACCATCCTTAGGTGTCCATAGGGACACCGCAGGATGGCTTTCCTTCCCCATCAGGACTTCCTCCAGGAGGGGCCTCCGTGGTGTAAACCACAGCGGCCTCCACCTGGAGAGGAAGGGCTCCACCTGGGGCTACCGAGAGGGTACTCGGCGCCGCAGTAGGCTCCCCGCCACTGACCACCCGGGTAGAGTGTGCCATGAAAGAGAATGGCATCTCATACCTAGGTGGGTGTACTGACAGTACCGGGGTCACAGGAGGAGCAGGCCTTGCGGCAAGCCCCAACCTGGACTGGAGATCTGGAAAACCAGTTCTCTCCCACTCTGTCAGCTTTAGCCCGAACTGTCGGAAGAACTTGGCGTCACAAGTTGTCAACCTTGATTCAAGCTGATCGATCGTAGCCCTCCAGAGGGCATGATCTTGATCCAGATTCGCCTCACGCTCGGCAAGGACTCTGGTGCGTTCAGCAACCCAAGCTTTCCCTTCCCGGATAGCCTGTTCTCTGAGCAACTTGTACTGCTCAAAGTAGGACTTCTCCAAGAAAGAAACCTGAAACTGGAGTAGCTTACTTGCGTTTTCAGCCATCTTAGCCCTGTAGCACTCAAATCCGGGGACTAGAGTGTCAGAGAATCCAGTGTCATAAGCAGGACCGTCTCCAGGCAACACAGGTAACCCTGCTAGCCCTTCGTCAACAGCCCTGTGCTCAGGTACTGGAGTCACCTCGTCATCCCTTGCGGGGTCAGAGGTTGCTCCGTGCTGGGGTGGAGCAGTCGGCTGGGCTGACGCCCCATCCGGCTGTTGTACCTCTACCTGTTCAGCGTCACTGACAGGTGAGACACTCTCCTGTGGAGCTGAAGCTTTCTTTTGCTTCTGGCTCCACTTGTACTGCTTGACATAGTCAGCAGCAACCTGACCCGCCTGCTCGTCACCCAAAGAGTTCTGAACAATAGCCAGTGCATCACCCAGTTTCTGTCTCTCCTGCCTGGGCAGTTGATCAGCAACCGGGGGCAATGCAACCGAAGATACCGTGACGGTACCGACGGTTTGGCTACGGTCGACCTCAGATGTTACCGTGGCGGTGGCGACACGTTTCTTCGCAGGTTCACTGCGGGAACGGTCACGTCCACCTTTGGTATCATCTTTGGATGACTGGCGGCCCCTTTTCAGATCTTTCTTCTTAGGAGGGGTATCCTTTCTGACAGTGGGCATCGGAGTTTCTGTATCTGGCCCGAGATCGGTTTGTTCGCACTTGGCGCCCTTACACAATCTCTCCCAGTCAGCCTCCGTGAGGTAATTCCACTGTTTAAGTTTGTTGGTTCGCCACTTATACTGTAGATTTCCTACACGTTTGTGGCACCCCCAAACCTTCAGTGCAGCCTCAACTCCACGACTAATAGTGCGCTTGTGAACGCCCTTATTGTCGCAAAGATGCCTTACCAAACCAGCCCTCCGTTGGCAACGGAATAGCTCCCCGTCACTGTACTCAGGGCAGGAAGTAGAGGTACTCCCACTCACACAGTACAAGTAGGGACGCACATTCATGTGCTTCTCTACTAAATGACGGGCAAACTTGAACAGGTTCGGCCACCGTTTTGCGGCTGTCGAAGCCCCTTTCAGGCGCTGACAGCGAACATACGGGCAGGGATCCCCTGGCACGTAGTTCTTCCAAGCATATTTCAGCTTGGGGCGGCATGACCTGTGGATGTTAGGTTTATTCCCTTCCAACACTGCCCTGAGGTACACGAGGTACCAGTCAATGGGGTGGGAATCACCTGTCAACCAGTCTTCGTCATCCGAACCCTCGGTCGTGTGAGGTGCAGGAAGAGCCATTTTGCCATTTTCCTGAACTAAGTCAGAAAGGCTCAGGTTCTTCCGGTCATCATCACGGAGACACAGGTTCAGACGAACATGCGCTGCCTTGGCGCGGAGGCGGCGATTGGCCCTGCTCTCTGCGACAGACCATCCCTCGGCTTCCGCCTTGGACAGTCTATCAGCAACAGCTTTGAGCCTTTCTGCCTCAGTCGGTGCGACCTCTTCGGTAGCAGGAGTTTCAGGGGAAGATGCAATCCTCCTCTTACGCTTCCGCTTCCGTTTGGTCTTGACACGAACCGTGGACCCGTCTGATGAATCACCATCAGGGACCGTCGGTTCTTGTGCCAATACACCGGCGGGTTTCGGAGAAGATCCCCCTGCAGGGTTCTCTTCCTGGTTGGTATTACTACCACCCAGACCAGGTTCTGTTTTCGGAACAACCTCACCCGACCCCTCAGGGTTAGGTTCAGCTGGTACCGAAGCCGAGCCTTGACCGACGGTTGGAGCACCGGTAGTGTCCATTTCCGTATCAGACTCGAGAACTCGGTCTTCCCCGTCGGAGGCCTCAGCCTTCTCCGGGGCCGTGCATTTGCCATCTACACGGGCTGCCATACTGTTAGCTCAGGCGTAGGTGAACCTCACGGTTCACTCACCCGAGCCTTTAGTAGCACAGCAAGTAAACAATAGTGTAGGTACTGCCGGGCAGACCTAGGCACCACTGATCAACACGTTACCCTACGGGCAAACGTGCTGATCTGAAGAAGCCTGGCTGCCTGTGGGGCTTATATACCCCACCCGTCCCCCGTGACCCCGCCCCTTGACCGGCTTCTCAGCCAATCAGGGGTCGCGTCTCCGAGACGCGCCGAGGTGACCCAATTTCTCACGGCTCATTTGGCGGGAGAAATCGATCAGGTGACGCGGGCAGCACCCTTCCCACGCCTGGCATATCCGACGGTGGGAACTCTCACTGTTGTTTACAATTTTCGTGGCGGAGCCACCGGAAAACCCGGGAATGATATACCGGCGTTAGAGGATATACACAGCAGCGTGTCACTAAGCAATATGTGGTCAAAACTAATCCCATACTTAGAATTAATCGGCAAAGCCAGCCACCCGCCCTGGACACGTGCTTTTCTACCTCCAACGGATAACCACACCGGATAACCCGTCTCTTCTCGTTGTGTTTTGGTGATCGAGTACCGGGCCAATGACCACCGGCCCAGTACGGAACTGTCCATGAAAATTTAATCAAGCCAGCAGCTAAATGTCGTCAACAAGGTAAGAAAAAAATGTTTACACAATTTTATCTCGCTCTCTGACACGTGTGCTCCTCCGTAGACCTTGTACCGGTATGTCCAGCAATGATGACACCGGAGGTATCACCTTGCTTTGTTTACCGGTGTCTACGGTTAGTCCTTTACGCACAGCTGACCCTTTTTTACGAGGCCTACCGCGCTTGGGCTTGGTAACACACGACTGTGGTTCAATCGGTAATTTCCTAGGACGACCCCTTCGGCGCGCTACCGTCGGTACCGACGGTATGACCGTTGGTCCTGCCTTCGGTATCTTCGGCAGCGTAGGGTCGGTTGGTGCTGGTACTCGACCAGCACCGAGGGAATCTTCACCGTCATCTATATATGGAACTCCATACCAAGGTCGGAGTCTAGCCACATGTGATTTAGTGAGAGTCCCTTTTTGCAACCGTATTACTACAGTAGTTTCACTCACCACCATAGTAACCGTATGCGGACCATCCCAGGAGTACAGGGTCTTGACTTTGGAATTTGGTGTGCTAAATCTCGCGACCTTATCCCCCACCTTGAATTGGCGGAGTTTAAGGCCCGTGTCATAGCCCACCTTCTGCAAACTAGCAGATTTTTCCAAGTTGTCCCTTACTACTCCATAGGACTCGCGTAATGATTGTCGAAGTGATTCAACAAACATCACTGTGCAGGGTTGCTCGAGCTGGTGTCCCTGCACTCCATAGACCATGTCACTAGGCATGACTATGTCTTCACCCATTACGAGCATATTAGGCGTACAGCCCGTCGACGCATGTTCGGTAGCATTGTAAGCATGGGAGATATAGCGAGCGTGCTCATCCCAATCATCCCGGTGCTCATTAACCATTGTCGTGAGACATTGGATCAACGTCCGATTGAAACGTTCCACCATACCATCCGATTGAGGTCGGTAGGGGTTCGTATGCGTCTTGCAGATGTGTATTTTACTACACAGTTCTGCCCACAGTCGAGATTCAAACTCACGACCCTGGTCGGAGTGAAGCATTAAAGGACCTCCCCACGTGAGGATCCAATTCTCGAAAAGTGCTTCAGCGCAGGTAACAGCTGTATGATTTACCAACGGATATACTTGGACATACTTAGTATAGTAGTCCTGTACCACCATCATACAGGTATTCCCACGGGGGGTCGTGTTGAAACCACTAATGATATCAACAGCGATCCGGGCAAATCGAACACCGAATAGCTCTTGACTTAGAGGTAGTTTACCAATACCAGGTCCAGGCTTTGATAAACAGCATTGGGGACATTGTTTCACCCAACGCCGTATGTCCAAAGTCATACCAGGCCAGTAATATCTACTCTTAATCTTTGCCTCAGTCCGTTGTCTGCCAAAGTGTGCTGAAGTTCGGTGGCCATGACAGTAATTGAGCAACTGTAGTCTGAGTGACAAAGGCACTACAGACTGAGCTGTTCTCTTCCTGCCAGGTTGCACCCTCCAGCGGCACAATACACTGTTCCGTATAAAAAGATTATCCCACTGAGCTAACAGTTGTCTAACTTCTTTACATTCCAGCGAAAGTGCGGGGCGAACAGGCTTGGACAGGCCCAACAACTTCAAGGAGTACACCCTCGAAATAGCCGGATCTGCAAGCTGCTCATCCTTCAAGTGATTTAACGTCCAGTTAGGAACTTTCGCACCCACAGACGCAATCACTGCATTGTGAGACCCACAGTCTCGGCAGTCTACACGGTGACAGTTCCGGATAGGATAGCGGGACAGGCTGTCCGCATTCACATGATCTACTCCACTCCTGTGTATGATATGCTCATTCGTCATGCCAAACTCAGAGAGGTGGTTCAACCATCTACCCATCATCCCCTCAGCGTCCTTGAAGTTAAGGAGCCACTGCAGAGATGAATGATCCGTCCGTACGAGATAATTCCCACCATATAGGAAATGTCTGTACTTTTTTGTGTAAACCACCACTGCCAAGAGTTCACGCTTGGTTGTGCAGTAGTTACGTTGTGTTTTGCTTAGACTGTTGGACGAAAATGCCAGCGGCACTTCTCGCCCATCTTGGATCTGCGACAAGGCAGCACCAATACTTGTATTAGAAGCATCAGTGTCCAAGATGAACTTACCAACAGGTGCAGGGTAGTGCAAAACAGGTGTTTCTAAGAAGAGTCTCTTTAACTCACTGAAAGACTGTTCTGCGGCTGGAGACCAGACTATCTTAGCCTTAGCCTTCTTCTCTCCAATCATCAGCTCTTGTAAGGGAGCTGCGACTCTCGAGAATCCAGGTATAAAATCTCTGTAGTATGAACAAAACCCGATGAAAGAGTGTATCTCCTTCGTGTCCATCGGACGAGGCCAGTTCTGTACCACTTCGATCTTATGAGGATCAGCCATGATGCCATGTTCAGAAACAATTCTACCTAGGTATTCAACTGATTTCCTAAAAAGCTTGCACTTTGAAGGTTTCAATTTCAGACCATATGATAAGATGCGTTTCAGCACAGCTTGGAGGTTCTGTAGAGTTTCCTCCACAGAACCACCGAAGACGATGATGTCGTCCAAGTATACTAGGCACTTCTTCCAAAGTAAACCCCGTAACATGGTTTCCATCATTGCCTCAAAGGTTGCCGGGGCATTGCATAGCCCAAATGGCATGACGTTGAACTCAAATAGTCCCATATGGGTAGAAAATGCGGTTTTTTCTCGGTCCCGGGGGTCCATGCCGATCTGCCAATAACCAGATTGTAAATCTAGTGTACAGAACCATTTTGCCCCACCCAGAGATTCCACACATTCATCTATCCGAGGTAGAGGATATGCATTCTTCCTAGTGAGTCCGTTCAACTTCCTATAGTCGATGCAAAATCGACAGGAACCATCCTTCTTGGTGACCATCACCACAGGACTTGACCATGGACTCTCACTAGGTTGAATCACATCTTCATCCAACATCTTTTCTACCTCAGCCTCCATAGCACTTTTTTTAGCCATGGGTAACCGACGGTAGGGGATTCTACTGGGAAGCGCGTCCCCAGTGTCAACCCGGTGTTGTACCGTATTGGTACGCCCTAGAGGATCTCCTGGTTGCGCAAAGGCGTCAGATAACTCCGACAGCTCATTTGCCACCATTTCGCTCTCTAGGGTTGTGAGGTGTGACTCACACAACAGGGACCTTAAATGTTTCGGTAGGTTGGATTTAGCTAGAGCCTCTTCGTGGGAAGAGTCTCCCGCCACCACACCTACTTCCACAAAGTCCGTAGTTAGTGAGTCTACCCCATATGCTCGCGTAGTGTTACCAATAGGCGTCCCTTTTCGTAGAGTGATTTCTCTACTACTCGAGTTACAAATCGGTATCACCCCCCAACGAGCGTTGGCCAGGTAAGTATGATAGCCAGCAAGACCTAACTCAGAGAGCTTTTGATCTTCTGGTTCAAACATTCCCGGCCGTTTGGCCTGCACTCCCACGCAGCTGACTAGGACATCGGATACATGTCCTGCTGCCAACTTTGTGTCTTGTGCCACTGACGCCACAGAAGAACCATTCCTTAAAACGCACTGTACAGATTGTTTATAAGGATGTTTAATCTGAAGTCGGCCTGTTGCGGTGTTCATTGTTACCCCGTAAAGAGCAGCAAAGTCCATCCCCAGTATGCCATCATCAGTGATGTCGGTGATGGTTGGACATATCCAGTATGTCTTGCCATCAACCAACATAGGTTTTACAGTTCTGCCATAAGTCTGCATACTATCTCCCGTAGCAGTCCGAGCCTTTACTCCTAGTAGCGGAGCTTCGGGCTGGTTGCAAAGACGGGCCATGAATTTACGATCGACCAAGGTGTGAGATGCACCCGTGTCGACCAAAAATTCACCACGCGTCCCGGAAATAACCAGACTCAGGTACCAACGCTGTCCCCGTAAAGGGACACACTCAGAGGTCAGCATCGGGCTTCCCCCTCCATCCATAGCAACCCCTTTTGTCAGGAGATAATCCCAACACGGGTCGCTCGGGGAGTCTTGAATCACACTGCTCTGGGCAATTGATTCTAACCAAGACTCCTCTAAGCCAGCGACTACAGAATCCTCCGGATTCCGTTCGTCCTTGCCAGCCCCGCCTTGCCAGACGCTTACAGGTTGTACAGACCCTTCTGCCTCTGCGCGGCCTTGGTTCATGGAAGAGTTAACACCGTCTACTAATCCCTTACAGGCATGGCTAACTGTGGGGGCGCCATCCTTGCCAAGAGGATGGGCCCCATTCAGTTTTCCATCTCCTTTTCGGTTTTAGCAGCGACGGGTGCAGGGGCTTTGCATTCGCTAGCCCAATGACCCATCTTTTGACAGCGTCTACATGGTTGAGGTTTCGTGTCCTTTTTCTTCTTTTTCCTTCTCTTTCCAGATCCAGAATCAGAAGTGGACGCAGAGCTCTTTTCTAAGTGCTTCCGCAACAAACCCTCAATCATCTTTTCCATGTCCCTGTCAGGCATTACTGCCGCCACCTCCTCGGAGGCGGGCTGTTTTTTCTTAGGTGGTTTTGTGGCGGCCTCTACCACCTGAGCTCCTTTCGGGGCTACAGATGGAGCTGCCGACACTCCTCCACTAGGAAAAACAGCCTGTTTGGTGTCATACACATCTGCATGGTCAAAAAGGTCAGCTAGAGATAAGTCCGGCTGCCATTTCTCCCGCAGATATGCCTGGAGATTGGTGTCTCTGACTCCATTGACAAACCTGGAGGTTAACTCCTGGATGACAGTGGGGGTGTCAGGTCTACATCCCTGATAACACTCGGATATCAGTTCTTGTAGAGCAAATCCGTAGGATCTCAGATGCTCGTCCTTGCGTTGGACACGTTTGAGCAGCTGAGTCCTTGGGTCATGCTCACCAATCTTCCCAATCGCCCATTCAGCTGTTTCTTCAAGTGAGCTCAATGTCTTGATCTTCACTCTCTCGAACGCCAAAAGGGCTGGTTCACCTGGCCCGTTGCAGAGTGCCTGCTTCAGAGCAACCAGCGCTTGCTGATTGTTCCAGCGATTGCTCTCCACAATAGCCTTGAACCGAACTTTGTACTTTCTCCAGGGTGGCGACCCTGTGAAAGGCGGAATATCGATGGCCTTTTGACGGGCTGCATCAGGATGTTTGATCTCCCCAAAGTTGAAAGGAGCATACCGTTCATCCAGTTCATCGATGTCCCGCGGGACTATGTCTGTCCCCAGCTTCTCAATAGCCGGGTTCCGGTCGTACTTAGCCCGCTGGACAGGAGTTAAGCCCTATCTAGCTCTGGGTTTCGGTACTGGAACTGAGACCATGGTCTGCTGTTGGTTCAACATCGTTGAACCAGTAGATGGGTGGGTGTACCCTGGAGGTGTTGCCGTGCCTCCAAAGGCGCCACCACAGACCGGAGTCTGTAGATAGCTAGCCCCCATCTGAGGTGTCATACCTGTTACCGTGGTGTGTACTAGCGGCGGGACACTTGAAGGTGTCACTGTCGTGTACACATTGGGTACGGGTATGACTGGAGGTACCACCGTGGTAGGTGGTGGTACTTGCTCCGACTTCGTCTTCAGGTCATGATTGACTTGCCTTAAGCTTGCGAGGTCTTGTCTGGCTAAGTGGAGCTGCGTGCTCAAATCCTTTCCCAAGGAAGTTAAGCTTGCAACCTCACATTTGCCAGACACCCTCTGGTGCAAAAGTTTGTCAACCTCCACCTTGTGGGAAGCCATCTCGTTCTGGAGTTCCAGCAGGAACTTTTTCTTCTCATCAACCTCCCTTAGGAATAACTTCCTAGTTTGATTGATGGAAGCAAGTTCCTTCCGGGCTTCCGCGAGCTCATGCAACTCAGTTTTCCTGGTGGGGATACCCATGTCAGCTAGTAGGTCCCTATCCAGTGGTAAACTGGATGGCTCATCTACTGCTGGCGGATACCCCTTACCAGGAGCTTCTGTTGCCACATTAGTCTTCTTTGATAGCCCGCCGCCCCCCATACCGTTCGGTGTAGGAGTGGCACCATCAGTGAAAACCGACGTGTCTGGATCCAATGAAGGATCTGCTACCGTCGGTGTAGAACCGAAGGCAGCTGGGCCGAGAGTTTTAGGCTCTCTACCCGGTATTTTCTGACCCTCAGGACAGAAAAGATTCGTGGAAAGGGAGTCCAACGATCTCCTGGAGCTTATATCAAAGGGTCCCGGGATTGGAGATTGCTCCCCATCCTCTCCTCTGGTAAAGGCTTCCACAATAGGATCACCTATTGCTTCTTGGGAGAGGTCGTCACCGGGCACCTCCAAGGCTGCCCGGCTCTCCCCCCTATTGGATTTGCCTGTGAAGAAGCGTACATTCTGTACGGCTTCTTCACGTTCCTCAGCAGGGGTTTTAGTCCTGCCGCTGAACGAGCTGACAAAATCGTATAGGTAATCCATATACTGTAAGTCTATTTAATACCCTATCAATGGTCGGTTCGATCAAGTGGTCACGGCACCAATGTAGTTGGTCTCTTACTACGTATGTAACACTTGAGTACAAAAACCAGACAAGGTAAATTAGACTTTAATATACGGCGACTTTATTGTAAAGGTAACTCTTGGGTATTATAGTACAAGTATAACCAGCGGATATACAAGATCAGAACAGATATATAATACAGTGGGGCAACCCTATAGCATAGAGTTAAGCCCGTGAGCACAGGGTGGTCATGTCACGACAGTCCCAAACCTGACTGACTTCCAATGGAGAAGTAGCCGTCTTATATACAGCGCTGCATAGCCACGTGACCGTACTAGCAGCGCCACCTGTTAGGTTTAGTTATGTAAAATGCTTATGTAACAACTACCGACGGTAACCGAAGGTGGTACCGGTACACTACCGTATAGATAACCGAACTAGAGGAGTCGGTGTATGTAACGAACCGACGACACTAGTTAGATGAATAAAACAGTTATTAAACACAATAGAACCGTGTTGTCTTACATCATACAACATACAATAGATATACAACAATAACAGTTAGACTTTATAGTCAACCCGTTACACTATTATTATATCAATGGAATTTGGTATATCAATCCATAAATACAGTTAATATGGCCTCATATTAAAGGATTTCTGTATATCGTCGCCTCAGTATACAAAGGTCGTAAGTGGAAAATTCATGTTTTGAGATATGAGCAAAATAAGAAAAACCAATGTGATCATTAGGCTGTAATTTCTAAAATATATGGTATATTGCCCCAGAAATCATCCTCCATGTAAACAGCAATAACTAAAAACAAATTATATGAATGATACTAAAATATCTTACCTAATTCCTTAGTTAATATGGCAATAATTAGGGAAAAAAGAGGAAAATTGGGTCACTTACGACCTTTGTATACTGAATTGCATGTATATTTTTGTACATCTATTCAGAATACAAAGGTTGTAAGTGATTTCCTCAGTTCAAAATTGTAAATAAATGCCCAAATATTTGATTAATTCAAGCCTAATGGTCACTAAATGAATTGTTTATATTTTTAGTTACTTATATTACTTAAAAGATTTATTTACGAATTGCTGTTGCCTAGCAACAGTGAAATTTCAGCTAAAATAAGCAATTTTAGTCATTTTCCCATTAAATTCACCCCCTTTACCCTTCAAAGTTAGCATATTTTTGTAAAAATATCAAAAATGTACCTATACAATAGGAATTATATAAAATGGTTAGAAAAAACACACAAAATAAGTTGTTTTAATGATAAAATACATTGGGGTTACAATTTCCACATCACTTACGACCTTTGTATACTGAGAAAAATATCATTTTCTCAGTTACGACCTTTGTATACTGAGCTATAACATCCCAGAAAAAGGTCATTTTTGAAAAATTCCAAAATTTGTCGAAAATTTAGTGGATAAAGAAAAATATTAAAGAATAAAAAAAAAATCCAATTTTTTCACTTACAACCTTTGTATACTGAGGCGACGATATATACAACATGATATACAAAAAGACAAATATATCACAGCTTGTAACACACTAAGTCTATAATAAATCTCACATCTATAATATTGTGTCATTGATTCTGATTAATGTTGCTTTTCCTCAATATGTCTGATCATGTCTCCTATAGGTATGTAGTTCTAGTATCATCAGGTGAAGTCACTGAGAACACCTTGTTATCGTAGCTGATACCACTATCAGAGGAGGGAAAGGTCTTCTTATGCATCACAGGCGTGGGGAGTTCGGTGTTATCTGTATCTCCATGTCTATTCCCATCTTCCTCTTCAAGAGCCTAGGAGGCAAGAACATTCAAACCATGCTGGAGATATCAACTTTGCAAATAACTCTGTAAAGTAGGTCTAGCAGTGGGGCCCTAACATTTCTATATTCTGGTCTGTGAACAGCATACTAGCAAGCAACTTGTGGCGTGCCAGGAATAGAATATCATAATATGTCACATATTTCCTTGGGGCACTGCTGAATACATAGATCTATTCCGAAGAAATATCTGAACCAAAAACAAGGTCTCCGAAACACTCACCTGTTGCAGGATATCAGGGTAGAAACCATCCTTGGTCATTTTCACAGAATCGTGGTCAACCCCAAAGTAGAACTTTCGACGTAAGTTGGCTGGGAGATAGCAGAATAGTCTGTCCACCCAGGGGACGATCAGACGGGGGTCCACCTCAGACGCCTTAGTAGGACCTGACATATTGAGGACAATTTAGCGAGAGTTACTTTAAAGCTTGACCGTCATGGTTGAAGTGAGGCCAAAAGCACTTTTGGATATAGTTCAGTTTTGATTCACAAGAGGGCTCTTAAGGGCTGGGAGCTCAGCTCTTACAGGCACAAGATAGGGTGAATATGTTGTAGCTAGACAATGTTCATGGTCCCCTGTCCAAACACTGCTGCCCTATGGTGAACTGTTATTTTAGTCCATGTATGGAAAATGCTGAGCTTATTCCCTGATGGCCCAGCTTTGATATTAACAGTGTGAAAGTAGCATAATACCTCAATGCAGTATGTCTTTTTCCATCCAGATACACTTCATAAATGAAGCACCAGCGAGCAACCCGCCATGTAGTGTTTCATTAAGGCGAATGGTGCACACATCTGGCGAGTTGCTCATCAATATTATGCTGTCTAAACAAATACATTATCCTTAAAGCGTTATGCCGTCCTTAAAGGGTTAAATAGAGCAATTCTTTCTGCATACACATGTACCTGTGATTAGGGAGACGACGACACCAACAAGCACACACGTGACCGTGCCCAGAGAGGCAAACCACTGGTAGGACATGAGGAAGATGGACGGTACATCTGTCCTGCAAATGCACAAAACTAATTTATACATCTTACCACCCTCTCTAACCATTAGATACACTAAATAATTTTCTTAACAAATCTAATTTAATTAGGTTCCCTGTATAGGATTCCCCTAAAACATTTATGTCCCCCTGGATCACTCCCTCCTTCCTCCTCTATCAAGTTATTCTGGCATAGGTTAATCCATATTTGATAACAAACAAATGTCAAATAAAGAACGCAATGCAACACTTACGGTGCTTCAGGTAAAGCTTTGGTTACATTCCAGGCAGAGCCCAAGTCAGTGCAGTTGTCAATGTTTGTAGGTAGGGTCACCCTATAAGGTGCGTATATGTTAGAACCCAGAGCTATGGACATCGTGAAGAGTAGTCCTACCCAAGCCCCTGACAGGGCACCCTGAAAGAGGTTAATGTTGTCCAGTTGTTGGTTGGGGTTGGCACCAAGTGGAATCATCATAATATAGAAAATAACAATCATCAATGAACTGCAGAAAACAACTTTTAAAAACTATCACTCAATTAACAGGCATACTATAATACAGAATTAATCATGTGCCTAAAAGCCTAAAGTAATCTTTCTGAATATTAACCTTATCAATAGAATCTATCTGTGTAACTTACAATCCAGTTTACAAAGGGGAAGAAAGCTCCCAAGATAAAGATTCCGAGGAGAGGACCTGAAACTCCAGACACGAAGCTACCAGAGGCCTGAAAAGACAAAAGTCATTACGCAATTTGCGATTGCACATTTACTCTGCCATTGCTAATAGATACAATCTTATAAGAGTAATAATGGTACATTCTTTATTTTTTATTGTTTTTAATGAGAGCTTTGAACGCTGCGCTATACCCACCACGGACACGTGCTCCCCCATGAATGGGACACCAAAGGCAGCCGCAACAGCAATGCATCCATACATTGCAACTGGAATTATAAGAAAAACAATACTCTGTATTCTATTTCGATCCAAGCACATAGTTGTGCATGCAGTTGTGATTTTTCTATGGCATTTTTCTCCACTATTTACATTGGTCAAAATTATTTCCTGGTATCTTGGTAAATGCTCACGGTATAAGGTAGGTATATACCAGACTTTTTAAACGTATCTTTTGTAAAGGAATTATCCGAAGAGTCTTTGCATATTTGTGACCCATTGAGGGTAAAACCCTCCTCAGGCGGGATTTGAAGTTCTAATTTTGACCACCAGGGGGCAACATAGTTGCAAAAGAGTGTTAAATACATGATAAAATGTTCTAGAACCATTTTTTTATGTAGAATGAAATAATCTTCATAAAATCATTCCATCTTTCTCTATTTGGAATGAAAAAAGAATGTTTCTATTAATAATTAGCATGTATGACACTTTCTGGTTGCCATGGAAACCATCCCAGAAGCTGAAAATGGAGGTAATAATCCTAATTTCTTAAAATATCCCATCAGTTACCCAAAACTGAAATCAGAATGCAAAATATCCTTCCAGAACCAAATTTAGACTAATAAATCCAATTTTGTTTGGTAATTTCTAAATAAAGCCAATTTCTCATAGGTCTTAAGCCCTAAATCCACGGCGGCAGGAACACGCCATATCCTGTGTTAAAACGGTACCGCTCCTCTGTCGCCTCTATTTCGCCATTATTTTGCCGGCGTCCACAGCGAAACAGAGGCAAAATGAGGGTGGCAGAGGCGCGGTACGGTTTTAATGCAGGATCCTGTCGCTGTGGACTTTGGGCTTAAGTATCATTATTTACTATGGGATGCAATGCATTTAGAGCTTATTTACCATTTTCAGTTAGTGATATGAACTAATGTTTGAAAAGCGATTCCCCAAAAAACTACCAGGAACTTTTTAGCTCATGATATCTCATTTTAAAGGTTATTACACCAACTTCAAATACCCCTGGAAGAGTCTTTTCCCTTGCCTGGTCACATTTAGTTACACATTTGTGTTAACACTTGGGCAAGACTGTCCAAAGGTAACGATATTCTATTTTTGACCTCATACATGTATTGGAATTTAGCAATGCACATTGTGACGTGTTTAGGTCTCCATCTACTTACGGACATGTCACTCTTTGCAGTGATCACTTATTGAGATAACATAAATGATATTTACCCAGTGCTTTATTTATTACTGTCTTTCGCTGCTCGGTGATGTTAGGGAATTTGTCCTCTAAGATGTCTTTCCATGTTACAGCAGCTAATGCATTAAGAGACGATGACAGTGTGCTAAAATGGTATAAATTCAGGTTATCATCTGTATATGGAGTTACCTGTATGAATACTGTGTGGAAACACTCAGCGTTACCTAGCTCAATAACAGCCAACATATATTATAGTATCAAATTGAAATTAGAATGCTAATGCTGTGTTTTAACGTTGACCCCATATAGTGGTGGACACACCTCCCCTATTGAATGTCATTACCTTAGGGCACCACTAAATAGAACAGCAGTGAGCAGTCCGGGAAGTCCTGGCGCCTTGGACTTGAGCGTCTCCACAATAAAGAACGGAAGAAGCTGTAGGGAGTGGAAAATGCAAAGCCATGTATAAAAAACAACAGGTGAAAATGTATAAACTGTATTAGTATCAGATATTGGAGTTGAGTCTTCATTTCTCTGTGCCTCTCTGCTTCTCTGTGCAACTGGCTGTCTGTCTCTCTATCCCTGTCTCTCAAACACACACTCTTTCTATCTAACTCCCCCACTCTCTCCTGTCTGTCTGTCTGAGAATATTCCACACCCTTCCAACCATAACATCCCTTGTTGCACATTATTTTACTTGCACATGTGCATACATTTTGTACAATGCATCACCTGTGTCTATACCTGTGTGGGGTTGCCGACCAGGTCCGTCCTCAGCGGGTCACACCCCAGGTGGAAGTAGTGGGAGAAGACCACCAGTCCTGTTAGACAGGTCAGCGTCCACATAAACAGGGTGCCCGGGATGTTCAGCAGCAGGCAACTGGTGGACGCCAAACATTATCATTGTGTTATCAATTTATATGTATTTAATATGGTATTCTTATGATTGATGCATTCAATGTTTTCCTCTCTGGAATTATCTGGTCCATGTTTTCCTCTCTGGAATTATCACTCAACGATATTAGTTCCATATTAATAATGGGGGTGTATAAGCAATTCCTTCTAATGTCGACTAAGTTTCAAATGCGTGCGCACTTGTTAATAATTGTATTATATTAGGGAATGGTATTTGTTTAATAAAAGGTCTTTTTGGCTGGCCACACAGAACACCATCCTCGCTCCTCAAATTTGCCCTTTTAATTGGGAGGGGTCCAAATACACAGAGATTCAACATTTATATAAATCATCCTGTGACTTACTTCCGACCTTGACTCAGTGTAGGCAGGGCTGAGAACCGCTGGACAATCATCTGTGACGTCATAACTTGAGAAGAAGAAACTATGGACCCGACCATGTTGGTCCAGAATGACTGCCTTACCAATGGACTAGGGTTGAAGCTGCCAGTGAGGAGAAACCGATAGATAATATATTGAACTAATATATATATATATATATATATATATATATATATATATATATATATATATATATATATATATATATATATATATATATATATATACGATGTGTTTTGGTTGAATATGCATGAGTCTATTGCGGCATCATTATCATTATCATAGTTTCAGTCCAAAATAAACTACACTTTTCTCTAAATATCAACAAATTGGAACTTTGGAAATGTCTCCAGTTCCAGTATAGCATGTTACTAAATAAGGATTACCTACTCAAACAAATTTAGACGTCCATTCTCTCCGGCTATTTCCCAGACTTGTGGAAATCCTCCGACACTTTGGGAGCCCTGATATCATAAAGTAACTATCATTATGTACACCCTATAGCATGCATGGCATTAACGAAATCCGTTATCAGAGACATTTTATTCGTTCGGTCTGCATCATTTGCCAAAGACACTGGTGTGGCAGCCTTAGCACAAGTGGCGGAAGATAATAGCCTAATATGCATTACCAAATTATCTGCCGTCGTGATGCGCTTAACCGTTGCCGCTGCGATGATAGATCATGCCTACCCAGCAACCCAATGCGGTAATAGCACGGTCAAGTTATTCCATTGCTGTATGGTGCTGCATTAATGTATCATGTTGACAAAGGACATTACATCATTATGCTGCCTTTTTAAAGGGACCATTTACCACAACGAAAACGGCAACGATGCCTCCGATCATGACACCAGATTGGAAAACGTCAGTCCATATCACGGCCTTCATACCACCCTGAAATGTTAAAATGATTAAGACGGTCATTAAAACTATTGTTATTACATTGTATTCCCTATCGGTATAATAAACCTAAGTCATTTCGGGAAACGAATGACCATAAATGTTATATTCCTTTTTTTGTAAGTCGGCCTTGATAAATCCTGCGAATTACAAACATGTAATGTCCACTGCTCTTTTCGCAATAATTGAATAATAATTGAAGGTGTTTCAGGTTTCTTAACCTTCTTTTACCTTACTTAGGCAGAGAAAGTATCCAGAAATCATCCCCTGGAGCCAACTCAAGATGTAATAAAACGCCTCTAAATGCGCATTCATCGACTACCCTCATGATTCTCTGGGTAACTTTTTTATGGTCTTTTCTGTATTGATATAGATATGGCTTGGTAACCTGAATACCTTTTTTGGACTAAACTCATACTTTTTTCAGTGATTGACTTGATATCCAACCAGACAGAGAGGTATAGATAGGCATACCAAAGGTCTAAGCACCAAAATACACAAACGGTTTCCACTTACGAGTGTAGTGTACACGGTACCAATAACTCCTGTGAGAAGCACTGACAACCATGTAGGAAACCCAGTTGCTGAAATTAGTTGATACAATTCCAGATAGCAAATTAATGAACAGTGGGTACGCCAATCACTGCATGTGTACGCTATTGCATCATACATAAATACGTAACAAGTACACGCCGTATAGATAGACCTAAGAAACATGATAATGCATACTTTTTATGATAACAATGCTGGGGGCTACTTACCAGCATCTAGGGCCGTGGCAGGGGAGTACGCTAACAATGCTGGGGGCTACTTACCAGCATCTAGGGCCGTGGCAGGGGAGTACGCTAACAATGCTGGGGGCTACTTACCAGCATCTAGGGCCGTGGCAGGAGAATACGCTAACAATGCTGGGGGCTACTTACCAGCATCTAGGGCCGTAGCAGGAGAGTACAGTGCTATCCCTATGTACAGACACTGAGAGATCACCATCAGGGCAGTGCCCGTTAGCCTCACTGCTCGGGAGCCAAACCTCATCTGGATATACTACAAAGCGAGCAATGGAAAATATTTATTGAAATGTTGTGAAACAAATGATTATATCAAACAACTTATCCATCTTATATTGTGTAACCAAGTGTCATATCATTTTTCAAAAATAGTCATTTGGTAAGTCAACCTTTTTGGTTTGATGATTATTTATTGCTAATGTGGAAAGATGCAAGCACAAATAAACAATAATTGTATGCAATGTCAACTAATTGTGTTTAAGAAGGATGAAGGTAATCAATTTTCCTACCTCAAATGAACTTGTGAGACGTAGAGGGAAGAAAAGAGGCACAAAAAGGAATGCACTCAGTGCATAGGCGATAGAGGATCCATAGCAGCTGAGGTAGCCTTGTACCCCCCATGTATACATCTCTGCTGTATTACCTAAAATGATTTGAATATCAAGATATGTCCAAAAATACTATAATTGTTACACATGGTTATGGAAAATTAGTAGAATTAAAAGATAAAACATGTATCGCTAGGTTTGTTTTAGAACTAAAATAAAGGTCTTTTTTTTTGTTATGACTCATAACAAGGTTTATTTGCCATGATTTTCAGTACATTACTCCGGTCATGTTGACCCATCTCGGTATCGCGTACTCAAGGTAGGGGCAAATTGGGTTCGGGTCATCGCTGACTTGGGTCACAGGCCTTGGCCTTAGATTGTTGGTAGTTGTAATGGTTGCTTTTTTGGGACAGATGTTAATACATTTAATTGTAGTGGTGATGGCGATTGAGTCTAAGATTTGAAGAGAACATATTGATGATGTCCCTACACTTTCACCGAGGCAAGGGTTATTTGACACCCCACATTGCATAGATACAATACTCGATATAATGTATATTCCCACATGATGCAATGCCCCATCCATGGGAGTGACTGAGACACATTTCCACTTACCTAGAACAAGAATGGCGGATATATAGGACATCACCATAGAGAGGGCAACAGGTACAGTTTTAAGTGACCTGCCTCCCATTAGGTAGTCCTGAGTGGTCTTCTGCCCACCCCCGCTGAAGGCATAGTACAGGCCAATACCCAGAGACACAGCCAACGTGAGTGAAAAGATGAGGAAGTCATACCACTCAAACCTCTGTTCAGCCATGACGTTTCAAGTAAGCCTCTAGTGCTTCCTCAAATAATGATATTATTAGCTGTCTGTCTTGGGTTGAGGTTGAATCCAGTGGAGGTTCTCCTAATTATTACATAACAGTGCATGTTCTGCTTCCCTTTCAAAGGGTGGCAGATCTAGATAAGGCGTATCCTGGGTCTCTGGTAGACCTCTATAAACATAAGTAAACTGTCCCTTGTGCTATCTCCCAGTACTAGGCATCATAGCTGAGTACCGTCATAGGTGTAATGGCATTAGACTAGAATGGATGAGTGACTTATATTGGCTAGACTGGTGTTTACATGGAGTTGTTATTATTCAACACGAGGAGGGGTCTTGGGTGTGAACATGAACACAGGAAAAAACTAATATTTCTGCGCCTTCAAATTTCCAACCACCCTCTTTGATCTATAGTAACGTGCTGTCTTTAAACAAAATACCCACCCCCTCCCCTCCTAGAGGGCTCAACACCCCACCCCTCACCCCCGTTGTTAGATAATGACCGCTGCTTTATGGCTGGTGCAATAATAGACTTTGTTCTTTGTTGGGTACTTAAATACCTAATCTAAGACGTATTCTCATCGTGAGTCTGCAATTTTAATTAAATATCATTTAGACTATGTGTAGGTACTGATAGGAATGATTCATATCATGTATATCTAAGATAATCTGATAGTCACATTAGCTATAATAGCCACTTTAGGTTATCAGCAGATAATCAATACCAATCCTGCTAAGGGAGTGCTCATTTTTTAACAACAGGGGGGGGTGGTGGATTTGGGGGGGGGGGGTAAAAAACTTGGACCCCTTGACCGGGGGGGGGGGGTAAAAAATTCAGACCCCTCTTGCGGGGGGGGCAAAAAAATTCAACCTGTTTTGAGGGGAAAAGCCTGCGCGTTACTATGCTACAAAGGGGCGCGAACGCGCGCGATTTTCGGCCTGCCGGGGGGGGGGTAAAAAATTTCGACCCCTCTAGAGGGGGGGGGTGAAAAAAATTCGCGCGCTCCGCGCAAAATCTCACCACCCCCACCCCCTGTTGTTAAAAAATGAGCACTCCCTAAGCTTTAGCAACTTCTCCGTACAAAGATGTCAAGAATGATATGCATACATGTCACAACTTGTCTGACATGGGACAGAGAATCCCATTAGGGAATTATACGGGTCGGGGAATACAATAGTATATCCAGTGGAAACCATCCAGCGATTAGAGCTGCATAAATCTCCATTCCCGGAGTAGGAGATGAAAAGTTCGAAACGTAGTAATATTCTAACTCTATAGCTATTTTGCGGTAGTACTTCCTTTTTCATATAAGTGATTTTACAAACCTGTCCAGATTTTAAGGAATGTATGTTTTTTATATAGATTACAAAGGGATAACACTAAAGCAGCTTCCCAGATAGCGAGTATATGTGGACGTATATCGCTCTCCCAATGCTTCAGTGCTCATCTGCTTTCTTGATGCCTCTTAGGTGTCCGTGGTTACATTGTTAGAACACTGATATATTGGTACACTTTTCAGATAATGTTGGTCAGATTGGACAGTACTGTATCGGAATTGTTTGACAGGGGGCATACTCTCACCACACCTGTCCAATGTATCCATGGATGATCCATCAGTTGAGTGTTGGGTTGAGGGTCAATTCACTTGTGCATATCCTTGATTACTGATTGATTGCACCTCTACCTATGTTCTGGCCTAACTGCTGAACTATACTCAAAAGTCCGTTTGGTATAACGTAGTGAATGGGCATATCCCTTTAAAGATGGTGCGTCAGCTAAAATTTGGTGACTTTTTAATCATGCCATATTACTATTACATATCCTATCCTATACATACTCCATAATTTTAAAACAATTGGCAGAGTCTAAATCCATAAGATTAACACATGTAGGGCAATCATTTTTTCTGTAGGTCGACACTAAAACTCCCTATCGGTTGATACTGCATGGCTCAGTGCTTTCTCTACCAAGTTAGTTCCCCCTAGACTCACATGGGGAGTGCCTGAGTCAGTGGGGTTAATATGCTACATTCTTATCCATCTCAAATCATCTATTAATAGACAAATGTCTGGCAAATACTGGGTAATATGTATCAGCTAAAATGTTAATGGAACCTATGGCAATCCTTTTGAAAAAAAAGGTTTGTGAAGTGTATTAGTTACAATACCATCTTTAATAATGTACTCAGAAGTTAGATAGATTGGGCCTGACCTCTAGTGCTAATACCTATAGGTTTCTATCTAGGTGTCTGTCTGGTGACGTTCTGGTAGACACTTTCAGTCCCTTTGCTCACTATCTGTCATGGTCTGATTACCAAGAAAAATGTGGAAAATGTGAAGAACTTTATTCAGAAAAAAATGCAATTGGTACAGTATATTTACATTCAACGAACTTGAATATTTACATGTATGTACCACAATATTGGTCAATATGACCAAATAGCACAATTTATAGTCAACTTGACCAAGAACAACAGTATGATATAAACGTGAATGATCAATCAAAAACCTCACAATTCGGCATACTACGTATGTTTAAAAGCTAAATAGCATTATATTAAAAACTCGGCATCAACCTTAAACAAAACTGATAAAGCGCTACTGAAAGAAATTGTTCTTTAATACTTCATCAAAGTGTCAAACTTTTCAATTGGATTAAATACACATTAAGCTGTCAATATTGACGGCAATACACACAGGATACTCTTTTTCTTTAGCAAATATTCTTAAAATGATTAGATCCCGGGGATTAGATATAAACTTTTTAAATGTGAGTGTTCATGTTGTTATATTTTACTGAAGAACATAGTAAATAGTCATGTTATCTTTCTTGATTTTCTCTCTTCCTCTTTAAGAGGAAAACAAATCACAAAAAAGACTATCTAACATACAATCGCAACTTGGAGCAACTATCTTGTTTATGCATAGGCTTTGCGTGGTTTATATCACATCTTTAGCAAGAGAATATACCGAAGTATATACAGCTTCCAAACAACAGCACATTTCAAGTGAATAAGACAGTGGCATTTAGCAATGAATGTGATGGTGAATCTACCTATATGGCAACATTTGTTTGCATGCATCTATTCATATCTGAGTGTACGTTCTTCACTCGTCACTTCAAGTGCTGTGTCATGTGGTTTGTATTTGACAGTCCAGTTAAGCACATGTGGGATATTATACGTTGATTTTTAATCTACAAAACACTACTACTGGGTTTATCAGAGTTTAAGGATAATCAGTGAATCTAAAACTTTGTATTTATTACCACCCCCCCCCCCCCAAAAAAAAAGAAGAAAATAACACAAAAAGAAAATAACGAATATAGTTAATTGGACCATTTTGACTAATTAAAGTACTACCCTCCAGATTAATGTGTATTACACTTAGGTCCAGATTCGACCAAGACGTAGTCTAGATGCGTGTAAAACAAATTGTAAATGGGTCTTAAAGCGATGACACAAATATCACAAGTTAAGGTTATGTGATTTTTTAAATAAGATTAACTTTACTATATACATGCACGTCTATACAATACCAATAGTACAACTACGTTTTATATACAGTAAGCTAAAGTTATTTCCAATATTTAGCACTTTTGGTCATTTCTTAGTAGGATTAACACAATTTACATTTATACAAAAGTCTCAATCAAATCTCAACCAAAGTACCAAATTATTCATAATCAAGAAATTTTGCCGTTAAGTTAAGCCGGTTGGCAAAGAATTAAGCTATTCAAATATTCAAATAATATGTATGATGATTGATTTTCATATTCATGCAGTCATGATGCAGCCCTGCTGGCTTTCTCACCAGGCCTGCATCCATATATCCTGATGATAAAGGACACAACATATTAAATCATTACGCGGCCCTTAAAGGGTTAATGTGCACACTTCTTGTTCAGGTCTTACATAAATGGGGTGGTGAGTACTTTTGGAACAGGATCCTCTCTTTCTACTGTTTTTTTAAAAAATGTGTTTATACGGTAATTAATTACTTAAAATGTAATTACAGGGTATCGGTGTTATTCTAATGTCATCTTTAATAACCTGGAGAAGTTTAGAATTCTGGTGGGGGGTTTCTACAGGGTGCCTCACTAGTAACGTAGATACTAGGAAATAACGTATGCATTGAGAAAGCATTAGGCTACATCTATGAACAAAGGTACATTGTATATACATTTACCGGTAGGTCCAGTATAACACATCTACATTAGCACATGCAAGCATATCATATACGTTTAAGCATGTCTTGGTATTTTATACAACGTAAAATTGCAGCAACTCTATGTTCTTGAACAGGTAGCATAAGCATGGCCATGAGCAGGAGCATGATCAGTTATAGTTTACCATACAAATATTACAGATTTAGTAAAATACCAGGCCCTCAAATATCAAGACACTTTAGGTTCCCACTATAGCCTTTGTCACAGGTCTCCATGCGTGTTCGCCAGCGAACTGAAGTTTACAACAATGTTGAAAAAGATTGGTAAAGTGATTGACATCATGGGTGACCCAAGGCTTTGTCAATTTAGTGACATTTTTTGTTTAATGAAATGACAATGGAGGACATTTGAGACTTTTTTCTGACAACTTCACATTTGACATCTTTCCATCTGATATCTTTCCATCTGACAACTTTCCATCTGACAACTTTCCATCTGACAACTTTCCATCTGACAATTTCCATCTGACAACTTTCTTTCAGACAACTTTCCATCTGACAACTTTCCTTCTGACAACTTTCCATCCGACAATTTTCCATCTGACAACTTTTCATTTGACATCTTTTCATTTGACAACTTTTCATCAGACAACTTTTCATTTGACAGCTTTTGTTTTAGGTGGACCTGTGAGAAGGTTGATACAAAAAACGTCTCCTCTGCTTTTAATATAGGAGTCTATGAAAAGTATGCTCTTTTGAAGGTCACTTATTTCAACAGAGCGCTATACCTTACTATAGTAGGCACAAGCTGACTATTTTTTAAAAACATTTTATGTGCTTATATTGCTTAGATTATGTTGGGAGTGGTATAGTTCAAAGGTATTGGTTATGCTATTTATTGATATCATCAATATGCTTTTGACTAAAGTGCTAAGTACATTAGATGTGAGGTGACAGTAAAAGGCGTCACACTTTCTGAAAAAAAAACACGTTGTATAAGACCCTGTGGGCACTCGAGTGCCCAGGGTCAATACCTAATTTGTTCATTGAGGGTGTTACAAATCAAAATTGTTATATGATGATTTTCATGATTTTTCTTGTGTTTTTTTTTGTATTGTTTTTCTTTCATTTTGTTATTGTATACAAATAGGTACAAACTAATCAAGGGAGCCAAGTCAGACTTCCATATCCTCAGACAATCAGGATGATCTGGATACATTCTTAGGTATTACTGTAATAAGTAATAATATGTGTACGTACAAAATACATCTATTTGTTATCATATGTAACCTAGTATATGTATATATTTCCATGCTGACGTTATTGTGGTTCTATATATACACCGGTATATTTGATTTTCTTGATTACTTATTTGATAACGATAATGTTTAATTTGTGTATATCAACAAGCACACCCAACATGCCTGTCCACAAATATCAGTATCAATCAGCCTCATGCTTCCAACATTCTCCACACCCCAAAGTAACACTTCCAATACAAACTATTGTATTCTGATCCAACCCATGTACAGCAGTACCTAAACGTTTGAGGGTCACAGAGTGTTTTAATGCAGTATGCCTTTTGTCGTCATGATGAATGCAGCAAGGCGGAAAATGCATCATGCCGGCCCTTTGGGAGTGTATCAACCCCGTATGGTCTGCATGATACTTGAATACAGCCCTGGCGAGTGCCTCGCCAGGGTTGCATTTAGAAATCATGACGAGTAAATGGCATAATTCATTAAATACACAATGTGGCCCTCAAAGGGCCAAGCTAAGAGTGGCAAGCCGTTTACTCTGGGAAATTGACAGTTCCAGCTTCTAACAGAAGAAAGTCAACTATCCTTGTGTTTTATAAAATAAATACAAGAATATAACAGCGCTTCAGCGATAAACCAAAGCTTGTGCTTCTTGTATGATACACATTACCAGCAGAGGTACTTATGGAAAGCTAAGTGTAACTATGCCTCTAGGTGAAGCCATGCATATAGGGAAGACCAAGACCAGCTTGAAGGGTTTTAGATTAGTGAAGTATAGCTGTGCCTATGGAATCAATGATACCAAAGCGAGTCTATTTCCAATCTCATGTTATCATCTTGATGGAAGGTAGCTGCATTGGTGTCACATAGTTGGTGGTCTATTAATACGTCATGGCTTTTTATTTAACATTTTTCCCGTGTTCAGAATTTTTTTAATTGTTACACTTGATGATTTTTATGGTAGCAGGATCTTAGAAATATTTTTTTCCCTTCTTGATCTTAATACTATTTAAAGTGCAGTAATACTGCAATATGTACATTTTATGTGTATATATATATATATACGTATAGTACCTAGCTATTATAATCTATGATCATACATGAGGACGCCCTCACCTGCAATTTTCCCATTTACATATCAAGACTGTGCATTGTATTCTCATGACCGAATGTTTACGCACAGAAAGCTTTGCATTATAATTAGTCATAAGCCTCTACCTTGTTTAAGCCCTCAAAGTATATGATATTTACAGTTTTATACATGCCTGGTTTTACTCTTCTTCAACAGAGGAAACATGGAGATCGTATAATACGTGTGGTACAGTGGATATACACATTCAGTGATTGTGGGATTTGCATAGTTACATTGGTTAGATACATGCATGTCATACACTAAGTGAGCCTCATGCTATAATGATAATACTTTCAGCAATTTCCATAGATCTGGCAAGAGGAGAAAAAGGTCCATTATATGCATCCATGGACCTCCAAATCCACCAAAGGATATGCATCATATTGAATCCAGTCTAGAATATGTATGGCTAAAATAAGGCTACATGACTGGTAATATTCAACACAATATGAAGATTAAAATAAATCTATTTACAAATAATATCATATCAAACCAAAAGACGATTCAACCATAGATGTATCCGTAACTGCTCACTCAACATGAGGTATCACTGCATTGATAATAATCATTTGAGATTAAACTAGTACATATTGAGACGCCGTTCAATATAACAATTATTGCAGTAACCTTTACAACTAGTGTTCCCATAATTTGGACAATTACTTGAGGTGAAAAAGTTCTTGCACCGGGCGATGCTCATTCTGTCCGGGGCGAAGGACACTCTTTCATCGCGGTAGCTCGGCTCCCGGGTTCGCGGGCTCTGTGAGATAGGCGGGAAGACTGGTGGTGCGTAGCTCACTGGAACAACATCTTGACTGCTCTGTCGGTAGCCAAAGCTGGCATAGCACGACGAGCAGTAGCCATTGAAAGCTGGGTCTCCAAACCTCAAGCAGTGATGATTCTGACAATGGCTGGCCACAATGGATGGAGAGATGGGCTCCGAGCTGGGTCTTGACGCAATAGGACTCATTGGATCGCTATGCCATTGTCCATAGTCTGAAAAGGAATTTTCAACAGGTGTAATTAGTATTATCGAGAGTTTATTTGATTATTATTTTACCATCCGAAATTTCAGGGTACTTGGCAGGGTTTTGGGTCGCCCAACATGTTATCTTCATACTCTTAGAGATGCCATTTCTATATATATATACATAATGAAAACAATAATAATCATGCCACTAGGTTATTTTTTCGTCTTGTATTAAAGTATTGCATTTTCTTAGTCTTGATTATGAGGAAAGTTTCTAGATTTTCCCTGTGATTAAATCCACAATAAAAGTATCATACCTCTATGTCTCGCCTCTTGGAAACTTTGCTGTGATTTGATGTAGCACTGGGAGCAATAGTCGTTGGTTTCAGGTGTACCATACATATCACAGCCGAGCGCCTTGCAATGTCTCCGTGCTACAAACCCCAAAAAGGGTATATAATGTCAGTTACCATATTAGTAATTAGTAGTACTATCGGGTAATTGTCATGCTTTACCTTTACGAAAAGAGATTATCATTGCATTGACAAGTGCAGTATTATTGTTTAGTTTAACATAATGTATACTTAATATTTCGTTTAAACCCAGTTATCTCATCTCTATGCCTGTAGAGAGGCTTGCTAGTTCGCCACAAATTACATTTTATAAATGAATGACACATCTAGTTACTTGCTCACTAGCACAAGGACTCTTACTTGAAAGGTGGAAACATGCAAGATTGGTTCACACATTAAAGGTAAGGAACTAAACGCAATGCCCGAGAAAAGTACTCCTCGCAATACTACCCCTTTGGGAGACATGGTTTGAGAAAAGAGACCAACAGCTACTTTGATAGAGTAAATTACATAACCTACAAATACACTAGCATTTCCATCAACCGCATAGGAATAGAGAATCATTATTACATAGTCGCACTCTTGACTTTGTAGACTTCAATAAGGCATTTAACAGTGTAAGCCCCAAAAGCCACATCTAATAACCTCACAGTGCCCTGGCTTATAAGGTTGGGGTGTACACAGATCTCTCAAATTGTATGCAGTATGAATGTTTCCTTTTTCCCCCCGCCAATTAACTACTATTGACGTATCATTTAAGTATGGCATCCCACAAGGATCAATCTTGGCATCCCACAAGGATCAATCTTAGGTCAAAACTATTTCTTCATGAACGCAATTGTTCTTACACTTAAAAATGCAGTCATTCCCGCTGTACAACGATCACGAGAATATGCTACTGAAATTTCTATTTGTAAAATGATGCTTAGTAAATGCGATCCAAATGGGTTAGCCTACTATAGCAATGACAAGAAACAAGACTTTGAGACTTTTACTAGACTTTTACTAGTCTAAAATTGAGCAATCAGGAACCCTTTATATGCAGATCCTCTGACCTCAAAAGCTTAACCCCACAAACTGACACAGACACTCCCAGAACGCAGGTGCACAACTTACTTGATGAACTTATAAATATGTTGAAAAGGTTGAGTTGAAAAGAGCTGAATATCTAAACATCTATGTTGTCAACATACATATTAACTTATATTGATACATACCTGAAGTAGTTGATAGTGATGGCGTCGTTATCATGCTCGACATACTACTAGGACTAGTGACTGCAGTCCGTGTCCGTGCGCTAACCCGTCTCGCAGCCAGAAGGTCAAAGCACTCCTGGCACAGTCCATTGTTTATGTCTAGCCCTCTGTTAAAACAAGCTGTGAATGAACACTTTGGAAGTGCTAGCATCTCTCTCTCGTAGCTTGTGTTTTCCTCAGCATGGCTCCCTCTGACTAATTCTACCCCTGAGGAGTGTCCAAGTGGGGGTGATACATCTCCAGTCCTCCTTGACACTGGAGGTGAAGGGGAAGCATACAATGCCCTTTGCGCCCTTTTAGAATCACACCTGTGACAGAACTCACGACCCTTCAGCTGCACTCCGCAGCATCCATCGGTCTTACAAGGGCGAGGCTCCTCCTGGCTGATATCCTCCATAGATTCCTGAGGGTTTCTATACTGAGAGAACTGGGGTAGAGTGGTATCGAAGGCACTCCTGGTCTTCGCAGTTGCTTCTCGCTGACTCACTATTTCAGTTTCTGAACCCTCCATTTGCTCCAGAGACTCCTGAGGTTGTCTATATTGGGAAAACTGGCTTTGACTGGCATCATATGTACGTCTCGTCTTTTCAGGCAGTTCTTGCTGGCTAGATGGCTCAGCTGATGAGGTGTGGTGGCTCCGCTTAGCTCGCTGATGGATCTGTTCAGAGGGAGTAAGGTTTGATGGCTTTATTGGAGAAGGTGTACTCTTTATTCTACTTCGGGTAACTTCCGAGTTGGCCATACTAATGTCTACGAGGAGGCCAACCTTGGCCGTGGTGACTGCGCTGGGGGCCCAAGACTTTGGTCGCTCAGTTGGCTTCTGACCAAAAGTCTCCATTAGGTTTTGTTCTTGTTCATTTTGTTGATTCTGTATAGTGTCCAGGTTTCTATGGCAATCCCGACAATATCCCTGCAAGATCGTATCACCCCATTTGCCACACCGTCGGTTACGACAAAGTTCAAGCCTGCTGCTCGGGACGGGCCTTTCTGTGTCCACTCTTATCTTATCGGAGAAGTAGGTACCTTTTGTCTCTGCAGGTACTTGATGCTTGAAGCACTCATGACAATACCCTTGAAAAGATGGTATGCCATACTTGGCACATCGCATGTTTGCACAAAATTCAACATTGCTTCTGGTCTGTTGGTCTAGATCCTTCATTGTCCTATCTATGCAGTAAGTGCTACTTGACTCAGTATTAGTAGCAAAGGAGATCTGCTTGTTGCTCTCTTTCTTCGCTTGCTGCGAAGCACTGTAGTCTTCGTAGTGCCGAGTGCACATGTTGTGCTTGTTGGGGTTTCCATACTCAATGCACCCACCTGCTAGACACTTTTTAGGGTATTGAACTAGGACACTTTCTAGGCTGTGGCTTTCATGCCTTGGCTCGGGGCTTGACTCGGGGGTTACACGCGTGGCGTAGTAGGCACCGATACTGTTGGATGCCCTTTCCTTATCCTCCTTAACAGTACTGATGATGGTGCCCCTAGGGTGGTGGTTGATACAATACGGTAAGTGTAGCTTGGAGGCAAGAATGTCACAACCAGGGAATGCACATTCCTCTGACCATGGGATAGACCTGGGCTCCTCCGTCCTCGTGCGAGAGGACTTTTCTCTGCAGCTTGCGGTGCGTCTAAGGGCATCACCTCTGTGTTGGTGTCGAGCCCTGGGCATGGGTGGAGATTCATGAAGCACTTTCGCAACTGTCTCATCATCAAGTCCGCCCCGCATGTTTTTGCTGTAATCCTTGACACATCCCGAGCACCTGCCACCGTTCTCCGGTAGACCATGGAACTCGCACCCCGGTGTGACGCATGGCTGGCTCTCCAGTGCTGCCAGCTGATGCACTTGATAGGCGAGCGGAAGACTTTCGGTTGTATTTTCCAGCCTCTCCTCCTCAGTGGATTTGCTCTCCACTGGCCTGGATGTGCCTGTGTCAGGAGGCGACCCCATCTCCTCCCCACCCGGGTTTGGTCTAAAGGAACCACCTACCCGTCGATGAGGCGGAGCCTGCTCCTCGTGCGTTTCGGCTTTAGATGTTATGTTCCGCACGGTTTCAGTTTTTGCCTCCTTGCTTTTTTGTTCATTTAATATATCACTCTCAATGGTCGCACAAAAGTCATTCATCACGTTTAAATCGTCCGGTAATTTTCTTTGTTGAATCGCGACTGCCAAAACCTCATCCACTTCGTCCTTCTTTGTCCATCGCATCTCAATGAGGTTTAAGTACTTCTCAAGAAGCTGTGTCACTTGTGCCTCCTCGGACTCCAACAACAAGTGCACAGGTAGATTTTCCAGATTGCTAGTGACTATAGGAACCGCATTTTCTGCAGAAGAATTGGGTTGGTTTGACTCTTCCATACTAAGCAGCGGCACAAAGTGATTGCTATCATAGCAGAGAACGACTGGGGACTTGATGCATTCCTTTGGGTTGCACAGGGTGGGTAAGTATATACCTCCAATATAGTTAGGTGCCAGACTACTACCATCTATCCTCCTTACCACGCCTTCAGACATCACAATTATTGGACGGCGGATAATGTTCGCGAGGGCAAATATATGGATCTCCTCCAATGATCGGTACGGTAGAGCGTTGGGGTCCTCGTCTTGTCTGATGTCACTTGTCAAGTCTATTACCATTGCCCATTCCTGATCCCATTCCTGTATGAAACAATGAGTATTTCCATTTTTAATCAACTGCAATCAACGTTTACCAGGTCAGACATTTATCAGGTAAGGGATGCTTATATCGGAATTAACAGATATCGGTATATCTTAATTTGACAAGTTTTAAAATACATGAGTAACAACTGTAACCTGTACCTGTACAATTTAGGGTTGGGATTTATTCTAGTTGGGATTTATTCTATATTGGTATTTGCAATTTGTAACTATCGATTAAAATTGCCATTTATAAAAACTCTACCGATAATTATCACTCTCCCCCTTTAAAAGCCTTTTCATCACTTACATGGCTGTCATATTGTACTCCTCCTTCTGGAATGGTAGAATTCATATAACGTTTTGCGTGCTTCCATCTTGCTCGGAAGTTGTCGGAGGTGGTGGGATCTGTTAGCGTCCTATAGATGAGTCGTCGTAGGAAGAGCTCGTCGTCATGGATACCCCAGAGGTAGAGAGACACTGCATGTGGCAGGCAGTTACCATCACCTAGAAACACAACAGGGGATGGAACATGAATTAATGCTGACTTATTTGTATGGTGAGTATCAGGATTAATATTTGTGGTTTACAACAATAAATATATATACCTTATTTGTGTTGTTAAAACAGTATGTAACAAGAGTTCTTTTGCATTTTAAGATTGCCACTTACGGAACACACTTTGGTCGTCCTTGGTCGACATGATGCATGAATGCAGCCCTGGTGAGTAACTCACTAGTTCTGTATTTAAGCATCCTGCTGACCCTATGGACATTCCTAAAGGGTCGGCAAGACGCACTTTGTTTTGTCATTTTAGAGACATGTCGTCTTTTAACATTAAGTGTTAACATTCATATCTTTTATTAACAACAAAGCTGAGCGCCACCATTTATGTATCAAGAATGAGAATAATTCTGGGCAAAAGCTATCTAGAGTTTTCAATATCTCGTTAGCTCTATGGGCTTGCTGTTGTGCTTGTGAATCCTAGAAGCTGTTTGTTGTTGTTGGTAATTTTTATTGGCATTAAAGTCGTAGCTACCTCGACCGTTATATATAGTCAGAAGTTGATTAACCTGGAACAAAACTCTTACCTCTTGTGAAAAGTGGGTACAGATTATTGGCTGCCGAGCACCAATTGATAACACTGGCTTCTTCCAGCTTGGTCCAAATGGATGCATCAAAGAGGAGCTGTATGATTTTGTCTCGCACGCGTCTTACGAGCAGCTCCAGGGGTGGGATGAGCACCATGAAAACAGCCAGACTGTGGAAGTAGTGTAAGTGAGTCATTGGACCTGACCTTGTCACATCCTGCTCCAGCTCCTCTCGGATATATACCACTTTGGAGAGATTGCTCATTGACTGCGTCCTCGGGAGAGGTTTCCTCTTGGGACCGTGATGCGCGTCTTTGCTACCTCCCATTTTGATATGTGTGACTGCCTTCTGGAAAAATTGAAATAGTTCAAATAAAGATGTGATCAATATGTGTTATTGTGGTGTGCTTCATTCTCATAGTGTAATTAAGGCCTACGCCTTGATCTACCACAGGCAATTGGAGCATTCACCAGCTATTTAGATATATAGGAGTTGCAGATGTGAACATACCATGTGTTTACAGGGATGAAAGTTATCAATCTGAAAAGAAAAACTCCAGGGTTCCCAACCCCTGCTCGAGGGGCTCGTATACCCCCATTCCAACTCCAGGGTTCCCAACCCCTCCACCAGTTCCCTATCCAGTGATTGCCGTCATCCCAGGCCCTCCCTTTTTTTAAAGGTTTTATTAAGGTAAATGTGAATGCACTATTACATCTTCACCTAGTCCAGCTGGCCGTTCTGCCACCGGGGCCCACATTCACAGTCTCATAATTGAAGGCCAGTAATACTATCCTTAGTAGTACTAGTAGGTATGTCAGCAAGCATAAATATGATTAACAATTATTTGTGGAGCTCTAGTACTTGTAGTAGCAATGCATTAATAAATAAAAAGAAATGGTAATAAAGATTATGGAAAACTCATAGTAGTTCCATCCTTATCCCTCCTATCCCCTCCTCCAGTGCTTGAGATCCCTCCCAACCCTCCCCCAGTGTCTCCCACCCCGTATCCAGTTCTCATTCAAAGC
Organism: Harmothoe impar; assembly: GCA_947462335.1. Classification (NCBI taxonomy): domain Eukaryota; kingdom Metazoa; phylum Annelida; class Polychaeta; order Phyllodocida; family Polynoidae; genus Harmothoe; species Harmothoe impar. The sequence continues at coordinate 39,835,349 of OX381708.1, forward strand.
ATTTATCAATTTTCCTCCTGGGTCTTCCTTCCCATTTTTCGTTTAGGGTCCAAATACTTCCTATCCCAACTCTCTCAAGGGGCTCCCCTTTCTCCTCTAACACTAACAGGGATGTGATTTGAAAACTGTAAGACTGTAAGAGAATTTTTGAGTCTCAATATAAGGTATCTTAAGACACTAATAAATATTCATGCAGCCTTTGAGTAAAATGTTGCTTTTAAATGGTTGCAAGCACATTGCACCAATTAAAGCTAGGAGGGGGGTTTGTGGCATGGCTTTCTTTTTTAAATCAAACAAAATTATTTGATTGTGCCTCCCCCCCCCCTCCCCCAAGAGCGGTGGAATTCCCCCTCGCCTCCCCTCCCCCTTGAACTGCATAGTATAGGCGTGTAGCTGGATGCATTAACAACCATTGAGATAACTCCCTGGCCTTCACTGCGGAATTCTTAGGGGGCATTATGTAACAGCGTGTACCCATTGTGATTGCTGTATCAGTGCTTATCTCACCGGTTACCAGATCAAGCAATGGTGCCCCCTACTATAAAGGAACCTGCAACCCCGGGATAAAGCGTACCCGGGAAAGCGTACCCCTCTAGGCCTACTGTTGATGTACTATCGGAAACAATCCATCTAGCTTACTTGTAGGGGAGACCTAGGAGAATTGGGACAAAGGAGAACTGGGACGCTGTGTATTCTGCCCATAATCAATCATTTTCATGGATCGCCACCATTGCTATTATTTGGGCCTATGATGTCAAAGTTTTTTGTGCTAAAAAAATTGCTGTCATGTTATGATACTTCGAACTATAACAGATTACAATATTTTCATGGAAAAAAGTTTTTTTCCAGGTCTCTGACGATTAAATTTACGTAGTGTTACCTTTTGATAAAAACAAATTTTTGTGTTAGATTATCTAGCATTGATAGTTGGCAAAATGACCAGCTACTTACAAAAACATAGATTAGCATATTTTGAACTGTGACACTCATTGCCGGGAGAATTGGGTCACTCTTGACTATCGGGGAGAACTGGGACACTCCGGGTGAAGATTTATTGTGGGTTAATTATTTTTCTCTCAGACCTATGACTGAAGCTTGTAAGTTACAAATGATAATACTGAAAATAAGGTAAAGCAAAATCATATTTCATTACTTAATAATCACACCATTTACACTGTCCCAGTTCTCCCGGTGTGTCCCAGTTCTCCTTGGATCATGGATGGTGTCCCAATTCTCCTTGGAAGTGTCCCAGTTCTCCCTGTAAATCGGAGTGTCTAGGGCCTCTTGAAACTTCGAGAAATTACACTGAGTGTAATTTCTCGAAGTTTCAAGAGGCCCTAGACAAGAATCATAGCAGGCTACTGCTAGGATGAATTTGAACAGTCCATATGAAAGGTAGATCTACCGTATTCTTTCTTCATGACATAAAAGCATTTGGTTATTTTTGGCATTGTAGAATAAATCACAAGCAAACATGGTATGATCTTAATTTAGTGTCCCAATTCTCCCAGGGCTCCCCTTTAGATTTAAGGGGAAATATTTAGTTCCACAGGAACATTCCATCCACATCCAAAAGAGGGGGACTCTGTATCGTAGCATGGCTCCCTCTGGTGGCATAAAAAAGAAAATAAAGTAACCGAGATATTTTATTGGTATCAGTCAGTTACTTGCACGATTTATTTATTCCCGTGCGTTCATGTACCATGTATACACATCCTAGTATAACCACACACAATCCCAAGGCTATAGGCCGAAAAATCCGATAGTTTTCGACAGCAATCATAGAAGAAGCAAGTCTTTTCAAGAAGCTTTGCTCCACTGCCCACAGACATGGGCGAAGCCGTTCCAACGCCGAAACCCGACCCCCACTGCAGTCAAAGTCCAAAATCCAGGTTTGGGATACTTTTGTCTCTATTTCCTAGCTTCCAATAAGGACAGTAATATCACTCACTCACCCGATTCTTTGATAAACTGAAACTTTTGTCGCTGTATTGTAGAATAGGTCCTACATTCTTCGTATCCCGTAGCACTAAACTTAGTTCCCTGTCCGCTTAGCTACACGGGGATTTCCCTGTGCTATAAATAGATCTTGGAAATTCCAGTGCTTGTGCTTTTGTTGACATCTCCCAGTGGTTGTGGATTAGCAAGGGACTCAGGGAGCGAGGGAGGCCACTCAAGCGGTGAACCAGGCACATATGGCTTGATATCAGGTGTAGAAATGTATGTTAGATCCAGTTAATATAATGAAGATAGTTTGTAATCCGTGTTTAACACGTTTTGACCCATAATTTTAGGTTCCCTCCACCTGTTGGCCCCGCCGTTGGCCCAACCAAGCCTACCCCTGTCCGAATCTGACTCATGACATGTCATATGTTCTTGATTAGGGGAGGTCTTTAATAGCTGTGTGGCTAGGCCTAGGGCCAAGTATAAACTTAGATATATATTATCATAACCATAGGTATCTGAGGGGATATTGTTGAGTTGACTGCTGGACTCTAAACGTTGTGCTTCTATTGTGATCTTAATGTGTCATATAACCATGCATGCAAAATGTCTCTTTATCACATGATGATGTAGGCCTACCAGATAGCCAACTCATTGCCTTGTGACCATAGACCTGTCACCTCGATATAAATGGGTCTGAACCACTAAATTCACATGGTGACACAGTAATTTCTTAAGGATAATTCTGACAAACTGGTGGCGGGACCCTGTGGAGATGTTCAGAACTTTTAGAAACTCACTAACCCCCCCTGGTGGACATTCTCAGAATCTTTAAACCGCCCCCCCCCCCCCTAGATCATAGAGGCTCGAACTGTCTTTGTCTCAGACGTAGTGCAGGCGAGGAGAGCCTCAAACCCTCGACCCTCCTTGGAGTCAGAGCCAGGCACTCTAGGCCTACTGACTGAGCTAGCCAGGCAAGTGTCAGCATGGTCTATTGATGAGATCGTCAATGGTTCAGGACTATAGTTTAGAATAGGCCTATTTATTTTTAAATGAAAATGCTGAATATGCAGTCAGGTAGAGTATAACACTGAGCCTCGTATTTCGCTAAAGGTGAATAACCAGCCCCCGTATTTCCTCAAACCTCCGTATTTCGCCAAAACTTTACTTCCGGTATAGCGTAAGTGTTAAAACATGTGGATGTTTATGGATAAAGATGAGTTGAACTGAGTGGGTCTGAGTTGGTTCCATTGCCATTTACTAACTCTTGTTTACATGCTCATAACGGATCCAAGATGGCCGCCGCACATGCGCACATACAATGTATACAACACACAACATCCTCCCTTTTAACGGAAAAGATAATCTCTTATATCTAAGGATAATACTATAGCTTATTCAGAGTTCAATTGAGTCTTCGGAATAGTCCTGGGATGTTACTGTCTTTGTATAAAATATAAGTCTGTCTTTGGTCTATAATTGAATTAATGAGATTTAAGACTTAAATGATATGTCTCTAGATATTTCATGTATCTTTTTTCTTATAGGAAATGTCAAGTAAGATTTTATGAAAATAGGGTCAGGTAGACTGCCTGACACCCATACGTGAAGGACAGGGATTATTCTGCCCTCTGTGTCAATCACGTCTCACTGGTAACGCTGTGGCGGTACAACGGCCCTGCCAGACCGGGTGGTTACCACCGGTGGTGCAGGCACCTCTGCCGTTTCGGGTGGTACGGGCTGTTCCGCCACCGGTTCATTCCTACGCCTCTGATGTGGAGTGGCGGGTGTGACGGTACGCTGTACCTTCGCTGGTGACGTGACTGTTGGAGTGATGTCACTAGGTTCTTTACTTGCACTCATTTCCTCGCGAGTGTTAGGCTCCTTGGTCTTCTTCAGGTGCTGACGGTTTCTCCTGAGGATGCCAGTTGGAGTCTCCACGGTGTATGACCTTTCATCTAGTCTCTCTACCACTGTCCCCTTGGTCCAGGTCTTAGTGCCAAGTTTAAATGGTTCGAGTCTAACCGTGTCTCCTTCCTCTAAAGGAGGCAATATGGCTGACTTCGTGTTTGCGTGCTCAGCCTGAATTGCTTGACCTCGCTTGATGTCGCGTCTTGTATGCTTCAAGTCAACCACTTCCGGCTTTAGGAGAGCGGGTGCGGTCGGAAGCATTGTCTTGGTGCGTCGGCTCATCAGCCTTTGTGCAGGGCTAGATAGCATACCTTGTGATGGCGTATTTCGGTGGTCCAACATAGCTAGGTATGGGTCTGTTCCGGCCTCGCGGCACTTTCTCATGATCTTCTTAGCGGTCTTTACTGCTGACTCAGCTTTGCCATTCGCCCTGCTATTGTATGGGCTGCTCGTCATTTGCTCGATGTCCCATGCATCGCAGAAGTCGCGGAATTCTTCGGACACGTACTGTGGCCCGTTGTCGGACACTAGGGTGTCTGGGATACCGTATCTGGCAAAGTGTGTTTTTAGCTTGCCGATAATGGTTGTAGAGTCTGTCACAGGTAGCATGTCGACTTCCCAGAAGTTGCTTAGGTAGTCAACAGTGATCAGGTAGTCGCGCCCGTTTAGGCTAAACATGTCCGTCCCTACTTTGGCCCATGGCCTGTCAGGTATGTCGTGACTCATTATCGGTTCTTTAGGATTTGCTGTTTCGTACGTCCTGCAGATGTGGCACTTGGAGATGAAATCTCTGATTTCTTGAGCCATGTTTGGCCAGAAGATGCTTTCCTTGGCACGTCGTAGGCATCCATCTATGCCGAGGTGCGACGAGTGGATCTTGACCTTCAGGGTTGCCCTCTCGCTCATGGGGATTATCACTCGCTCACCTCGGAATACCAGTCCTTCATGCACTGCTAGTTCATCTCTGAATGAGAAGTATGGGTGTAGCACTGGTGGTACATCGGTCTTCTCGTTGGGCCAACCTCTTAGTATGGTCACTTTCAGTGCCGTCATTGTTAGGTCGACTTCGGTGGCTCGACGGATGGTCTCTATCCTAGAATCGGATATGGCCACGTACTTCGTTGCATTGACGTTCTCAAATTCTTCGTGATGTCTCTCCGTAGTCTGTCTGTAAGCTCGAGACAGAGTATCGGCGAGATACATCTCCTTCCCAGGCGTGTATATGACTTCCACGTCATATTGCTGGAGTCGCATTAGCATGCCCTGTAGTCGCCTAGGGGCTCTTGCTAATGGCTTCTTCATGATGCTTTGTAGAGGTTTGTGGTCAGACATCACGCTAACCTGTCTACCAAACGTGTACTGGTGAAACTTCTCTGCACTCCACACGATTGCAAGCATCTCTTTCTCTATCTGTGCGTAGCGTGTCTCGGTGTCGGTTAGGGCACGGCTGGCGAACGCTACCGGTTGTCCGTCTTGTAGAAGTGCCGCCCCGAGTCCGGTCTTGCTGGCGTCACACTTGATGGTGAGCTCCTTGCTTGGGTCATAGTACCTGAGAACTGGTGCCTCACTCACAAGCTTCTTTACTTGTTGAAGTGCTCTGTCTTGGGCACCGGACCAGTTCCATGGCACGTCTTTCCTCGTCAGTTGCCGGATAGGTTCCATAACATCTGACAGTCGAGGTAGGAATCGTGCTAGGTAGTTAATGAATCCATTCAGACGCTGGACTCCCTCAACATCGGTCGGTTTCTGCATATCCATCACGGCATCCACCTTCGCAGGATCGGGCTTTAGGCCTTCATGCGTGATCAGATGTCCAAGAAATGCTACAGATTTCTGGCGCAGTTTCATCTTCTTAGGGTTCAGTCTGATACCTTTGTCCTGGCATCGCTGAAGTAGTTGTTCCAACTTCTTATCGTGGTCCTGTAGGGCTTCGCAGTCGGTCTCGTCAGTGCCGTATACCATCAGATCATCTGCGATACAGATGACTCCATCCAAGTCGTGGATGCATTCATGGAGCTTTCTGGCGAATATCTCTGACGAGACGCTTGTACCGAATGGTAATCTCAACCATCGGTATCTTCCGTACGGACTTGCAAATGTAGTCAGTCTCGATGACTCCTCGTCTAGTTTCACATGCCAGTATCCGGACTTCAGGTCCATTGTCGAGACTATCTTCGCTTTGGATAGTTCTGGCAGTATGTCATCTAGCGTGCAGAGGGGTAAGTGCTCTCGTTTCAGTGCCTTGTTACGTGGTCTAGGATCTATGCAGATCCTCAACTCTCCGGTCTTCTTCGTAGCTGTTGCCATGGCGCTGACCCAGTCCGTCGGCTCGCTTACAGGCGCGATCACACCCTGCCCGACTAGCTGGCCGAGCTTCTCCTTGACCCTATGTTTTAGGGCGTCCGGGACCTTTCTGGAGGGTTGGATCGATGGTGTGACGGTCGGGTCGACATGGAACGTTGAGATACCTGGCATGCAGCCGACATCTTCTCCGAAGACCTCTTTGTATTTATCTAAAATTGGGCACTTGTAGACTTCTTCCTTCTTTTTCACGCTCGCTACTCTCTTGAAGTTGTCTTCGAGGACAGAGATGAGTCCCATTTGTTGACTCGCCGATACTCAGAGGATCGGCATGAGATCGCTGTCCTCCACGACTACGAATTTTACGTCGTAGCCTTTTCCGTTTGACGGGTTCTTTATCTTGACTCGGCACTCTCCGAGTGGGCGTTTTAGCGTCTTGTCCCACATCTGGAGAGTATTTTGTGGTGGGCCTAGCTTGGTGGTGTCGACATATTTCTTTGGTATCAGGTTGACTGATGCGCCACAGTCGACCTGGAAATTCGGTAAGGATTCTCAAAAGGTCAAAGGTCAAAGGTCAAAGGGCACTATTAAAATCTCCCTACTGTCGACGACAACAAAACTGTCCGAGAAGCTGGCCATAGACCTGTCACCTCGATATAAATGGGTCTGAACCACTAAATTCACATGGTGACACGGTAATTTCTTAAGGATAATTCTGACAAACTGGTGGCGGGACCCTGTGGAGATGTTCAGAACTTTTAGAAACTCACTAACCCCCCCTGGTGGACATTCTCAGAATCTTTAAACCGCCCCCCCCCCCCCTAGATCATAGAGGCTCGAACTGTCTTTGTCTCAGACGTAGTGCAGGCGAGGTAACGCAGTGGATGACGCAGCGTAGGAGGGAGGAGGCGGGGCTCTCGAACTAGGCCTACCCCCCCCCCTTGTGTGTGTTGGTTCAGGGCTAGTTTTGAAAACATTTTAGTATTAAAGTTTCCCCAAGAGCCTCAAACCCTCGACCCTCCTTGGAGTCAGAGCCAGGCACTCTAGGCCTACTGACTGAGCTAGCCAGGCAAGTGCTGGCCTAAATTGGAATAACATACATGTATGACACATGACTTGAGGGTACTTTTTAACAAGGCATTCATTTCTGATGCCAGAATTGACCAATGAATGATTATAAGGGAGTACTATATCTAAGTACATGATAAGCTCCAGCTCCAGCTTACCCTGAGTCATCTGTGAGGCCACTCACACGCTCAATCTTTAATATGATATCAGAGTTTCAAACTTTGATATCACAGATAGAAACTCTGATATCAGAGTTTCTGGATTGAACAAGGATCTTAGGGTCATTCATGAAATAGGCAATTTTGGGCTTTAATAGTGTTACCCCGGTAGCTATTTCCTAATTTGACATCTGATATTTGAACCCCTCCTCCAGGGCCCCTCTTTAAATAAAACTGTGTGAACCGTGTGTGCACAGCCACAGGGTTCATGGTATACAGTGACACATAATCATGAGACGGATATGCGTTGCCCACATAGAGCCTCTTAACGTTCTAATAATAGTAATAGCACATGGGCAGCTGTTGATCGATATACCTGGTACCAATACGGTAGGCCTACCATTTAGTCTTCTTTGTAACAACTGTCCACTATAGACACTCTAACCATAGAAATTGCCATAGTCACCATCCAATCGTAGGGAGTAGGGGTTAAGCCTATAGCCTTAGTAGGCATCACCATATGTAGACCTCTACCACCATACACATCACTATAGGCAGGGATATGGGCGGCTTCATAGGCACGGATATAGGGATCACCATAGGCAGGGAATAGGCATCACCATAGGGACCACCATCTATGCAACTACAGGCAGGGATAACTGGGGTATACATATGTAGAAGCCACTATTTATAAGCATCACCATAGGCATCTTGGAACAAACATAGATGCACCAACATCACCATATATAATGCCATATACAGAGTACAGGGTGTTAGTCCACGTATCACAATACTCATAGGCAGGTATATAGGCAGTACCTTACCATTGTCAGGGATATAGACCCAGGCATCACATGAGGCAGTGATGTATGCACCAAGAGGGATACTGAACATATATCCGATATGGCATAACCCTGTAGGGATGTAAGCTAGATATAACTGTTAAAACTCATTGTTCTACTTTACAATCACCGCAGATAATCAAGTTATTTTGTTCCAAAGCCTCACCGGAGGCTAACTTCAAGTAGATCTAAGTACCGGGTTCCATAGTATCGCTTATTACCCAATACGGTTTTCAGGTACAAGTTCTGCAATCACGTTACAGAAATGTATACATATGCATATGCATACTGAGAGAGTATAATTGCTAATATTTAAATATGATGATATTAGAAAATGCCAAGTCGGAGGGGCTGGTTATACACATAATATACTTATTCTACATTATTAAAAAATAGCTATAATCAGAACCCAAGTGAGTACATGTATTATTTACGATTTTCAAAAAAGTCTAGGTACATTGAACTACATGTATAGTCCCTTCTTGGAGGCAACTGGGGACTATGTAATAGTTAGACTATGGTTATGAAAGGGTAAATAGAATTAACCACAGCTTTATAAGCTGTGGTTAATCCTACCTACCCTTTCATAACCATTGTCTAACTATTTTAAACCACAGCTAGAAGGTTATGTGAGTCTAAGTGGAAATAACCAAGGTGTGAATTCCTTTGTCTTGGCCCTCCGCTGTGGTTTAATGCGAAAAACATAAAGCATTGCATGGTAAGCGCAATCAAACGATAATGGCCCGCTCGGAAACTTCTCTATTTTGGGAAAAGTCTACGATCAATAATGATGACTAGCAGTATTTGTGTGGCTCTATGCGCGATACCTTCAGGGAATAAACACATGCATCTGTTAACGGTATTCAACATAACAGGCACATAATAAGCACATACTCACCCTGCTACAATAAGCGCACATGCCTCTTCTTTGGCCCAGTTTAGACTTATAATGTGTTTTCTATGGACAATTAAATTACTTGGGTAATACAGGGTAAGGCCAGTAGATTCCATTTTATCAAATGTTAAGAATCTAGAATAGGACAGTATGCTTGCTGCTCATGTTAAACCAATTTGAATTCGAATCATATATATCATAGGGGTGCCATTGACTTCTTTTTCTTATGCCGGTCAGTGCGCTATTTGATCTTAATATTGCGACATGTTGATATCATAATATGCAGAACCGTAATAATACATGTGTGCAACTTAACTCTTAGAGGACTGCATGGTGCATCAAGGTTCTCTCATCGTCATAATGCACCAACGCAATCCGGCGAGTAACTCTCTGGTGCTGCATTAGTGCATCATGCCCACTCCTTTCTCAGGGTCAGTATCATGCCTGAATGCAGCAGTGACGAGTCACTCAACCGTATCCAGGGCTGCATTCATGCATCATCACAATAATGGGCATAATGCGTTATGCGTCCCTTTGAGGGTTAAGTCACTTTTCCTTATGCAGGAATTTCTGATTTCTCACCTTATGTTTTACGTTTTGTTACTAGTTTCCTGTAAATAATTGTCAAATCGTAAGATTTTTCTGAGTTTTATCAACCTTTAAGGATAGTGAGTAACATATAATAATCGATATCTAAATAAACATCGGAATGTTGACGCTATAATGTATTTCTATATCGTGAATCGGTGACAACCCTGACACAACAAATTTTTTAATCATTGAAGACCCCCGACACTTTCAAAAATGAAAATAAGTGTACAAGATATAGGCATGTACATATAGATGAACAGTACTGACCTATCTTGGTTTATCAATAATAAGAGTCAGAAGTAAATCCCATTGTGAAGCTACAGTGTAGAGCTGTGGTGATCAAGTCCTATATGATCTGTGAGCAGTGGTCAACTGAGTCAGATATGAGTCTAGACTAGTTATAGTTGAGCTAGACCCCCATACAATAATATAGGAGTGTAGGATCCTACTTTTAGCGGGATACATGGAATATATCTGGAGTAGCTGACTCTCAGTTAGAAGTGACACACTTTCTGCCCCAATGTCTGCAGGGGAGCGGTTTAATACCTGGCCCAGAGCTATTTAGGAGGGCATGGCGGGGGAGGGGTCAGACTATGTGAAACGGCTATGTGAATCACTATCGGTACGTGAGTATCTGGTGGGGTGGCTCGAGGTTAGTCAGATGCAAGAAACATGTGTCTTTCGGTCGCTCTCACTTACCTATTAAATTGTACTCATAGTTATGGCCCACGCATCATTTTTTAGATATTTCATTGATATAAAGATAATTGAAATGGAATGTACCAATATGTCATTGTTATATATTCTGTCATTGTACTTCATTGGAGAGGGAAACTTACCGTAATCATTTTTGTCTCTAATGCATCATAATGTATGCAATATAATTATTGTATTGACCTACTTGAATGTTAACCCCTTCACCACTGAATTTCTTGTAACTCAATGCAATTTTGTGCAACATATTGGCTTACCGTGTGGAAGGGGTTAATTTCAATGAGTACCCAAATTTGCAGAAATTCTAATACAGCTTGGCAACACAGCCAGAAGTAACAAGGTAGTGTTGAGGTGCGGTCGGTCCCCACAATTTTCTTCAGAGAAATTCTAATACATATAAGGTGCATTTTCTGTAAGGTTATATGAACAAACTGAATGTTCACCTTCTTGCGAAAGAAGTGGAATTACATAAGCTGACAACTATCTTCGATGAAATGTCCATGACGTTTTTCAGAAGAAAGCACATGTAACGTGTCATGAAAGTGTATGTATGACCGAGCCTGTATAAAAGCCTATGAACTCATAGAATTCCACCTCTGAGACCTGCTGTAATCAGGAAGGGATATGTGATAGGGGCGGTAAACTGTCTTGATATCCTCTGAAGTAACGATCTCAAGAATTTGTCAATAATGTAGGTACATGTATCAGACTTATACAGGTCAGCTGGGGCCCCGATTAGAGTCTAGACTAGCGGTCAAAGTCTAATGTTCATTTTGGATAAAACTTCAAGTCAATAATAAGTCATACCGGTAGTAATCCAGCAAGTCACCTCTACTCTCTCTACATTGTACTGAAGGTAGGGTCAGAAGAGACTTCAGGGGCGTAGACAGGGGTCGTTGGGTTTGCGAAGAAGAAGACGAGAGGGGGGGGGGGGTGCCAACATACTAGGTATATGAAGGTTTTAAAGGCATAACTCAACAGTTTATGGGTCGCTTAAACAGCAGTTACCTCTTCAGAAGTGTAGACTAGTACCGGCACTACCTTGGTTATAGCTACAGCTGTACATACCTTGGTTATAGCTTCACCTGTACATACCTTGATTATACCTACAGCTGTACACAATCCTAAGTCCAAATTTGGTATCTTCCTACAGAGGCAGGGTACATAAGCAAAGGTGGGCAAAAAACCCAGTTTCGGTTTCGCTAGAGTCTGCATCTTATCTGTGATACTATCAATAAGTGGTCAATAGTCTGCACCCAGGTGCTTTCGAACAGGCCTCAAACAAAACGGTTTTTAGCAAAAATTGTATGAAAATTATTTATGATTTCAAGGGGAAAAATATTAATAAAATATAAGAAAAGAAAAGAGGTCTGCCCAATTTTGTTAGGTAGTTCGGAACCGGAAATGCGTTCTCGGCACCTTTAAGACTGAGATGCCGGCTAATTACTGACATTTAGTCCGCCTTAAGTTTCTGAGTGAGTTTTCTGATACATTTGTATAGTTTGAAAATATCGAGCTACATTATGCTCAATCGGAAGACGCATGAGTGATAAACTTAGTTATAGAAGGACGGGGTACTCGTTCCGTACCTTCTATCTTTAAACACAATTACCATAAATCACCCTGGATTATACGCGAATCAAACCCCCCGTGCGGTTTCTACAGAATTCTCAAAGTCTAGGTGTAGGTAATACAATATGTACAAGGGGTTTTGGCCGTATAGTACAGTATTAACTAAAATCGCAATTTGAGAGCTCTGGTGCGGATTATAGGTTTATTATAGGGTTCTCCTGTACTCGGGGTGCGGATTATACAGTATTTTATGATAGCCTGTGGTTCAAAGTTAATAGTTTATCTATACGTTCTATATAGGACCATCAGTGCAAATTATGAATAGTAAGTGAGTCATAAGTAAGTGATAATATTTCATCCAAGCACATGCCAATAGTCTGCAGATCCAAGGTATTCAGATTGCACACATGCAATTCCTTCAAATGATCAAATTCTCCTTCATACGTCTAAACATATAAGAATCAAAAAGACTACTTACGTTGGCTATTGTTGGTTTCCCCAGTACTCCAACTGACGGAAAACTACAAGATTTGTCTTGGTTATATACAGAAAAGGTAGACTGAAACTCATCAAGAAATTGGTGATTGTGATTCAACCAAATGAATTCTTGCCAAAAGAAGGCCGAGGGAATTACACAATGAGGGAATCCCTTCTCCCAGTTTTGGTTCCTGACACGTTTTAAAAGCCATGCCTTATTGCCTTGGGCTCAGGCCCTTCAGGTTTATGGGGCCATACCATTTACAATTACATACATCGGTGCGTCCCTGACTCTCATGTCCTCTTTTTGAAAAAAAGGAGCCTTTTTTGCCTATATAAAAACACACAATTGAATATGCGTGTTTCTATAATCTTTTGGGATGTTCACAAGGCACACATCTATTATCAATTCATTTTCAGGTGAGGCGGTATGTGTGTGGTTGCGGAGTGGGGGGGGGGGGGGGGGGGGGGGGGGTAATGATCGTATGGTTTGGTGTGGAGTTTAGCGACAGGGTTAGGGTAGATTCACCTTAAGTCGGACACATACCTTGAGACGGACACTTGATTTTGTGGTCATTTAAGCATTTTAAGCTCTTCATTTTTGAACTAGGGTAAAGTTTAAGTGTTATTCTTTCCAAAAAACATACACTAGAAGTCGTAGTTTACATGAATACCCTCAAATTTCACTGTCCGTCTCAGGGTATGTGTCCGACTCATGGTGAATCTACCCTATACATGTATTACTGATGTAGATCTTTGCGCTTTTGGCGGAGTTGGCTATAAGAAAGCAGAGCTTGAGTAGATTTTGTCTTTTGGTTTCAGAAGAAACACGAGTTACTACGTTGTAAATGACATATTATACTCTGGGATAATTAGAAGCGACCAGAACTTACCTGTCAATTACCTGACATTGTCTTGTAGGCCTACTACTATATTGCCCTTAAATTATGCACATGTTGTTAAACATCTCAGAAGGCTCACGCTCTTTGTATAGACTTTTTTTTACTGTCATACAACCTAGCGCTGTTGAAAATATATACCGTAAATTCTGGACCCCTTGACCCCCCTGTTGTTAAAAAATGATCACTCCCTTAAATTAAAAAGTATGTGAAAATTTATCGTAATTATTTGACCGAAGGCCATAGATACTTAATATAGGTCAATAAAATAAACCAACACACACACACGACAAGACTGCTATTCGAGTGGAACAACATTACTGGTATACTGAAAGTTTTGAAGCGAAAGCCGCAACTCAGAAACGAAACTAAAATGACTCATTTCCTCTTTGGTATATACACTCAGATGAGTCTTGAGATATCTCTCTGGAGGTACTCCTTGTATACGTATATACCCATGGGACTCCTGTATACCCTGCTACTGCATGACTAACCCGTGGCCCTGTCTCACCCTTACAGTTTGTAACAAGAAGCCGGCAAGATGAAGAAAATCATGAAGGAGGGCGTTTTGTACTTGCTGCACTTTATCATCATGACTGTGTACCAAGTACTGCGGCCCGTGTTTGCCTGGTGCTATGAGGGTCTCGGACAGGAGCGGCTCCCGCCAATGAAGAATAGCATCCTGGAGAAGAGCGCCACTCAAATTGCCAAGATGATTAGGGAGAAGAAGGTAGGCCTGGTTGTATCCATCATGGCATTCCTGCTGGCAGTATAAGTTAAATAAGTTATCGTTAGGGAATAGGGAGGGGGGGGGCTAACAACAGGTGGGGGGTAATGATGCTATTTGAGCTCCGTTGGGGGGACCGAAAATTCATCAACTCCCCCCTGTTATAAATTTACCACTCCCTAAATCGCTTTGTACAAGTGTACTGGTGTAATTCTATTTCGTATTACCAAATAGAAAAGTAGAAAGTGGAGATGGTACAGTACACGGGTTGTGGTCTGGCCCCGGGGGTCTGGCACGTAGTGTATTTGTCCTCTCAGAAAAGAATCCCTAGGAGGATGTTACACTGCTCTGCTATGTAAGCCCAGATAACGACTATCTATCTTAATCTGTGTGACCTACTGGCCAACATAGTATATGTAATGCATGTACCTTGTATGAGTACAAGTTAAACACAGATATGTCACTTTTCCTACTTTTGCAAGAAACTGTATTTTTATTGGGGATTCTTGTAATTAACTATGTTATTTACTGTACAACGTTAACTGTAAGATTTCCTGCTGTTCGTGGACCATTGAGTGACATCTCTTTAAAAAGTACACACACATAAACAGAACCCCATATCCTGAATCACTAAAAGACCATGCTAATCATAGTATCAGTAACCCGTCTGTATATTTATCAAATGGCGTAGCGGTACATATGTTAGCCATATACCAGGATATATAACTGGGCCAATGACATCCTGCTCGATTGGAACATTAGTACAGTATATGACCATTTTTGCACATGGTGCTTAGAAAGATACGCATGAAACCCGACCCACTTTGATTACCCCATCAAGGTTGTAAGACTCCGGGAGATATGCCTAAGACTATAGAAGGTATGCTTTTTGTCGAGGCGCCTTTCTCAGTTAATCCCTTGATGAGTGTTTCCTCATCATTTCCTGCAACATTACCCTATTTATCACAGCAAAGTAAAAAGGCAGGATCAGTACTATCACAGGCACCCTATCTAGAGCGCATCCGCCTCTGATAAGGCACAGCACTACATATACCATTGTAACTGAGCACTCTGCATAGACAGCCATAGGGCATAAAACATGTCGTCAGGTAACTTGACCTACCTCCTTTTTTGTCCCTTACCCTTTATTTCATGGGACTTCTTTTTTCGGGACATTTTTTGGGGGAAAGTACTTTTTAGGGCCTAAATTGGTTTAATGTAAAATGTAGGAGAAAAAAGGCTAGTGACTAGTGATTACGAATATCCCCTCACATTCCCACTGACACTCTCTATTACATAGTCTTCTAAGGGAGTGATCATTTTTTAACAACAGGGGTGGGCAGGTCTCCGCGCGGAGTGCACAAAATTTTACACCCCCCCCCCTGGTCAAAGGGTCAAAATTGTTTACCCCCCACCCCCCCTTAGGGTCGAAAATCGGCTCGCGTGCGGGTCCTTTGAAGCATAGTAACACGCAGGCTTTTTGGCTCAAAACAGGTTAAATTTTTTTGACCCCCCCCCCCAAAGAGGGGGGTCCACATTCTTTTGCCCCCCCCCCCCCCTCTGTTGTTAAAAAATCTGCCTAAGCACCTCCACAACCAGTGTCCCTACTAGCTCAATTGGAAGAACTTTCACTTTAGATTTGAAGGTTGAGGATTCAGTTCTTGGCTGAGTCCACAACTCTTTGTAAAATTATCAAAATGCTCAAGAAGTTTTGATGGAGTTTGACACCTGCCACCTAATTTACCTACTTGTCACCAGAGAGCCCTGCTGTGCATGGTACCTAACAATGGTCCGAAAATTGCCACAGGGGTGCGCAGGGAAGGTAGAAGGCAATGTCTTTAACCATAATCCTCCAATGTATTCCAGGTGACCTGTGTGGAAGTGATGGAGGCTTTCATATCTAGAATCAAGGAAGTTAACTCTGCATTAAATGCTGTTGTCTCTGAACGATTTGAAGATGCCCTGCAACAGGCCAAGGATATTGATAAGATGCTCCGGTCGAGCAAAATATCAGAGGAGTACAGCGTAGAGAATGCACCCTTTCTTGGTGTCCCGTTCACTGCCAAGGAGGCCTTTGGCATAACAGGTATATATATTACCATCCGCTCTATTCCCCCACTCTATTCCTAACATAAAACACATACCAAGATGTATCAAGATATGTATATAAAAACTTTTAAAGTAAAACGTCCATAGAGAAAGTCATAAAGCCTATCTTCATTTTCTGTGAAATTGATTCAGGCTGTGTCTCATGAGTTTAGGACAATGTTATAGTCTTTAACTGGATGCCATCTTTGACTGGGGGCTGATGTTATAATACTTTAAATTAGTAATTAGTAGCTCATTTATATTTTCATCTGTCCTAAATAAAACGTTTTCTATGAAGTCAAAGATGGCACCCGGTAAAAGATGGCCGGTAAAAGACTATAACATTGTCCCAAGCGCATGAGACACAGCCTTCAGTTATGAAATAATGTAGACTATCCTAATAACTACAGATACATACAAAAATGCCATATTATATATATATATATATATAAATATATATATATATATATATATATATATATATATATATATATATATATATATATATATATATATATATATATATATATATATATATATATATATATATATATATATATCACTCACTGCTCTTACTCCCTTTCAGGGCTGCCCAACACATCTGGCCTGTTATCGCGCCGGGACGTGAAGGCCACAAAGGACGCGGTAGTTGTCAGTTTGTTGCAGCGAGCGGGTGCCATCCCGCTCGCTGTAACAAACTGCAGTGAGCTGTGTATGTGGTGGGAGTCGTCCAATCTGGTCTATGGCCGCACCAACAATGCCTACCACCTGGGCAGAATGGTCGGAGGCAGCTCAGGTAAGGCAACACTTTGAGGATGCCTCAAATTTTCATTTTCATGTATCGTCATGATGCTCCCCATGCAGCGGCAGCGTGTAACTTACTGACAAGTGCTGCATTGGTGTATCATGCCAACGCTTTAGGACTGTATCAACCACGTATGATGAGCCCTGGTGATACATTGTATAAAATCGTACGGTCTACATTTATGTATCATGAAATGCATTAAAGCAATATGCAGCTGTAAACTACCAGAATGTCTACAAAAAAAAAGAAGAAAAAAAGAATGTCTACAGAGTGATCTATTGAGAGAGGTTATTCTGAGTACTCAATCACAACATTATAAGGTATGATACATGTAACGCCCTGCGTGGTCCTGGGACATGATCAGAGATATCGTACATATAACTAAGGCATGTCTTGAGACATCTGCCCTCCTCCCCAATACACACCTCCAAATGACCACTCCTTGTAATCTTCACTGGTACCCACGTAAAGAATTAACCCAGTCAGAATCATTGTGATCAAGCTGATCACTGGAATCAAGCATAGCTTGGGGCTAGATTATGTATCGCTACAATTATATGAAACCAACATTTACCAAAAACTATGTTGAGTTCACCACTTAGCGGACTGGATTGGGAAATATCATGTTTGATTATTGTGCCTTGATCGGGAAGACCAAGTTACTAGTTAAATCTGGCCTGTTTGCGATCAGCTCAAGATCGGGTAAAAACCCTGGGAAACTGATGACCTCATAAATGAGTACTGTTTCAAGTGTATTAAAGATGGGATATTAGGGAGTGGTCATTCTTACCAGCAGGGGGGCTGGTGGATTTGGGGCGGGGGGACCAAAACAATTTGGACCCCTCCTGAGGGGGGGGGGGGACAAAAAAAACCAAAAAAATTGCACCTCTTTTTAGCAAAAAAGCTTGCGCATTACTATAGCTCAAATGGGTCGGCCGCGCCCAATTTCCCCATTGTTTCCCTCCTACTTGGAGAAAACCCGCTTGCCATGTCCCTGCTTTAATATCATATTATCTACTGGGTATACATTTGGAAAAGCGAGGGTTTATTAATCAGATGATGTAACCCACTTGGGATAAACTTATATTAAAACCAAAGTTTCTCATACTGAAAGCTTTAGATCTATGTTGAGTTCATTCCTCTCAGGAATAAGTGAGAAATGCCAGGTATTGAGGTCACATAAGTGCATGTAATGTTTAGTGATGGCTGCTTGAGATAACCTTTAGTGCATACTTTCTGACTTCCCTGTCATAATCATCGGAAACTATATGAGCCTCTTCTGATCATCACTATGAAGTAATTCCTAGAATGATGGTGACCTCATCAATAAGTGCTACTTTAGGTACATTAAAGATAGGACCTCTGCTAGATTTGGACAATTGTGTGACTATGAATATCATAGGGTAAACTCCACCTGGCTCTCAGGAACATACAAGCAGGCCTGCTTATATGTGTTAGCATATATGGAAAGGCTCCATTTCAACACGCACCCAGCAAATATGTGATAATAACCAGGATGTATAGAAATTAAATTTGAATCTCTGGAGCCAGGAGACTATGGGCACCAATCATATATACAAGGAGCCCAACCTGATAACTGCAGATTAAATATTACATTCAAAAAAAAAAAATCTACTTTGAAGAATTATAGAGCTGAGGGCATCGAGAAATATCTCAGAATCATGGAGAATCTGGTCCATGAGACTGTCATTGAGACAGTTGTTACACCTAATGTACAGCATCAAAGCATGTCTGATTGCTTGAGATGCGCTTTTCGTTAGGGGGAGGGGGGGGGGCGCATGTAAGCCATATAAATGATGACTGCAATCAGCATACAAGAACCGGCCAAGGCAGACAACCTAGTCCGGCTGGGGTTCGAGGTTGGCCTGTACCCTGTTATGACCAAATTATGAAACTACATTACACTTTAGTGTGAGTCATGTTTTTATATTATGTCAATTACACATGCTAGATATAGTATGGCAAGCTTAGATTTGTGGTGGCAGGCCAATTGTTTATTAGGGCCTGTGGTGTGCTTTGACAAAATTACAAAATTGATAATGTATGATTACATTTTTAAAGCTCCAAAATACATAGAAAGTATCTCAAAACTAGTTCTTTTGGATCTGCATCTGCACATTTGTTTACAAATGCAATACCCTGTGATATGTGCTACTTGTTCCTGCAATAAATCAAACTATATATTTACTTATTCACACAACCACACACCAGGAAGTTTAAAGTTGGAGTCTTTTCCGTCATTATTGGAGTAGATATGATACGTTGTGTAACCTTGTACTGGCCTACTTCCTCCTTATTGTACTCACAAGTGTAGGGTCAGGACTCTTCCCCCTTTACCCGCTGGGAGTACAGAATATGGCTGTGTCTCATGAAATTGGGCCAATGTGAACGTCTTTGACTGGGTGCCATCTTTGACCGGGTGCTATCTTTGACTGGGTGCCATCTTTGACCTCCTGTCAGTAAACGGTTTATTTAGTGCAGGTAAAGTCATATATGGAGATATAACAACCGCCATTTTCTTTATTTTATCCCTTATATTTTTCTTAAATATTTTTTTATGGCACCCAGTCAAAGATTGCACCCGGTCAAAGACGTTCACATTGTCCTGATCTCATGAGACACAGCCATAATATATATCACTGTGTTTTCAGTGAAAAAGTCGTTACTATGCATAAAAGGGCGCGCATGTGAATGATTTCCGACCCCTGTTGGAAAATATTGGAATGATCCAAAACCTCCTGCATTTGCTTGCAAATGCAAAGAAGTGATAACGTGCGTTATGTTAATTAATCAAATAAATAATGGATATACGCACCCAAACAGGGTCTATTTTGTGTGACCTCAAATGAATAACGGAAAAACTGTGTGTTTTATGTTTGTATATAAGTATACAGAGGTGGTTATCATGGTGGGAAAACGCATATAAGATTGTTCAGCCATTATGGTTGGGAGGAAATACCCTTGCGTGCATGTATATCTTATCGTAATAGTATTACATGCTCTGCCAAAGACATTCATGAGCAAAGCAAGGAAGGGGGGGGGGATTGAATTCCACCATGTTTCATCCACCAAGACAACATCAGTTAGATTCTGCTAGACCTAATCAGTCAGCCTATCATGTCATATCTAATAACAAAATGTGTACTAAGTGAACATGGGAATTAGAATTCTATATTGATCTATAAGGACGAATGTTGGGACCGTCCACACCTCAGACACTACCTTGATCTACTTGATCTAAAAAAAAAATTAAAAAACAATTCTATATTGAATTTGTATTTATTCAAGCATGCTAAGCTCTCAATTTGTGTATAACAGTACATTTGTTACTCTTACTAACAAACACGAGAACTTACCAAGCATTAATAATTACAGGTTCAGGTGTCAGGTATGTCGTCGAATCTAGTTGAATCTACCCCAAAACAACCTGAACCAAGGAGTATTTAATAGCTGTGAGAATAGAAGACACATGTACACACATTGCACACCCCGTAGTTTGTAGCAGACATTATGTGACCTAAAACGAAGTTGAAGTCTTATAAACGCAGGTAGTTTTTCCCCTGAACATACATAATGAATACAACTACATTGGCATCACCCTCCACCCCCTCACCCTCTCTTATACCCAGATACATACCTCCATCAGGAACATGATTGCAAACTGATATGTAAGAGAGAAGTTTTAACGCTTGGATAAAATACTATAACTTACATGAGTGATAGACAGCTGTCCCTGTGCCGCCAGCCCCAGGTAGATTACCTGACACATATATATAACAGTGACATATATATATCAGTGCATGTGTTTCACTTCCTCTTACAGGGGGTGAGGGTGCTATCATATCGGCTGCCGGATCGGTCTTCGGTGTCGGGTCAGATGTCGGGGGCAGCATTCGAATGCCAGCTTACTTCAATGGCATCTTTGGACACAAGCCCACACAGTGTAAGTATAGCACTAAATGATAGCTATTTGAACAACTGTGCTCATGACAATTCTCATATTGATAAATTAAATTTATTTTTGTTGTTGTATTTTATGAGAATAAGTACGATTTTGAATAAGAGTATACATGTATAAGGCACTGCCACCTCTTTGTCTTTCGATAATAAAGGAGAAAACAATAATTATTTCGACATCACCCACCCCATTAATTAGCTACAGTAGGGTAATATTATTAACACATAGTGTCTTGTCTTCTCAAACATATATATGATATAAAGAAAAATGATATTTCTCGTGGAATTCTTAGAAAGTATCAAAGGGGAGCGACCACATAATAAAACAAATCTATGGTGTGACCGAATTCTACCTTTGTGTTATAAAAAGGTATGATTTACTATGGGAATCCCCAAAGTTACCAACAGTAGAACCCACATCCTTTAAGTTGTATCCGGGATATGGCGCCACAGGGAGTATAGCCTTGTGCATGTACAGCCTGACTATAGTACCGGTACTGACCACTAGACGTACCCAAGTATGTTGATTATGATACATTTTTGAAGGGGAAACGAAATATAGTGTAAAATTAAAAAAGAAAAGCATTGTATTCTCGTTGTAAATAACAGGGTGGATGGGCTGGGGTGTAGCCGGGTAGGAGTGATAGCAAAGTGGGGCATTCTAATATAACTTAATTCTTTTTTTCAAATCAATTATAATATATTAAGTAGATATAAATGACAGGGCATTTGTGGCTGCTGCTTTACTAAATGAATTTAAAAGCAAAATGTTAGTTAGGCTCGTATATCGCCTTAAGATGTTTGGAGGGATGGCTGTGGCCAATGAGGTGTTGCTTTGTGACATGTTCTAGTATGTTTATAGGGACATACAGCAACCCTCTTACACATATTCAATTATGGCATTCCTTCTCTCCCTGCGATAATGTATTCTGTTAATTAAGAGACCCTGACAACTGAACGTTATCCACTGAACATCTAGTAAACTTTAGATGCTATTTCTGAGAATAATACATAAAGACATGAATATAACCTCACCTTGATTTCAGCTTCAGCTTCTTGCTGCAATATACTGTAGATCATGTGAATACTAAGAGTATTACTATAAGTTTAGGTGGACGTCGTTTCTGGTCGAAAATTAAATGTGGTCACTAAATACTTTGGTACATGTATGCTGGGTAGATTGCCAATAAAGTGGGCTTAGATAAAAGTGGTTCAGCTTTAAGTTGGAAATGAAACGTATAGAAAGAGAGGTTTATTCTGTTTCTGGGGATGAACATCCCAATTTGTATCAGCTCTATAAGTTATTACTGGACATTGATTCTCTGTCTCTTTGTAGCTCTATAGTGATCGATGCCTAGTTTTATACTTCAGACCAGTGGCTCATTTTGGCTGTTTTTCGCCTCACAGATTGCTCCTAGTGCAAAATCCTGACTAGGTGTCAATATATTCTCTATGCCAATGTGTAATATGAGGGTAGAAAACAGTGGAACCTCAGTTAGAAAAAATCCTACTGAACAGTTTTTGAGAAAATTAGGGTTTTGTTGCTTTTTTTTGCTGTTTTTAGTACATTTCCTACATAACCCGTGAACGTCAGCATTTCTCAATTTTCAGGTATTTAGAATTAGAATTTGACATTTTTTTATTCGCAGTAGGATTCCTGAATACCGAGCCATTCTACACAGGGTGTTATTTTGAAAAAATGTAAGCCATTTGATAGTGTATTTGGTCTCCAAAATAGAGGGAGTTTGGTCATAGTTTAATTGATTGTTGACAATCCAGTCAAGGGCTATTAGGTTCAGTTCAGTGGAAGTTGCAAAACAAGTGACTTGCACTTTTTAACTTGACCTCATGTCCACTATGTAGGTCTTCACTATGCATGGGTCTATCCAGAGTCCATCAATGGGATCACGCATGGAGGCAGATTCCGCAGCTTTTGGCGTGAAAAAATGGTTCAAAATCGCAAAGAAGTGAAATTCGCCTAAAAAAACCCTATTTGGCGAGAAAAAAGTTCAAAATCGCAAAAAAGTGAAATTTGCCTAAAAACACCTGATTTGGCGAGAAAAAAGTTCAAAATCGCAAAAAAGTGAAATTTGCCTAAAAACACCTGATTTGGCGAGAAAAAAGTTCAAAATCACACAAAAGTGAAATTTGCCTAAAACCCCCCTATTTGGCGAGAAAAAAGTTCGAAATCGCAAAAAAGGGAAATTTCCCTAAAAACACCCTATGTCTGTAGCATGAATGCAGACACTCATGGACACAGACTCATGTACACCCACACAGACATACACATAGGCATGAACATGGCCTTCTCCTTCATATAGCAACCTATGTATTTCTACTTTGATGAGACTGAATATAGCTTTGTGTTAGAAGGACTCTGATACATGGATGTCGATGTCCAGTTTTAGATATATACCCATATAGTGCATTGGAGTGCTATAATGTTGGTCTATAAGTTATTAAACCCCTTTATGGCTCATAAGATGATCCCCAGCTTGTTTTTTGAATGGTAAGTGTTTCTGTTAGGCAATAGCACACTTAGGCCAACTTCTAGGTGTCTGCGTGCCCTTCAATGGATAAGGGTGGGATACTGGAATATGATTTGAGGATGGGGCCCTTATATAGTGGTAATGATGTACTCATATAACATGATGTGGCTGTATACCCTCTAGGTGTGGTGGACAACACGGGTCAGTTCCCTAACGGCCAGGGCCGGGTACAGGAGTACCTGGTCACCGGACCCATGTGTCGCTACTCAGAGGACCTTCTCCCCATGCTGCGGGTCATGGCTGGAGATGGCGCCAATAAACTCAGACTCAAGGAGCAGGTCAGTTTTCTCCAACGGTTTTACACTTGTTTTACACTCAGGGTTACTAACCAAGAGTAATATATAATGCATAATTTTCATTATAAGAGTTTTTTTTGATACAGAGAAGAGAGAAATCTGATTCTGGTAGAAAAAGTGTTATTTCTCTCTGTGTTCATTTTAATGTTCCCTCTACCTTACTTAAATTGCCATCTATCTCACTTAAACTGCCATCTGACTTAGAAGATAATAGACCTAGACGTTCAGAAGTAAAGATCCTTATCCAGAGCCCCTACAATGATCACTTTTCCACTCACACACCTTAAACAGTATTCATTGTTAATTTACAATGGGAGTATCCTGTCTCTGAGAAGTTAATCCAAAGTGAGGGGGGTAGGAGGAAAAAACAGCAATTCCAGTTATAATTGTTAAAATAAGTGCATTAGCACAATGACACTCACAGCAGGTAACTCACCAGACTGCAGTGAAGAATTAACTGTGAATTTGCGAGACAAGTCTCGCCCAGTGCGAGCAGTGAACGAGACTTCGCAAGAGTTGTACTGGGGTCAAAATGATCTACATCGCCTGCCGGTTGACCAGCGCGGTGAAACAGCCACGGCGATATTGTCGATGTTTACAATCGACTCGCTTGGTGGAGATGTAAAGCAGCGGTCACGGGCTGCCGGGCTACGACGCCCACAGCCACCTGCTTGCCCACAGCCACCTGCTTTCCCACAGGTCTTGATACTGATTATACCTTTCTTTCAGGTGGACATGAAAAAGGTTAAAGTATACTACATGTTAGACAACGGAGGCGGTCTGCTCTCAAGTGCGGTTGACACCCAGATTCAAAACTGTATATCAAAGGTAGGTTTCCTGTACTACTCATATCAGGCCTTAAAGAGGTATTCACTCTATTACATTAAAACATGATGTGTTAAATTACAGGGTTCTCATGGGTCAGGGAAAGGTATAGGAAAAAGTTGGTCAAGAAAAACCTATGAAATATTGCCCCGGGTCAAAGAAAGTTAGGGAATTTTTTTGAACATATACCAAAATCTTCTAGCAGATTGGGAGTAAACGCCATAGACTTGAATGCCCCACTACTATTTCGCAGCGTATGGTGAATTTGGTGAGGGAAGTCATTAAAAGTCATCTGAATTTTTTTTTGGGAACCCCACTTAGTTTTAACTAGTTCAAGCACACAAAATCAATATCGTATTTATTTCAAACATTACAGGCAGCAGGTCATCTGTCTACAGTATGTCGGGATCAGTACACCCAACGGGTCCATCTAACCCGCTTTAACAAATCCATCGACATGTGGTCTGCCCTCATGACTCAATCCGACAACGAGACATTCTGCTCACTCATGGGGCGCGGGGTGCCCGTCAACCCCTTCATGGAGCTACTCCGCTTGGTGATGTGCTGCCCGCGACATACGTTCCCAGCCATCGGGCTCGGTATTGTCGAGAAGGTGCCCATACCTGAGGCCGAAGTGGCTAAGCTACGACAGATGGTGCGCGACTTACAGGAGGAGCTCCGCGAGCTGCTCGGAGACAATGGTGTTCTGCTGTATCCGACCAACCCAACCGCAGCCCTCTACCATAACCAACCCATGTCACTGCTCTTTAACTGGAACTACACGGCAGTGTTCAATGTTCTAGGACTGCCCGTCACTCAGGTCCCCATGGGTCTGGGGGCGGAGGGCGTCCCTATCGGCTTCCAGGTCGTTGGTAATTTCCATAGAGATCATGTGACCATTGCTGTGGCACGGGAATTGGAACGTGAGTTTGGAGGATGGGTGCCACCGTTTTAGAAGTCGTCAGATGACGAGTAGACTTGACTTGCCATATTTATCTATACGTGTATAGAACATTCCAGGTGTATTTTTTGTACTTAATCTTTAAAACTAATTCGGTCAGTATTCGCTCAGATGATAATCAAAATAATGCCTGTTTGAAAGTGCTATCATTCTTATATGATCGAAACCATAGGAAAGATGTAGAATTGTAGTTCATGAAGGACAGTTAAAACTAAAACAAAGTATTTATTTGTTACCAGATTTGTTACTTGCCGCATAGTGAAAAAACCTATTGTTAAAACCTCGCAGTCACACATATCTAGGACCGTCCATTACAATACGCATCGGGTACTTACAGTGTTGCACAGAAATGATTACTCCTATATGATAACTTTATAACTTATAGTATTACATTTACAAATATGTTCCAGGCTATAGGGAAAAGATGTTTTAGGATCAGAGGCAGCACATTTTCCCAATAGAATGAATGTCAACTGATTAGTGGTATAACATTGTATAACGCTTTACATCATCTTCTGCTCTTTATCTGCTGGTTGAATTTAGACAGGCATTAGTATACCCTCTCTACAGAAGATATGTCAATGTCAAGATGCATATTTAATTATAAGCTATAAAGGTGCTTCATCCACTGGACACTGGTTTTATCACATAGCATACACACTTGCCTTATATAAATGGTAACTTGCCTTACCTTACTAGTAACTTAAGGTAATTTGTAAGGTGGCACCATTGTCTAGAAAAATATCGGTTTGCTTTTTTTGTTTCATTCATTCTTGCCAGAACAAATTACAAATTTGGTTTCCAGTTCATTTACTGACTCAGTTGCTGTTGATGATATGTATGTGATGCTGACATCCCAGGGCATAGACCTAAATTATTACTAGTTATTTTTACTGTTAGTCATCAGTGTGCGATAGTATTCCATTTGTTCCTCTGAAGTTGTTGCTGATAAAGGAACCTTTGTGTCATTTGATCGGGAGGTCTTTAGTATTGGTCAATATGCATTGATATAATTATATAGCAGTATTTATCTAGAAAAATTCTTAGTTGTCTCACTAATCTGGGATAGACTTATAGTAGATCATGATCGGGGCAGTACCCAAAGGGTCAAATCCAACAAGGTTCGACGAAATTGTAGTCATTTTTGTCGACAAAATCTTTGGACAGTTATTTAGATGTAGCTACATTATTAGAGTTGAACTCTAGCAACCTCATGTGCTTTCTTTCATTTCTGGTCCATCTCATCAATATGTAGATTTATGAGTGTAAACTGTAACTGACTGAGAATGTTTATTATGCAGCTAGATATAGGATACACCAGTATATCTAGAACTTTGACATGGGATGCATAAAATGTATGAGTACTAGGTGCCTAATACTAGTAATAGTAATATATCACAAGGAGGTACTTAAGGTGGTTAGTTGGTACGACAATTTATTACAGTTCTAAAATAATATTTACCAACTGTTAAAAATGCGGAAAAGGTTCTGTGGTTTGAATGCATATTCAGTTCATCGGGTAGTGAATGTATAGGGTGTTAACGTTATTCTTAAATTCGTATGCTATATTAGTATCATAGTCTATACTCATATTGAATAAAAAAGGAGTCAATAATTTGACCCCCCCCCCCCCCAAAAAAAACGGAAAAAAAACACGAAAACTCTATGAACACCTTATTCGAACTGTATTGTTTACAAATCATGGATTTCTGAGACGTTTATGGTGCTGAAAACATATGGATCTAATTTTGTGACAAACTAAGTCAATATAGTACTATATTTCTGCTATAGTTGTGGCGTATGATTTGACATTAACCATGCAAATCTACTGTAACATGTGTTTGTATCTATCACCCTAGAGTTTACAAAGCCAACCATTGTCTTTTTTAAGTACAGGTAAAACTAAGGATACTGTATTAACATGTGTCGATGAGAAAAGCTATAATATACATGAGTCACTAAGTATGTGACCTGGTTAATTTGAAACATGGTATTGCTTCAAAAAGTCTATAGAATGAGTCCTATTTGCCAATGGGCTAGCGTTGATAATTGACCGTTTTACATTATTAGATGTGAGTGTATTACAAACCAAAAATCATTTACAGTACTTAAATTTGAAGGGAACATTTTAAATGCACTGTTTAATAGTTTAATAAAGATGTTCAGCAGGATTTTAAAATAGTTCTTATACATAGAAGAGGTAGAACACTCTGTCTATGTATAAGAACTCTTTGAATCCTGACCCAAGTCATTATAATCATATGTGAACACAATTAATTAACTCATCCTTTATCAGGGATAAACAGATCAAGTTCCTTCGTCTTTATTTATGATATACCCGTATACTAAATGTGTGGATTTTTGTGGCAGTAATAAAAACGGATAAGGTCTATTGTCATTTAAATCAGTCTTAAATTTCATGTGTTATGAAAAGAGTATTTCAGTGTCAACCTCATCAAACCGAGGTATAGCTGTGTAAAAGGGTCGCCCCTACCTACATTGTACTACATTCCTACAACCTATGGCCTATGCTGTTGATTCATAGACACTATGTTCTTCATTTGGCCAAACAGCATATCAGAAGTTTGTCTTCCATCTGAATAGTTTTCACCCGACGATAATAATCACAGGTGAGATAATCTTCAGTGACCTTTCTGGATATAGTTATAAATCTGACCCCACGGGGGCATTGAGACTGACCCCTACATCAAGCCTCAGATTTGATTCTGCCCACCCCAGACATTGTGTCAGAGGTATCCATTATGGACAGTTCCTGCGTATATGCTGGATTTGTTCAAATGACGCTGACTTCATATATGCCATAGCATCATGAAGGGCAGTCAGGTTATGCGCCGTGGATATCACCCTTGCCACATCCAGTCATCTTTCTAAAGAGCTTAAGCCCAACTAAGTGATCTCCTCTTGTTGGACAAGAATAAAATGAAAGAGCCACACCCCCGCAACCTCATCACTACTTTCTCACCAGGGTCCTCGACCTTAAGTAAAATAGTGACGGAGAAGTTGGACACTCTAGTGAGGTCTTACAACACAAGAGAGATGTACTCGAAGGGTTTCACGACCACATATATAAGAAACCCAAGAACATCGGGTCCTACAACATCCGAGCAAAACTACTACATTGTACCACCCCCTATGGCACCATCTAGTAGTTGGGCCAATGTCTGCGAAACCAACGATCGTGGATGTTACATCAGGATGAGCTACTATGGACAGATTAGGTGCACCTCGAATGACCGAACTTATACCAGCAAGATACATGTATGCTGTAAAATCTGGTGTAGCGATGTACGGCCCACATCCACCTTTCATTATTAAATGGGTTTATATGATGGTGGTATACTTACTTATAGAGCCATATTCAAGGCACAACCACTGGGCCGTTTTATTTTGATAACTTGGATTACGGATCCGCCGCCGAGATTTTTGGCATTTTACAAACAAAAAAAGTTTTTTTTGTTTTTTTTTACCTTTCCCCTCCGAGATTTTTTGAGAATTTTACCAAAAAAAAGAAAAAAGTACATGTTGACCAGCAAAAGGTAGAATGAGGCCTTTCAGATTGGGGATAATTCTCAATATATTTTCACTAGATTGCCCAGAAATAAGATTTTTCATGCCTTTTTTTTTTTTTTTTTTTTGCCTCTGCCCTTCGAGAAATTTTGTGATCTGGTGCCCCCCGTAGGACAGCTTTTTTTTTTTTTTTTTTGCCTCTGCCCTTCCAAAAAAATTGGAGCCAAATGCCCGTAATCCAAGTTATCAAAAAAAGGTGGCCCTGCCAATAAGCCTTCGTTTTCATGTTTTGCAATGGTCCACCCATAGCAGATAATCCAAAAGCAACGCCAGCAACTTGAGCAAGTAACTCACTCTCTCTGCATTGGGGCATTTTGCCTAGTCATCAGGAGTGAATCAACCCCGTAGAGCCTGCATGATGCATGAATACAATACCACCGAGTTACTCGTCTGTACTGCATTCATGCACCATCCCGACAAGCGTGCATGGTGCAATAAGGCACCGTCCTAGTAAAGGCACTACGTAATTTTCTACGTCGAATAATGTTAATGTCGATTGGTGTATAATATATGCAACGTTCATGTAAGTAGGGATATCATTTTAATCTAGAATATACCTCGTTAAAACACATTTGCAACGATTTCAAACCGACGTAAACGCCCAATATACATAGATCACATACCATACGACGTGTATCCTACCAGAATCCTTTGTGGGTACTATGGGTATTAAATATAAGTCAATGCAGAGTCTTTGTGCTTACTAGGACGCTGCACTTAAAGGGTTAAAACGGACAAGGCAGAAAGAAAGGACCTGCTGCTGTCGTTATTATCTGATGGACAAACATTTAAGGGGAACCCCTTCTCCATCCAATACGACTGTAAACATCGATAACGTGATTCTACAATAGGTGCTCTGATTATTGGACTTGTGTCACACTCTCCAACCACCTCCACAGTGTCGCTAGCTTATCTCTAGGGAGGACTGATTACTCTGCTCGGAGATCACTCCCAGGGAAACCCCCTGCCTGATTAGTTATGAAGTGTTTTTGTTTATATGTACGAACTTGGCAGGTCTGGTCGAGAAGTTGAATAAGGGAATGATCATTTTTGTAACAAGGGAGGGGGATACAAAATATTCGGGTGTCACTGCATAGCGGATTCTAATTAGAGCCCATAGCTCGTTAATGCATATTTAATCACCCCAGAAGTAAATTGCACATCTGCCCCATCATAAAGGAATTGGCTATTTCTAGTTTAAGAGAAAAGGCAAAACCAGCAAATTGGAATGGTGCTTACTAGATCATAATCATTTTGGCAATGTTGTTGGGGTCCAAAGGGAATTGCACCAATAATGTACATGTACTCGGTTTGGCAGAGGTGAACTAATACATAGACAAATGCCAACGCCCATTGATACCATCTCTGTTGTATTTCACGAGTGGGGGCTGGGGCCATATCCCACGAAGCCGCAGGCTGAGTGGGATATGCCCCAGCCCCAACGAGTGAAATACATCAGATATGGTATCAATGTAGTTGGCATTTGTGTTTATTTTTTATTTGAAGCCATTTTATGAAGAATTTTTTTTTATTCCTAGCCCATTGAATACGGCCACATTGTATTCAATGGGGGCATTGAATACGGCCCTTCAATGCTAAAGCATAGGAAGTCTTGTATTTCCAAAAAATACATATACATAGTCCCACGACATTTGCGTCGTTTTTCATGACCCAGGCCCAACCAGATTTGTATTTACTATAAATGCCCTTACCGTCTAAAACTGAGGGATCCAGTTAGGGGTCCTAAGGTGTACTCGCCAGCGATGCATTCCCGCATCATGCCGACCCTGCGGAAGTGTGTCAAATTCATATGGTCGGCATGCTGCTTGAATGAACCCCTGGCGAGTAGACTATATATCAAAATCGGATTAAAGCACTATGCAGTCCTTAAAGGGTTAATATATAGGTGCTTGATAATTACCTAAGCTGGAACATATATATATATATATATATATATGTGGCTCAACACGTGAGAAGGTACCTTCGCGGGGGATTTTTAGTACTGGTTTTGGCCACCAGGGGGCATAAGAATGGCAAAACAGTGAAAGATATGCCCAAAAATGTTTTATGGTAATTTTTTATGGAGAATACAGTAGTCCACTGAGAATTATTCCATTTTTGCTGTAAATGTTCTATACTTGGAATGTAAATGGAACGTTTTCTACGAGAAATAGGCACATATTGCAATTTCCGGTTGCCATGGAAACCATTCCCATTTTTTTAAATGAAGCAATTTCATCCTAGTTTCTTGGAAATCCCATCAGTAACTCAAAACTGAAAACAGAACTTGAAAATTCCTATTGAAACCAAATTTACATAGAATATTCAGACTTTTTATGGATATTTTTAAGCAAATCTGATTTATTCATCAATTTCAGTGATAATCATCGGATACGGTGCATTTAGAGCTTATCTGTCGTTTTGAGTTACAAGTAACAACACATGTTCAAGATATGATTCTGACCAAACTATCAGGAATATCTTGGCTCATAATATCTCATTTTAAAGATCTTGACACAAACTTAAATTGTCAATTCCCCCCTCAGTATCCCTTTTCATGTGCCTGGCCACATATATATATATATATATATATATATATATATATATATATATATATATATAATTATAGTACAGGTAGGTCATGGAGTAGAGGCCTTACAGCTGCCCCCTCATCCCTAGTTAATCTCCTGATGGACTTCTCCTCCAGGGGCCCATTAGAGAAGCACTCTCCCCCATAGGGCACACATCCATCAGTACGCCACCCCCTCCCCATGCACCACCCTGGAGCATTGTACTGGATATAGAACATGGTTATTCACCGGGGACCGTGTTATATAGGTCTGCATGTATATATGTGCAAGTATGTATGGTGAATAGACAGTGGGGTATCTCGGCGCATAGTCGTATGAACCCATATTCTATTGTACAGATGGCCGTTGTGATATAATTATGCATTGTATATATGCGGTTGTAATTAGGCCTACGTGTTAGAGTACAGAGTCAAATAACCATAAACGCTGAATATCTAAATGGTTACCGATTAGGCATGGCAGAATATTTTATGTTTCAGGCAACGTGATGCAAAAAAAAAGAGTAAGATAGGTCGTTTTTTTTATCATGCACAAATAAACAAAATAAGGGTCGGTCCTGTTCGGCTAGGTAGGGTCGGGTTACCAGAGCGGTACTATAATTAATTTTATAATGCCTTATCTAACCACAATTACTAGCTCACATGAATTAAATTACGTTTTACAAATTCCAATGGTTATACGATCTTCTAAATTACAACACAGACACAACCGGAGAACATATACGGACATACGACGGTGCTTTCTGCAAATTTCAGAAAATGTTGACCTTCACAGAAATGTATTTTTCCACAGCAAATCCCCGATAAGAAAATAAACAAATACTATATCCTGAAAATATGGTTTAATGTTTATCCTCAGAATCAATTCACAAACAAATCTTCCAAGTATTTCCAGTTGAAAATGTCCGACGAAAAAAGGTCACAAAATGACAATTTTACCAGCTTTTATAGCATGTTCAATCCTTTTTGCTATAATTATATACTTTTTTTTTCAATTATTCAAACATTTCTCATGAAATAGGCATTATAATATATACATATATATATCGAGGGAAAAGGGTCCTCCAAAGTAAAAACCTAATAATAAAATTGATGTCATCAGCTTTCCAGTGATATCTTTTATAAGCAGGTACCACTTCTAGTTTTTGAATACTGGCTCTCTGAATATGGGTGGTCACTGTCCAATCTTAAATGCCAATAAGCTCTATCTTCCTTTGTTTTAGAGATATTCCTATCTAATTAGCATAATTATGCTAATTACCAAATATCCAAACTTTTTCAAACAATTGGTCACAGCTTTTGATCTAAAAATGGTATTTACATTCTGTTTTCAGCATAGAAATTGTTTTGGGGCCTTCTTTCATTCAATCTTTTTAAAATTTTCGATTTAGAACGAAAATCATGTTTCCATGGCAACCAATGTGTGCAAAAACACCAATATAGGCCCAAAAACGTTCTTCTCCATTCCAAATATGGAATGTTTTCACCAAAAATGGTATCTTCTAACGTGGCCTATCATATTCTACATAAAAAAGTAGTATAGACAGGTTTTTGCTATATCTTGGTCCTTTTGGGCTTAATGGAGCCCCCTGGTGGCCAAAGTTGGTACTAAAAATCCCCCACGGAGGTCCCTTTTCCCTTGTTGATCCACATATATATATATATATATATATATATATATATATATATATATATATATATATATATATATATATATATATATATATTGCCCTGGGTCGCATGGGATGCAAATCACACTATCAATCTTTTATATTGACTATGAAGTGACTTGGTTGTCTACATTCTGTCGCCACAATAATTATACGGTCACAGGTATCATGTCATGTCCTATGTTAAATCTAAACCACAACGTGCATCACCTGTACTAAACGGTCTACTTACCTTGGAGGCCTTTCTACAGTGCGGTCGCACCCTTGGTTTTCCATTGCAGTGATACTGTGAAAGTAAAACCAGTGACTCAGAGTGCTTCCCTCTCTCATGCATGGTACGAGGAATACTAGAGGCGTGTGCCAATACGGTGCGTACGTATAGTCGTTCCCACCACAGTGCCTAAACATTCTGTATCCTATGATGCTGTCTGTACCCTTTAACTTGTGACTAGGCGTACACCATGTCTGAATAGCAAAGAGGTATGTGTACTTCCTAGGGCTGCTAATTCTCATGATATTGGGGCCTCGGGTATGGGTGTGGGGTCCTGGGGGAGGGGCGGGAGGGGGTGCATGGGGAGGGGGGAGTAGGGGAGGGGGGATGATGGGTGCATGTTAGAAGGGGTATTCGTGTTCTACATATAGATTAAAAAGCACTTTGGATGAATCTTTGCCTTTTGCTCAAATTTCTGTATTGAATCATGTCAATTGACGCCAAGAAAAAGATTCCGGGCCAAATTGGATTTTTAACAAATCGAGTGCATTAAAATCGACTTGACGCTCCAAATAATCGACCATATTAATTAAACCTTAATCTGCCAGCCTCGAAAACGTGCCTTTAACTACTGGCCCTATTCAATGATAATGTCCCCCTACTGACGGTGCTGCCCATGGGTACATGAGTAGGCTACATGAGTAAGTTTTGAGTTTTTAATATTTTTATTAGGCACATATAAATCTCAGTACATGGAGTTTTCACATTCTAGGCCAAAAATATGTACAATACTATAATCAGTGATAATATTATGCTCAGCTTGCCACTTTATTTAGTTGATTGTCACTTATGGCAAGTCTCAAGTCATGCTTAGTTAGTATGCTTAGGCAAAAAAAAGGCAGGTCGATTGGTCTCAAGTCATGCTTAGTTTAGTATGCTTGGGCCAAGAAAAGGGCAGGTCGATTGGTCTCAAGTCATGCTTATCCTAGAAACACAAATATGTTTAATTGACGTAGGTTACACATATGATTCGGGTAGAATATATATGTATTTCAACATTAATGCATGAACATTGTATCTACGTAGGAATCTATGTATGTTGAACTTACACATAGATTTTACGTGAAATAACATCGATACAACGTAGAATTACGTTACTAATTTACGAATCTCATAGGTATGATATACATTGAAGAATTTTTTTTGCTCCAAACAAATATGATATTCGATTTAATGAGAACCAGATCCGATATTGGCCCAAGATAGACAAAAACCTATACCCATGTGTATCCCCTCATGATTCTGACCTGATAGAATAGTTAAAACCCAATTTTCCACAGTTTCTGAGGATTTAGAATCTCTCAAAGTCAAAATTAGGTATACCAACCAATGGTGAGAAATGTTCATATGAATGTTATATGAAAAAGGTGGGGAAAAAAGAACTATATCCAAAATATTAATGATTGTCCAGTATAAATCTGCATACTGTGAACGTACTTATATTCACGGGTATACATTTTCGCGGAGGTGGCAAAAAATAAAATTTTGCTGATACTTGAATTCGCCCACAGCCAGGGCAGACAAGGTGACAGGTTGTCTATGAGACTTTATTTGCGGTATTAAGAATTCGCTGCTCTTTAATTTCCGTGAATATAGCGAAAATATATACACAGTGAAATAAGTTACGACCACAGTATACATTGTATAGACGTATTTCAACATAGACGTTAATCTACGTAAAATACTTACCAGCTGTCTATGTGGAAAATACGTAGGGTGTTTATAGGGTAGTTAGTATATATGCTTAGGCCGAAAAAGGAAGTTTGTTTCAGGTTTTTAAAAACATGAAATTTACTATAGCCAGCCTCTCTGCATACCCTAAAATTGACCAAAGAAAGGTAAGAATACAAAAATTTCTTCAAAATACGTAGGGTCGGCCCTGTTTAGATAGGGTCCGTCGGGTGACCTGAAACTAACCTGTCTTTTTTTGCCTTATGAAAAGAGTTTTTGTCGCCTGGTGCTGTTGCACCGGTGCGAGTCTACCCCATAGCTGGCACCCACGGTACAGTGGGCTCTGGTCATTCAGTGGTTGATGTAGTTTTAAGGGCGACTGACTGCTTCGACTGGATAGCTGATGCATTCATGCATCATGACTCCTAGACGATGAGTTTTGAGTTTTAAACGTTTTTATTTGCCATGAGTTGGTTCTGAATTTAGAACCCTAAATCAAAGTATTAAACTTAACCATTTAATGCACAATAATCATTGACCCTTTGATGCAGAATCGCCCTGCTCGTGTAGTCTTAACCCTTTAGTGCGGACTTAGCCATTTAATACTCACCTAAGCCGTTCATAAAGACAGACTTAACCATTATCTTAGTTCAATTGTAACCCTTTAGTTCAAACATAACACTTTAACGCGGACTGAAACATATCTTAAAAGAAAAAAACTTGCTTAAATCACTATTGTGATATCATATATCAATCCCCGGATCAATCCCCCTCCTCTATACCTCATACTGAACCGCACTATCCTCCGTAATCCCCAGATAGCTATGAGTATGAAGGAGCTTCCAGCAATCTATCTCAGGTTTCTGCTGCCTTGGGCCACGTACTTTCACGATTACTTTGAAGTGCTTTATCTAGTCCCAATTACTGTAATTGCCAGGGCCTTCCCCGTCTAGCCCTGGAGGCATAATGTTTGCTAGATATATTATCAAGTTCTCCTTTCCATAGAGTAGAAACCTCAACCATTTATCCCTAAATGGAGACCGAGGAATGATACTTTTTAGTAATGTCCTATTTTTTTTGGCAGAAATTCAGCTACCAATCACTTTACCATTGTAAATTGCAAATTATGGAAAATAATGCTCGAATGCAGTCATGGCGAGTAAAACTCGCCAGTGCTGAATTCATGCATCATGACGAACCCCTTGGGAATGTATATCGACTCCGTATGGTAGGAATGATGCGTGAATACATCACTGGCGAGTTACTCACCAGGGCTGCATTCATGGACCGGGACAACAGTAAATGCCATAATGCATTAAAGTAATACGTTAAATACATCATAGACGCATCCAATCCCACATCTTATCCTGGATTGACGGCATGTCCGTACAAATATACAATCTAATCCCACAGGACGAGCTTCTGGTTTATACTGTATGATATCGGGAGGAGGCAGCACTGTATGGGTGTAGCTGCTATATATGAGGGACTAGCATATCCTGGTGCTTCAGGTAGTCGGGGGCTACACCCCATCTCCTTATCAGGTTAATCCCTTTCTTTCACACCTGAAACAAAGGCCTGATAAGAAATTAACCCATAATGCACTGCTCTGGAGTCGGGGGCCTAACCACAATGCATTGCTCTGAGGCAAGATGACGGCCCCCTTATAGCCTAGTATGCTAGTGCCGTATAGGGAGGTGCCTGTGACCTCCGAGCTCTATAGGTGATGCATATATGTATGTAGTTATATAATTGGTTAGTAAAGAAATACCCCCTTAAACTTCCCTTTTATCCCTTTTCTCTTTGTCATTCTCCTGCCGTCTACATCCTCCTTATGTGTCCACAGTATGAAACCATGGGCATTCCCTCAGAAGATCCAGGTTATTTTTGGTCGTTATGTGTGCAGATTCACTGAAGCATACACTGTATGTTAAAAAGATTGAACGTGTGATTTATATCATAACTGACTCCGAGTGAGGGTGCTTTGTCAGACCCTTATCCCACAAAATGCATGTGTAGTGTCGTTTTGGGACATAAGGGCCGTTATCCCACTTAAGAATTGCCCTTATCTCATAAAAGCCCTAATCCCACAAACAGATATATTGCCCAATATATATTCTCCCAAAACTTTAATCAAAATGTTAACTTATATGCTAGTCTCATCCACCAACCTTCCTTCACAAATACCAACTGTCCCTATCTCACAAGACTATATAACTTAGGTATCATATGGCAATCAACCCTATCCCACTCCACTGATGTTCGACGGTCGCGAACATCCCACTGCCGAACACGGCTTAGTACAATGTAGCTGACAAACATACTGAAACTCCCTACCCCCCATGCCGCCGACCTCCCTACCCCCTGTAGGCCCCAAAAAACGTCTTAAATCCCTCCAAATCTACGCATATGACCCCAGGCTAGTAGTAACTCTGACTCAAAATACAGATGTTATTTATCTTGACCCGGATAACAAATCTAGGTCTATATCAATTCATTCAAGTCCATGCCCATATACAATGAAATTAACAAGGGTGACATATTAGCCCCCAACATGGGGCTATTTCGGCGACCTGAGCAGCTATTTTGACTAAGGGGCCTAGGGTTAATTCAGGTAAAGTGGGACACCTTAGCCATATTCAGACTTTCTGTACCATTGACACATTTAGAAAGAATTGTCAAAATTGTCAAACACATCAAATGGGTTCAGTATGTATTCCTTTAAATGAAATAATCAAGAAAATCTGAAATTCCTCGCCCAATGTAGGATATATAGGCCTAGCTCATTCTCTGGGAATGACAATTCAAAATTACAGCGTTTAACTTTCCTTGCAGTTTTGGTAAAGTGGAACACTTGTTTCATGTTAAGTGGGACAATTGAAAATATCGACCCCCATGCTTTAATCCATAATGATAAAAATGATAAATATAAATTTCTGAAAGAGATGTTTGTATTTTGATGCATTACTTAAATTTCATAAGCACCTTTAAATGCAAAACCTTCACAGAATTCACTTCAAAATACATAAAATTGATTAAATTTGGCAATTGTATGGTCCCCCTATAGGCATACCTTGGACATGTCAGGGTATGTCTCACTTTGTCACACAGGACTGCAGGTATTTTGTTATACGGGAGCCCAGCATGCAGGACTCCTGTGGGACTCTCAATATAACCCGTGCGCGGGAAGCACTTGGCATGTCGCACCGGAGTGCCCTGACCCGGCGTCCCTCTAGTCCGGCGTTCACTCGGTAGGGGTCGCCCACAGTGCTGTCGTCCACCATTATTACCACCGGTGTCGCTCTTCTGCCGCTAACGCACCAGAATTCTGCCTATTTAAACGCGATGTCAGGAGAACCCGCCACAAAGATCGCCAAAATGGCTTCTGTACTGGATCAACTGAAGGAACACACTGTTGTTGTCGCCGATACAGGCGATTTTGAGGGTGAGTTGAAGCTAGAATCATTGCCAAAGTCGAGGCCAAGTTTCGCCGGCGACCCCACTTCCCCCTGGCTTTCACGGTGTTGATTCGGGCCTCAAATCCCTTCCTTCTTCCTCGCGGTTTTGTTTACCTGTCTACGATTTTCAGAGGTCGCAATGACAGTGCAGTTTTTAAGGGATGCAAGCTGGAGTTTTCCACGAGAGGACACATCGATTTGTATGAGATGACAGTCATTTATTTAGCAAAGATCTGCCACACTGTCACACACGTTTGTCGTCTATAATGTTTGTTGATCTACTTGAGAATTGACCCCGGTGAGCCTGTGTCTGGGACCGGTAGCGAAGGTAGCTTCTGACTGATAAGATAATGGGTTAGATCTATGACAAGCCATTCTGACAATGCATGTATGATAACAGGCCTATAAAAGCTTATAATATGGGCAGTCACCTGAGTACTGGTAGCCTCAGTCACCTCAGTACCGGTAGGCCCATGGTAGGCTACCAATCAGACCGGCAATCAGATGATGAATGACCATGAATAACACTGAGACTGACAGCAGCAGGACAGGGGGCGGGAGTAGATTATAAAATGTAAGAAGTCGTGTTAACCCGACCTAGCCTACCCCATGTTTTGGCCCTGCCCAGCTATTATAATGGAGTGTTCATTTATTAATTACAGGGGGGGGGGTGGTGAGATTTCGTGCAGAGACGCGGAATTTTTTTTACGCCCCACCCCCTCCTCGAGAGCGTGTGGTGCCCCCCTCGCCAAAGGTGCCGAAAGTCCCCCCCCCCCCCCCTTTTGAACTAGAGTAACGTGCAGGCTTTTTTGCTAAAAAGGGGCTTACATTTTTACGCCCTCCCCTCAAGAGGGGTCAGAATTTTTACGCCCCCCCCCCCAGCTAAAAAATGGGGCTAAAAAATGTCTGTGCCAGATTTCACCACTCCCCCCTCGAATTACCTAATAAACACTCACTTTGATCTATAGATCTAGATATACTGTAGTCTAGGTCTACCGGTATTACAGATTGTCTATATAAAATAAAGCCCTAGCGGTTATATGT
This sequence comes from Harmothoe impar, assembly GCA_947462335.1. NCBI lineage: Eukaryota > Metazoa > Annelida > Polychaeta > Phyllodocida > Polynoidae > Harmothoe > Harmothoe impar. The sequence goes on from OX381708.1 coordinate 39,875,242, forward strand.
GTATATTGCTATGTATCATTGACCACGCCCCCTTATGAGTTACGGTATGTAGATCTATTGTAGGACGCTGCAATCATAAATTGCTGCATTGGATGTCTTCAGTTTCACTTTCAAGTAGGCCTAGGCCTACTGGTTTAGAATATACATATTGGATTAGAATCTACATATTAATTTGACCTCAGGCATGTGATTCCTCAGGAATATTCCGGAATTTTGAAATATTGAAAGCTAAAAGCGTCACCACTGTGTATGTAGGCTTACAGAGCCAATGAGAACATATTGTTCAGAGCGGCCTGCCATGGCACAGACAACCAGCTGTTCTCCCCTCTATTTAAACCCAATGTCCCATTTATGGCTAATTGACTCAAATAACCACAGTTATGTCCATACCATTGGAAATGTAGCGTGCGTGGAGAGCGCATTGCCCGCCTGTGGTAGCTCAAGTACCGTAGCAGAGCGGTGGAGAAGCAGCTAGCCCTGTGGTGTAGCGGTAGCATTCTCAACTCCGGAGCGGAGGGGCCGGGTTCGATCCCCTGTCATGTTGTCATGTTTTCCGCTGCCTGTTACACTGGTGCACGTTTGACCAGGATGAACCGAAGCTGGGGCTGGGTAGGCCTACTTGAGCGGTTTCAGCTTCTGCTATGTGGGCGTCCAAAGACACATGTTCAGGGCAGGTGACTGGCTTTGTCGGTTAATCTTAAGTAAGGGATTAGCTTTGATCACAGATTGTTAAGTAACATGTCTATCGGCGGACCTAGCAAAAGTCTGGAGGGGAGTAATGTAGCGGGCACGTATCGCTCGGGGCAGCCCGAGTGTGCGTGGAGAGCGCATTGCCCGCCTGTGGTAGCTCAAGTACCGTAGCAGAGCAGTGGAGAAGCAGCTAGCCCTGTGGTGTAGCGGTAGCATTCTCAACTCCGGAGCGGAGGGGCCGGGGTTTGATCCCCCGTGGGGCTGTCATGTTTTCCGCTGCCTGTTACAGAAAGCTATGGTTTCATTCTACACTATGTGTGGTTTCTGCAAAGATTTGTACATTTCCACGTTTTAATAGTACCTGTAGTGGTTTTATATGAATGAGTAAGTAGAAACTGGGTAGAGCGTACGTCACTTCCATCTCTGCAAGCCCACATTTTGGCACTAGTAATTTATAGCTGCCCAGCAACTGCCGAGTGCCCTGCACTATAATAGATTTATGCCAGAGGGTATTTTATGCAGTCAATTCAGAATTGATTGGATTGTAATATTAAGATATAGGCCTCCATTTACATATATCCCACATGTTATAAAGACTACCAGACCCAGAGGCCCAAAACAAAAAAAATTGTGTTCAGATATCCCTAGCGACCCTATTTTTTTGGCCCTACCCAATTATCTTTTTTACTTTTTTTTTTTTGGAAGGCATTTTTGTGTTTTTTTCTACCAAGAAACACTTTTTTTTACCTGAAATACATTTTGTATTTTTTTCTCGAGAATTATACGAAAATGGGAGGAATTCTGTCTCAAAATCCTTTAAAAGAATTGGTTAGAAAAAATAAAAAATCGACCTACCTACCCTATTTCTTTTGGGCCATGTTACCTGAACTTTTTTTTTTGGCCAGATCAATTTTTTTTCCCTAAAAGACATGGAATCACCTTTAAAATAGAGGAGCATAAAAGTGCAGGAGCATACATCTAAATTCCATATATGTTTATTATCTCCTATTAGAAGAACAAAGTGATTGGAAAAGAATTGGCCAGCAGATCTACCTTTTCTTGGGAGTTTTCTATGTAAGTCACCCTCCATTGCACCTGGATCCCTACCACTTACACTGCACCAGGGGAGGGCTATTTCTGACCCAATCCGCTGCTGCACAGACACAGGTTCAGTCCGTATGGGCCCTGTGAACCTGCTGACCAACCTTCGGCTGTGTCGGTTTTAAAGCTATATCTATCTCTATCTATCTGCACAGACGGGACCCTCTTGTCCTCCCAAAACACCTTACTTTTTGCAAAGAAAAATCAATTTAACCATGTGTCCAGTGGGGGTAGATTTACAATTCTTTCTTCAAATTGATAATCAGCTTTGCGGACACTTTTTGGAAAAAATCGGTGAGGGAGGGAGGATTTTTTTTTTTTTTATATACTTTTTCTTGGGGGTGCGGTAGGGCCTTTTTTCTTTTTTTGCATAAATTGATGGTCTGCACATATAAATAAGGTCTAAAATGCCTTTTAAACTTCGTTTCTACCCCTATTATCAGCTGAGATCTTGATCATTTTGCAACTTGTCTTAGATGCGGCCTTTTTTGGCCTTTTTTTTCTCAAAATACGAAAAAAAGCACCCATGCGGCCCTTTTCAAAGGATGCGGGCGCTGTCCGCAAAGCTGATAATCAATTTTAAGTGGCCTTAGGATCCTATCTATCTATCATGCACAAAAAAACTTTTCTGCGCTCAATAAAAATGGTCTGAACTCCCTACAATAGGTTACGCCACCATTCCCCACATGAGCACAGTAGGATAGTTATTATCATAGGGAATAATAGAATTGTCTACCTACTGAGTAAACAGCAGTCCTACGGTAGGCCTTTAATTCAAATTAACGCCCTGTAGTAAGTGGTTTCCGCCGTATTAAGTAGTATCAGTACATTTGTATTTAATAAATCATGTGTACATTGTTTAATTATGATTTTCTATTTGATTCATGAACAGCGATGAAAAAGTACAAGCCGACAGATGCGACGACCAACCCATCTCTCATCCTAGCTGCTTCTCAAATTGAGAAATATGCCAAACTCATTGATGAGGCTGTCAACTACGCAAAGGAAAATGCCAGGTTAGAAAATATATCCTGCATCTAAAATGGAAGGAAATGTTAGTTTGGACAGTTGTGTAGACTATGAGTTGATACACACATTTTATATGTAATTGTGATTCAAAGTAGGTAGGTCTACCATAGGTATAAGTAAGTACGGTAGGTACCCGTAGGTATATTTCAACGAAAGACCTACCACATATAGCCTACTGCCTACATCGATAATAAGTAATGTAGATTAAACTAGCCAATGAAATTAGAATATCGAATGTGCCTTAATAATGTGAGGGAATAAAAAATAGCAAATGCAGTATACCTTTTATTTTTTTGTGCAGTGGTGAAGAAGAGCAACTAGACTTAGCGATGGACAAACTCTTTGTACTCTTTGGATGTGAAATCCTCAAAATTGTACCCGGTCGCGTGTCAACCGAAGTCGATGCAAGGTAAGTTCTGTCGTTGTATTCGATCAAATGTTTATTCTCATATTATTTATCCTCGTCTGACATAAGGTATAGGCCTGTACTGGTATATATCCTCACAAATTGAAAGATTTGACTATTCCTAAAGAACCTAAACCCTTCCTGTACATCAGAAGATGTGTATAAATGTGTCCAATGAGCTATTTAAATAATTCAATATTAATGCAAAATCAACTGCAAATTTTACCTAAGCTGTAGAGCACACTTCAGAGTAGGGATGTCATTGGTATCGATACATCGCTATTTTTTATATATTGGATAACTGAATCGACAATCGACGGGTATCGATACATCACCATCTTGGATTCTTTTTGGGCTATATGTCAGTTTTTACAGCGTGTAAATCGGACCATTATTAAGGTATTTGGGTAGTAAAAATAGACAAAATGTTATCCTTTAAATAATATTACAAATTTTAGTGTTATTTTTATCACAAAAAAAATATATACACTAAAATTTTCTTTCATTTCATTGTCTCTGCTGTAATTTGTTACAGTGTCAGTAACCTAAAACTTAGAAAACCTAAAACTTAGACGGCAGAATTAATAAGGTATTGGATCCGCTGTTTCTCAGGTTGTCGTTTGATAAGGATGCGATGGTGGCGCGTGCTGAGAGACTCATCTCACTGTACAAGGAGGCCGGTATCAGCAAGGACCGGGTACTCATCAAACTCACCTCCTCCTGGGAGGGCATCCAGGCCGGCAGGTAACTACACTTAGATCTCTGATGACATGACAAATGATAATGCTAGACGTTGGGGATTACGATATCAAAGGACAAAAAAAAAATAGAGGTATGTTTCAGGTTACTGGCGGTGAGTGGAAGTGTATCGCCCCTCATGCTGTAAAGTTTCAAGTTACTGACCCGACCTAGCAAAACCGGTCCGACCCTAGAGATTTATTGATTTATCTTGAGGAAAAAGTAATCAGTGTTCAATCCAATAGAATCACTGCCCACTGGTCAGCTACACTGGTGTTATCACACGTCGTCTTGACCTTGAGGGAGGGGGGGGGGGGGGGCAGGCTTTTGTGGCATACAGCCTGAAGAGGTATAGTAACTAGTATTTGGAATTCACTTGACATGACATCAGATAATTCAAAGTATAATTTAGGGAGCAGAATCTTGCCAATGGTAATCGATGTGAGATTGCACTTAGTGATGTCATCCTAATGACAGCTCTTTAATTCAATAGAATGATGTCATTATGCGTTAGTTGAATAACATCATTACGCGGTGTAGACTCAAAATCGTTTAACATGTAACAACGCTTATGTCAGGTCAGCAAAGACATAGTTGATTTACCTGTAGATAATACTATACAGAACTGTCTATACTACATGCACTTTAAATCAAGAGAACACCATCTATGATATTTATTTTTAGAGGACAAAGAACATCATGTAAAACTTGCCTTTCTGAAAATATTTTGCACATGATTTGTCAATTTTAGATGTTCATACCTGTACATACATTCATGCCACTTTCAGAGAGTTGGAGGACAAATATGGAATTCACTGCAACATGACACTTCTGTTTGCCTTCTGTCAGGTAAGTTGACTTTTATATGTGACACATTCATCAGTTCACCCCGCCTGAAATAATGGTAGGCCTGCTGACATTTGGCCATTGTTTCTAATACATGTATTGATTTTATCAACTATCAAAACATCCCACTCAAACTTCATTAGTTTGTAGGACAATACACCCATTTACTTTGTTACAGTTGCTTAAATAAGTCAGGTATAAGATGATAATTAAAATAATTCCTTAATATGATAGAAATGCTTGAAAATATTTGATTATTTCTGATAGGCTGTAGCATGTGCGGAAGCCAATGTTACTCTCATCTCGCCCTTCGTTGGTCGCATCTATGATTGGTACGTCAAGAACACCGACCAGAAAACATTCGCGCCTCTCGAGGACCCTGGTGTGAAAAGTGTGACACGCATTTATAACTACTACAAGAAGTTTGGCTACAAGACCGTTGTCATGGGCGCGTCTTTCCGCAACACTGACCAGATCCAGGCTCTTACCGGCTGTGACCTGCTCACCATCTCGTAAGTCTAAGGAGCTTTACGGAATAGTTCACTCATTTATTTCACTGCAAAGAATCTCCTAAATTATGATGAAAAGCAAATAGTTGTTACATCATAACGATATCCATTTTCACCCTGCAGCTTTTCACATAAGGAATCACCTTTACATGGAAATGTAGTTTATAAATTATAGAAATTTTTGAATCATGATTGATTGAATATTGTGACAATTAACTTTCAGTACCGGACTCTTGGAAAAACTCTCTCAGTCTGAAGACAAGCTGACGGAACATCTCAATGAAGAAAACGGTAAGTCCAACGTACATAAAGATACAAAACACTATGAAATGTGGAGAAAGTTCCAAAACAGCTTAAATTCAAAATAAATCAATACAGGGTCATAATTACTAACTATGATAGCACGTTCATCCATTATACTGTTTGGTTTACTTGTAAGACCCATGTAGCATGAAATGGTGAAATTTCAGGGAGATTGTTGGGCTTTGACAGATTGAAAATTCAGATGTTACATCAACATTTTGGCATTTGACCCATCTCATTGAGAATTGCCAAAAGAAATACGACTATTTAGTAACAATCAAGCCAAAGTCACAAGCGTTTAGGAAAAGCGTTAAAGGAAAATCCCCCCCCCCCTTCTTTCCTGTCACCTGGATGATGGTGTAGAGATGTACATGTGTTACCACCTGGACTAGAGACCAGCAGCCAGCACTATGACAACGACAGTAGCCCCCCATGTAGGACATACCACCCTCATTACACTGTGAAGCCTTGTAACAGCCTGTTTGTAGGCACCCTGCCAGCACCCACAGCCAAGCTGCACTACCCCTGCAAGGGCCGCATAGTACTTTTAATACTGTGCTATACCCTTTGCCGTCGTGATGCATGAATGCATCATGCTGACACTTCGGGAGTGTATCAAATTTAATGTATGGTTGGCATGATGTATAAATGCAGCCCTGCCGAGTCTTGTCTGCCGATTCATACATCATGACGATACATGTAGTGTATTAAATGGACATACATGTACTGCATTAAAGCACGATGCGGCCCTTAAAGGGCTAGTGGTGTCCTGTAGTGCATTGTAAAGCCCCCTTCTATAAATATCATTTCATAAGCAGCCTTGACAATAGGACACGTTCAGTGACACGGCCAGATTACCTAAGCCGATCAATCAAATGTTTTGATCATCGTGTAGATGCAATAATAATCCTAGTCAGTGCAGATTTATCTGAACGAAAAAAAAAACCACCAAAATTAAACCTATTGAACCCTCCTTCCCAACCTCCTCACCCATAAAATGGTATTAAAATTATTTTTTTTACACATTTAACCTAAGCTAAATAAATTGATCAAAGCGTATCTACTAGGTTATGTCAGCTTTGAGCAGTTGCACGTCTTTTGTTCTGGGCCCTGTAGGTTGTAGTTGTATGAGATAAGTATATATGTAAATGTATATGTGTGTAGCGTAAACCATGCTGTTTGTCAGTCGTGCATGACATTCTGAAGAACACATGCTCTGTTGGTACATTGTATTAGCAGGCATGGAATGCGGTCTGGAACATTGAGGGGTCATGTCTGCAATATTGTCACTTTATGGCGTTTACAATATGGTTCTTTATGTCCATTGTGATTAAACATGGGAAAGTACACGTAGAAACTGCTGGTGCCACCTAGAATAAATTGTTCTATAGCCGCCCCTCTTGTAAACATTTAATACAGCCCTGACGAGTCTACACGCCAATGTTGTATTTATGCATTATGAATTTTCCTTCTGGCTGTATTGGCACCGTAAATACTAATGAAAAGTGTAATATCTAATTTCTGGCAGGAGCATATAGAAAGAACTGTTTGTCCTACCTCTGGTTGTCAGATGGTCGAGCAGCAAGAGGGCTGATTGTATAAACCAGTTGATTAACAAAAAAGGGCATAGTGCATTAAAGTACTGTGCGGCCCTTAAAGGGTTAATTAAACACCCAACCAGATAGGCCCCAGAATCTATACCTCATCCCATTTACATTACAGCCAAGAAGCAGGATATGGAGAGAGTGACGTATGACGAGAAGAAGTTCCGCTGGGATCTGAACGAGGATCCCATGGCCACCGACAAACTTGCCGAAGGAGTCCGGAAGTTTGCTGTGGACGCAGTCAAGTTAGAGAATATCCTGAAGCAGAAACTTGCAAAATAAACCAGGAAACGTTCTTGTCCCACAGGCCAAAAGGATAAGTCAAAGAGATTTGAATAGTTGTATATGAGAGTATACACGCTCATATACTAGGTACATCATTATGAGAACCTTTGAGATTGGGAAAATTTAAGATGGCGTAGAGCCAACTGTGGCGAACGCTCACGTTGTTCGAAGCCAACTAAAACAAATTTGCAGACGAGCAATGTTGAATTGCGATGATATACATACGTGCACTATACAGTATATGGTGCATTGGTTCAAGGGCATGTTGAGCGGCCTGTTTCTGAATTTCAGTAGTTCTTGTTTTACTGGCATTTATTTCATGTTACTTGTTACTCTGAGTGCTTGTGTTGTTTTTGGTTATGTAAAATACATGTAGCTAGGTATATATGGAAGATGTTAATGGGCCAGTCTACGTGCAACAATGGTGCACTTAACGTTTTATTTAAATTCCTGTTGTCTTTTGAGTGTGAACCGCGTATGTAATTTTGTACCAGTTACCACAGTGGGTTCCAACTGTCCGATGTCCTACTACTAATATGGCCTATGATAATAGCCTCAACCCAAACGCTACCATGTGGTGTACTGATATCGGCAGCTTATATACACGGTACTAGCAGTGGTTTTCTATAAAATCATGACACTGAGATTGCTCTGCAAGGACTTGTTCTCAACCAAGTGCCTATCTAGTGTAACATCTCGAATTTTGGAGGAATTCCCGTAAATAAATTGAATGCTATATGAGCAAGATTTAAGAATCTTTTGCATCTTTTGTCGCACCCTATATTAAATGGAGTTGGGACTTCCTTCGCGATTGATTATTTTACACGAAATAATATACCACGACAAAAACTATCATCCAATTTACGAATACACACATCCATATAACGCTGCTTTTCCAAGAGCTCTGCTATTGAAACTGCCAGGAGGCACTGCCGCTATTTTTCATATCCATACTTATTCGCCCCTACATTCCAATATCGACTTGTGTTTTCCTGACTGTTCTATGGGATCTGGTGTCTTAATATCTTTCCCTGGCCCTAAGGTCTATATATCAGTTTAGGATAATGCACCCCCTCCCCCTCCGCCATATCCCAATGTCCAGGACATTAGATAGACTGAGTTTTTGGTTATGAAAATGAATGACTAGGAAATATATTTTGTAGGAAAAGAATGGAATAAAATAATCATGAAATCTGTATTCTGCTGAAGTCGTTTGTTCTGTGTTTAAATACCTACTTGTATATTGACTTTTAATGTCTTGACATGTTGTGGTGGTCTTGCAAAAAGGAAAATGAAATCATTTGGCATTGAAAGTTTAGTACATATATTTTACCATCGGTGATGTCCCCATTCCCAAGAAGTCTAGTAATACAGTTGCACTCGCATCCTCAAATAATCTGCACCTTAACTTTAGTAAATGGTATAAACCGGACTGAGTGGAGGATTTAGTACAGTTATTCTGTAGTATATTTACAAGAATCCTCATAACCTGGACCATTGGAGAACCCTATAACCCACACTGGGTTTTGATTCACCTACTAGTATAACCCGCCGGTTGTACACGGATCTTTACAGTAGATGACCTGTACAAAAAATCTTGAACAAATTGATTAACAGAAGTATTTCTTTAATCTCTGGCATGATACATTACATGGACCATGTAAGGTCCTCAAGGCGGCGGCATTAGTGCATGTTCCTGAGTACTCAAGGGGGAAATACAACGCGTAGAATACATTAACAGTTAATTGCATATAGTATTAAATAAATAACATCCACCAGTGAAGACAACGAAAATTAAGAATGTTTCACGGGAAAATATTTGATGATTACATCAACTTTTCTGTCAGTATTTGACAATGCATATATTCTTTTATATATAGTATGGATTGGCTTGGAAATAAATGTTAATATCAGTCTAACCAGATAGTGTAAGGTCTAACCATCCTAAGGATAGCAAAGTGCTTGCTTCCAAACTTCCACATTTACTCACTATACAACATAATAGCAGACTGATCGGCCATGCAATGCATATACTCCTAAATGTACTTCCATAACTATGTGCAGTTGAAAGGACAGCAAAAGAAAAGGAGATGGAAGATTAATGCAGCATCTGCAATCAGCTCTCTTTTTATGTCTAAATGTACCGTGAGTGGAATGGAATCGGTGATATTTTAAGCACAGACATGATTAAGCTTACCTACTGCACAAATAGACTTATTTCTCTCTATAGAGACCAATATTGCCCAATTTTCTATAGGAATTATCTTAAGTCAATACAGAAATCCCAGGGAGGTACTATGAATACCCACACAAGTAGGAAGAGTGCCACCTACAAGAGGTTTTAAAATATACTGATAATGTGTATTAAAGAAGATATAAATTATTATTCATAGTTGAGTCGAGTTGGAATATCTTGTCCATGAATACACCACTGTGAGTGGAAACGCCTATCGATGTGTCAAGAGTTCTCAAACGCCTATCTATGTCACAAAACCACCTGAGATTATATAATTCGCATACTATTAAAAAACACAAGGAACTGAGCACTAATGATAAGCCCCTACTGAATAATTTCAAGGATTTAGTCACCATGTTTAAAATACAGGAGCACTTCTCTATATTGTTTTTTTTACAAAGAATTATGAATGCATGGGCAAACTTATACAATTCATATATGCCTCTGAAGGATATCATGGTAGGCCACTATATACAGTTTCAAGAATTGATTTCTGTCGTTAGAATGATACAGCTGTTCACAAAATGTTAAATCGATGGGTGGGTTTAGTATACTACACAGTTGCACTGGTTTGTACGTTAAACTTGATATTCGTTTAAAATGTGTGATAAAATATATACATTACAATCACATGAATCATGAGCATGACACATGTATCTAAATTTATAACAATTCAATTGTAACTGATTTACAAAAACGTGATCTGCCTGACTAATTTTTCTGGCTCACCTGTATATGAATCGCTTAGTTACATTGACAATCCCAATGTATTCTTTTATCAAACACACATGAACGCTCACCTAAGGTATTTTAGTTCTTGAAGGTTTCAGACCAAAAATAACATCGCCACTAAAGTCTCAGTAATAGTTGTGTATAAAGTATCAAGCCTGGTGAGATAATTGATCAGATAGGGGCCCCTTTATGACCCAACTTGTTGGAAGTGCAGTCATTTATGAATCAAAATCCATCACACGTTAAAGCTTCACTTTCACCACTGTAATGCCACTCGCTATTAGACTAGAAACGGTACTAGACCATTGGTGAGAATGCCACTTTAATGTGATAAATTTAATAAAGCATTCAGTGTAATCAGTTCAGTCTCAAGATTCTAGTGGGAGCCATTTCTATTCACACACTAAACCAGCTCCATATAGGCATTTATACTTGAACTCGCCAGCACTAGTGAGAGACGCACCATCTGGTGTCAATTAATGGAACCCATGCATTGTTCATCTGCCTTGTATTTACAGACATATACAAATGGAAACCTACTGTACTTATTTCTATTTCTAATACCCGGTAATCAATATATTCAATATAAAACTGTATGTGAAATATATATCATTTAATGGGTAATAAAAACAACGTAACTTTGTTTTTAAAGAAAAGTAATTATAAACATGTAATATAAAGCTGAAGTTTTGATACAGGAAAATATCCCTTGGCCTTAGAATCTGTATTTTTCTATCAAAACCCAGAAGTTTAAGTCCTAAAAGACATTTGAAATGACAGCTTTATTCAGCCTAGATGATACGTACACCGATGCCTTTTAGATGGAGCTTTAAAAATATAGCTGGTTGACATACAACACTCATCATGGATCGGCACTCTTGACATGGATTTTCAATTACAAGTATTCAACTTTACAGGAAGAGATTCCATGTCGAACTTTTAAAAAAAGAAGCACTAGGATTAAAATGCAAATGGTCAAAATACTTATGGAAATGCATATAAAGCGTGTAAGCCATTAGTCTACTCGCTCTACGGTACGCCATTTACTGAATGACACCTACCAAAGTTGGCAATAGAATTGCAAGTTGTTTTACCTTCGCTATACCAGTAGGTTTAAAAAGGTACCCCACCCGCGTGCCACATTATTTGCCCGATTTCTCAAGCAAAAACCATAATATTACCACATCAGATGTTGCTTAATGTAGACATCTGTCCATATTTATTCTTATGCCACCTTGGGTAAGTATATCATTTTCGATGTTCAGCTGTGATTGATTTGGCAATGTGATAGACAGTAACTGCAGTTGTACATGTATTCAATGTCCTTTTTTTAATATCATGGGATGGATGAGGCAAATGGCAGTTCAAGGCACAACATGTGAAGATAGGGATGGATAAATACACAAAGCCAATCAGGTCACAATCCGCCAACCATATTTATCTGATACTTTATCTAAATAACCCATTTATTGTATTACTCCATGAGGAATATTCCAAGCAAATTTTCATTATGTTAAAACCAGAATCTCAGAACCACAAATTACGCCCCTGTATGAATTTAGGGAAAATGAGCATTGCTGACACAGCGATGCCACTTTATAGAAGACACAGGAATTCAGATTTGACAATTTTCTATAGGACATTAAGATAATCTATCTAATATAGAAAATCCAGCTGGAATTCCGGCAGAATAAGAAAGTGGCATCTCTGTGGCAGGTTATTACATGTATTTTAACAAAGTTTTAAAAATCTAGACCCAGCAAAACTTTTGCTGTCAGTCGGTGGTGATCGCGAGACTTTAACGAAGATACTATGGAATAACATCACATGTAGGGCGTAACTTCATTCGGCATTGTGTAGGCTCCGTTGTCAAGTTACATCTTGCAAGTTTTGAGTCATGTTCTTCTGATTATCTGCTGGGTTCAGCCGACTTGCCACTGGGTGAATAATAAAGTAAAGCGGATTAAATAGTGCTATAGAACAGACAAATCTTTTTGGGGTTCATACTTTTGTTAACATTAAGTTATATGACAGGCAATATAAAAGATTTGTATGAATATATTCAGATGTCATATTTTACAAAGTGGGTGTGGGAGAGCAGGTGGGTGTGGGTGTGCAGGTAGGTTCGGGCGCCAGTGGCGGGCTGCGGGTATTTACCGCCTTCTGTCCCTGTCAAAAAGCAAGTCGGTCGGACCATAACCGGCGAAGATATGGGTGGTACAGTTTCGCTTTGCACGTGTTGCATCCGCCATCTATGGATGACCGTGATATTGTACATGCCACGAGAAGTAGCTGTAGCGCCACCCTCTCTTTGACGTGTGGAAAGGGAACCAATCATACGTGCACGCTCTCTGATTTGTGTATGGCCCTATGTGAAGTTAATCAAAATAATGTTGATGGTATTTTAACTTATCCAGAGGGTACTTCAAATAACCTAGAGGGTAAATTTAGATGCAAAAAGAGAGAAATGACACATCATAGGTCAAAACATCATTTCTCTCTCCAGCACTTTGTTTTTTAACCTTGAAGTCTATCCAGAGTTCATTTAGAGGTACATTCAGAAATAAGTTGTCAAAGATTGCAGGTGGATTTTATATTTCAAGAATTTGTTTAAAGGGAACATTCCTCCCCCGATCTTAGCTATCTATTTGGTTTGTCTCCTATTGTCTATCTCCAATACACACTGAATGCAGAGCATTCTCCTATGTCCCAAAAAACGTCTTAAAATAGAGATGAGGCGTCATATATTCCTCAGGGTTAATACCCTGAGTCAAAAATGATATTTACCCTCAATCCTTCCCCTTGTGTTGGGTTTTGATTCGCTTGCTTTTCAAGTTCCTCCTGTTTCTTTTGCTTGCGCTTTAGGGCTGCTGGGTCTTTAATGCCATGACTCTCTGCTGCCTGGGCCCGTCTCTCTGCAGCCTCTGCCTGTTGTCTCCGTCTAGTTTCCTATAAGAAATGTATACATACATGTGATCACTGCAATATATTAAACAGACTGAATGCATGTTTGGTGATATTGACTATCAGTACACGGGGTCAGAGTGAGTGAGTAGGTATACAAATGTGGGTCAGTAGATTACAGGATTACTGAATTTACTCCCGTAGCCAAGTGATATTTGATATACACATGATCATGATGAGAAACAACTTTTTTTTTTTTTAAACTTGAGTCAATGAGTGGCCTTAACTCTACTCATCGTGTGTAGCCCCAAACAGCTATCTAAAAATGATGATTTAGGCACAGCACTGCGGGTATATTCACTGATTTAGTTGCAGCCTGTAGGCTACTGAGTGTAAATACTAAATGTGTCAGTGGTTCAGGGAGGGAGACTGGGAGTGGGAGTGGGAGTGGGAGTGGCACTAGTGGCAGCCTATTTTTGGCAGCCTGGCCCTGGCCTGGCCCTGGCCCTGTTCCCCTGACATTTACTTTAGACTTTCACATCAAAATCACTACTGATTGTAAATATAAAGGGACCTACCGGAGAGGGGTTGTCATAGTCGGCACTGTCACCGTTTAGACAGGGCAAACAGGCTCCCATCCTGCACAAATTAACAGAAAACTTCACGAAAACTTGACTGACAGTGGTTTGTTATCACCGGAAGTTGATATGTCCAATTCGTCCGCAGCAAATATTTAGTCGTGCAGCCGAAAACCCTACAAACAGCATAACAAAATGTAGTTAACATTAATTAAGCATCATTACTATATATGTCTATATAATAAATATGCAGATATATCATATATGCGTGTGTGATTAAATTTAATTCGACCGATTCCGCAGAAAACAAAATGGCAGCCTCCATGGCCCAGGCGCGGATGGCCTTGCGGCTCCTGCAAATTTCTAAACAATCCAGGTATAAAGCAATTATTTTCCACACAACTATAACGAAATCCATCATAGTTGTAAAGAAAGACATTCGAAAGAATATTGCCTATTGTAGTAAACGTAACAAGCTGTAAACATGCTTTTTATCAGCTCTGGCTAGGCTGTAGGATGACGTTCAATGTGGCCCCAACCCGCTGGCCTACTGCGTGTCGAGGTCACTGGAGATTGCGTACCGTCGAGCAATGTCAAACGTCAAAATGTGTCAATTTACTAAAATGTGAAATCACACTTGCAAGCTCAGATTGAAATTGAATTGAAATCTCTTACATTGTAACCCGGAGTGCCGGACCGGGGGGACTTTAGGGAGTGATCATTTTTTAACAACCGGGGGGGGGGGGGGGGTTTCCGCGCGGAGCGCGCGAAATTTTTTTACAACCCCCCCGGTCGAGGGGTCAAATTTTTTTACCCCCTACCCCTTACGGCCGAAAATCGGCTCGCGCGCAGGCCCTTTGAAGCATAGTAACGCGCGGGCTTTTTGGCTCAAAACAGGTTAAATTATTTTGACCCCCCCCCAAGGCCAAGAGGGGTCCAAATTTTTTTGCCCCCCCCAGGTCAAGGGGTCCAAATTGTTTTGCCCCCCCCCCCTGTTGTTAAAAAATGTTCACTCCCTTATACTACTTGCCATGTGCTCGGATCTGTCTGTCAGATTTTCTAACATTTCTATTAATAGCATGATTTTAGAGAGACGTTGTCACCCACTTTAATACCGTATCTAGACATAATCTACATTAGGCCTACTGTCATTAGACAACATTCATTTGTCAATATCTAACCGAAAATGGGTCATGATAATTGTAGAACAGCCTCTGGCAACTTTGACAGCTAGCCTTGTTTGTAAACAAAATTTCGAAATCTCAACTGCCATGTCTGAAATACCGGATATCTAGTAGGGGCCTACTAAAAAATCAAAAAAAAATATAGTAGGGGCCTACATGTATATTCTCAAACTTCAAAAAGCAATTTAAGACAAAGGCATAAAAAAAAGTTGTGTTCTGGTATCCCGACCGACCCCGCGTTGAGGTTCAAATAAAAATAAATCCTGGTACTAGATCTTACGTGTGCGCCCTGTTCAATATGTACAATAACGTACAATTTCTGCTGCAAAGAGATGGACAATTTTGTTTTCCACCTCCTTGGTTTGATGGGGGAGGGAGGGGGTATTATTTGAATACATTTCTCTCAACCTAGTCTAGTTTAATTTGTGCATCTATAGTGTCTTACTACCTTCTTCGACATTTTTTTTTCCACCAACAGATTTCTGGTTAATCACCCCAGACAGTGTATTGGGATCCTGGGACAGTTTAGACGACACCTCTCAGATGACAGTTCTAAGGACGGAGATATTGCGGCCAAGCCTGGAATAGAACTGTCGCATCCCAAAGGAAAGCTAAGCCAAAGTGTCCAGGCATCAGATTCTAGCAGTAGCAGCAGCAGCAGCGATTCTGGCAGTGATTCGTCTGATGGATCCAGCAGGTTAGTTCTCTTTGACTTTAATACCGTATAGAGTTATCCTTCACGCCAACATGTCCAGTACTATAGGCACCCTCCTGTCATTTAAACCTAGGGGGCTTCCATAAAGTATGTACGCACCAAGGGGAGGGGGGTGGGGCGGTCTATTTTCTGAAAATCTTTGCATACATAAACCCTGTGTTTTAATGCGTACAAGAACTTTAGGGGAGTGGGGGGGGGGGGTCAATTTCTGGAGAAAATGTGCGTACATAAATTATGGAAGCCCCCCTACTAAATACCTACCTGTACATATATTCTAGCATTAATAAGTAAAGTTGTAGGCGACCATGGATATTAAAGTTTACATCACTTGGAACATTCTGAAGAAACTATATCACCTGATTATCTATAAACCAATTGCCATTGTGAGCAGCATTACGAGTGTATGGTTACTTCAACAGCTCCGACTCCGACTCGGATGGCGAGCTGACCCCGGAGATGGTGTCTGCTGCCGGTGACGTCGCGAAGGCGCTCGGCGGCGATGCAGACCAGACCACGTCAGAACTACTCAACCAGCTTCGCAATCATCACGATCTCACACAGGACCGGAAGGACAGCCAGGTACCCCGCCCCCAAATCAGGTAACTAAATGTACTGGTCTACAGAGTTAGTACATGTAGATAGGCTAAACTTAGACTTCCTCCTCGGAATAGGATACTGTTACAATAGTAGTTCAATGAAGTACATGTATTCCATATGCTAAGTTGAATAATTATCTCAGTACATGTTTTATACAGCTATTTCTTTTTAGATTAAAAAAAAACAAAGTCAGGTATGATATTTAAATAATGGGATATTCATGTTGTTTAAATCCATCCGTCGGTAGTGAATTGCTCAATATGCCATAAGACAACTAAAATGATAGAAAGGAAGACAAATCAATCGTCCCTTACCCTAAGCTATACGTTGCCTAATACGCAAATCAATTACACTTCAAAGTAGATTACTAATACTAAATGATAAACAATCAAATTGATTCAGCTAGCTAATGGTACATGTATATTTTGACAAGGCATATTTTATTTCCCAGTGAGATGATTGAAGGCATGCAAATTCATCGCCAAAGACGAAGAAATCAGCAACATGGTATGCAGCGGGATGGTAGAGAGTTCTCAAACCAAAGGCAGCCACGCGGTCAGCAGCCATCATCCAGGGAAGGTACCCCACCCGGCCAAAGAGATGAGGACTCTGATAGAGGAATATTCGCAGAGCTGACAAACCAGTTCCAGCGTCAGTCGGGAGGACAAAGGGGCACACAGGAAGGCGGCAGGCCCTTCAGACCACGGTTAGTAAGATGGTGAATATTCCCCAACCACACCCAGTGTAAATCTCGCCTATAACCCGCGGGTTGTACGCAAGTCGCACTAATTTTTGATTTGATGATAAACATGCCCATATAAAGTTTTTAGCAGTACATGTGTACTACAGATGGTGCCGTAAAACCTCCCGTAGAAACTGCGGCTAGTACGCAAGTCAGATCGCCGGTGCGGCTTATAGGTCTGTCCCAAAGTATAGGTGCGGCTTATAAGAGTATTTTTGCTACCATGGTACATAACCATAACCAGATCGTCAGTGCGGCTTATAGGATCCTCCCAAAGTATAGGTGCGGCTTATACGCCAAATTATGTCAAATTCACAATTACGGTACGGTAGATTATGAAATATTTTGAAACTTTCTAGCTGTGAAATGTTGACCCCTGAAATAAGTTTAGGAAAGTGTATTGAATGCTAAACGTTTGGAGGGTATAAGTTGATTTTATATCACTACCTGGTATAAAGAAAGAAACTACAGCAGAGCAAAGTTTATATTCCTAAAACAAATTGTGACGATTAAGACAGGGTTAAGCGTTCTACATTGCAGGTTCTAAGAGATACTTATAGACATCACATGTCTATTAGATAATCAAAAGCAAAGCTCTCTCGGAGAAAGCATGTTCCAACTAAATACCCTGTTCTTATTTTGTATACTCCAGAGGTGGACCTCAAATGGACCTAACTCTTTTCGATGGACAAGGGTTGGGAATCTTCAAGAAATCAGAAACTAAGACTCCAGTTGACGGTGAGAGTTATAGACATTTATTTATAATCATAACTGTACAGTCGCAAGGGGAAATCAAATGATGATGGATGCCCACTTTCCTCTTTTTCACAATATAATTTGCTACTGTATGCAGAGCACCAATAATTTTTAAAAGAAAGAGACATTTATTTTTAAATAGAAGACATTCTTAAAAACTGTGTAATCCTCGGGGAAAAAAAATGACGACCACGGCAGAACACCTCGCGAGAACTCCATATTCCGCAAGGACAGTTATAACATGATTTTGAGTATGAAATCTATACACAGACATTGATCATCGGTTGATGTCAATTTTGAAGGCTATGTCAGTTGTTGTCCTGCATGCCCCAGTGCCCTGTCGGTATGACTCTTGTCACGGTCCGCCGCACAAGTCACGGTGCATGAGGGCAGTAATAAGTCAGTGGGTGATTGAGAGTTGGGGTAATTTCACCCTCCCCAACATGCAGGTGCACAACAATTAGACTCTTTAAGGGCCGCATAGTGCTTTAAAGTACTATGCCCTTGGTTGTCATGATGCATGAACATGCACAGTCCTGGCCATGGCTGCATTTATGCATCATGCTGACCCTTCGAGAGGGTATCGACTCGTATGGTCGGCATCATGGTTAAATGCAGCATCATTGGGGAGTTTCACGCCGAGGCTGCATTCAAGCATCATGACCACAAATAGGTATGATCATGCATTAAAACAGTATACAACTCTCAGTGGGTTAAACCACCCTTTAAGGTGCTCACTGCCCTGCCCGAAGTCAAGCTGAGGGCTGTAGTTGGTGAGCGTGATGATGGTTTGCTGGTGTGACTTGTGCCTGGCGGTACTGGTCGCCGAGCAGCAGCTACATGATCAGCGAGCAGTAATGGAGGTTTTACGTAGCCGGCTAATATCAGGGTGTCGCGGCCTGTGTGAGGGCCGCCCGACAGCCGCCCGGGTTAATGACATAGTACAACACTCCCACCCATATTGATCACTCTCTCATGTGGTGCATATATAGCATATAGCATCAATAAATTGTAGTTTGTATCCTCGCATTTCAGCAATTTTTACAATGAGATATCGTATGTATATGAAACTGGGTGGGAATAAATGTACATTTCCAATAATCATAACATAACTTTCACAGAATACACTCTTAGAGAAATGCCACACACGAATAGTCTGATTGTTTATTTATTTCACCCAAAATGGGTCGGTGCTCTTATTACAGGGTGTGCGACACTCCCACCTCAAGCAACCTTGTCCGCCCGCCCTCAAAGTCAAGGGTCATATACAAGACGTATGGTGGGGACATATTGTGGCCGACGCCAAACAAATATAATTGTCATGTTCAATAAAAGGCGACTTTCACACGACATAATCAGGGGGCCCCAAAGTCACAAAGCAGCCCTTTGTTGTCAGCTTTTCCTGTGGTGATGAAAGAGTAGCACAGGGGGAAGTTGAGAGGTAAAGTAGGTAGATGGATGAGTAACAGGCAGGAATTATACCCCTTAATGTTAGGGTGGGTAGTGGTATAGATGGGCTTAGAGCCCAATCCCACCTTGACCCGTTCATCTTTAGGCAAACACAAAAAGAGTTTTTTTCTGGTAACAGTTAGGTTAGATAGATACATAGCTCTTCCTCGCTCTACTCAGCACAGTGATGTAAGGATGATGCAGTACCTGCAATAGATGTTTTTGTGTCCTTTATGATTAAAATACGCATAAAGAATACTTGTCTTCTCCTCTGAGACTATACTTGCATAGCACTACACCCAGTAGCGGTTTAGGCACCTTCGATGATATATGTACGTACCCCAGAAAGCACTAGAAATTGGGTTGTTACACCACTTGTTATGATAAACTATAACTTGTTGATTAGTAATAATTTTAAAAAAAAGGAGCTAAACTCAAAACTCTGTAAGCCTCAAGAGAGATGGGGGTGCACTTTATGGAAAATATTGCATACAGTTTCAGTGAGGAGGGGGGGGGAGAAAAAGTACATAATACCCTATAAAAATGTCCAATAGAGAAACTGAAAAAAACGAATACAATTAAAACAAACATGTTCTTGGAATTCAATAATTTTCACAGCAGAATTTACTCTTCATAATTATGTGAAAAAACAAACAACGTACCCGTGTACTTGGGTATATTCTGCACTGGCACGTTGACCGATTTGTACCGTTTGTCCTTTCAGTTTCTACTACCGAGTCGCTATTCACACGTCTACAAAGGGAAGACCTAGAACAACAGACCACACTGCCGGCTGAGAACGCCTTTGAGGAGCAGATCCGCTGGACGCGTCAGGGCAAACTGTGGACCTTCCCCATTGACAATGAACAGGGTAAGTGCTGCTCCATTGGGATTTCTTTTTTGTTAGCAAGTTTTATTTTCATGAACTGAAAATAGACATAAAGGATCTATGGCTAAATTTGACTTTATTTAGACTTGGTTAATAATGTGGAACATAAATTCGTTACTGCTATGTATTTTAGGCGTAGTTAAAAATGGTACCTGTACATGTATTCACGTTTAACATGAAAGGTCACACAGGGATGAAGGTTTCCCTGATTTCAAACCGCTAAGACATCTACTTTAATACCTACATTGAGACCCTCAACATGGAGTGTACTCTGTAGCTCCATGCCCTCAATGAGGGGCCTCAAGTTTTTCGACTTTTAACTCTAGGTATGACTTGCACCTAGAATAAAGAATACTTAATTTGAGTCAAGTTGAATTTATATTGAATTCGCCACCAAGTATATGAAAGGATAGTAAAGAAAACATCGCGTTACCGTTTCTTTTAATAGAAGCACAAGTGTATAAACGAAGGAGACAAAACCGCGGCGGTGCTGCCGCCTAGTGTATAGTTATGTTATCATAGTGTAGGAAACGTCCACAGGGGGGCGTACAGGTGCAGCATGCAATCTTGCAACTACCACTGGTGGTCTGATGGTGGGCATACTCTAGTCCGACTGGTGCTGGCGGCAGAAGGGCAATGCGCCCGAGCTAGTTTTTGGGGTCAACTGATTAAATCCAATAAATATACTTTGGAAAAAAGAAGGTGATAATCCGAGCTTCTAGAAACTAGAAAATGATAGGATATGTTAAACGTTATGAATTGACAATGACTACCTTCTAACTTAGGGAGTGCTCATTTTTTAACAACGGGGGGGGGGGGGGGGGGGGGGGTGGTGGATTTGGGGTAAAAAATTTGGACCCCTTGACCGGGGGGGGGGGGGTAAAAAATTTAGACCCCTCTTGGGGGGGGTCAAAAAAATTCAACCTGTTTTGAGGGAAAAAGCCAGCGCGTTACTATGCTACAAAGGGGTGCGAACGCGCGCGGTTTTCGGCCTGCCGGGGGGGGGGGGGGGGTAAAAAATTTCGTGCTCCGTGCAAAATCTCACCACCCCCCCCTGTTGTTAAAAAGTGAGCACTCCCTTAACGCACGCGCGAGGGACCTTTTGTTCAATCTGGCTTGTTGGAAGTTCTTCTACATTGTAGTCTACAACCAAAGTGTCCACGCTATTGAGAGATGAAACACAAAAAGTATTATTAATCAAATCCCACTTTCATATATATCAGATACTACAAAATGTTAAAAGGAAATGTTAAACGGGAGCACAGACCTAGAGAGACCTCTATGTCTCTGACGGGAGGGGGGGATGTAAAAACATAATGGCAAAGAACAACAGAAACACAAAACTAATAGCCTAAATAGGCTAATACTTGGCAGACCAAGATACAAAAATGTGTTATTTTAACCGTCTGCAGCATTTGCGCCAAGAGGCTGCAACAGAATAACAGTAGTTTCAAGTGTTGCACCCAGGTGGCAGCACAAAGCACTGCAGTAGTATCCCCTCTGAATAACTTCAATACTGTCTGTGCCTAGTTGTATAACATGTTCAGCCAGATAGAGGCTATAACATATAACCCCACCCCCCCACCCGAAGTTTGAGTAATTTAAACAGTTTCAAAGTATAATTACTGGATAACAATAAATTCCCATATGATCCATCCGCCCCCCCCCCCCCCCCCCCCTCATTTGAGAGAATGCTTTAAGCCAAATCAGGCCTACCCGCCCCACTTGGACAACAATTTATAAACCGGATTTTGAGTAATTTAAAACAGTTTCAAAGTATACCAGGGAGGTGTTTCTAGAAAATTAAACCCAGAAAGAATACATTGTTACATATGGCAGGCGACATAGATTGCACACAACTGTTACAGACGGAAATCGTGAAGCTTTTTCAACTTGCGGATGGTTCATGAATTATTCCCCAACAGTTGGCCGGGGGGCCTGGATAAAGGCCGCTTTCATATTGCAAATCCAGGGCTGTCTCTCATTCCACGTAGTTCTCTGGCCGGTTCACGGCCTATTTTTTCCTTTTTGTTATTGCACATTTCAATAGCTTTTAGATCTCATTGCTCAGATGAATATAGGACTTCCCGCATATATGCATTAAAACTAAGAGAGTGGTAACTTCTTTTAAAACAGGGAGGGGGAGTTCCGATCTTCCCAGTACAGACCAATGGAAAATGCCACATGATTTTAACCATGAGTAAGGTACCAAAAAGAGGCGCAATGAATAGCAATGGTCGTTTTAAGAAAGGTCTAAAAGAATAGTCCATGCATATGTACACAAAATACCTATTTTAGCCCTATACTATAAATACCAGTACCTGATACTCGAATTGATCGGGCAATATGGGCAAAATTTCATGTTAGAATTATAAGTGAATGTAAACATTTATCAGAAGGTTAGTTGACCATATCCACGTGGTCTGTTACCTAGCCGTCAATAAGTCAACATGAGGTAGCTCTGTATACATTGTGAAGCAGAAGAGGTCTGACGGTAATATGTATTGGGCCGGTTCCCACAGACCCCTGAATGTATACATACCTTAAATATACCTTAAGAAAGCAGCTTACATAAGTGAAGGCGTGGAAAGCTGTATAGCTAAGCTTATAACGTATACCGGTACATAAGATCTTACTCATTACTCAGTATACCAAGCACATTATGTTCTAGTTCTTGGATAGCACATGTAACAAAACTTTGTACAAGTAGATCATCGATCGTTAGGTTTGGTCCGTACGAGCCCTCTGAACCTGCTGACCAGACTTCAGCCTTGATGGTTTTAAAAGTATTCTATCTAGCCTCTAGGTATCGAAAATCCCTCTCTATTCAAATCAGGGTCTGACATGTTGTAATGTACGATGGGGAGCTGGAGAGCCTAGTTACAAATCGCCAATGGGGTTAAGTTCAAACTTAAAATAAGTCTTTCCTTGAAACTACTTCTTAATCGTTCATACCAGAAGAAGAATAAAAGTACAGTACACGAATAGATATTCCCAAATTCGAAAAGAACAAAAAATCAATCACAAGGGAATCTGAGTAAACAAATAAGAAAACAAAATTACAAATATGACTGGATAAAGTCATCTCCACCCGCCCCTATTTCAACACACAAAAGCCACCAATACTAACTCCCTCCCGGCTCTCCTCACCCTACCCCCCCCCCCTCCACACACAAACACACGTGCACACTTATAGTGACTAACAGAGGCACAGATTGCACCTCTATCTGTGAATGTTTACCCCTTACTTCTGCCCACTGCCCCTCTATACCTAGCTAAATCCCTGCCCGTCTGGGTGGGCCAGGCCCCTGCAGAAATCACTCAAAAACCAGGCTTGATTCTCTGGGATATGATGGATGCTTGGGGGGGGGGGGGGGGGGTGCTGCCCGGGGGGCAGGGCATGGGTAGGGGTTTTGTGCACCACCTAATCGGGCGGTGCTAAAGGTTGCTGCGGCTTAGGATTGGTCGTGAGCCCGGGAGCAGAGGTTCAACGTTGGGGGGGGGGGGGGGGCGTGTGATTGCTTGTTCAGAATTATATATATACACTATACAAGACGAGAAACAAACCAACATATTACACTTCTTCTACTGAACATTTGAGCCACTTTTTTTGAACCTCTAAATAAATCCAACCTCATATGATAAATAGTCTGTTTCATTTATCATACTAGTATGTTGCTTAAATTCTTGATACTTTATAGACATCACCTTGTACATTCATTTAGTGAACTTATGTTCACATATCATTTGGTCGTAGTGTTCAGTTATGTTACGTTAATAAGATTCTCAACATAATGTGATGCATCCTGTGTATAGTTCCACTGTGTTCAGTCGTAATTACTAAGAAAGCTTCCCAGAAAACTCTACTCAGTGAATGAGTGCACCTACCTTTTAACACAATCTATAATTCCTAAGCCATCAGTCTCCCTGGGTGTAGAGCATGTTTCACTATTTTAACATGGGATTAGTTCTATAGGGTCGGCTTTATATAGCTTATTAGCCCACGTGAGGTAGCTAATTTTATCAAGATATGATTTGTGTTAACGTGTGCCATGGTTGTGAGGGATGCATTACTCCTACTATAGCCGCCCCATTCTAGTCTGGCTAACCTATGTTTTTGACATGTGTAGCGGAGGGCAATGCTTGGCCCTGACCATGATTGAATGTCATTGGGTTGGTCATGGTAGAAACCCCTGCATGGTTGATAGATGCCCACTGTGAACTGGTGGTGCCAAGTGAAACCTCGGCGACAATTATTAAACCTACGGATATAATCAGACTATTTTAGCCTTTGTCTCGATCACAACCACGGCTAATTCTAACAGAAACGTGGTAGACTTTGTTGAGGTTTTGTTTGAATTGGATTGAATCACTAGAGCACTAAAATAATCTTAATCTTAGCTGCATGGCACGATCAGTCGTTAAGTGTTTTTCTCCTGACCACAACTTTAATGGTCCTAATATTGATTTAGTTAAGGAGGTTGATTAATGGCCAGATACGTTTTGATTTCAGTGAATTTTCAAATTGAAAACTGTTATTTAAGTTCATCAGCAGACGACATTGATTCTCCGTCCCCAACAGCAGACGACAATCGTCACCATGACAAGTTTGTGTCACGGACGCTGCACTTTGTCAACATCGGCTGCGCATATTGTGGGGACAGATCCCACCTCGGGCTAGATGGCTTTTTCCAGAATCCTCTCCTCTAAATGAATGTTTGTTTAGTAACAGCGGCTCTCCGGCCTCCGTCCGACCGTGAAATGACCGCTGGTACGCCGCACGTCCCACACCAGCGGCTGAAAGTCAATGAAGCAAGGTCATGTCCGCGGGCAACCAGCGAAAACTGGCTTAATACTGCACTTCTGGCGGCAATCAGTGATTTGTGGGGTGAGGATGTCAGGATGGTTGAATTGTGGGGTGTCTTTTGTTTGTTGAATTTGTAAAAGATTTGTATTTTATAGAGGAGAGCATTGGTTTATACCTGCTTGAAAATAGTCATCGTTGCCATATTTGTATTATATATGGGTACATGTATTTTCAATTATACTAACGAGGATAGCAATGATACCAAATAGGACAACCCAAGTACTGTAGAGATTAACAAGGAGGGGAGAGACATCGATGGGACAAATATATGATCAGCAAATATGATATAGATAATGAGTTCCAACTCTCTAGAATTTTTTTTTTACCGTATTTAATTTATATACACATACAACTGTAGAACAACAACAAAAAGACTAAAAACGTGTAGTGCAAATCGCACACTAAATGACAATGACTTGGAGAGTAGTCCAGGTAATTAAGTATACCAAATTAGGCAAAACAGAACATAGATCAAACTCTCAAAGATGAGGCCCCAGGGATGACGTCTTATACATAGACCGTGTTGGTAGGCCAAACTACCTTCATCAGAAGAGAACTGATAGAAAAGAATCCTCTAGTGGCCCTACATCCGAGTGGAGATGGACACACCATTCTTATCTCCTGCCGCTTTACCCGGCCAGGAAATAATCCCCAACTCTTGACGTGGATTTAAAATCTCAGTCACTTTTCACAGCGAATCAAAGGTTCCCTAATACGGTGACTGTACCCCAGCTGTTGGAACCACCACCCCCTACTCACACACATACACCTCACCACTATTTAAACCCCATCTGTATAGTATCTACGACTAAAAGGCCTGAGTAAGGCAAATCCTGTTTGCATTTCATTTAAAGATCTCATTAAAGGCAAAAGAAGTCTCTCTTTGCAGGGTTAAAATGGGCAAACAGTGGCGTGGGGAACCATGGGTATTAAAGAAAAGGTGCGGGGTTCAAGTCTGGAAAAATATCCCCTTTGAAAAAGGCCTGATAGTTAGAGAATGCTGGAGACGGGATGGAGAGTAGAATGGGGGTGGGGTGTAGTGCTGAGACGTGGATATGGAGAGGGAGGAGGAGAGATAAGTTGTTGCAGGTGTTGCTCTTTTCTCTGAGATCATCTAAGGTGGTCGTGCTGAATCGACCCTCGGCTTGACATGAAGAGGAGCCCATAGGAGCCCATGTATGAGGGCTTCCTTCTCTCCTCTCCACCTTATAGGCTTTAAGTTCCTACGACCCTGTCATGGCCTCCAGATCTGCCCTCTCCACCCCTCAGGTCAGTTGAACAACGCCCCAAAACGCAGCTCCAACCAAAACGAACCTATGGCACCCTCGTCCATTCCCGCTGCTTAAAATCTATCCATTTCTTCACTGGAAAGCATGTATGTGTGTACCGCACACGCATTATAGCGCAAGGTTGTCTTGCGTATGTTCTCTGTGGATGGCTGAGGTAATTAGGGGAAGGTATGGTGAGAGCCCAAAGAGAGTATAAAAGAGAGTCAAAATAAAAAGTTGGTATTGGGTTAGAAAATGAAATAAATAGGACTAAGAAGAGAAAAGCAAGGAGTGAATAGCAGGTACACATTACCTAGCGGACATACGCTTGTATGGTTGGAAATGGGATGGGGGGGGGGGGGGGCTGGAAGAAATTGGCAATTTTCTCCAAATGCAGACACATGGTGGTGGTTGTAGGAGTATTTGCAAGTGCATGTAGTTTAGTAATGGAAAAGGAGAGGAGGGTGTATTTAATGATGTCTGAATATGTAGGTTAAGTCTGACAAGACCCTCCCCTGTCTAGGCTGTCAACCTGTCCCCGTCCATGACGGCCGGGGTGCTGGCGGGAGGTTAACCCTGTAAGGACGACACTTGTTATCATGATGCACCAACGCAGCACTGGCGAGTAACTCGCCAGTATTGCATGAAGCGGGCGGTTATGGAGTAAATAAACCAACGCCCAAGGGTTGGTGCAATGTATGAGTTATTCATCAGTGCTACATTCATGCGTCACACATGCCGACAGAACTATATGGTGCATTAAAGCACTATGTTGGTCGTAAAGGGTTACACATGTCAGACCCATATGTACACATGTATGGACAGGGGCGGTATTTATCTCCATCTTATAGGCACCTCACATACACGATGGGTAGCATCTACCAGTACATGGACACTAATAGGCTCTGTATGAAACGTTGTTGTCAATGCAGATACATGTATGTAGACGGGCGTTCTATGGGTAGATTCAGGGAAATTAGTCTTGCCTGGATTTCAGTCTTTTCACGTTACAAGGTATACATACAGACCTAGGGCCTCGATTCAGTGGCCTCAATTTCTGACTCTTTGATGCATCAAAATAACAATATTGAATCGGGAAAATCTACACTGAAATACAAGAAGATTCATTTAGATTCAAATAGATATGCGGACATGCATGTATAACTATAAAGGGTAGGGTCTTCATAGTAGGCTAGCAATATATATGTCTGGTGCATTCCATAAAGCTATACCTCGAAGCAGAGATATGTTCGAAGACAAACGTCAAGATGTAAAACTAAAAAGTGCACTCTATATCTCATCCAGACACAAGATGCATATCTAACATTGACATCTTGTAAATAAAGACTCCATTCACATGGGGATAAACCTACATGTCATAGCATGTAGGAGCTCACAACATGACATGTCTGGGGGTCTGGGCTCCCGCTCCCCAGGCCCCTCCCCCCGGGGTGGCTGACGGCTGCCCCCGGCGATGCCCCCGTCAGATACCGGGCTGGGGGTGTTTACCTGGCGGCCTTGCCGTGCGCCGCCCCTCCCCCTCTAGAATACCCCTGTCACTTTCTATATCCACTCACATCTTTCCGTTGCTCAATTAGGGACCAGAGACCTGACTCGGCGGCTTGAGCCTGCGTCTACCCGGGGACCCCGCGGGCCTCTTGGACGGTGAGGGTTCGGGGTAGAGGCTCTCTGAATGCAGTGGTTGACAGGGACATCGGAAGACTTGGCTTAATAATCTGATGATTACGCCAATCTACATGTAGTCTGACAGGGCATTGAATTGGGGGGTTATTGGCAGAGGGGGGGGGGGGTGTCTGCCAGGTGTAGACTAGATGACCACCAGACATGACATATGAGGAAGTTTTGGGATGGAAAGGGGGAGGGGGGTATGGATAGATATAATCTGCGTCTAAAAGACCAACTAACTTGCTTGCTATCGAACAAATCTGGTCTTACTATTACTAGCATCTGTCGATATCATTCAACTTTCTGCTACTCTGCCCCACCACATCCAAATATGGAGATATTCCTTTTCCAGAAATTCAAGTTTCTTCACATCTCTTGCTGTATATGCATTTTTCCAGATGGTTATCAAAAGTCTTGCATATCTGTGCTTGTAGCCGATTAGAGACTAGAGTGAAATAAATGCACCAAATATTTAAAGTTGATTCTAGCTTTACCACGAGAAAAAAGAAAAATGGATGGCAAAAGATTTTTCAAGGGCTGTTAGCTTTCTGAGCTGGCATTCCGACTTTAAGCCTTCCTCCCCGTGATGTGTGCCCTATTATGACCAACCACGACGGCCAAATGGCGTCAAAACTCTTTTAATTTCACCTCACCCCAGCTTAAAAGCCATGGATGTTGACCTTTTTCCCAGACAACGTCGGCGACCGTTTCTCACCAAGGCCCTAACAGAAGGCCCCTTGTAGGTGGGGGGCAGGATGACACTGGGAATCAAGCAAACCCCACTTTGTATACTCTGTATCAATCAGCTTTCTGCCACCTTCCCTGCTCCTCTCTTCACACGGTTTAGTTCCTGTTCCACCCGCAAAGTGTCGCTACCTGCCTTGCCTTTTGTAACGCGTCCCATTCACGCGGGATCTCATCGCGGATCACGTGGAGTGGGGCAGCTTGAGTGGGCGATAAAAGGGAACCTGCCCTGGAGGCATAGGTTTGGGTGGTACTTGAGTCTGACATGAGTGAGGGGGAGTGCAGGGTATTAGGGGACCAGAAATGGTCGAGCCATTGCTGTCTGTGAGGTTTAACCCTCAGCTGGCAGCACCCCTTCATGATGCTTGAATGCAGCACTGCTGTCCACTGGTGCTGCATTCATGCATCATGACGACCGTTCGTGCCTGATACATTTCTGAAGGGTCTGAATGATCCACCAACCCAGCACTGTATCAAAATGAGCAGTGAACATGAAGCCTTGACTTGAGACATCATGCTCTCATTAAAGGTATACACTTGAGTCTCTTTTAGAAGTCAGCAATCCTATATTGGGCATCACGAAGCTTTGGCTTGGGCCCTTTGCTGATTCATATATGTTCTAACTTATAAGATATGGATCTCATACTAATGTAGCTGACATAAATGAGCTAACGGTAAAACTCCATAATATTTGTATCATATAGGTGGGTCAACTGTCAATGTAACCTCATTTCGTTAAAAATTATCTCTAGTTATCTCTACAGGGATGCCACTTTTCCTACTTATGCACTGGCAATTCATACTTTTTCGATTCCGACGTTTTCCCCCCAGAAAATATACTGCAATAGTTTCCCTTTAAAGGTCGACTAAAATGTTAAAGTTGTCAGGGAGTGGCATATCTCTTTTTCAAGTCAATTGACCCTTTTTGACCGACCTTGATTTGACCTGTCATTGACTTCTACCTTTGAGGTCACTCTAGTGTCCCTAATCCTCATATCAGTCATTGCAAAAACTGACCACTAAGATTAATTGCTAGAGGCAATTCTCCATCTTTCGGTAGTTATTGAGTCTCGGTGTGGTAAACATGTTTCTATGGGGAAGGTAGGGGAGAGGGGGGTAGAGGAAAGAGGAGTTATTGAGGGAAGAGGGGAGGGGGGGGGGGGTCAAATGTTTTGTTATTGTTTGGGATTGCGAGCAATACA
Source organism: Harmothoe impar (assembly GCA_947462335.1). Classification (NCBI taxonomy): domain Eukaryota; kingdom Metazoa; phylum Annelida; class Polychaeta; order Phyllodocida; family Polynoidae; genus Harmothoe; species Harmothoe impar. Next base: position 39,905,302 of record OX381708.1, read on the forward strand.
CCATCTGGTATACAATCTAAGGGCCGGGGCAGTTTATTCCCTTTAGCTGCCGGCCTTAAAACTGCAATTTGGGCCTTAACCACCGGCCCTTTGCTATGGGAATATGCAACTTAACAAGTATGTGCTCCCTGGGATAGTGGCTAAGTAGTAAAATAAGTTGTATTGGAGACATAATTGGCACCTTTCTGACAAGGGGATGTAGTACTCTTATTAAATATTTTTGGATTAGTTGAAAAATTCTCATTCTTTGTTTCATAGCAGGATCTGCAAGTTAGTAGTACTGTTGCCATAGGGCAGCACTGTTGCTGCCCTATGGCAGCAGCGGTTTTTCAGGGGTATTTTAGATGCTGCCCAGAGGCAGCAGCGGCCCTTAAAGGGTTAAAGAGTACTTGCTTTCCAGACCAAATCCGTGATTGTGTAAGATGAACGAGAGCACAGAGAAATACATTTTTGGAAGATCATTTATTTCCTGTCTCTCTCTAGAGAGGAAATCTTCATCCCAAAAGCTGACCTCCAGCTACTCTTGTATCCTTTCAGGGTTGGACGAAGAGGCCAAGGTGGGCTTCCACGAGCACATCTTCCTAGAACCCCTCATCGCCGACTTCCCCCGCAAGGGTCCGATCCGACACTTCATGGAGCTTGTGTGTGTCGGCCTCTCTAAGAACCCCTATGTCACGGTATGTAGAGGCTAATATGATATGTATGATACTGTACAAATGTGCCTGTATTCTCTTAAAAATAAAATAAGATTTTTGAAACGATTCACCCCTATTTCCATGTACTACTATCCAGATATTTTTATCCTGAGTATTGTCCACCCAAGGGAATGAACTTGAATGAACAAGAATTACGCAATAATAACCGAGTAATACGGGATAGGCCTATGTAATTTTGCAGTAGCGTCTTTTTACATCTGCTATAATAAGTCTACATTGCTGTTGGGATATCCGATATTAACTGCATTCTGTACTTGTAGGTGGAAGAGAAGAGAGCCCACATTGCCTGGTTCAAGAACTACTTCGAGGAGAAGAAGAGCATCCTTGATGAAGTCATCTTTGACCCAAACAGCGTCGCTGCTGGTGAAAATAAACCTAGACCGGAAGTGTCATGAAGCAGACGACACAAAATAACGGTCTAAATCACTACAGAAACATACTTGTCTTTGAAAAGGCGCAACGTCACAATTTAGCTCGAAATTGTGAGACGATCCATTCGGGAATTGAATCGGCGAGAAAATACACGGCATCGATTTGTTGAATGTGGAGAAGGGTGTATAGTCTTGGGCTATAATTTTGTAGTTTGTTTTCAGTGTGTGTGTATTTTTGTCAGAAGAATGACTGAAATACCGGGGGTAATAGCCGAGCTACCGTACAACTGCATCGTCATCACAGTGATATTATAAATCTATAGTTAACCGTACTGTTGAAGTAATGTTGACATGTGCGCCAGGACTTACATGTATTTCATAGCTTAATGTAAGCATGTTGTGCATATAATGTCTGCTTTTAGGCGGGGAATGTATCAATTTGTAAATAAATGTTAGAAAATATACATTGCCTCAGATTTATGATTTTATTCATTATCGTCTCATTCTTAAGATCAAAATATCTTTCTTAAACAAGCAAATAGCCTTTGCTATGGATATGACTAAATAACTGTAATAGCGTTGCACAATCATGACTCACTCAGTAACAAACCTTAAGTGTATTGATACTCTACTATACCGATCTACAACCAGGGATTATACGATTAGTTCTCAAACGGGGCGATAATCCTCGGTCCCCAAGTGGCGCCATGCCGACCTATATAACTTAATATAAGCATGTTCTATCATGTAGCCTCCTGTACAAGTCAATTGGGCGCCCTGGGTGCTGTTTCTCCACAAATTTGCGGACCTCCACAAATTTAGGTCTGCAAATATATACGGAGCTCCGTATGTGTATGCTTAAGTACCAAAAAACCATTTTATTCATCATCTTATTTTCTCCACAAATATATGGAATGTTAGGGTTCCCACGTGTCATGGAAAGTCATGGAATGTCATGGAATTTGAAAGCTGTCTGGAATGTCATGGAATTTTGTAAAAAATTGTCATATGTCATGGAATGTCATGGAATTTGAAAATAATAGAATTAATATTACAAAATCTCAGAGAATGTACCATGTGCTTTCTAGATTTTAGGCATTTTCTCAGGGGCCAAGTCCCATGACCCCACACAATAATTTTATAAATGTCATGGAAATTTGAGATTTTTGTCATGGAATGTCATGGAAATGTCATGGAATTTCGATCTGAAATTTTTGTGGGAACCCTGAATGTGTATTGCGGAGGTCCGCAAATTTGTGGAGAAACAGCACCCTGCTCATACTTTGCCTCCAATCCCCGGTTACAGTGTGAGAGTCCGCATAGAGCCTACTTTCTGAAAAGTCGCTCACGTATGTGTGCTCTCTGCCCATGCTGAGGGAGTGGTCAAATTTTAGCGAACAAGCCCGAACATTACTATAGCTAAAAGGGTTGGTCACCATAAATTTGAATTGACCTGTGTGTGTTTGGGGGGGGGGGGGGGGGCAGGTACAGAAAGAGTTTAGAACCCTCTGGCGGGTAATCGGAAACTATTTCGATCGTGAAAATCAAATACCCCCCTTCCGAAAAACAACCACTCTACATCCTAGTAGGCCGAGGTTTTATATGATAAACTACAAATATAATTATATGAAAGCTTTCACATCCCGCCCTGGTGACTTAGTAGATTCCGACATAAACCAGATTAATTATGTCCATAATCTTAATTACACGCTTTCATAATGATAAGCTAAACCGTTGATCAATATTAATTCATTAGCAGGTCATACCACGGGTAAGGACGGTGGGGATGGGCGGCGGCTTGTGTATAATGTACATTAATGACAATGTGCTTGCATTGCTGTATGTGGGCCAAATAATATACAAGCATAATTTAGGTGGGCAATGCTCAAGGTCAGAATCATAGCTCTATAAAAGACAACCGGCATGAGTCATAACGGCTGAACTTATTCCAGACATTAACAACAGCTTTTGGTCAAACGCCCAATTCAGTAGCTCTAGGTACAATGTATAAGATAGCGCATGATCCTGTCATGAGTAGTAGATAAATGGGAATTTGTATGGGGCGAGTTATTGACGGTTGTTTATCATGTGGTAGCGAAGGCCGTTTGTCCGGTGTTTTTGGAGTGCAGGACGGAGTTATGAACTCTCTCTATATATGTTGGACTTGGGCTATGAATCAATGTTCGCGTTCTGAGAACATTTAACAAAGAAATAAATTATAGGATCCTATACTAGTGTGGAGTAAAAGGTCAGAATGATACAACCGTGGTAATTAGTAACTATGCTATACAGTCATAGTGATAAACAAATAAATAGGTATGTAGTCAAAGTGTGCTACTCTGGCAGAAAATAGTCAAAATGGGCTACTGTATGTGTGCATGACTGGCTGTAAACCATAGATCCCGACATGCATGCCAAGTTTTACACTGAAATCACCGCTGGTAAATCGGACTATCAATAAGGTTTCCACAGTAACTCTAGCAACTCTATAATGAGTCAATCGCCTTTTATAGTTTACTCATGTAACCAGTTACACCACCCTAGAGCCAGTAGAGGCTGGACGTCTAAAGCCAATATGTAATCCCGCTAAAACATGACTGTGCTTGTGTGTGGGGGTAGGGGTGGGTTGGGGGGGGGGGGGGTGGTTACACGGGAACCTGATCAACATGGACTATAGCAGAAACCGCTTACAGTAATCTACCTAGCTTAATCACCCCCCCCCCCCCTCCCCGTCTCGTGTGTATCCATAAATCCAAATACTGCACTTCAGTCTATAATCAATGCATTGCATTTTATCGCATTTTATCATTGATCTATATGTATAACACTTTAAGGGCTTCATAATGGTTGACAGCTCCACATACATGAAACATTATGTTTTTTTGTCGTATATGGTGCATTATAACGTAGCGCCAGGGAGTAACTCGCCGACATTGCGTTGATGCGTCATTTTGACTATCAACCATTCATAATCGTTATGATGCATTAACGATCACAAGGACAAAATTGAATTTCAAATTCATGCTGGCATTAAAAAGGGTTATATATTATACATGCTCTCCATTCTATCATATTCATTTATATCGGGTGGATTTTGATATAGGACTATTATAGGACTGAACAGATATGTGGTAGGCTACACTGGACTTGAAATCCTATGACCCTTGAGGTCGTAATATGTACCCTGAATCAATAATTCATATAATTATGGTAATTGATTTAGCCTGCATTTGTTTGAGATTTGTTACTATAATATGGATTGATCATTATCTGACAACATGGATGTGTGTGGCCATTTTCTACCCCTGTATGGTGGAGGGGGGGGGGGGGGGGTCAGCAATTTCTAAAAGAAGAAGTGTTGTTGTAGTTCAGTTGCTGCAGTTCAATTGTGGACGGAGGAGACAGCTTTCCAAGGGGATGAAAGATGCCATATATATACACGCCCATAATAAAAAAAAAAGATGAATAGGCTGTGCCCTAATATGCATGTTGTCTTAAACTAGCTTTCTACTTTATAATGGTCAAGATGAAGCCGAATCCCTTTCTATACGCTCTCGTCTACCTAATATACAGCTGGTTGTTTTGGTCAAGCACAGGTCACCTGGATTATATGCTATCTGGATACAACTCACGCGTCTCGTGTATATACTGTATACTCACCTATACACAGTCCAGCAATTGCTGCTCTAAAATTATGTTGTGGTGAACGTATATATTATATACTTAGACTAAATGTGGTGTACATTGTGTGAATATAACCTAAACTAATTATACTAGCCAACTCATCCTGTAAACATGTATATGATTATATTAAAATATTTTCTTCATTGAACATGTGATCTATACATATACATTATGGCTGCAATGATCATCGTTCATAGTATGAGTCATACTGGGGGAATCTTCACAAATTACGCAGGGGTCTTTAACTTTGGTTTGAATAACAAACACAGTTTGAAGAAGGGATAATGAAGTGGTAGTGGTTCTTAGAAATCGTCCAAAAATCAGTGGCATCATCGTTGAACGCATCCTTATACAATAGTACATGACCATATATCATATGTGACGTCCAATACATTTCTCATAGTCAGTTAACACCTGATACCCCAGGCTAACCTCTGCCAGTAGTTTCAGGGTGGTGCATAGTTTTATGGATGGGGGATTACTCGGTGCGGCGTGTGTGGGCAGGATCAGCAGGACGCGCTCACCATGAGGCCAACAAGAAACACTGCTGAGGTTCACATTATATATCATATGGAATAACACCAGCCGCCATATAATGCATGTATACCATATTCAATAATTTGGCATAGCAAATTTGTGTCTTACTAGTATTGAGTTAAGCCATGCAAATAGTTAGGAAAGAAAGACATGTTAGAAGTATCTAGACGACTGTGCAAGGCCCTAGAGTTTGGTCGTGACGTGAAACGCACGTTTACCGCTTTTTGGCCTTCCCTTTAATCCCGACCCCCTAATCCATGCACCCGTTAGCCCTTTAAGGGCAGCATCGTGCTTTAATGTACCATGCATCTTGTCGTCATGATACGTGACTGCAGTCCCGGCAAGTAACTCGATCAAAGGCTGCATTCAGGCATCATGGCGACCCTTCTTGACTGCATCAACCCCTTGAATGATTGACTTGAGCACTGGCAAGTTACTCGCCAGGGCTACGTACATGCCTCATGGCTACAAACGGCACGATGCATTGGATCACTATGCGGCACTTAAAGGGTGAGCAAGCGTCTATGGCCTACCATGGAGTCGGCCTCCAGCGGCTTGTTGCTAGCAACGAGCTACGAGTAGGTGACTATATAAGCTGGACCTGCCCGCTGGTCAGTCAGTCATTACAGCTCAAACCCTACACACCTTACCTTGTGTCAGTAGTCACTCCAAACCTCCACCATGAGAGAAATCGTCCACATGCAGGCTGGCCAGTGCGGCAACCAGATTGGTGCCAAGTTCTGGGAGGTCATCTCTGACGAGCACGGAATCGACCCAACTGGTACCTACCATGGAGACTCTGACCTTCAGCTGGAGCGCATCAACGTCTACTACAATGAGGCCACAGGAGGCAAGTATGTCCCCCGTGCTGTTCTTGTTGATCTTGAGCCAGGTACCATGGACTCTGTCCGCTCTGGTCCATTCGGTCAGGTCTTCCGCCCAGACAACTTTGTCTTCGGCCAGTCTGGAGCTGGTAACAACTGGGCCAAGGGACACTACACCGAGGGTGCTGAGCTAGTTGACTCTGTTCTTGATGTCGTCCGCAAGGAGGCTGAGAGCTGTGACTGCCTCCAGGGCTTCCAGCTCACCCACTCCCTCGGTGGTGGCACCGGCTCCGGTATGGGAACCCTTCTCATCTCCAAGATCCGTGAAGAGTACCCCGACAGGATCATGAACACCTTCTCTGTTGTCCCATCCCCCAAGGTGTCCGACACTGTTGTAGAGCCCTACAACGCCACCCTCTCTGTCCACCAGCTTGTGGAGAACACAGATGAGACCTACTGCATTGACAACGAGGCTCTCTACGACATCTGCTTCCGTACTCTGAAGCTCACCACCCCCACCTACGGTGACCTGAACCATCTCGTCTCTGCCACCATGTCTGGTGTCACCACCTGCCTGCGCTTCCCCGGCCAGCTGAACGCTGATCTGAGGAAATTGGCTGTCAACATGGTGCCCTTCCCCCGTCTTCACTTCTTCATGCCCGGCTTCGCTCCCCTCACCTCCCGTGGAAGCCAGCAGTACCGTGCCCTGACCGTGCCCGAGCTGACCCAGCAGATGTTCGATGCCAAGAACATGATGGCTGCCTGTGACCCACGTCACGGACGCTACCTCACCGTTGCCGCCATGTTCCGTGGCCGCATGTCCATGAAGGAGGTTGATGAGCAGATGCTCAATGTCCAGAACAAGAACAGCAGCTACTTCGTTGAATGGATCCCCAACAACGTCAAGACCGCTGTCTGTGACATCCCACCCCGTGGCCTCAAGATGTCCGGTACCTTCGTTGGAAACAGCACCGCCATCCAGGAGCTGTTCAAGCGTATCTCTGAGCAGTTCACTGCTATGTTCCGCCGCAAGGCTTTCCTCCACTGGTACACTGGTGAGGGTATGGATGAGATGGAGTTCACAGAGGCTGAGAGCAACATGAACGACTTGGTCTCTGAGTACCAGCAGTACCAGGATGCCACCGCTGAGGAGGAGGGAGAGTTCGACGAGGAGGAGGGAGAAGAGGAGGCATAAGTCTATGACAAAAGCTGAATCTGGAAAATGGAGACAATCTGACTTTTCTAAGTGAAACACTTTTACTTCTCTTAAGTAAGACCAATTTTACTTTTGATAAGACACTTCTGAATATTCAGAAAAGAGACAGTTAACATTCAAAATCCAAGAGACTGAAACATCAACAATCAAAACTATCCAAATGCCCAAGTGTTCTTGACATCAAATAAGAAAAGTCACATTAAAGCATTACTTTATAAATCGGTGGTTTGCTTTTATTGAATCTTGAATATTACGATCATTTTGGTTATGTCTTACAAGCTGTGTGAATCATCATGGATTATCTGGAATCAATTAAGTCTATCACTTTATTCTAAATTAATCTTCACAAGGCTCAAAGGTTATACATGTATAACCCATATATAACCAACACAAAGTTTTGATTTAGATATACGATTCATAAAGTGCTAGTGGTATGATATGATAAATCATTGTATATTAAGTCAGTCTAACTTTCAATAACTAATACATATTATGTGATTCAAAAGATATATATATATATAGTTTAAAAATGTATAAGAGGATCATGAAAATGGTCTGACATGAGAATACTGAAACTGAATGACAAAAAGTCTATGTATAAAAACTAAGAGTTATCTACAACCACCCAGAAGACGAACTGCATGTACATGACAACTAGACAACCCACAGGGGGCACATATTGACGTTGGTGATCGGAGATCACATACTAGGGAATCACAATTATAATCAGATGATAATTCTGCACATCGTTAAAACTATGCTATATATAAATGAGGTACATACCTTAGACAACATCATAGTTATCTCCGATAAGAACGAAACTTAACCACACATACACATTGTTTATACAACCCCGGGTATAACTTGTATTTATGAATATTCTGGAGACGTTCTCTTTCTGTAATACTTTACCAGAATCAGTGAACATAAATTTAACTTTTCCTCTCACATACAATTATATTCGTCTAATGGTATTCACATGAACATAACCTTTCGTTCTCTTCCATTTTGGTCTAATACATCACAGCGCAGGCTGGGCCTCTGAGTCTCATTTGCGCATTGTGCTTATAGGGGAGGAACAGCCCGGGGCTGTGTGCTCTGTGATAGGCCCTTTACATGTCAACAGGCACCCCAGGGTTACATGTCCAACAGGGACTTTTATAGTGTTCCGTCCATATAGCCAACACAAGGCATACACAGAACATGCAGACCTTTCTGTTCTCACATCCCTGTCCAAAATGTTGGCCATTGTTAATTAAAAGTCATAAAGTGCACACGTGTGGTGCCCTGTAGACCCCACACAAGGTTTGGCATGCAGATATGAGCAATGTTCAAAGATGAATCAAAGGTGTTTTCTCTCTATCTCTCAGGTAGCCTACCTATTAATAAAACATTTATTACTTTATATGTTTACTAATTTATACCATTACAACTCACTACCTAATTGGAATAATTCACTTCTTGCAGCCTTCCACAATGATTCTAGAATTGTATCAAAACATTTTGTCATCAAATATGACCTACTTTAACTATTTCTAAAGACGTTTGAGCGGCTGTTAAATACGATTGCAATAAGTACAAAGACCATGATTTTTTTAAACGTTAAACCCATTGTGATATCAACTAAATCCAGTGCACTTTATAGTACATGTAAATAGGCTAAGCATACCTAAGGAGGAGACTGCCATTAGGCCATTAATGATACGACTTTTTATACCAGTCCATCTACATTTAGGGTAAGAAACAGACAAAAATAAAGTTTTAAAAACAAGTGCTTATTGGTATAAGAGCTTTAATTAATATCAAGTTTAATGACTAGGTAATGTCAGTGGCAGATGTAGTCGTCACGTGTGACGTCATTAAGTTCACAGCAGAAGACATTTCACCCCGTCTGGCGACGCGCCACCTCGCGGCCTCCTCTTGCATCTTCCTGCGTCCCCCTGGTTGCCCTCTCCCCCTTGTCATCAATTGTTGCGCAAAGCCTTATGGAACCCCACCTAAACAATTATACAACGGCCATGGGAGAAAGGAACACTATTTGTGAGCTCACGTAATGGAGCATTTGGGGTCATTATGGACGATTAATTGAAGGGGTCTTGTGTGAATGTTTCCCAAATAGGGTTATGCTGGGTGTGCACGGGAAGGGTTGGCAAGGACTCTGCTTGTAGCTCAGGTAACAATCGCAAGCAAAGCAGACGACATCAGGCGTCAAGAATAGGCGGGAACTAAGCTACAGACGACACATAGCTTGTATTTCAAATAACCCTTAGAATCTGATGCTGATTTATGAACTCCTTACTGGCCCAAGATGTGTGCATGGTCGGTGGGTATAAAAGAAGAAATATTTTGATATCAAGAAAGGATGTTTGCTTTTGTTATCACACCATTGTTAGTCACGCTATAGGGTATTTGACAAGCTGCGGACCAAATTCTGCAATTTAAATGTGTACGTAATGGACGTAATTACCGTTATTCAAGGTTAGCTAATAATCTAGGCTTGACCTGTGGCCTATCGTTATCGAGTAAGACTGGCACACATTATACTTTAATACTCTATACTATTTCAGTACATAGGAATAACTATTGGGACTAAATTGCCAGATAATAATCCTATGCCCAAGTATTCTCTTTTTAGATAATTGAATGATGGATGTAAATGATTTCTGAAATCCATGATAAATGGGCAACAATACTAATAGAACGTGAACAACTAATTTATATAGGGCTCCATGGACTAAGTCCCTAATAAAAAAAACTCAGACCAAGTCAAAAGTACTTTCTCACTGAAAGACATTGTCTGGTATACAGTATCCCTTCCACAATGACATTGGTCATGACCCTAGATTGGTGTCAGAAGTACTCATTGTACTGACCTTCTTACTTATCAGTTAAATCTCGGTTCTGTCCCTGGCGGCGCCACTGAAGTACTGTGCGTTCATCACCAATAAAGGGTAGAGTAGACGCTATCTTTGCTGGTTGCAGTGGTAAGGGAATCTTTATCTTGATGAGGTGACAATATGCACGCATACTGCAGTGCCAAAACTGTTATAAGGGGCTATACAAGTCGTTACGATTTCAATTATAGAGCCTAGGTGGAACGGCCTTTTTTGGGGTATACATTTTGAAAGTACAGTTTTTATAGTTCCTTTTGTTGTGATTATTGTTCTTTATGAAAATAGATACTCAATAATGCTACTCCAACTACAGACATTTCGGAGGCAATTTGCTTTCACTTTTCACAAAAATGCAATCTTAGATCTTCTTTTTCCCCTTTTTTTTTAAAATCGCAAAACGAATTTTCTAATAGATTTATGCAAATTTAGCCAATGATTGAATAGTTCTATATGATTGTAGATACACATTAATTTATCACGACGTTATATAACATGTAGGTCTATTCAATGAATTCTTTCCTCCATATTTGGCATCCCAGGCTGCCGTAGGCGCTTTTATTTGGTATTGACCATATAGCTCTTATTACAAAGCCACGAGGAAGTACACTTGGGTGAAAATGAAAGGATTTCCTTCAATCCGAGCAGACGACTTTTTGCCGCATCTTCTTCATCTTCTTGCACACGGACTTTCATCCGGGGGAAACTGGACATAATCCAATATGGCCGCAAGACACTTCCGGCCTCCATACTGGCCCATTCTCCACGCTTCTGTTGTCTGAGTATTAAACTGGTCATCTTGGCTTCCAATAATGATTTTGCAGCTTTTTATACGTATACCTACCTGCATGTAGAATGCCGTCCATACTGCTGATCAGCGATGTGTTGGGAGAGAAAGAACAGCGGTTGCCAGCAATCAGGGTGTGGCTAACAATGGGAGCCAGTTGGGGGTTAGAGGTCATGCCAGTTTGACCTTGAAGACAAACGTTAGTAAGTTGACCTGGTTGTGGCCAGAGGGCGTGGACATGACCATCAAGGCTTTGTAGTAATGTGACCATTAATGTTTTGGCTCATGTGACCATTAATGCTTTGGCTCAGGACAATGATATTGACAATTGTCCAGCACATTGGTGAAGTGACCTATACTATACTATAGATTGCCCGTTTGTGAAACTGCATACAATACTTTAATGCACGACTTTAATGCAATTAGATAAATGAAGTCTAGGAGATGAAAAGGCTAACTAGCTGCACTATACTTGCATGCCAGGATTGAATTGCTACTTCTTCTACAGTTTCTTCCGGAAATGTGCCTGACACAACATTAATTTTATCGCAATACATTAGTTTTATAGGAAAATAATTGGTCGCCTGTGTCGTTGGATTGGGGGCTATCCTGTCATCTGGATCATGTGCCATTTAATAAACCTTTACTGACATTTTTTGACCCGTTAGTGCTATTGTTTGACTCTGTAAGGCTTCTTTTATAAATGCCACATGTGCCACCTAAAAGCTCTACCATGTGCCTTAAACCCTTAAAAGCGCACCTCTTGCTGCCCCTACAGCAAGAGTCGGAGTGGATCAGGTACCAGTACTCTGCTCTTATGTACACGAGGTGCGGTATAAATTAATGATGTAACCCCCTAGCATGTTCATCATTTCAATCAGTGCACTAATTCATAGGTCAATTCGGTCACATTTATGCAGCAGACCATACAAAGTAAGAGAGAACCCCCCACTTTTATATCACACACACCCAGGATCTGACATTTCGGTAAGTCGTTTTGTCCTGCCTCATTCTGAAAGCCATCTGGTGAGTTTTTCTGACAGTTGAGAGGCAGCCATTTTGTTTCTACAGAGAGGCATGCAATGTATGACAACCGTAAAGCAAAGTCTAAAAGGTCCAGCGGATGGGAAGTGGATTCATCAATGAGCTCACACCACGTTCTCATTGTTTATGAGGGTTTGTGAGATGTGTGGACGATAAAGGATTCCACTTCTGACATTCTTTTCTGGCGACTTCTTAAATTGTGCCCTTCCCCCTCATCCTCCCCCCGTGTGGGCAGAGACAAAAGAGGTCTCCTGCCCCTCGGGCTATTGGCCTAGGTTTCTGGCCGTCTCTTCATCGTCTTACTGTCGTGCTTTTATCCTCAAAACCCAGCTGGCGGTAGTTTTTTGTTTTCTGTACAAAATGTCGATGGCGTCCACAACTGTCTTCTCGTTGTTGTTGACAGAGCCTCCTAAAGTTAGAGCAGAAAGCCAGGCGTCATCGCGTCACTCAAAACGAGATCTGCTTCTTCATATGTCACGTGATTGATTTATTCTCCAGGAGAAAAACTCTACCTTTTTAATGGTTTTGTGTGTGTTTGACATGACTAAATTAACTTTTTAATTTGACTGCACGATATGTCTATACGTGGGCGGGATGTTTTGTATTTTCACCATTGTTGTTTTTGAAAAATATATGTAGTGGTAGGGCTATAAGTAGAACCATATGTACAGTTGTTGTGCATGGGCTCGGCATGTAAGTATACACCTTTAACCTGTTAAAAACAATGACGTTTTATCCACAAAATGATAATCTGATTTTCAATTTCTATACATCGTTTCAATATTGTTAAATCAAGCTGTGCTTGAATTAGACAAATGGATTCATGAAGATCAGCAAAAGATATGCCGCTCAGAATAATTGTATTTTGAGTGCTTAATACACGGTTACGCTACACATTCCGTCTGTTTATATACCAGTTGACTTATACACGCATATATAGTATCTCTGCCGTTATGGATGATCTACTCATATTTTGAATATCACTTCGTGAATAAAATACGGCATATACTCAAAATGTATAGTTCATTAGTGGATTCTTTCTACTATTATATTATCAGCATTGTCATTTTAGCAAGTGTTATATCGGTATGTATACCAAATTTGCGTTAAGGTGGGTCGCTACCCTTTGATTTCTTCAAATTCTATCAGAATGGGCTGATATTGCATAGCCAGATACATATATACATTCCCTACACTGTGTTAAGAATTTAGATAAATTCAAGCAAAATTGTGCATTTTGTGATACTTTGAATGTTTGATATATTGGTAATTGATAATATTTCTTTTTTTAAAACATGAGCTAGTACATGGCAGATATTTGCTACTTAGAACACTATAGATGCTATGATATTGCTCAAAATAATCAAGGGTACAAATCATGACAATTTTATACATTGATTTTTGCCATTTTACCCATCATGCAATGCCATACATATTTAAATTAGTCATTTTCTGGCATTATTTTTCATTTTCAAAGGTCCAAAACCCTAAAAATATGCCCGGGACCCCCTATCAAAATTGCTGTAATATGTTAGCAAATTATCTGAACTATTTTCTGAGAGAGTTAAAAAAAATTCTGTTAATACTGAATATTATTTTTAGCCATTAAGGCTACAAATAATGACGATTTCTTTGTACTATTTCTCAAAACCTAATATTTTTACCCAGAATGCCATGGCAAAAAATTGTAAAATCATTTTTATAGTAAAGAGGAATATATAGGTGTTTCACATGTGATGTTTTGCATTTCTGCGCATAATGGTTGATATGAAAAAAAATCATGGAAGTTTTCACATATTTTCTCATTTACAGAAAAAAAATTAAAATACTTTAATTTTTCAAAATTCTATATTTCAAAAAGTAGTTCGGGACCCCCTATTTTTCTTTGCATTTTCCGATTTAATATAATTTAAACTGCCTGTAAAAAAAATTTGGTGAGATTCTGTTAACTTTCAGCGAATTTGACCCAAGGGTAGCGACCCACCTTAATCTGATCATTCATACAATTGGAAAACGTTCAGGCGGAACATCGCAGGTCTGGGAGGAGATTCTTCTGTAAGCATAGACGTCTATACTATGTCATTTTTCTCATCCATTGATAAGTGTACCACATTGGTAGCATCTATTAATTATGGGTTTCTGATGTAAGAAACGAGAGCGAGAGAGGAAGAGAGGCAAGTAGGAAAACAGCAAGCTTCTTTCTGACCACTCCCGTCGGCCGGGCCGCTCACCGCTCCGGCCCGGGACACGAGCACGTCTGAGGTTTTGGCGGAATGCGCGGTTCCCTCCGGTCATAAACCCTGCTGTTAAAAACAGAATTATATAGATAAATGATAAAATAATAAGACTCGTCACGACAACACAAACTGATTTTTCCTCTCCTCTTTGTACATAACTAGTCAACAGCAATATCCAAAAATTTCTATATATTAAATGTCCACTAAAGTAACTTCCGCCCGCGGGCGTCCGCCTGTACTCATCTTGAAATAATGCTGAAATCGACTAAGGCAAAAAACAATATTATACGCGTTGGAAAGATAAGCGATATAAGAATCATAATAAAGAGCGTGCCACTTATCACATACGGAGTATATAATGCTGTCAGCTTAGAGGTCCCTATATATTATACCCTTTCCGAAAGCCGCACACCTTTTGGATATTATTGGGATCTCCACACGCACAAATTTGCCCCAGGCAAGAGACCTACAGCTGCGTGCGTTGACATACGAGCTATGGGCCAATGTCAACATCAAAACGTGTAAAGGTCTATAGCAGGTATATATGTCTTATACTTCTTTATCTCCCGTTGTTTGTTAGTTCATGATTTGTTCAGCTCCTGGCTGTATTATGATATATAACGCAAAAACTGGTACATTTGTGTATGTGATATTTTCTATAAATTATGTCTAAATCTTTAGATAAAATTCGCAAGGATGGTTTACATATTCACCGCTTAACTGTTGACGTTTATACTGTTACTAAAATGATGTGTTCAGTGGCTGTCATCTTCATGTCCATGTATACGTACATATGAAGCCAACTGCTTACGTATAGCGGAAAGGCCGCGGATGGGACGCAGACGCCAGCAGCGATGTTGGCACTAAAAACGGACGCGGACGCGAAAATCGTACAATATTCCATCCGCTTTGGAGAGTGTGAAATGTGAATCAACGTCATTTTTAGACGGCCTGTGTACGGTGTGGTCCAGTCTGCGTCCACGCAGTCTGGGCGAATCTGTGATATATTTGTATATTTGCGAGGGTGCAGACAAAGACGCTTCACAGAAATAATGTTTTGTGGATATCATATCACTTATTTTCTTTTGCAATGCTTAATGACACACATGATGAAGAATATGCAAATATAGGTATGATTAAAGCATTATAGTGCTGGTAATGAGCTAAAAATAACACTCCAGTTTTACAACTTGTGTAAGTCAATGACTTCTTCACTTCTAAAGTATATTATGTTATATCTATATTATAGCCCCATGATGTAAAATTAAAAGTTGTACTTATCAAATTTTTCAGTGCCTGTTGATGAGAACCTGGACCCTAAAGTCAAAGTCAGTTGGACCCAGACCATTTTACCCAAACCAAGCCCCCCCTTCGCGACTCTAAACCATTCTGATCACATTCTTATTCTGGAAATACAAATGCATTCCATGCTGTTCAGAAATACCGTTGAGTTCAATACAACATGAAATATTACTGACTGCAAATGTTAAATAAGCTCTAAATGCATTGTTTCACATTTATGGTGATACTAAGTCATGAAAAAAACGTTTTTTTAATAATTAACCTGGCATATAAAATGGAAGTTTTTACTCTAAATTTTGTCCTAGAAGGAATATTTATAGTCTGGTTTACCAAAGAGATTACTAAGAAATAAGCACAATTATGACCTATTTCCAGTAATGGAATGGTTTTTATGGAAACCAAAAAGTGTCATTTCCCAAGGAAAAAAGTTTTTATTTCATTCCAAATATATAGAATGTTAGCAGCAAAGATGGAATGATCTTGTCAAGACTATAGGGCCTGTTACACGGACGTCATCCCACGTCAATAATTTTGAGGGCATATGCCTCCAAAATAAAACACGTTCTGATTTTGAAAGTAGATGCCTTCATTTTGTAACCCATGTCTGAAGGCAAATGCAGCAACTTTTTGACGTCAGATGACGTCCGTGTAACTGATCATATAACATTTTATTATGTATCTAACACTCTTTTGCTATCCTTGTGCCCCTGGTGGCTAAAACCAGAACTACCTAGCAGTTGATGACCCCCCCCCCCTCCCCCGGATGGGTCTTTTCCCTAGCCTGACCAAGAAAGCTCAGTGTCGATCTAGTCAGTGTCAACGTGGTTAGGCCGTTTTATTCTTGTAACTTTGATTACGGACCCGCGGCTGGGATTTTCACCTTTTGTTTTTATCTCTGGTCGCTGGGATTTTCTGAGAATCTAACAATTTTGTTGTTTCTAAAGTATGATGAGATATCTTCTTAACATAATCATCTTCATTTGATTGTCCAATATTCCTTTGCTTATACATTTGTACTTGCTTTGTATATGGGCCCAGACCCCGTGTACTGCAAGCCCCCTTGTTCAAATCCTGGATCTGCCAGTTTATCATAATGTCTTGAAATACGAGTTAAAGTGGTTATTGTGCCTGTACCTGTTGTAAACATGTCTCATTTTGATAGAGCATATATGTTGATAGCTCGTCATGACGTGTAAAGCAAAGATGCCCTGTGTCAGTTGACCTTCACAATTAACCCTTTAAGGGTCTACTATAGTGCTTCAATGTTCTATGTCTTTGGTCGGCATGATGCAGGAATACAGTGCCTCGGAATTCAATGATTCGGGAGGGTATCCACCCCATAGGGTAAGTATGATGCATGGATGCAGCACCAAGCTGGCGAGTTACTCGCCAAGCGTGCATGCATGTACCTTGACGACCATTGGGCACAATGCATTAACAGCACCATGCGGTCCTTAAAGGGTAAGGGTCACGGTGACAAGGAGTTGGGGGCAATCTGAGGAATGCAGCTTGACCTGTCGACCCTGGCAATGTCCTCCTGTGACGTCCAAATTCCTGCTTGTCAGCAAGCCTTTCTCCACTCATCAACGTCCTCCCACCAATTTCACACCAAACTAGCCTCTTGGTAAAAACGAGAGAAAAAGGAAATGCCCAACCCACAACCCCCATCTGTCCTTCGCTATATATGGGGCCGGACCTGGGGTGGGTTGGCACACAATGGTTTGTTGACTATTAGCTATTCCCTGCACTGTTGGAAATGACCTTGAATTCAGCCAATTTAAGCACTTTGTGTTAATTATCGCTGACTGTCACTGCATGGGGCTATCTTAATCGCCCACTTAGTTCCGGGGGTGCATGGTCTTGACATCAGGCTGAGCTTTAAGGCAGTCTGTGTCAGCCATGGTCTCAAGGGCGATTATTCCCGCAGGTATTTCCGATCCCATCTAGGTCATCAAGTCATTATTAAGTGTCTTTACCACTCTACCTGTCTGCGAAATCCAACATAAGCAATACGGGACCCCGAGGATGACACAACTCAGTCATTGTTATGTCATGGCTAATATACCTGCAGAGATGTTCTCTGCCATTCAAAATGTCTACTGAAATTTCCCAAATCTTCTGCCTGATAGAATAATCGTCTGGTTGATTTGAATTGAAAAGGACTGGTGCATACGCTAAATATATAGCTAACGCGTACTTAGTAACGCCAAAGTGTCCCTACCAATCACCTGATCAATAGATCTCCCCATCTGAGATCTTCGTGATGACTGATGCGCTGCCCGAGGTTGGTGATATAATGCAATATAATATATAGAGACGCCATTTAAAAAAGATAATAGCTTGTATGAGAAATTTGTCGCCCAATGTGCATTTATAGACAGAGATGATTCCTATCACGCCATTAGACTACATATTTAGCACTAAGTCTGCCATACATCTATTGGAGTATGCCATCAACTATTCAGCGCATGCGTGCACAATACTTTCGGTTCTACAGCTAAGCCTTGACTTAAAAGATTGAATAATAGCAGTGTGTGCATTCTATGTATACCGCCCTTGTCTCTAATGGCGGACTTATATGGAGATGCAACTTCAAAAGTTCCCAGTCGCGTGCTAAAAGCTGGAGTTCCAGTCACCTCATTAGCATATCTAATATGCTGAGAGGGCGGGGAGTCCATAAAGGTATGGATTGTGAATGTGTAAAAGGGAACGCCCCTACTGGTAATGGTGCATTATGGGGGAACGCCCTCTGCACACGAACTATGACGTCACAAGGCCTTTATACTGATAAGAATGGAAAACTCCGGCAAGGACATGAAATGAACCCAGGTCTAGAATTACAGTTTTGGCTGTGTATAAAATTCTATATTTTTGAAATGATACTTGCCTCTTCCTCGCCAAAAAAATCTCTCAATTGTGGTTCATGGTCATATTAAACGTGAGCAATTTACCCAACGGTCGACAAATCATCCCCTTTTTACAGAAATTCAAAAAAAACACGTTGAAACGTCTCCTCTTCTACCAGAAAATAATACTCTGCAACCGTATGGGTTTCAATACAGATAGAAAGGGAGAATGCATTGCGTCTTGAATGAACTTGCATAATTATCACATACTAGAAGCCAACATATTTTTACAATAAGCTTGGATATATACATGGGTTAAACGTCAGCAATCTTTGTGGAAGCAAAGAACTGCTTTTTGCAATTTCAATACAGAAAACATCGTTGACGCATTGGCAGTCTCCGTGAAAACCGGATAGGTTTCCGCAGAAGGGGATACCAGCCTCGATGTTTTGCATAACATTTTGCGATAATATGCGTTTTTATAACTGAAATAACCCATGCAATAATCTAACAAAAGCTGTATTCGCAGATAGATAAATCTTTTTGCCACGCAAAATCCAAATTCAGACTTATTTTTTTGCCATTTACAATTCACGGAATTATAACTTTAGAATAAATTCTGTTAATTTGGAAGCCCAAAACATATACAAGACATCTAGTCTAGCAACACCAGCCAATCGCCGGACCAAAGCTATTGTGGGTGGACAATTCCAATGTCCATATGTCCGGCACGTTTTTGCAAAGATTGAATTCGTCATGATATATAGGTGATTCATATGGGCTGTGATGACAGCTGTCTAGAATTGTCTCTCTCTTTGATCGCCAATGATATAAACTGTAAATTGAGGTGGCAGATATTGGAGTACCTTGTTAAACAAAGCACCATTAGGATTGGAGGACAAGACGTTAGCCAAATGCAGTCTTAAACTGCATAGTTCAAATGGTCGGAACTACCAATGTTCAGATGTTTTGAACAGTTCTTCACCATAACCGTTCCACTATTAAGCCTTGAATGGGGTTCTATTACTTACTGCTGTGAATTATCTGTTCTACAGTACTTGTGAACTGTTTTACATAAAATCCAAGCAGATTTGGGAATTCCGAGAAGAGTGCTCTGGGAGATCCCACATATCAAAATAACACAAATTTGCGTTATATTTGTAGTAAGTTATGTATATGTCATCATGAATTAAAATGTGTATACATGTGCTATTATGTTACATACCATCGTTCGTCCTCCAGAAATTGTTGTCACCATATAGCATACATGTACACCTGCCTGTGTGTAGATGACACGTGTAGGCAGAGGGTCACCGTTCTGTAGTGACCACAGAGAATGTACTGTGCCGTGCATAGCCAGGGGGCAAGGGGTGGAGAGGGTAGTGAATAATAAACAGAGGCTCGCTGAAGGAAGGGATAGAGGGGACAATAACAACTGTGGTCAAACAGGACAAGGGGAGATGTTGACATGAGCGTGTGACATGATTAGGTGTGACATGGTACATGGACACATGTCACAGTCCGTGGTGTGAGGAGGTGTGAAAATGGGAGTAAATGTTGTTTGTAAATGACAAGAATAAATTCGTACATATTACGTGTTTGCCTGGAGAAGGTGAAGTGACCTTTGTCTATTATCATGAGCTTAAATAATTACTGTTATTATTTATTTTACATCGATGTATGATATTGGGTAATTTAATTGTTTATAAGTGTGACCGTTTACAACGTCATTGTCATCCACTCGGCAATACAATGCAGTCGTATACATTTCATATAGCGATAGTAATGGGGTTCAGGGTATTTTAAGGGGATTCAAATGGTATATACTTATAGGGATGATACACTCTAAGAACAGTGTGTTACGTTTAACACACATTTTGGTGTAACACACTACACACTCTTTGCCAAAAGTGTGTTGATCTCAAAGGTGTGTTGTAAATATGTGTGTGTAACCCCTTATGCATGTTCTCGCAACACACTGTTCTTAGACTGTAATTTTGTCCTCTACCTACTAGAAATACTACTGACGGGGAATAGCGAGATGTAATATTCAGAAAAAAAAACAGACGCAGACATGGACTTCGCAGACATCGTTTGGATTAATTTCAAAACAGAATATCAATCAAAGTTTCATTCCATGAGTTAGGTGTATATGATAAAGAGATAAATAGCTTAGAAAAACGAACAGTGTGCGCACAACACTGCTAGAACGATGTATGAATAATCATGACCACCGCACCAACCTCGCGGCAGACCAGCGTGGGGTTAACCATGCAGGCTAGACACGTTGAAGCTATGCTTCAGACACATGGCAGTATACATAGATAAATACTAGTATGAGCATATCCTACAACACCTGTGGCCATGCACTGATGTAGCCTACCCTGGTATCCTGCCTCCAGCGGCACCAGGGTAGGACTGTTGTGGCCCTTTGCGTCCAACCTCCTGAACCCGCAGAACCCTCATTTCACTATACTACTACCCCCACACGCAGCCTAACCCTTTCACTAATTGGGGAGTCGTAAATCTATAAAACCTGCCCACCGTGGAGACCTCTCCCGGCACTGGGCGATAATGGATGTATTTACAATGGTAAGACCCCTAATGGCAAGTATTTGTTCATCTAATGAACAGTTCTGTGCTGACTGGGAGGTCTATATCGTGACGAGCAAAGTGACACGACTCAAAATATGACATCCTCCACGTCAGCCTGACGTAGATATTTGGGAGGTTGTTGTATGATTTTATAAACAGGCACTTTATTGGTGTCAATGTACATTGTCCAATTCCAGTTTACCTAAAACTCTAAAAGCGTCCATATAGGTCATCATTCTGACATGCCATGGATGTTTGGTTTGATTAAAGCTATACGTGTAAGCACCACAGGGGAATTGATTGACATATCAGTCCAATATTTTGGTTTGTACACATAATTCCAAACTTACACTACAGTTGGGCGGCTGGCGGTGTTTTGTACTGTTTTAAAGGAGGGAGAGAAGCTCCAAAAGCTCTGAAGGCGGTTGGTTTGAAGGTAGGCACATCTTTTTAAAATCTTTTTAGATCAGTGGATTCTGATGAAAATAGTGAGCAGGCAAGCAGAAAGGATACTCCGTGCGGGATTAGTTCCGATTTTTGCCACCAGGGGGCGCCACTATGGCCTTAAGTAAAAGAAAAAGGGTAAAAATAGCTCTAGGGTACTTTTTTCTGTAGAAAAAAATGGGGATACACCAAACATTCCATTTCTGGTGAAAAGCCTCTATATTTTGGAATGTAAAAAGAACGTTTTAAGGCCTAAATGGGTGTCCTTGTTGATATGTGTTGCCATGGAAACATGATTTTCATTCCAAATAGAAAAATTGAAGATACCCCTTGACAGAATGATTCATGGGGGTTACTGTGGTCAAAACAGAATAAAATTACCATTCCTAGATCAGATTTTATGACTAAAAAAATGAAAATGTATGATATATTTCTCATTATCATCATTATGCTAATTAGATAGGGATATCTGGTAAAATATGAGACTTAGAGCTTATTGGGCTTTTTTATCGGGCAATGCCCACACATATTCAGGAAGCCATTCCTCAAAAACTAGAATTGATATCTTCAAGTGTAATGTATCACTAGAAAGCTTATGACATAAATTTTAAATTTGACTTTTTCCTTGGAGTATCCTTTTCCCTTGCCTCTACACATTAATGTTATTGTCTGAAGACAGTTTTACCCATTGAGATTTAGTGTCGGATGCAGATAATTATAGGCCTACGGGGTGTTATACTGTCACAAAATAAATTATTGGGCCAAAAGAAAAAAGGTTCGTGTCAGGTCAACCGACCGACCCTATCTAAACAGGGCCGACCCTACGTTTTTTATGCAATTTTAGCGTATCTAGAGGAGCTGTAAAAAAATATTCAAAAAAATGTTTAAAAAAAAGATCCGACCTACCGACCCTAGAGTTTCTTCCCATGTTACCTGAAACAAACTTTTTTTTTATTTGGCCTTGTATATTGTGGACAAAATTATTTTGAGTGGTAATCAACGTACTTACAGGTACAGGAATCGTATCCTGTAGAAAAATGTATTATTAATTTGGTACATCTAGATAAAATTCCAGCTGATGATGATGGAACTATATATCTCAGTGAGTTTTGTGTTAGTGCAATCAAACATAGCTTTGCCATGCATTACCATCATTTATCATTAAAAAGATAGGCAGACTGACACACATGGCATCTGTTCGAGGACTATCAATTTCATCTTTATTTGATGCCAGCTATTATCCCTCTAACATAACAGCACCCCTTTCTTTACACAAACCCATTTTACTCCAGTTACATAAACTCAGTTTGGCTCTTCCTAACCCTACAATATGGTGCCTCGGGGTAGGGAAGGTACATTACCAACACTTCAAACGATTAATTAAGGTTGGGTGCTGGTGTAACGGACAGCTTACCTTTGTCAGGTGTGAGGGTTATGTACCTAGCCATGAATAGTAGGACAGGTAAGTCCAGAGGGTATACCCTTATATATGTAAAGATCAAGGTAAAACTAACAACAGGTGGGAAACCATACTATAAGTATATGTAACTGGGCACACTGAGGATACCTCCATTTTGTCCCCATTTTGTCCCATTGGTGACAGCACTGGGTCTACTGAGACTATCAGTTCATTTATACAATAGAAAGTTATTCGACATATCGAGGCAGTATAGTCTGAGCGAACCTGTTAACATTTTAGTTCCCTTCTCTGCCACTGCAACTGCAATCATGGCGCTGTCGTCTGTTATGCACTTATAAATATTATCGGGCGAATTTTCAGACCGAAGTTGGCCAGGTATATGCATCTTGTATGGCCTCTCATGGGATATAAAGCACAGGCTTATTCTGTATTATTAGAGATAATATTGGTAATGCTATACTCTAATTATGTTTGAACATATCGTAGTACACTACTCAGGGGGAACACGTTACAGTGGAAATTGGCTACAGTGTTTATTACGTTATTACTCTACCAATGCCAATGTTATCCCCAGTGTCACAAAAGCAACAGGCTTACAGGGGTTTGTCATGATACATGTCACACTAACATGACCCTAATATGACAGATTGTCAGTATGTATTGTACGCTTTGACAGTATACGCCTGCATGGGCGAATCAATATAAGCCACATTTTAACAAAGGTACTACGGCAGTATGATTATCACGTTAAGTGTATTTTACCATTATAATTATATGTTAATTCTGTCAAATATCAAATTTTGTAATCATAGGTAGTAGGATGACCTTGCCTTTCTTGTATGTTACTTACCCTTAGGGAAAGCATGCAACTCGCCTTTCTCATGTCTGACTAGATATCGTTTGGCATTTTGAATATCTACAATGTATATTAGTTCATTTTTCTTTTGGCTTCAAATGCTTTACATAACTTAAACAGATAGGCTATACCTACACCTTATGAGCTAGGCATACTCTTGCAGAAATGTGACTTTATACATTGTATATCTTACTTACAACAAAGAGGTGTTTATGTTCCTTCAAGTACTTCATCTCAAGGATTATTTATCTATTATACATATTTTGTCGAACCTAACGTGAGTTTGATTTGTTACATTGTCAAAAGTATTGAAGTTGATACCACCAGTATTTCACTTATACACAGAAAATCGAAATGCCCTGGCCCTTAGTCTGAAGTGGCTATCTCAGACTAGTCATAGGGATATTGGTCTGGCATGACTATAAGTGGTATTCACACATGACTGAGGCATAACAACATGACTAATGCCTTATTCAAGAGGACTTACCCTAACATAATTGAAATAGAGAAGACTAAGGTGAGTTGATCAGTATTGACCAACCTGACAATATCAACTAACCTAAGTTGGTCGTGTAGGGAGCCAAAGAACATCAGTTTAGTCCCCAAAAATATTCGTACAAGCATGATCAGAATCGCTTGCCTTCCTTGCATATATCAATTTTGGGGTTGGTAAAAATAACCAACGAATCCTAAAACATATGGCTAACCCTTGATCAAATTTACGACTTTCGCCCGTTTGTTAAGCTATAACTTGACTAACCCTGATACTTTTCTGTTTATAAATTATTATAATAATATAAGCGATTCAAGTACAAATGTATAGATTTTAGGGGCGTAGGAATCACATGGTTTTATTTTTGTTTAAATCTAAATAATTTTCTAAAATATTCTTTTCGTGTTGGGGGGGGGACTTCCACCTCAATCAGCTTTTTCTCAGGACATTATATAGGGGAGGTGAGCAGTGGCGGATCCAGGATTTGGAAAAGGAGGGGGCGCGCCCCCTTTTCTAGGCAAAAGGAGGGGGCGCACCCCCTATTTTTGGCCAAAATCGGGGTCTAAAAAAGACAACTAAACTCTAAACTACAGGCAAAAAGGAGGGGGCGCGCGCCCCCGCGCCCACCCCCTAAATCCGCCACTGGTGAGGGTGAATCAAAGGCATATATGCCCCCTGTCATTCCCATAATATAGGAGTATAATGATGAGAGGGGTAAGGTTTGTGAATCGTGTCTATTTTATCATAGGGGCTTAGCAAATTATCGCAGGGGAGGGGCAGATCTGTGTTCCATACATCATTCGCCCCGTTACATATGTCTTCAATCATATTTAACCCTGTCATTAGCCAGCTATAATGATGATGTAGACATCTGCATATACTACACATAAATGACCCTCCCAAATAGCATGTACAGTATTGATAAAATCCCTTTCGGAATCCCCGTAGAAAGTTGACATATATGTCCATTTTCTCTTAGCTATTTACTTCTCTAGTGATATCTCCTGAATTATAAAGTTTAGATAATTTAGGGTAATTTCCCTAAATAATGTTACTATTTTGCCTATATATTGTCTCAAATGCGCTAACAGAATGAACGCGTCATTCGTATATGTCCAAAATCTCAATTCTTCACACGTGTTTCAATAGGACATGTATTAGGTAAATTGTAAGAAAACTTTAATGTGAGCTAGGGGATATGATCATGCATTCATACTTACATTAGCTGTACTTAGCTGCTCCGTATTAAAGGAATACCAACGAGAATACTTGATATCTCGGTTGTTCACATTTCTCTTTTTCTCGTGGACCATGACAACCTTTAACAAATAAAGGGATTGAATTGAATTGAATTGAATTATATTTATTGGCTGAAAAATCTACATACAATACATTTGAGTTTTTCATTTAGCAGCCAAGTCGCCTCCTGCAAAAGAAGGGTCGGATAGAAAAGAGTTCATGTCATGTCTAGAGATATTTACAGGGTCTTTGTCATAGATATAGTAAGAGTTTCAGCATTTGGTGCATCTACTACACAGGAATTTGCGAGTGTCTTTCAGTTTCTGAGTCTCTGGGGGCAGTCTGGGATCGTTGTTCCACAAGAGGCTTTTCCCTACGCCTTTATGGACATAAGCTATCTACCAGTACATTCCAATACATGTATAACAGTACCTTCAGATGGTGGTAAGGATCCACGTGTCGCACCACTTACTCCTACCTCACCCGTTGATTGCAAGGTCATCTGATAAGAAGCCAAGGTCATGGGATAAGGGGCCAAGGTCAGGCGATAAGAGACAAGGTCATCAGATAAGGGCTTGGTGGTGGTATAGGTACTAACACCTTGCCCGCCCCCTCCGACCCCACCTTTGGTTGGCAGTCAGTAAGGACAACTCCTGTACTGCCACCTGGTGGGGAGACAGGCCATAAAGGTCATTTGAAGGTTATTCCAAGGTCACCACAAACCATCCAGCAGATGTTTTTTTTTTTTACTACAACAAAACGCTGAGAAAATGCATAATTGTCCACCCCTTGTGGAGAAGGGAACTCGGGATAAAGGGGAATTTCTTTACAGGTAGTTGTGAGAGGGTGCAGGATGTGTGTGTGTGTGTGTGAGTGGGGGGAGGGGAGGGGCAGGATATATACTATGTGGGTACGTTCATGCACATCGCTCACTTGCATGAGTTGGGGTAATTTTGGCGGGCGCGGGTAAGGCAGGGGGAGTTAGTGACGGCCACCCAGAAGTTGCTAGCTTCAGGACTTGCTGGGTGGTGGGTGGGAGGGGGTGGGGAGTGCAGGTAGCATAAGCCACTGCCTGAGTTTATCATAGAGGCCACTGGGGATAGCTTCTGGGGCGGCGGCGGCGGTGGGGGCAAAGTAGACATAAATCACAAATAGCGTGTAGGGGCAGAGTGGATGGCCATAAATTATGACTGCCATACTCGGCTCTGTTATTATTCGCGGGTGGGCGAACATTTCAACCTTCGCCTCAACACCCTCTGACAACTGGTTAAGGTATCCTGAATAGCCTTCAATACATTTACCATAGACCACAGGGTATATGTATGTGTACCTTTACAGCTGTGACATACGGTAGCCATGGAACACGTGCACCCCAGTCATCCCCCCCATTGTCCAATACATAAACCGACTGCCTATACCAGCAGAAGACAAGTTAAAGAATGAAAGAAATTCAGCACTATGAATAGGGTGGGGTGGGATGTAGAGAGAATCCAATGAAGTCTTCCTTGATTGTTAACCCCCCCCCCCCCGGCCCATCTCTGTTCTACAAGCTGTGTGATATAGTGCTCATCATTGCCACACTCCTAGTTGGCAATCTCCACTCGGTGTTTTACTGCGCCAAATCCCGTGTCTGTCTAGGGAAGGCATTTACAAATACAGGTCCAAACTAGTACAAATTACATCTATATAGATGTAGATAGGCATTGGAGTTTGATTGCCTAATGTCGACAATGCTCTATTTTAAACTAATGCAATGAGATAAGAAAGTATCGTAAGAGGCATAACTTTTTTTCTATAGGCATACAGTGGACATGAAATTATAAACTCGGATAGAAGCTTAAGTCAAGAAACGAATAATGAAACATAGAAAATACAAATTTTCCATGATATTAAATTTTGTACTCTTGTGTCAATCAAATAATCATTAAATGGCTAAAGAAGATGTTCTACCGGAGCCGTTTAAAAACGGGGGGATGTGCTCGATTCAATTCGCTTGTTACTGTCGTATTTGGGGGAATCTAATGGCTTATACCCCCGATGAACATGGAATGATCGGCCATGTTGGAATCAGCGCTTTATAGGTAATTCGTCTGATATAGTGGAGATGATCCATAAGAGACTCACGCCATAAACGGAGATCAGAATTCACTCAGATATGGAGAACCGAGAGGTATACGGACAAATAAACAACTCTCCTGATCTACAGAGTACATGTAATGCCACTGATCTGCCTGGAATGCCGTCTTTGCGAAATCTTTTTCAACATGCAGGACATTCGGTCCTGCAGTTTGCCAATTTTGCAGGACCTGATACATTTCTGCAGGACCGGATACCAAAATTCTTGCATACAATTTATAATAGGGTCATTTTATTACATCTAATGCTAAAAGAAAATGACATTACACTGCCTAGAATATTAGGATGTACTTTCCTTGGAATATTTGAAAAATTCTTTCAGTTCTGAAATGCCCAAAATCTGCAGGACATCTGGTCTGGCTCATTCTGCCGGCCCAACGCCATTCTAGGCGGATATTGCCACTGTCCGGCAGAATTAGGCAAAGACTGGAAATGCCGTCCCATCATCACCGGTGCGGAAGCAGCCTGTACTATCACCAAGTAAGAAACACTACAAAATCACCTATACATACACTGTTAAATAGATGTTTAGGATTTAAACACTAAGAAACTATATGATTAGGATATAAACATCAAAATCAATCATGTGTTTAGACATTTGATGAACATATGAAAGGAGTGCACAAATTGAGTTAATTCTGTCAATAGAAATGAGTTTCGTTCTATAATAGGCATTATACCTGCATTATATATTATATACTCTAGTATATTCCAGATAGTGTGGATCAGTTTAGTACAGTTTACTTAAACATATGTGAGCAGCCAAGTAGAAACGATGACCCGTGAGCACTGCACAGGGAATCCTTTCCGCACAGCTGCAGACATATTTGATCTAAATACCTAAACACTAGACTTGCACATGTTTAGCTGTTCAGATATTAAATACATAATTATACTCCACCAGGTGGCAGTCAAGTTCACGAATGAACTTACACCACACATTCATAAGATAATCCCTGAATAATAACCATTGAATCATATTATTTAAGAAATTAAAACATGGGAAACTGTGGTTGACATTACCAAAAGGGAAACTTTATGATTTGCAGTGTATATTATTATCAATATTTATCAATATCAGATAAAACCACTAGGAACACCCATCCTATGGGATACAAGAAAGTATATAACGATGCTTATCCAACCTTCTTCCCTAGGCTCTATGTATGTACCTCAGAATGTTTCTTTTTGCAGGGAGTGAAGAGAGTGGGACAAACTGGCCAAACATTTCGATCATGACTGCCACATTTCCTTCAAGCGATATCGACAATATTGATAGAAATTACAGTCAATAATCAGACCATTCTCAACATTCCCAAGGGCGACATTGATAAGATAACATGTTTATTAGGATGCTATGTTTTCACATTTTTCTTTATGACCGAAGTAACGTTTAAAAGTTGTCTGTTTAATTTTTCCAAATGTCGTCAGATCGTCCCTAAATGTTGTCCAATGCTTCCAAATATCTGCTGCTTTTTTCTCATACTTGAAAAAAATAACTAGCGTAAATTGAAGCAGACATCCTCAGGTGTTCCTCGGACCCCAACCCCTCTTCCCTCCCACCCCTCAGGTGTTGGCCGTCCCTACCCCCTGCAGAACTAATGGCAAAATGACGGCCGCCACAAAATGACTTCATCAAACACGTGCACAAAGTGGGGGACGGTGTGGTGTGGCTGACTGTAATTAGGAATCATCACAGAGTGGTTATAGGAGGACAAGGGGTGGTGTAGGGGGGGGTGGGGGTAAAGAGGGGGTGACGGTAAGTAAAAATTGGGAAGGGCCGAGGATGATGGTGGTGGATTAGAGTTTGTAATGGGTGTGGGAATATTCTCAGGTATATACATAGAGCCTAGGGAAGAAGGTTGGATAAGGAAGGACGGGAAGGCTGTCATTCTCTGAAGAATATATATTATATACAGGCAGTTGGAAATGGCTATGGATATGGCATAGGAGATCAGAGATAGAAGGAAAGTCCTAAAAGGTGAGCCAGGGAAAAGACACGGATGAGTTCTGGGGATCTTGTGCATGGTGGTAGGTGGCCTGGTTGACTGCAATCTATGTTAGATGGTATAATAATTATTATTATTACCCCTTCCTCATCATTCCCTTCCAACTGCACAGATATTTTCTAGCTTCCTGTCATTTCAAATTTCCATTTTATATCATAGACTCATTATCCAACTATAAAGCAAGA
Source organism: Harmothoe impar (assembly GCA_947462335.1). NCBI lineage: Eukaryota > Metazoa > Annelida > Polychaeta > Phyllodocida > Polynoidae > Harmothoe > Harmothoe impar. The sequence goes on from OX381708.1 coordinate 39,935,134, forward strand.
CTGCAGAGAATTTACTGCGGTCATATTTCATGCATATAAACCATGGACATGTGGATATGACATGCAGTGGGGATAAAATGACAAAACCTATATACTTAAATGCTATATTTATCATACAGAGGAAGATTAATATTTTCCGAGGTTCGTTTAATCACTGACTTTATGAACCATGTATGAGTGAAATGTGACCGTTGAGTTCAGCGGTTATAATCATCATGTAACCCTTATCATATGATAGATTATGATAGTTATACTGGGGGAGTTAGTGTATATTTCCCTTCTTCTACCAGATTATCACACTATAGGGCACTAGAAACACCCAGTGGGCACAAAACTCAGCTCAGCATTGAATCAACGTTGAAACAACATGGAATCAACATTGACAACCACTTATCAATGTTGATTCAATGGTCTGTGCCAATAGGCCTGTACAGACATATAAGCTCATTACTTTGAAGACAATAACATGTTTTCCACTACTGGTGTGTGTAGGGGGGGGGGGGTACTACACTGATATTCCTTATGCTAAAAAACTGCTGACCAACTTCCTTAGTCATTTTCCTGGCTCCCTATACAACCAACTAACCTTACAATACAATACAATACAGTCTATGTAATTTTGTTGTTTAGTACATATACCATACTTATCATAATCACTGCTGCAATACCCATCTATGGAATTGAGGACATGAAGAAAGGTATTGTATTTGAGACTCAAGTTACTTAAAAGACAGTTTGGGAATACTTATGAAAAACATAAAAAGTCAGCCCTCACCTCCTCGGATTTGTGAGGAAACATGTCCGAGGAAGCAAATTATCTGAGGAACAAAGTCTAAATATAATGAACCATATAAAAGCATTTGCAAAGGCTACGATCCGATTCACAGACAATTCTTTTGCATTGGTTGTCTCAAATTCAAGTTAAATAAGCATAATCAAAAGAAGTTGGATAAACGTCCATGGATACCAAGATGGACTGATTGAAGCTATTCTATCACAAACTTGCTACTATGTCTCTTATACTTGACAGCTTTTGATTTATTTGGAAGCCCTCATCCCAACGGGACAGTCTTCCGAGCGCCATATTTAACTACAGTGCTCCGCAAACTTGACCTTATACGGTCTCCTCTGGTCCTGGATGCGTAACTGGATTAATGCCTAGCCATTTCTTTCCTTCTCTCCATTAGGCCTAAAGCTGTTTCTTACGTTTTTTTTTGTCCAGCATTTCAGCTTTATATTCAGTATGTAGGGCTGCTATACTGATTTGTATCACTCTTGCCTAGGGACACGTTCTTTGCGCTTGGTTCTGCATGCGTCACAATTTATCCAGTTCTCTCTTATTTTCAAGACCGGTGAAGAATGAGCAGTATTCGACAACTGGTAAGACCATTAACTTATAAATAGCAAGACTATTATCTTCAGACATTCATTTGTGCAAGTTTCCTAGCTTGTAATTCTTATTTCCTAGACTTTTCTTCACTCTGTTTACATGTGATCTTATGGTTAGACGACTGTCCAATACAAATCCTAGGGATTGGCCACCTAGATACATTGACAGGGTCGTTCAGACAGTAGCTCCTTGTGCTACACCCAAAGAACATGGTATTTACAGTCATGTGGTTGTCCATATTCACCACATATTTAAACAATTTAGGTCATCCTTGAGTAATTGTGACGTGGTATCAACATTATCATGGGAAACATATAATATAAGGTCATCAGCGTACAGAGTGTATTTATAGTTCTCAATTTTCTCATCATTTATCTAGTACAAACAATAGTGTTTTAGAATTTTAATGATGAGAGTAGGGTGGTGCACAATGTCAAACGCTTTACAGAAATCTGCAACAGTATTTTTTCCATCATCTCTTGTCTCAAAGAAGTCTTCAACTACTCCATCTGATGTGCCACGCTCAGGGCGGACGCCAAAGTGCTTCTTATACAGAACTGCTTCATTTTCGAGGTGTTTGGATAGAACTTTGTGAATACGCTTTTCCGGCAACTTGTCGGACAGAGGTAGCAAGGTCATGGGATGCCAGGTCTTTATACATTTCAAACTCTCCTCTTTAGGTATGGGGACTAGAAAACATTTAGACTAAGAAGCAAGGAAGACTCCTTGGTCAGTTTGGCACATTGCATGAGTATGCGTCAACTACACCAAGTACACATTATATTCGGCATACATGCATGGTGTGTGGCACAGCTGTGGATCGCTCCTCTAGGAGTCGGGTTGAGAAATTGGCAAGGGATCCACTGATGCAGTTTCATTCACTATTGAAACGCCACTAAAGCAGGCCTGATCCCCTGATCTGACAGAGCAATGTTCCCAGAGCCAAAAGTACAAATCCTGCAGCAGTGGCAGGGGCCAGCGGTCGGCTGAAGTCATCGTTGGTGCATTCTGCCGTCACAATTGGGTCATTTACAAACTTCTCCAATCGGTAAACGGCCACTTTAATGTCTGGAAGGACATCCGTTTGCCGTGTTCCTATGGCTACCCATGGGCCTGTCAGCAGCCTACCTAAGAAACCCAGGGCACTGGGTTGTGTGATGATGTGTAGATCTGCTAATATAATTCATAAGTCCCGGTCGTAAGTTATGTGTTGTGGAATACTCACAGGCACTCTAAAACAGGCCCCTACAATTCAGTGAACACACAGGCAATGTAGAACAGGATAATGAAGCCTATTTCATACATATAATTATAATTATAGTACTTCACCTTTTCAGTCATACGCCCGAAGTTCTGTAACCAGACTGGATCTCACGTTATATATGGTGTCGACCGCAGCAGGGCTATTTTCCTATACCTTGCTCTGGAAAGAACAAAGGTGTAAGAGATTAGAACTTATGTCACATACTATCATCAGTTTATTTTCCGGAATACATACCATATGATACATGTATATTCCCTTAGTTACTTAGTATCAGCGTAAAAAATCTCATCTATGTGATTCTTTGGCACAGCAAAGCAGAGCAAAATCCCATGTATACGTATGCATCTACAGTGTTAGATAAAATGCTATCGTCTCATTTTCTGGAATATACATTATACATTGTGATTATTCTCTTTAGTTTTTCAGTATCAGCGTCGAAAAGGCCAAAGGGCATATTCTGTGCAGTAAATAACACCGAATAAGCCCACCCCCTTCAATCTATGTTCCAGGCCACCCGACCCGAAACAAACAGACTTCCTGTGACTCTTTGGCATAGCAAAACAGAGCAACATTTTATGCATCCGTATACATGTACAGTGTTAAATATAATAATTTATTTTCCCAAGCAAATGTAGTTTTCTCAGTATGTGAACAACAGGAAACCCCAAGGTTCGCGCAATATGTGTGTTGAACAACTATAATGCTAATTCTGGGAAGACGCGGCCTGTGTATTAGTAAGTGAGTACAAAAGTTGAAAATGCAGCTTGGTTCTCGCCTCACAACCCCAACCAGTGCACCATGTGATGTTCATGTGAATGGCAAAGATGACAAACATAAAAAGTCTGGTCATTGATGGCTATATAGTTTATACGCTAAGTGTACAACACGAACTCTTCACTTCAACCAGTGAAGGTGCCGGTGTCGTAGCTGATGTGTAGCGCCATCTAGAGTGTACAGTGGGACTATTGACTACAGTCGGCCCTCACTTCCTCGGATTTGGTAAATATCTGTGTAAATATAATGGAATGTATAGGAGTAGTTGCCAGTCAACTGTCCGAGGAAGTGAGGGATCCGAGGTAGTAATTGTTCGAGGTAGTGAGGGTCGACTGTGCATAATATAAGTGTTTGTAAGTCTGTAAACGATCAGTTCTGAATGCAGAATATCAAATCAATATGTGTACAGTAGATTACGAATGATGTTAATGGTTAAAAGATGCAACATATTGCCTATCATTCTGGCCACTCAAAAAAAAAAGTTGTTTCTCATCACCGCGCGCATCATAAAATTCGTGATATGAGGAAAACTTTTATTATTATTTTTTTTTTTTTTTACATTTTTGATGAAAAATGTGTTAAAATTGAGGAATTATTGACAAATTTGGTATCAAATTAAAGCTTATGCTGTCAGTCATGCAGTCAGCTAGGAATAAATTGCATTAAAACAATTTTTGGGGATGTTTAAACACTGAAGTACTAAAACATGAAAATTGATCGCGAAAAGTCTACATTTTCCTATATACATGTATTTAGGTTCAAGCAAAAAAATAAACGCCCTCGTCATATTTTTCACTGCTTGGTGATGAGAAACAACTTTTTTTTTGAGTGGCCTTTATATGATTTGTGATCCAAACTATCAAACATTCGGCAGACGCGATTAGTAATCCCATAGAGATAAATAGGTACGTCTTGGTAATACATACCGAGGAATACGTACGGCATCCAAATTTATCAGGGCTACCATCACTACAGGACAACACTTTTAAAACAGCATGTGCGATTAAAGTTATTTAAGTCTGGCACTAATGAGATTTACGCTTGTTTACTTCTATTAAGAATACAACCCTTTTGATTTTATGGCATTTGCAATGGCGTTTGTTAGGATGTGTTTTCAGCCTTTTGCTAATGGATGGCATCTGTCTGTTCAATACATTACCTTTATATTCCCAATACCAGAGATACCATTACCTACCCCATCCTGACGGTGTCGCGTCCGAGTCGCGTCTGAGCTGTGCCGATGTCGCGTCCAGGAGATTTAGCCCAGGAAGGCCTCAAGGTATAATAAAGGCGGATCAAGCTAATTTTCTCTCAAAAGATACCTAAAATGGTAATGATGTGCATATAATTTATACAAAATGTCAGAAGAAGACGCAAAGCCTCCCAAATGCTATAATAAAAGTAATGAGTAGTACATACTTAACCTGAGAATTATATGCTAACAACTATAACTTATAAGTTGCTCATCTTTTAACAACAGGAGGGGGTGGCGGTGAGTTAATGCATGCACGAGTGTGCGAAAATCTTTTTGCCCCCCCCCCCACCTTTCCAGGGGTTGAAATAGTGTTGCCCCCCCCCCCTCACATTACATCAAGCCGGACCTGTACCCTGATACAACTGTGGGTACATCGGAGAGTGCACCAATACATTCCATAATGGATGCTTACTTCCTCAGGATAACCTAAAAGAAATACCAATCAAGCAATTAATATTATTTGAATGAGATGTGCTTATATATTCCTACAGTTATATGTGCATGGCACTGGCAGTAGGCCATACCATCGCCTAAACAATGGACATGTATGTCATGTATCCGATATATGAAGTTGAAGTGGATTATGGGATTATGGCCTCGCTTCAGAAATCATTAGTCATTGATGACCATTATACATATCACAAATTTGGACAATGGATTCACACATACAAAAACGGATTTGTATATGGGTTGGGCCAATTGCACTAGTCGACTTTGAAGTCAGTGTTGGTACCCGGTGTTGGTACCTCATGGTTGGGGTGAGATTTGGTTAATTAGGTGAATTCCGGTGTGGGATTTCTACAGGTCCCTGTGCTTAATTACAGACCAGGGGTTATTCTTGACCCCCCAACATCGAAGCTCTCCTCCACACAAACCATCCTCCCCAACAATAGAACCCTCCAGGCCGATACCATCGGCACGTGGCTTTAATTGTACGGTAAACATGTGCCATTAACGGCCCAACTTGCTTGTAAGGCGCTCTGTGATTGGCAGAAATCAGCCACGCCCACTCTACCAACGACCTTATAATTGCTGTGATTGGTGATCTTTGATGGGAGGCTTTCAAGATCATTGTTTCCAAGGAGATTCTCATCTCGCAGGGAAACCACCGGTCTGACCAACCATTTTACCCCTTTCATGTGCAATAATAGGAAGAGCCGAAGGCGGTGATTGGACGCAGGTGGCCCTGTTGTTTCGGCCGTTGTCCACCAGGTGGCAGTAGCGAGGTGCGAGGAAGTCAAGATGGTAAGAGGTGATAGACCTTACATGCTAAGGTTTCATTGAAGAAAGTTCAGAAGGAGCGGAAGCCATCACTTTTACCAGATAGAGAAATGAGAAGGGCCATCCAATTTTTAGTATCAATTAATATTACATCATGTTACACTGCTAATGATTATATGGGACCGGTGGTCATGCAAATAACCCGATATCCTAATAGGTGTAAGGTTATATATGCATCTGATCTCCATATAGACATTATAGTAAGGTACATGTACGAAGCATATATAGAACCAATAAAATGACATACACTATGGGGGAGAATTCAATGGCAACGGAAAGACCTGATCTTAAAAGCAGTCAGGGTAGATTAGAAGAAAAAAAGCAGTGGGAGATTACACTTTATACAGAAGTGACATCACAGTCACGCTGTGATACAGAAGTGACATCACAGCGATAATTAGCAACTTATCATTAAAATGATAGTTTAATAACAATTGTCTCAATCTAAATCGCCATAAGCCTTAGCTAACGTTGGTCATTTTGATCTGTATAGTCTGTGTTTGTGTGTGTGTATGTATGTGTGTGACAATGGGTGAAGTGGATCTGAAGTGGACGACACAGAGCCAAAATACATGTATAATGCATAAATATACGGGCACGTGGTGTTTCTTAAGATACTAATAAGTAATCTCCAAATCCAGGATCTTGCAAAAGAAAAACAGAAAGAAAAGATCTGGTTATAATTATGTACACCATGCTTTTATTTCGCCGAACATGGTGATAAACATTGATAAGAGATACAACGATGGGTGTGCACCCCAATTCCCATCACCCAGGTTGAATATAGTTATGTTAGTTATTTGTCACCATGTTCAAGCAGGACAGCATGCATAAATACAAAACTTCCTCTCGAAGAATCTAACAGAAAATATCTGAGGAGCCAATTTTCTGCCATGGTTGACTGTGCTGTACTATATTATGTCTTATTGTCCACAGAGGTCTGGAGGTGAGGGGCAGCATCACGGGGCAGCATGCTTGTCCTTGATACCCCCGAGACCCCAAATTAAATGACCATTTACCAGTGCTGTTTACCTACCACAATATGATTCCCGTCCCTCCACATTAGCCATGGGCAGATCATTTTTCACAAGGGTCAAGCAAAGCATGGGCCACCCCTTTGCCCCCAGAAATACCCCTTCAAACGGTGGACATGGGACCAGCGCTCACGGCCCAATGCCTGAACCTCTTTGATGAGCCTGGTCATGGGGGGAGTGAGGGCGGAGAGGTGGCCAACAAATGAACAAGTGTGGTGCATTGGAGACAAAAGACAGAGGTTGATGTGCACAGAAAGGGGCTGCATATGGTGTGTGGTGTGGAGCCTGGCCAGCTTTATTCCATGGCTGGAGTGAGTGTTGGTGGGCAAGGGGTGGGGCTTGGGGTCGCAGTAGCGGCTCCTGAAGGGGTTTTGGTTCTTGGGCCGGCCGCACGGGGTCAGCACGGGACCACTGAGGCATGCGCAGTGAGGACATTGCACCTCCGCCGGCTGACACCAGGTGGAGTGGTGAGAGGGGTGGGCACAGGTCCAGCCCTCCTAACAGAACGTCCGGCGACGTGCTCCACTGACCCTAAAGCCTAAAGTCCAGCCTCAAGTTGAGCCTAATTAGAAGGCTAGGACCTGGCCGCAGAAAGCCAAGTCGCCTCCTCCAAATGGTTCACCAGGACTAAGGGACGGTATAAGGTGGTCAGGTGCAATGGCTAGGGACAGGGACACCTGGCAGCCATTGTACACACACCAACGTCACTCTGACGTTCATTATGACGTCGGCCATGACGTGCCTTTTGTCACATGGGCACTGAGCAAGGTCACGGCCAAGGTCAAGCTGTCCTTGACCCCTGGTTTTGGCGCCACCTGGTGAAAGTGACAGTAATTAGAGTGAAATCACATCCTGGTAACTCTGTCACCACTGACCGTTACACGGTGACGTTTCTCCCGTTAGAGGGCTGTGTTTGGGAGTGGGGTGAGTGGGGATTGCGGGGTTATAGTAGGGGGGGGGCATTTGTATCTTGGTTATCTTACATCAGAAAGGGACCAAGACATATCGACCTATCCAGTGTCTTAATATGAAAGTAACTGTGTGCAACTGTTTGGGGGCCAGGGGGTGGGGTGGTTAACAGGTTGTAAGTCTGTGGACATTGCACTTATATAAGTCCATGTAGTTTATAGGAGTTGTAGGAAACATAAAAACAAACAGCCTGAAATTTAAACTGAATTTAACGTGATGAGACTCATGGGGAGAACGTATGCGATGGTGGGGGAAGAAGCCTGGGCTTGGGGGCACTAGGTATATTTAGTATGTATACACGATGTGTGCGGCTGACATGGATACTCTCTTTACATAATTGCACTGACAAGGGTCCACTTTCCAAGAAAAAAAAAATCTGACAAATTCCAGTTTCACGAAAATCGCATTGACATGAGTTTTCACTAAAATGTCGGCATTTCCACAAAAATCACCCAGTTTCCCCCCAGACGTATCAGGTTTTGTCCAAAGGACTTTTCATTATATTTTCTCAAACCTGGTCTATTTAATTGCCTTTCATCTCAAACCATGGAGCTTTTAACCAAAAATGCCCATGACGGAGTAATGTTTGGGGGTAAAAATTGCCCTAAAAAGATCACGGATTGCCAGAGGTCTATCCACACACTCCCCCCGAGTGCAAAAAGCATCTGTGGACACTATATTAACTGGTGCATTAATTAGTGTAGAGTGTGAGATAAAAAAATATGTCATCATTATATTATGGACATTGATAAACTCACAGAATATTAATAAACTCAAATCAATAAGAACCCTAAATCGAACCACTCATTTGGTAAGAGTGCTTCCCCTTTCACACAATCATCTGACACATGTCATAATTTATTCTACCTGGCAGCAAACAATGTATACATAATGCCAACATAAGGAAGGGGTGAGAACCAAATGAGTTGTGACATTGGAATTCCTCTATTTGACACCTGCACACAGGCATCCTGCCTGAGATGTTTACCCAGAGCTGGCCTCTCATCAGGAGGGAGCAGCTTAGTCCTGTCACATTCCTAGACATAATCATATGGCGTGGGAAGGTATCCAAGACCCCCTTAGTGTTGGTAGCAAGAAATGTTTGAGGATATTTGCCTGACAGGCAAAACTGCGAAAAGCCCATGGCAATGTTAGGTTCACCGTTAATTCTGCTTAGGCTACCCTGGGCATGATACCGGTGTTTTAATTGAGTCATAGTGAGACCTCACTTAAATCTACAATTCTTTGAATGGGACTTCAGTTTTCCCTTCCGAAATAAAAAATAAAAAATATTCCAGACCATTGGCAGTCCCTCCCCTCCCCCCTTGACACATTCCATCCTTAACTACTTAACTGTAAACGTAGATATTTTCGCGCAGCTAAATTTTCGCGCACCTAGCACATGAAGGCATTTTCGCGCAATCATATTTTCGCGCACCTGCAATCAGGTGATCTTCAGCTACATGTCAGTTTTTACGGTTTTCTAATCGGACAATTATTAAGGATTTTACAGCCCAAAATGATTGTTCAAATATCTTTTTGGGGGGTCTGAAATTCTTCTATCGCAGAAATAAATAGCCCTTATGTTTGTTGCGATACTCACATATAGGGCATAGAATTCTCATTATATTATGTTTCTTTATGCTAAAAGTGGCCAACATAAGGTGTGTGTCTTTATTTCATGTGGAGAAACAAAGTTACTATGCTTAAGTACTAAAATTGCCGTTCTCCACACCCCCGTGGAGAAACTGATGCTCATTCTCCATGGCCTGTTTCTCGACGATAATAGCTATGAAACCGATCTTTCAATGTATATTTTAATCAAATTAATCAAGAATTACATAAAATAAATACAGAGATCCACTCTAATCAGTCTGAACTCCTGGTTTCTTCACGAGTGGTGCATTGGATCGCATCACAATGCAATGCACAATCCAATGCACCACTCGTGAAGAAACATGTCATTCAGACAGATTATCGTGGAACTCTGTCTATGTCTTTGGGTGAATCTACCCTAGAGTGCCAGACATCATTGGAAAGCTAATTTTTTGTGCAAAATTTTCGCGCACATCATATTTTCGCGCACACACCTATGTGCGCGAAATGCGCGAAAATATGTACTGAGCGAAAATTAATACGTTTACAGTAATCAGATCGTCTCGCGGAAGCAGTACCATGCATCCACAGAACCGTTAGCATTGAATATTATAATTAAGTCAAAGTGTGGAATTAAATGACAGAACTAAAGGCACTCGGGGTATAAGACTATCATCTGCCTTTTACAGATGTATCTTCATGCCCGCTTCAGTCACCATCTTACCCGTGTGTTTAACGTGACATGGTGCTTGTTACGTGTCACAAATCATGATTCACACATTTCTTGCACAAAATCAAATCAGCGTCACAACGGGTCCCCCCCCCCCCGCCCTTTGCCCCTGCCCTTTCACGCAGAAAGGACATCATTTTGCCAACATTATATCGGACATTCAATAAAAGTTCATTTTGTTTAGGCTTTATCGATGAAGGAACCATTTTATATATGCATGTACTAAACCCCCTGAACTCCATATATACCCCCCCCCGACCACCCCCCCCCCCCCCCACACACACACATACTATTGTCTCCTGAAGTATGTGTGTATATTGAAAAGTCCCCCTCCCTTCTGTGAATAAAATGCCCTCTTCCTTCATTAAAAAGAGTAGTCTATACATTTAAAGTAAAGGCTGGTTGTGTATAGGCGGACAAGGTCAATGACTCGGCCGTGGTCTGGAGGTGGGCAGAGGGGGGGTCACCTTACAAGGTGTGAGGAGTAAGTGGCTGGGTGAGTTGAGGGGAATAAAAGGCACCAGATGTAGCCGTTCTGGTGTGGTTTATGAAGACACCAAGGCAGTGAAAGATGAGCTGACTCTGCACAAAGTGTGTGAATTAGATTAGCTGCAGGTCTTCCTAACCCCAGCTGCCCCCTCCCACCCCTCCAACACTACTCACTATGGAGAGGGGTGTGGCCATCCCTGTCCACCAGGTAAACAGCATATTGGTCAGCCCTGTTCCAGCTCTCCCATGGGAGTGGTCAGCCTCCCTAAACATTGTTACCTGGGTGAAACCCTAGCCTCCCCGTGTCATCAGTTAAGGGCCCAGGTCATTAATCGCCTCCCCAGCCCGCCCTCCAACACCCCCGAGGACATGACCAGGCCCTTCCCGACCGCCACAATGAAACAAAGGGCGGCAAACATCCTTCCCTTGTCGCCCTGCACTTCAAAGGACACCCGATCCCACCCCCAGGTCCCTCAGCCCTCCCCTCCCCAACCCCTGAAGCTGGGCTGGCCACTGGTCAAGTGCTGGTCAAGTGGTTAGTCCAGGCTCGGTTGGTTGGGCAGGGAGGCCCACAGACTGCCCCATTGTTTCACGGCTAGGTGATCTATGGGTTCGTGATTAGTGATCAGCCCTGGGGTTGTGATTGGGTCAGTCAGGGGTGGTTAGGGCGGAGATTAGGGGGCAGATGAGGATGACTCGTCTTGACTGGAGAAGACAAACGCTTTTGGGCCTGACGCGCTGTAGAACGTGGGCAGTTTGGGATTTAAAATGCAGGTAAAAGCCGCATTCTCACCAGGGGTCTACATGCATTTTTTTTCTAGTATTCTTCTAGTCAAATAACGAGTGGTATGTCAGTGGCAAGAATTGACTCCAAAGAGGCCTTGCATGCGTGCATGGGCTTTGGGTGAGCTGGGGGGGGGGGGGGGTCTCGATAGGAAAAATCGTACCAATGATAAATAAGAGCTATTTCCAACTCCTTATAACATTCAAGTACTGAGTTCTCGATAGGTAGCACCTGTCCCAGAAGTAATACCATTAGTCAATGGCAGTATACCAATTGTTTAACTACGGGTAATACCCTTGGGTATCATCCAGGAAAATACTGATAATTCCAACCTACATCACCAATAGTAGGCCGATTGCATTAATATGTTCACCATCACAATGAAGTCATCCTGTCGTTTCGACCTTATAAAAGTATTGTATGCCAGTAGTATACAGAGTCAGAGTGCTGGTTGGGTTCTGGGCCAGGGTTGAATGGTTTATTAAAGCAAAGTTCTCACCAAGAGTCTACCAAAGTGTCTGTTGGGGGTTGGTCACAATAGGGATCATGCGTATACATGTCCTAATATCGCAATCCCCTCTGCCCGAATCCCCTCTGCCTGGAGTGTCTTGGTACAAGAACTCCCCAACCCAGCCTCTGGTCCTTTAAGGGTTGCATAGTGCCTTGGTTTACTATGCCCGTTATTATGCCTGCATGCAACCCATGTGAGTCAGGACTGCATTTATGCATCACGTCGACCCTTTGGGAGTGTATCAACCACGCATGAATGCAGCCCTGGTGATGTCACTCGCCAAGGCTGCACCCATGCACTCTGGCGATAATGAGAATGGTGAATTAGATGATAACTCTGCGGCCCTTAAAGGGAGAACAGCCAATCCCCATCTCAACCGTCATTTATAGCCAATATCCAGCCACAGAAACATGCATGCTGGCACCATTCACAAGCTATCACTAGCTGGCCACTTCTATTATTAACTACCTTAGTCTCCCACATGGCTTCCTCTTTGTCCTGTGGTCAAGCACTGACCACAGCCCCTCCTCACGTCCCTGCCTCACCCTACACCCCCTATAAAAGTCATAAACATGTCGTTCTCCATGTCTTTGTCTATATTTTTGTCTTAAGCCACCCTCGGGCTGTTGGCGTTCACAACGTCATGAAGACACGGACGTGATAACAATAGACATGGTGGTAAAACACACACCCGGCTACCACAGGGGCATTGGGTTGTAACGGGTTGACCATTCATTACAGACATGTTTAGATGGAGCATGGTAGGCTATGTTGGAAAGGTGGTTATACCTACTCAATTTGATTTATTCTAAAAACATTATCATTAAAATGACATTGGCCAATTGTCATGGCATTTGTTCTTGAAATAAGGATGATCTGCGTGGCCTAGTCAGGGTGAAAGAACCACTAAACACCCACGTTGTAAGTAAGGTTAGATGTCTGTTGTTATCATTGAGAGGGAAACAAACTGTTCCATGAGCAAGAAGTTCAAATACTGAAAGGTTGTGATGCAGTATCCGATAGAACAAGATGGTGTGGGAGTTGCTCATGAACAACACACATGCTGCTCCCCGAACCCGCTCATAAGGTCAAACAAAAATCTTGTTTAGGGCCAACTAACCGTACTCAGTTTCTTTTATGCAATTTCTCAAAAGATCCCCGATGTTAACAGTTTTAGGATTTACAAGAAGTACTTGCATTTTGAGAACAGTAGTTAAAATAATCCGACCAAGCTTTTGGTGGCATAGAGGGCCTACCTGTGAGAGTAGGTGTGCGTGTGTGTGTGTGTGTGTGTGGGGGGGGGGGGGTCACGCACTACCGTCTGGTGGTCAAGTCATGTGACCAATCATGTGACGTTTCACTTCAATAAGCACTGACCATGATTTTGTCCCCTGCGCCCCACACCCCTTCACCACTTGCCCCTCCCCTCTCAACCTCCCCTCTCCAAAATGTCCCCACTCCATTCACCCGACACGTGGCCGTACTGGCCACAGTGTTAAAACGCCTGGCTGAATCTGTGTCCACTAGTCATCAAACACCCATAAACCCTGGGTCCCTTTCTTTGCTTTTACAACTTATTGACCCTCCAAGCCCCACTGGTTCCCAATGTGGCAGCTGGGCAGGGAGCAGGCAGTGGACAATGAGGGGCCACTGGGCGGCAAGGGTTACAGGGGTGAATGTGGTGTGGGCTAATTTAGTACAATTTAGATATCTGCACTGATAAGGGGTAGGTCGCTGAGGCCTAGGTGTTAAGCACCTGATCAGTGATCACGGACTCACACCTTGGTATCAGATAAGGGGTGGTATAGTGGGGGGATACAGGTGTGGACTCCCGTGCATGGAGTGTGCAGTCAGAGTGTGAGTAGTATAGGAAATGATGGAGAGAGGGCCGAAAAAGGAACCAACCACTTCACGGTCTAGTACCCAAAGGTGGCCACTGATCCTTATCCAGGTAAACACAAGATATTGTCACAAACTATGAGTATGTTATGGGGGTTGAGGAAGTTCCATCGGGTAATTACTAGAATAGGGAAATATATAATACAAATTATATTTCACCATGTATTGACCTATTTCAAAGAGCTTATTCTAGGGTAACTGCGCGTGCGGGGGTACTGGATATATGTATGGATTTTTGTATTTTTTCCATTACTGTTTGAACCTATTTTTTAACTTCTACCTATAGAACGAATATTATAGGATTAATTCTAGACCATAAGGCTCAGTCAATCAATGCTGTTTCTAGTCAATACCTATGGGAGTATTTGTTTACGTTGTGCGATTTTCCAAACAGTTAGTCTATTGATGTTGGTATATGCCCACTCGCCTTCTCCAAGGATGATTCACGTATGTATGCTATATATATATCGATCGGGGGCTCTGCCCCCACACCCCCATTTCTTTCTATCGTTTTTCCGTTTTATTTTTTGAAGCTGTGACAGAACTGTAACTGAATCCATTTCCCTCTAAAGAATGGGACGATTATAGAGAAGAGGGGGAAATCTAGAGAAGAGGGGGGAATCGAGAGCAGAGCTTAAGATTACAGGGAAAATGGATTTTTAAGACCACAGGTAAACTGGATGATATAGAATGATTAGCAGTGGTAACAAGTTTGTTGATTGTAACTCGATTTATACTGGTCAATATCGTACATGTATGTATGCCATTTATGGACCATATCTTCTCAGAAGAACATGTCAGGGTGAGGTCACCAAAGCTGTGGATGGGATCATTCCCATTAGACACCAGAGGTCATCAACTCATTAAGACCGGCTTGATGCAGCACCGGTGAGTTACTAGAAAAGAGTAGTTACTCCAACATATAGCTAACATACCAGTAGTATAGGGAACAGAGAATATGCCAAAATATGCCCACCATGTGGGACGATGTCCAAGTAGCCCCCCAGGTGGCACGTCAGGAGGCATGAAACGTCGTCATTACCTGGACAACAATTGTCCACCTCCCCCCCTCCCCACACACACTGAAACACACACACACATACACACCGGGCCTTTCCCTATGGCCACTGACATCTCTTCCTGGAGCCAAGATTCTCACACAATAGGGGGTCGTAAAAGTGCCCCTGACACCAACGCCCCCCACCCCTTGTTTCAGGTGTGGGGTCACGAAGGTATAAGGAGGTAAATGGTCCAGGTCGGGATAGGGGTGGGTGGTTAGGAGTTAGAGCTAGGGACAGGCGCTGGGTGGGGGGTCTGTGCCTTAGATAGTGGACACTGCAGTGAAAAGTGGTGCTGCTGATGGTGAGGTGTTGAAACCAGAGGTGCTTCAAGGTGGGTGATAGGTTGATAACACACCTACACTGACACCTATGACACCTGTAGGGAGTCAAGGTGGGCTGTAGATTTGCTTATCTGATCAATAATTCAGTATTCCCAAGGCAGCCCTGTCCACATAGATAACCCTTTAGGCCAAGGGAGAGAGAGAGGGGTTGCATTGAAGGAACCCTGACACAATGCACTGAAACCCCTAAAGTTGCTTCAATAACATATGGATAATTGGGGAGTGATTAATTCTAGCCGATGGTCGTTAAGACAAGGGAATCTTAACAGCTGTTCCAATGAGAATTAATAGATATCAATAGGAATGTTCGCGACCATGCAATTTAGATAATTATATTGACACATCTATCAAATCATATCATTTAAATATTTAAATAGAAACATACATTTTTCTTTCAAATACATTTTGTCTGAGGGGTGTATGAAGGTGACTGCAGTGACTCTACCCTTGCCTCAGGCACCATGTGGCCAATGCTGATGACCACAATCCCACTTCCTCCTGCAGCAGGGGCCCTATGATTGATGCCTAGGGTTGTGGTCTGTGACATGGCTAATGGGTGGCTACCTACAAAATAACCCACCTCTGTGTCATGCTAAGTGACATATCTGTTCAGTGGAATATCCATTTATCACCTGGGTGTGAAGTGGGCCGGTGCAAAACACTTGGTGTAGGATGGGCCCGGTGTCATCTTGGATTGTGTTTTAGTTCTTTGGCTAAGAGGACACACGCATAGTTACTTCTTCAGACTTTAGACTTCAGAGTATACAGTAGTTTACAACACGTACATTCTGAGTAATTTATAGATGCTTGTGTTTCATCTTGGCTTGGATGTTCCTAGTAAGATACGGGTCCCTGCATATCCTGGACATAATGAATTGCTCCTCAAACTTTATCCTAAACCGAAAGTAACTTAAATGACACTGAAGTTTTGACAAAGGTAAAACTCTGAACTAACAGATACTTGGATTTTTAAGAGGATTTTCAACATCAAGAAGCCATGCAGATATAACATTGTTGGAGGGATGTCCTTGTTCCCTCCTTCAACGTTTTTAAATTAGGTTTTGCAATATCAATGTATATCTTAAAGTATGCTAGGTTACAACTCTGAGGCTACATGTATATAAATACGTCGTGTAGTTATAGAAATGAGCATGTACTATTTTGGGGCGTTTCTGGTTCTACACTGTGGTGATATCAATGTTATTACTAGAACATATGTGCCTCCTGGGATTGGACATAATGAAAACAAAGTGAGCCTTAATTATGATAAAGCTGTTAGAATCCAGTCCATGCTCGGACATTCTAAGCCCATGGAATAAGTGCTCACATATAAGTGGTATTTTAACTTTTGGACTCATAATCTGTTCTTATGTTCACCTTGCCCGACCTCGTTAACCTGCTAACATGTCTCAGAAGCCACAAGTGCTCTTATTACCATTCAGCACGGTGTAGAAAGGGGTGCTTCCTGGTGCTACAAGTGTTTCAGTTCACGAATCAAAGACTCACTTTTCGCGTGAAAGACTGGCGTTCTGCCCTCGTGTGCACCTTATGTGTGTATGTATGGTCTCTAACCCCCTCCACCTTCTATTTCTACCCGAGTTCTACCCCCCCCCCCCCCCTTCCCTCACCACTACATCATACCACCTCAAGCTGCCGCCCCTTGTACACCCACACTTCTATGATCTCTGCCTGACTTGGACACAGTCACTGACTACGCCCATTTACACCATTTAGGAGGATCCACGAGCTATGCTCTGTCTCTAGTCTCTTGGTGAGGCCGACCAGCGCAAAGCCTGGTGGTCCAATTAGCAGATGTTGGAGTATATATATGATTCGCAATGTGGTCTCAAATAGTTCAGGGGATTCTGAACCAAGGGTTGAATCTTCTGATGTACTATAAAACGCCCCTACAACGAGAATGGATATTACCAGTACCTGTTTATAATGTGCATATTTGTCTGGTCCCCTGTAAATCATACTGAACTCTCTTCCAACTAGTTGACTCGGACAGATATGGTAAATACTGTCGCCCTACGTACTTCCTTTATCAAAGTAGCAAGTGGAAGTCTGGGTCTATTATACTCCTCCAATTCATTGACCAGCCGCGAAGCTGTCTATCATGGCTCTTCCTGGACACTGGGGCATGGTTTAAACTCCAATTCCATAGACACAGAAAATAGTACAAATCACCTCTCCTCCTTCCCGCATGTCCTTCCGACCTGGGCCTCGTCCAATCCGCGTCCACCACAATCTTCAACTGCAGGACAGTCGCGTCTGTGCACAGGTCACTACCGGTGTCGCAAAGAATGTTCACGGCGGCGAGATTGAGTCGTGAAAAGGCCTGGTTGACTTCAGGAGAGTTCACAGGGTCCAGTGAGGGCTGGGTGCCAGGTAACGTTAGGTGCTTGGTAACTCTGGGACCTGACTGACTTGGCTACAATATTATAGTGTACTCAGGAGTAGGGGGTCGTCAGGTGCAAGGATCTTCTGGTCACCCAGGTGGACGACTGTTGTACCAGGTGACTCCTTTACCTCCTTTAGGAAGTTCCTAAATGAGTTAGGTCCATGAAGATGTAGTTGGGTAATAGTTTATCAGGATGCAGGTGGATCCTAGTGCAAGTTGCTATTCATAGCATTTCACCCCTAGATGTGAGCAAGTGCATAACGGGTTCATGTGCTATGTTTGTATGTACACATCATATAGAAGTCGTAGAGTTAAAGTCAGAAGCGACACATAATATTCTGCTACGAAAAGGAAACACACCTATGGTTGTTTTTGGAAAGTCAAGAGATATTGACAGCAATATATGTATTGTGTTATACTAATTGCATATATTGAAAATGGTTCACATATTGTTAAACTAAATAGAATTAATATTCTTTAAAAGTCCAATACTCTCCTTAAAACGTTATTTATGAATGTACCAATAATGAGAGGCACCGTAAATGTTTTCCTTTCCAAACACATGTTGTTGACTAAGCATGGAATACTGACACGAATATAGTTTAATGGATATGATATACGTAGTCAGAACTGGAGCTGTTGTATTATTAAAGTGCCCCCTATAACTATATTGACATGCCAACTCCTCCTTGTTATGCAAAGATTCCCAGTGCTACCAGAGCTATGCCAATTATGCCATGAAGCTCCCAACAATTACCTTAGAGGAATCACCAGCCATTTACCCTCACCACAAGCATTGCAGTGCACATTTAGGGGTAGATACCCCTTAGGGCTGGTAGCCACAGATATATAAACATACTCCTCTATGTACCTACACCCAAACACCCCACCTGTGTCTGTGTGTGTCTAGTCTCTTCAGGCCACAGGTATCAAAACATCAGCAACAGCTACTGTAACACACCTGTGTGTCTTTCTAACCCCTACACTGTCCATATCTTACCCCCCCCCCCCTCCTACCTGCCTCCCCCTTCCATGCAAGTTGCCCCTTACCCCTTCCTTATGGTCCTGAACGCACGTGCTTGCAATGGAAGAGTCAAGTGTAATTGGTCACTCTGTGTAAGCTGCCATCTTGTCTCACCTAGAACCCCCCCCCTTCCTACAGACCCCCCCTCCTTCCTACAGACTACCAACATGTTCATAATTATGTAGCCTAGACTAGACTTCATGGAATAGGCGAGGTGCTAATCTGTATGTAATGGACCATTTTAATCTGCTCCCCCTGCTATTGCTGTGTTGTCATCAGGCTGATGCAGTTATACTACTTGAGACACAGGGTTAAGAAAGACTGGGAAACTTTATATGACATTATACATGCACTGTGCCCATCAGGACATACACACACACCGGGGAAGGGGGATGCAAGGTCTCTGCAAATATTCGGCCGTGCAAACAGACAGTGCTGCATGTATACCCCCAGTGGGCACACCATCAGGCTGCACCAGCTACTAGTCGTTGCTTGAGTGACTAGTTGCATTGCAACGTTTACTAGTCACTCATGCAACCATCAACCTTTTTGAGCTAGATTGGCAAAATTCTGAGTAGTGCTTATTAATTTATTACTATCTGGTGCATTGCAGTGCTGCAAACGCAACTGCTACTAGTTGCAGCAGAGCAGTGTTTATAAGTAGCTGCAACTTCAGGGCTGCAGAAGCACTGGCTATTAAACGCAGCTAATGGAGAGCTTACTAGTTGGTACAAATTAAGAGCTTACTAGCTGTTCTTTTGACATCGCTTAATAAGAGATGCATTTGCAGTACCTAGTAGCAGGTGCATAGCAGCTCTTATTTATAGTTGCAAATTCAGGGCTGCAGATGCACTGATTATTAAGGGATGGTAATGCAGGGCTTACTAGTATCTGCATTTTAGGTGATTACTAGTTGTTCCATAACAGAGCTTTATAAGGGCTGCATTTGCAGTGTCTAGTAGATGGTGCATAGCAGCTCCTATTAGTAGTTGCAAATTCAGGGTTGCAGATGCACTGACTATTAAGGGATGCTAATGCAGGGCTTACTAGTATCTGCATTTGAGGGACTACTAGTTGTTGCCTGACACAGCTGAATAAGGGCTTAATTTGCAGTACATAGTAGCCGGTGTAAAGCAACTATTATTAGTAGTTGCAGATGCAGGGCTGCTGAAGCACTGGATATTAAGGGCTGCTAATACAGGGCTTAATAGTTGCTGCTTAAGAAAGGCTTATTAACTGTTGCCTAACTATAGCTCTTGCAGTGGCTAGTAAATGGTGCACAGCAGCTTTCATTAGTTGCTGCAAATGCAGGGTTACTGAAGACCATGTGCTTTCAATATCCCCTATTATCACTCATTGTTTTCTCCTGAATGCACAGAAACCACACAATATATTTCAATGAGACATGGTCGTATCATGCTTTACCCCTCCAGTTTTCTATATTTCATATGACCAACAGCTATCTCTGTCTAGATATTTCACAAAATACACATAAACTCAAGTTAGTGTTAATCCCCATAGACATCTGAAAATGAGGATTATAACTTGAATGGGTGTCTAAATATCAAAATCTATCAGTCCATGTGGTGCCTAATAACATATGTGTTAAATCATGAGCAGGATATTCCTCAGTATTTGGGTTAATTGGTGATTTTCCTTAAATATCCACCCAGGGCTGCTATGCACTATGTTATGCATAGCAATTTCCACAGACCTAGATAGCCCTGATTAATGCAATAGAATCAATGCATATGACATCATTTTCAATTTCTTCAAATACTGAATGAACAAAATGGGTTTTTTAATCAATGAAAATCGCATAGTCAACAAGATTGGATGAGTTAGATAGCTTTTAAATTCACCAGACCACTGTTGCTTAACATAGGCTAATAACTGTTGTTTTTGCAGTGGCTAGTAAACTCTTATTAGTAGCTGCAAAATGCAGGGCTGCAGAAGCACTGACTATTAAGGGCAGCTATTGCAGGGCTTACTAGCTGCTGCATAATAAAGGCTTATTAGCTGTTGCCGAGGCATGCATTAGTTGTCAGTAGGTGGCAGCAGTATTCCTTTTTTGAAGTTTTATACTCTTTGAACCTTTTGATATCATTATATTAATGACATATACTAGTCATGTGTGTATCAAAATATGCTAAATATGTAAACATAGAACATACATCAATTGCTAAGACTTAAGATATGCTTAGGCATGATTTATAACATAGATTACAACCAAATTTGATTGAAACACCATTTCTGTGTATAATAGTATATTACTTAGAGGTCATATACTACAGCATTAAATCACACCTTTGACCAGGTTGACTACTAGTGTTGCATTAACCACCAAGTAGTCAACTACTAAGTGATGTATTTGAAGCTCATGATAGTAGCTTATCTTCAGTGACTAATAGCCACTGCATATGCAGCTACTACCAAAGGTTTATTTTGCAGGGCTGCAAAAACCCAACTAGTAAGTGCTGCAAGGTGTTGCATTAGCCACAAAATTAGCCAGCTAGTAGGTGCTGCATTCACAGTTCTTAATAGTAGCTGTACTTGCAGTGACTAATAACCACTGCATAAGCAGCTACTACTAAGGGCTTATTTTGCAGGGCTGCAAAATCCCAACTAGTAAGTGCTGCAAGGTGTTGCATTAGCCACCAAATTAGCCAGCTAGTAGGTGCTGCATTCACAGTTCTTAATAGTAGCTGCACTTGCAGTGACTAATAACCACTGTATAAGCAGCTACTACTAAGGGCTTATTTTGCAGTGCTGCAAAAACCCAACTAGTAAGCGCTGCAAGGTGTTGCATTAGCCACCAAATTAGCCAGCTAGTAAACGGTGCACTCGTTGCAGGGAGATGGCTACTAGACGTTTAGTAGGTGGTGCTGTGCCCACTGGGCCTGCTCTTCTCCTCTTGTATATATACCTGGGTGACACCTGTTCACACATACAGTGTCAACCCTATATGTGTATGTGCGGGCTGTTGGGGTGGGGGAGGGGTAGTGGTATAGGCAATGCCATATCCCACCGACTACCTCCACTCTTCTACCCACACCCTCAACCTTCAACCCCCACAACCCACCTTTTTGCCCTCATCATTCTCTCAGAGGCCATAGCTCAAGTTTGCTGCTGAGGCCCCAACAGCCCAACCACCAAAGTCTTGCACTCACCCTTTTCACAATTGGCCTCAGTGGAAGTTCTATGGGACCATATAGACCGCCTCATTCGAAAGCTACTACCGGAAGCAACCAAATCACTAAATATTTAAGGCAAACATTGCAAATGTATTTACCTGTGCCCACCCCATCGTCACATGCAGGTTCTGCGACCCCATGGGTTCGCGGACGGAAGAAGGGTCATATCACAACCTAGTTAGAAAATACATGCACCCCTTTTAAGCCACCACTTTCAAAATCCAAGTAATGGCTTGGGGGGCAGCATTTGATATAATACTAATAATGGCAACTCCAAGGTTCAAAACCAACAGCCAAGCTTTCCCACGCGTCTCCGTGTGGATGCTTAATGCATGGTTATGGAACCCTATAAGGGACCCTATGTTGTGCCAAGAGCATTCTATAACCTGGCTTAAAAGCAAAATGCGCTCAGAGTTGTAAAGGGGGTGATGGGGATAGAGGCGGGTGTCTTAGGTGGTTTGGCTTACTATTGCAGAGCCCTGACAATGCTACATGAGGAATGCGTTGTCACCTCTAGGAACACCTCCAAGCACAGTCCCGGAGGCACTTATTTCTCATGCTAAGAACGTGGGAAGAAGAAGGTGGGGGAGATGTTGAGCAGACACCGGGAAGGACCATGGCTTGGCGGCGTGTACTGCTGGGCGACCGGAGAACTTGAGGTGGCTCTACCCGGGGCCGGGGCTGAGGTATAGAGCTGGGCTTTTGTCGCTTCTTCCCCTCGATCGAGCAGGCTGAAGAGCAACCCAGTATAGGCAGAGGCCGCAGCCAAAGGTGAATGGGTACTAGCTATAGCATCAAAACTGGTCACACTGTGTAGGCAGCCATACCCGTCTTTGGCGACTGTTTTAGGGGGCTTGTAGGTCACAAAGGCCTCTCTGAGGTCACAACGTCATATTTCTTAAGGGCCCAGGTCATAAAGTCACTTTTATCTACAAGTGGCTGCAAAATCTCTAGGGCAAGAGCACTGTTTGATTCTTGTATGGGTAGGTCACATGTCACAAGAAGTAATGTTCTAGACCAAGATGCTGCCTTGGTCCAGGTCGCCAGGTCGCCAGGTCGCCAGGTCGCCAGGTCGCCAGGTGAGGTTGACAAAAACACGTCTGAAGCCACCTTAGACTTAGTATCTGCCCACCTCTCTTCCTCCCTTCTACCTCCCCCTTTCTGGCCCTTTCCGTCCTTACTTCCCTCCTTGCTTGCTTCCGCCCTTGCTGTCGTTCCATGCATTGCCTTCCTCCCCACCACATGGCCAGCCGTTACGTCCCTATAGGCGGCACCTGTACCTGGGTCTGGGTGCCTGTATGTATACATGTACCCACCAACCCCCACCTCTGACACGGACCGCTTGTTGGGGAGCGTTGACGTCTTCACTCCCACACATTATTCCCAATTTCAGGGTTCACATTTCTGCCCCAGCTTTGCCCCTCCACTGCTCTTGGAGCAGGTCGTATGGATATACACCGCTAATGCTGAGGACTAATGACGATCCTTCTCATTTTGATATATATTTTTTCATAGGTTATACACGATAGCCTTCACGTGTAGAATTGTATATTGGAAATTGATATGAATGAACGTAGACAAACCAAATTATGTCGTTTACGTGTATAGTTACTAAAAATATCTTAACGATTTCTTAGAAATGATTTCACAACTAAATGATCATTTATTTGATTATTTATCTTATTTTCCTTGGTGACCTAATGTATACTTGGATCAGTGACTATCTGATTCACCCATCACATCTACCTTTAATTGCTTGCCTCCTTTCCTTGGAACCTTGACACTCCATCCCCCTCCCCTGTCCCCTTCGCAGGCGTACTGTCCAGGACGTAAAATGACGTCTTCAGCTGGCGAGTGGCCACGTCCCAACCCGGTCCTTCATTCTCTGAGACCATTGGGGCAATTGTCGTCTGGTTGGGGCACGGAGCCCGCCCTCCAGGTCCCCGGTCTGTAACATGTGGGCAGTTTTACAACTCGTCAAGGTAGTGACACATAAATAGGTTATAAATGTACACGTACACTCAAAAAGTAAACTTGTCTCCAGACTCTTCCAAGTGACGATCATAAAATAAACGAGTCAAAAACTTGTCTAAGTGACAAGGAAGTAGGTCTTCTAGTTGGAGATAGAAGACCCACTTGGCATGTGCCAGCCCAAACCCCGACATTTGCCAGCTCCAGATTCTATTTGTGGGATGGTAACCTGATAGGTTAAACAACTTTTGACTCGTTTATTTTATGATAGTCACTTCAACGAATCTGGAGACAAGTTTACTTTTTCAGTGTAGTACTAACTCACAGAATAGAATAAGGGTGTGCAGTCTGTTTGATACGCTTCCCTTTCACCAAAAAAAAACGGGGGAAATTATTTTGACATGTCAATGCAGTCATCAGAAGATCATGCATTATATATATAGCATGACACATATGCATAATCTTACAAACTTGCAAAGAGATCTTATCAACAGGGGTAATGGGATTTCAATGACATAAGTGGCGGAATGATTGCTGACACATGACCTTATGAATGTCTATTATATGACACATAACCGCAGAAACTGATGTAATTTCGCCTGGCAAAGAAAAGAATATGTATTAATGGTACATCTTTAATAATATTATGACTTATAGGTTCTGCGACAGCTGTTCTTTAATTATTCCTGATCGTGCCATCATGAACTATAACTGGCAGTACTGGACTGCGTAAGACTCCCCTCCACTGTCCTACAAATCTAAAAAAGGGGGAAATGGACGCCCAAGCTGTCCTTTTGTTGTCAGTACTGATTCAGAATGATGTAAGAGTAGGAAAGGGAGTATAATATGACATACAATGTCCCTGTCTTATCAATACAAAGTCATTTTACGAAATCATCCCTCAAATGACTCCCTCTTGGCACGGGGGTCTCCTTACTTCCTATAACCGACCCTTTTAGTCACTGCCTTCCTCCTCCACACCTGTCAAATATCATTCAAGTCACATCGTTTTTTTTTCGCCTCTGACATGGCGTCATCTCTTTTTTAGGTGACCATGTGATACCTTTTCCTTGTTCGGCCTCTTCTCCTGGCTCCTATCTAGTCACTCTCCAATTTCCAGGAGCATAAAAACATATCTTAAGCTCCCTATGGCCAAGCTAAGCTTGTGCCTTTTAATGGCCTGACAAGGGTGAATGAAAGGCATCTAGAACTACTAATTAGTGTATGTTAAAGCTGACCATAAGGATGGGAGCTGGGTCCATGCTGTAAAGATGCCCAGGGAGGGGTGGCGTTGGGTGTGAGGAGTATGGAAGAAGCCAAGATGGGAGGTGGTTCTGGGCAATAGCCCAACACACATTCACTAATTGGTCGAGCAGACCCACGTCACAAACCACAGTCCACAAAGAAAAGGAGTGAAGGATGATATATATGGACAATCACTAGATCCTTACTTTAAAGCATATACACCGAAGGGTGATGAAAACCTATTTTCCAGCAATCTGTTCCTTACAAAACAGTAGAAAGATGGTAGAACAATAACAAGTAATCTATAGAGAAGCAACAACAATAGGGAAACATACCAACCCTGCCACATATCTCTGCTGAAAGGCATTGGTGGTGGCGGAACAATCGAACAGTTGTAAACATCTCCAGTAGGCTACTTGGGACTCCTCGTCCAATGCATTACCTCAGCACAATAGGTATAGACAGCTAATCAACACCTCGAGATCTGCCAGAGGCTGGGAAGGGCCAGCATCAATGGGCAGCTGAGCTGTGTGTAGGTACACAAATATCTCAAAGCCATGTAAGTTTTGTGGGTGACTTTCAATAACCACAGGAGCAGGTTTGTGCATGTGTTGTGGTAGCCTTTAGGACACATGCATGGCTGAGCCATATCCAGGCACCCTTCTATGTAGGCCTTGTGGAGCTGGGGATTGATGCTTGAGGACATGCATGCAGAGGTGTGGGGTGGGCACTGCCCCCTGGCCATACCTACATGTATACATACACTACATCAACCAGAGTAGCTTCCTGAATGTGTAGTCAGTATACCAGTCCCTATACAGGTGAGGCATTCAGGTAGTTACCTCCAGGTGTGCAAATGTCATGTAGTCAGGTGCGGCTAGAGCAGAACCTGTGCCCTTTCTCAAGTCAAATCACCGTCAACCCATCCCTCCCCTCTCACCCCTACACCTTTGCACACAACCTATACATGGGAGTATCATGGCTCTCACAGCTGATAACAATCAGCTGTTATCTGCCCTACCTTTCAGCAGCCATCAGTGCCCCAGGCCCCTTCCCTGATGTCTGCATTTGACTCCAGCCTCTTACTCTAAGTATTGTGAAGCCAGCCTCACCTCCTAAACCCCAACATCCCATGTGTATCTCCCATAGTAGGTGCTATTCTAGGTACCTGCACCATTCCTTACCTTAGCATGCTAGAGATATATGGAACCATATCCTAGGGTCATGGGGGTCCCTCTACATAGGGAGTGTTAGTATAGTGCGGTAACTGATCAGCCCACGTACACCACCATATTGTCCATAATTACTAGCACCCCACTAAATATACTGTGAATAGAGACAGTGGGGCGCTCTTCTCTGAGAACAAGCAAGTACTACAATTCTGCATTGTTCTCAACAGCCGCCACTGCTCTGTTGGCGCAGCGGTGGACCCGTTATACCCCTATAAGGTAACTTTTGATGTATGGTTGTCGTGTGGAGGGGAGCAACATATATACATATGAAGCCAGCCTCATTAGTTAGACTGGGTGACCGAAGTGGGGAGTTCTGAACTTAAAGGTCATAACGTTAAATCGTAAAAACAGGAACAAGACGTTGCATGTTCTAGGTGAAGGGAGCTTAAATAGCAAATCGGTTGAGCTCTCGGGAGCTCTCCTTGTTTTCCAACCAATGTAAACATTTACAAAGGATGTGTATTAACATGTTATCGGCTAAAGATCACACACCCATGGTATAAGTAACTGACCATTTCATTCAACATTCTATTCATTCAGATACCGAATAACAGTAATTTATGGCCACATAAATATTATAAACTTAGGCCTTACACATGCTGGTATACAATCCACCTCTCTGAAAGGCCCATACATGTATCAGATCGCCACACGGTTCTCACAATCAGCCCAGACCCCATGATCAGATAACAGACATGAACCCAGTACATTTGGTATCATTACAAGCATATACAACAAGGGCCATATCTCCATATCTCTGTCCATATACTTAAGCCATGGAGTCCTTAAGGCTGGTGCTCCAGGCAGTGTGATAGGATCATACAGGGTCTCCATGGGGACAGCTCCTCCCCAGGTACACATGTTATTATCACAGGTACAGGTATCCTGATGGGCCCACTTGGCTCCTGACTCCTGATGGCACAGGTGATAACAAGGGTAAGGGGCTCAACTGGGCACGTTACCTTTCTCAGCTACATGATGTACAGGGCTATACATAGGTGGATGGTATGAGGGGATTGAGTAGAGGGGTAGAGAGAAGTATAAGACATATTCATGTCATTGATAAAGTCCGCTTGTTGTACGGTTTCTACACTACTTCACAGAAGAAATATGGGAGCGCCAACCAGATCATCCCTCTATTCCCAAATCACCTATCAAAGAGAATCAGGGGAGCATCCAAAATGGCAGACTGCAAGAGAGTCTGGCACTGTCGATCTCTCCTCCCAGAGTCTGGAAGTGCTAGAGTCTGGGCATAGGAATTTCCGGACTATCTTTGAGATGATTTGGCATCATATAGGACTATTCAAAGCATGCACGTGAGAAAGTCAAGTGTAGACTTGTATTCCTTTTATATAAGTATAATTACGTATCTCTATATAGAGGGACATATGTCAATCATCCTGCTGACAACCTTTAAGAAATGTCTCACAATATCATTATCATGTTCGGCCACATTCCAGTGTACATATCTCCCTTTTGTTAGAGGGAACACTTTATCAATCCAGTTACTCACTATTTGACAACTCAGCCCAACTCTAGCTGCAGGTGTTAGTCTTTTACAAAACACTCTCAACACCCCCACACTCCTCCAGCACCCATGGTGGGGCATAGATAGAAAGTCAGAGTCCTTAACGCATACCAAAGGGGTCACCATAAGGAGGGGCCTGAAAAGAAAAATCTCCCTCTCCCTCGGGTATTCTGGCTTCCTCCTGCTTAACTTGCGGATGTTGGGCCTCTTTTCATGCTACAATTGATGTGGGTTTGGTCCCTTTTTACATTCTGGAGTCTTATAAGCCACAGGGAAGTTGAGGTTAGGCCATAGGGGGTAGGTGAGCAGGCAGGCTTTGGTTCACACGTGTCCTGTCTCAACCCCACACACCTGACTTTGGCTATATTGTCAGGTGTTCCCCTACTTTAATGATAACAATTTCCCGCCGATTTCACCAAGGCCTGTGGCAGTGTGGGGAGTCAGTCACTTGGAGAGGCCTTTCTCCACCAATTGTACCCTCCAGTACTGAAGGGCTGCTGTCAGGGCAATTTTACACCCCTGCTCCTGAACGCTTTATTAACATAACTTTTTGGCCGCAGCGCCATACCTAGACCTCGTCATGCGTATCATCCTACAGACTATACCTCCGCCCCCTACTGCTACCACCACGTTCTTTTCTCCTTGCGACCAATGGCCTACCCCCTTCAACCATGTTTCCTACTCGTGTTAATTTCCACTGGAGTAGAAAAGAGGGTTTTATAATATATAAGCCTATATAAAATCATACAATCTCCCCCCACCCAACCCCCTTCCGACCAAAAAACATGATGCTTTCTAACCCCCTGAATTTCTCAAAAGTCATTCTAGTTTTTGAAGTCCTGACATAGGAAAAACTTATATTAGTTTTGTTAAACAACCGGTACTTTTTGTTTGTGTTAATTAGGCCTAGACCATTACATGATTTTGAACTTCTGAAAAATCAATTTTGGTTATTCAAACCTTTTTTTCTTCCTTAAAAACTATCTTTTGTCCCTCCCCTCAAATGATATCCACCTATTCAAATACATTATTAACCCTAAGATATACAGACCAGAACCTCAGAATACTCACCCAGAGTTATTACCTGTAGAATTGGTAGTGAATTAGTTCCCATAGAGACGACCATACAGCACACCTCTACAGCCACCTTGACCCTCTGACCCCACCCCTTAAAAAGCCCCCCAGTGGGGATCCACTGTACACAGCGGTCAACACTATGTTTATCCCTGCCAATAGGCCTCGCATAAGCACTGCATCTCCCATCCACACACCACCTTCCCCTCACACACATAAAAGAACACTTCATCTATGAAAGATCATAAAATCGAGCCTTTGTTAGTTGGGGTGGTGTACGCACGGTGGCGCTGGGGCATGGGTGGCGTCATTGTTGGTCGTCAAACGGCGATTTCACGGCTTGGCCGGCAGGACGAAAAGAAAACTTGATAGTTAACCTCGTGTGCTGATAATTGAAAACCAGGTACCAATTACGGAGACTGATTGTTGACACTTGAGGGAATCGACTACCACAAAAGAGGGGGGAAAAGCTCCCTAAATATTTAGTCTGCCAGCAATCAAAGAATCGTCCACGCACAGCAAGAATAGCAGTGGTATTTTGCAAGGAAGTGTGCAATTATCGCCGAGGCCGGAGTTGCTAATGATTGGAAGAATGGCTCAAAAAAGATTTATAAAAGGAATCCAAGTAATTAAGGTCTATAATACCAGTTGCGCCCGGGATTCGGGAGGTGATTTGCCCAGGTCACTTCACGGGTCATTTCAGATTCTGAGAATGATTATTGATTCCCTTTTGCCATTAGAAAGGATACTGAAATATATCTTTTACCTGATGTGTGTTTGGTATAGACACAAAGAAGTTCATTTTGAGAATGAGCCACTAAAAATATGCTTTTCCACCAAAGAACTGAATGAACGTACAAATGCGCGCTGGCTTCACATGTACAGGGACTGATTAAAAAACACCTTTCATTTGAATATTACATAAACAAGCGTTATTCATTAAAAATAAATCATTTAGTAAACATCCTCATAATCTAGTGATTTCTATAACTACAGCTATTGATATTAGATTTCGTTTCACTGAAGAAGAACATAAAAACATGGAATTAAGAATTAATAACGACATGTTACAAAGGATGCTTACATAGCTTGTAACCCACTCTGCAAAGTCCTTGTATACAAACTGCGCTGTATATAAATGATATCGGAGACACGTGTGCAGGCAATGTGTATATGCCCCCTCCTCCCAAGTGCCATGTTGAGATTATATATTTAACAGAGTGTGTATTTGCACGTGTTCACTGCTGGTGTCCTGTGTGCCCCTTCCGGTCTATAATTGGGGGTTAGGGTCTGCCCCCTACAGCCCCCACCCCAGCCCCTAGCCCCCAACCCCTCTCCCCTACCGTCACACACACCTCATTCTACCACAAGTCAGTCCTACAGACTTAGGGAAGGCACTGTTCTCTGCCTCACGCCCAGTTTGCATGGTATGTGCGAGTATACACGCAATTTAGTTTCAGATATGATGACCAGGGTTGGTGTCATAATTATGATATGAAGTCTTTTGTAATTTTTAGTTGGGACTGATGCAGCTTTGGTTGAGCTTGACCATTGTTGGTGCGCCGTATAGTTTGGGTTTGGCTAAGATAGATGTAGCTTAATTGATTTGAGTTTGGTTGAGATAAGTGCAGCTAAGAATTGGTGGGGACTGGTTGAGGTTGATGTAATTATATTAGAGTTTGGTTGAGGTTAATCCAGCATAAATTGGTAAAAGGTAAATGTTGTATGAGCCTGGTTGAATGTCATTCATCAATATAGCCTGGGCTTGAACACAGTTTTTGCAGCCCAATTCCTTAGGCTAGTACATTAAGATTGAGGTTTGATCTTGGTTTGTGTAAACGGAGTTTATTCATTTACCAGTGTACCGTCTACACAGACCATCCCTACCCTGAGGAGGGAGGTGCGATATTGGCATCATTTATAGGTGCGATTTTCTAGCCCCAAGATTGACCTGTTGCCCCCCATTTCACACCTGCATATTGCCTCAGGTCATCTATAAACGGTCTCAAATTTAGATTTTCAAGGCCATATAATAAATTGAGCGAGTTATTGGGGAGCCATTATGTTGGGGACATCTTTACGAAAGAGGATTTTGATGGTTGTGCTCTTTGGCAGGTCCATATGTTCGTGCCCGTGGGTACTGTCGGCTTATCTGGGCCGTATACACTGATAAAATGAAGGGATCCAAACTTGTCAAAAGGTTGTCTTATAAGAAGAGTTTAGGGTCTTTAAAGTGACGGTCATAAAATAAACGAGTTAAAGGTTGTCAATTTGATGAACTGTCTGGTTACCATCCCACAAGACAAGACTAGGGTCATCTACCTGACAATGTTAGCCCAGGCAGTGGCCCACTCCAAGTGACAAGTCTAAGGTCGTCAAATTGACAACCCCGAATAGTAAACCCTTTATTGGCTGCAAACTGCTTTAAATGTGCTTGAATCCCTTTGTCAGCATGATGTATGAATGTAGCCCTGGTGAGTCTATTCGCCAAGCCTGCATTCATGCACCTTTGGAAATGAATCAACAGTTGGGCGAGTATACTTGCCAAGGCTGAATTCATGTATTATGATCACATAGAGCATAGCACCTTAACCCCTTCCACACGGTAAGCCAATATATTGCACAAAATTGCATTGAGTTACAAGAAACCCAGTGGTGAAGGGGTTAAAGCACTATGCACCCCGTAGAGGGTTAACCTGTGCACTACTTCACTGCAGGTGGAGCTAACTGGGTTCTGCCTAGGCATAATTGTTGTCCATGTCTGTCTACATTTCTGAGGTTTATAATAGCTAATCCATACAAACATAAAGGTATGTAGGTTAGGGGAATTCCTGCCATATCCCCAAGTCTATATTGAGAGTATTTCTACCCTTTAATTACAGACTGCTAACACATATGTGGATGTCATACCAATGGGTTCTTCTTCTTCTTGCTTTTCACTCCGGTCCCGAAGGGACCGGCAGGCGTATATCGCCGCTAAGGCTACGCCAATACCAATGGGAGTTTCCTTGCAGCTATTGTACCATAGAAATAACCACAAAAGAGGTGTCTGTGCCCTACACAGATTTGTTTTGTCTCAATTATATCAAAACATTGATTCCTTTACCTTTTCTAGCATCCCCAATAGATAAATCTCGGGATTCTCCATAACATGAATGTGTATTCCCATAAATATGATTAAAATCAACATAGAAATTATGCAATTCATTCCCCAACTTTATACAGAATGCATATTATACGGATGCCACCTACAGGGAAAACCCTGAATCAGACCCTGGTTGACGAGTCTAGGGCTGGCATGAGTCAGGTTTTGGGCTGGCACATACCAACTGTATCTTCAATCTGACAACTACAGCTAGAGGACCCACTCTCTTGTCACTTAGAAGAGTCTGCAGACGAGTTTACTTTTTGAGTGTACCTCCCTCTAATGGATGTATTAGAAGCTACCACTGTCGTTGTAAATCATGAATGGTATTATTATCTGCAAATGAAGCTGTAGCCTACTTATAATTATATTGTTCTATATTGTTGGAGTATATGATGTCAGCAGCACATAGAAAGATTATTTTATCATCTGCCAAATTGCAATCGATTTTAACGTTAGTACTCGGGCAATACTAATACGAATTATCTTCTAATGACTTTTAACCAACTTCCGTACCTTTTTGTTTGTTCTCACAGTAGAAAAATACAGTAACAAGCATTATTCCCATAGTTTGGCATATATATATATATATATATACTTATAATAATTAGAGATAGTGCTCCTTACTAAGATACACCATAATATATAATTCTGATGAATCCTATGTAATACGCAGTTCGCAGTAGGAGTCAGTGACTAAGATAGTTTCTGTTTCATGTATTGGTATACAGACAGCCAGATAACGTCATGGTGTGTAAAACCTACCCCTCGCCAACACCCCAGCACCACCCATTGTGAACTCTGACATTGATTGTGTGGTGCCTCACTGTTCTTGGAAGGGTTTTAGTCACTAGCTGCATGTTAAGGTGTCTCCTCCATGGTGCCTGAAGCATGTCCCTCCTGTGCGTTAAGTCACTGCATTGTCAGCAAAGATCCCCTCCATTGTCCCACCCTCTATAGGTACCCCCTCCCCCTTCCCTTAGCCTCACCCCCTCTTCCACCCGTCCCTATAGCTCAATCAGTATCTCTATTTCACATCTATTCATCCTTTACAAACTTACTAACCCTCGCCCCACACTCCTTATAATTTGAAATAATATTCTATCAACCCACCCCAGCACTACAGTCTCCGCCCTTTTGTCAGGCCTTCACAACCCTCCCTGCCCTTATCAGATGGCCTACCTGTGGTGGTCTCTACCTGTGGCTGATCCCCACCTGTTGACGCATACCAGAGTTGGATCCCTCCATGGCCACCTCAGAGGTCACTTAGTCCACCCCAGACGTCGCCAACTTTGAGATCACGACCACTGGAGACAATGGCGGTGACAGGAGGCGTCATGGCATCGGAATGTCTTCTTGGACAGAATGACTTGTTTTATACTATAGGGAAGTGTGGGCATGGGTCGTGGCTGGGTTGTGGAAACCAAAATTGAATTTCAAGATGCACGTAATAGACAATTATTCATAATGCAACTAACCTTAGAGAGGGAAAGGTTATGCAAGTTAACTTAGGCCTACGTGTTGAACTTATCATTGTAAAGGGGCTTTTGATATAGACATGGATAAACATGATTAGAGCCATGAAAACACATGGCACCACACACATGTTTGAACCCAATATTGTACAAGCATCTTCCTAAACCGTGGACAATACATGTGTATGTACACATTGTGTACATTGTACTCAACAATGACCAGTTACATTCTTGACCCCACTCCCAAGAAGTCTTCATGTTATAGGTGTGTTAGGATCTACACAACAGCACATGGACAGCACTGAATACCTTTGGTTAGGGACAAGTCAGGTGCCAATGACTGTGGTACGTGGTGGGGTGACATGCACCCTTGTGTCCTCATACAGAGAGGAATGTGCAGACAGAGGGGAGAAAGGGAAAAGCCAATGCCTTACAGAAGCAGGCTTGTGTAAGCACTGCCAAAGGAATGAGGGGGGGGGGGGGCTGCCCCCTAAATCATGGAAGGATCCCCGATATAAGCATACACAACTGCACATAGAAAAGTAAAGGAGTCAACTGTGTCTCCCACATGGCTCTAGTAAAATAGAGAGTCAAACAACTAATGACTCTGCTTATATGGAGGGTCAACTTGAGTTGACTTTCAGTTTGTACTATCAGTGTCAACCCAAGTTGACTCTTCATATAAGCAGAGTCAATAGCTGTTTGAAACTCAATTTTTACCAGACCCACGTGGGAGACACAGTTGACTCTTTTATTTTTCTGTGTGTGGGACCCTACTCTTGTTCTTAAATCCTTCCGCAGGAAAGGCTCTGGGGACAGCCAGTATGACCTTGAACTTGGATTTTGCTGGGTTTAGGCAGTCTCTGTAGTTAGCTTGGAACCAGCAAACAGGAACCAGAAATGGAACCAGAAAGTATGCCTCACGTCCTCAAAGTCACCACACGACGTTTGATCTCTGAGACCAGCATGTCCTCAAAGTCACCACAGGTCAGGGGTCGGAGGGCGGGGTCAGTCAGGGTAAAACAGGTAAAACTACCATCATACGTTCTGGTTCCTGTCCACTGGTTCCAAGCTACCAGCAAGGATTGCCCAAACCCAGCAAAATCCCAAGTTCAGGGTCATACTGGCTATCACCAGAGCCTTCATTCGAAAGGATTTGTGAACGAGAGTAGTGGGACCCTTGCGGCCATTCCCTCCATCGTGCCCTCCCAAAAATACAAAAGAAAAACCTGGTTACACTTGGATCAGATTTATTGACAAACTAAATAATAACCATATTGCCTTTGTGGCCTAGATTATGTTATGCATATCAATACTATACATGTGTTGACTGGCTGATTATAGAAACATAAACATACATAAAAGTGGTATATATGGGTTGTAGCACACAAAACATCGCCTATAGCTGATCGTGTGTCTCCGTAGTTCACCTCCAGAAGAGAGATAGTGGTTCTTATCTCCCACTTCTGAACCTATGCAAGGAGTGCCCTTGAATAAGACGGTATAGCATGACACGTTGAATTAGGCACGGCAGTGTGACAGGGTGACAGGGGAGGACCTGCAACGCTGCGGCTGCTGGCCAACGCCACGCCACGCCACACGACGTTTGATCTCTGAGACCAGCACGTCCTCAAAGTCACCACAGGTCAGGGGTCGGAGGGCGGGGGTCAGTCAGGGGAAGAGCCAGTCTGAGGGAACCTGTCGTCTGCTTCTGGAGACTCAGTAGTTCTGTTTCCTATAGCTTTGGCGGGAGCAAACCAGCAATGCATGGGCTGGGTTTCAATGGGGTGGGGGTGGGTGGGTGTCCATGTTAATTATTTCTAGGGACTAATTGCATATTTTAAGGATCATAGTGGAACTTAAGAAGGTTCTGACGTCCTGTCAGTGCCAGTAACTGATAGCACAATATCAGTGCAGGTGTCACAGCACAGGTATTTGGAAGGGTCTAATTGACTTTGACATAACACTGAGAACAGCCGAAAAGCAACTGGAATGAAACCGCTGAAATTCACTTTGGTCTAATTCACTGATAACAGGGATAACAATGAAAGCTTTTTTTCTTCATTTTCTAGACATATAACTATTATGTATACAAGAATTGTATGATGTCCCAATGATGGCCTAACATCAAATTTCCAACACATGTCAAGTGATTGCCAAGAATGTCCCGACATCACAATTTACATGTTGTACTGACAACTGTTTGCCCATATTCGGCCAACTTTTGTAAAATGATTGCAATAGTGTGGACCATTACCGACTTTGGCCTAATGTATCCTTGCTATGCGGTATGTTTTTTCCAATTAATTCTCTCCACTTGAAACTGATCCTCCTCTAACATAGCAAGACTGACCTCCAAGTATCTCACTTGTAAAGTCTATCCGCTTTGGGATTAATAATGATAGCTCACTCGTTAGTAATTGAGTGTGGCACTTGCCGCCAACCTCATGAGATCAGGACGTTAAATCCTACAGCTTAAACGCTAGGCAAGCCATGTCCACCAATGGCTGAGAACATTATCCCTTCACTTTGATTACGATTACGACCCATGCTAAGGGAAAAATACTGCGGTCAACATAAACTGTGCCAAATGTCAACCACTTTATTACAGTTCACAGGGATCACTGCTGGCCCCAGTCAAGCTGATTAAGTGGTGTGTGTGGCCGCAGAATGACTTGGAGCTGGTGGCTATGGATTGAGAGGATTATCGTGTACTGAGACAGGGGCCAGACAACCAAAAGCTATTAACTCATACATCTCCAGACAGCTACTTTGTAGCTGGTTAGTAGTCTTAGCCAAATAGGTATACACCAAAACATTGATAAGAGCCTGCGCTTTTAATACTAGACTTGAAGGTTTAGAGCTTGCATCCACAATTATACCATACTTGCCATCCTTATAAAACTCGTTATCTTTTTATTCCAATCTCGAAACTAAGGGGAAGCACCTTTAGTCACACATTCATTGGTATCAATAATGACTATAATTCATACTAGCAGTTCCATGAGTAATATTTAATGGTTTTCTTCTCACGATGGCATTTCCTTTTCTGTTCCAAAACTCGCGTAATACAGTTGCAATTTAATAATCATGCTCCAATATAGATAATAGTAGCCAAATGACAATGACAAGGAAAGCCTGATAAGTCCAAAGAATTGTCAGACGGAAGCTAGTTGTGTTAAAAATCAGAAATTGATGGCGCTTAGCCAGATAATATATGTAATTGATGTATTACTATTTGTATACCGTTGTGAATTCATGAATACCTATACGTATACTGAGTCAAATTGTTTGTATTATTGTTATTGAGTGTCCAACCTGGGAAGTCTCAACATGTTAGATATTACAATAATGAAGTTCTGAGTATATGGAAAGAACATGAAATAGTGCAGAATATTTGTTTGAAAAGGTTTGAATGTAGAACGTTGTGGTATTTACTTATTGCCTACCATAGCCCATAAGGCTCAGTCTCATGAGTTTGTAACAGTTGAAACGTCTTTGACCGGGTGTCGTCTTTGACCGGGTGTCGTCTTTGACCGGGTGTCGTCTTTGACCGGGTGTCGTCTTTGACCAGGCAGCATTAGAATAGCAGAAATGAGGTCTATGTTGTAAGAAAAGCGGGGAAATAGTGCACCCATATCTTCACCCTCAGAAAAGTGAGAGTCATTGTCGCTAAAACTACCCTCACCTGAGAGTCGGCCAGTGCCTGACCCTCAGGTGAGGGTAGTTTTAGCGACAATGACTCTCACTTTTCTGTGTGTGTTGCTACACGTTTATATAGCAAGCATTAGTCAATTTTGTTATATTTATATACTGAGCATACTATGCATAGTACAGCATAGTACTATTATTTCACTCTACTCGGTCAAAGACGTCACTTTATATAATTATAACTTTGAGCTTAAACAACTGCACTGTGCATAGTAAGTGCAGTATATAAATGTATAAAATGTTACTTATGTTTCCAATGAATGTGTATTAACATATTATTGCAGTATCTCACCGATTTCCTCACTATATATGCCTCATTTATTCCATCTTATAACTCCCTGGTCAAAGACGACACCCGGTCAAAGACGACACCCGGTCAAAGACGACACCCAGTCAAAGACGTTTCAACTGTTACAAACTCATGAGACTGAGCCATAAATGACCAATGCTACTATTGTGATACATGTATTACCAACACTTTTAGATTAAAGGTCCTTGGGTCATCCAGCCCTTTTTGCTCGCTTTTCTGCCTACTATAAGAATTATCTTTTTTTTTTCAATCCGCGGTGATTGTAAAGGTCTTGGCATTCATATCGATCATATTAACCGTTTTGAAAGGCGTGGCATGGCCATTGTAAATCTAAACAAATACTTTTAAAGCCAAGCAATGATGACTTAATACCACCTGGCTACTTTATCACTGCTATGATTAGTAACTACACTTTCCATACGATCTAGTTTAGATGCATGGACTTAGATCAGGTGACTGGAATGGCTACGTAACGGTTGAATATAGTTACAAGAACTGAATCACTCCTACATGACAGCACCGGGTCCATAACCGATGCCAACATGACCAAGTTTGAATACCTTGCTAAGGAGACAGAGAATGTAGGTGTGGTGTGGAACTGGCTTTACCTCTCTGGTACTTAACAT
Source organism: Harmothoe impar (assembly GCA_947462335.1). Classification (NCBI taxonomy): domain Eukaryota; kingdom Metazoa; phylum Annelida; class Polychaeta; order Phyllodocida; family Polynoidae; genus Harmothoe; species Harmothoe impar. Next base: position 39,973,451 of record OX381708.1, read on the forward strand.
GCAGAGACTGGAGACAGGCCAAACAGGGGACAATAACAAGTTAGTCTTCATGCCATCATGGAGCACCCCCTCCCCCATACAACACCACACACACGGACACTATATATATATATATATATATATATATATATATATATATATATATATATATATATATATATATATAATTATCTATATCTATATCTATATCTATATATATATAATTATATATATATATATATATATATATATATATATATATATATATATATATATATATATATAATGCCCCTGACTCTAGGGGGTACGCATTGGTAACGATGGAATGAATTATTAGTTTTCATTGGTTTATGATAGTTTATCCTAGCTGTCATGTAGAGTAGAGTAACAAATCATAAGGACCGGGAAGTGTAAAGAGGTTTCCATGATCATTCCATTGATAAAACAGACGAAAGAATAGCTAGGACATTGTTAATATAAACATTCCACATTGCAATAGTAGGGGACGCTGGTTTAATGGGACAGGGGCAGCCCATTGTATTTCAGCTTATGTGAACTAATGCGGTCTATAACGATAAATAAGTTATAATATCACTATTTCTCACTGTTCTCAGCTTTGTCCATATCTACAGGTAGTGAAATGAAAAGTAAGAAAAAAAACAAAAAAATGTACCGGTTGTAGATTGTGAAACATCTCCCAGTGCCCGACCAGCACCCCTGCCCAGGGGTCGGCTTTGCCAACAGAACACAACACACGAACGCCTCCCAACAAAGCAGCCCCTATGTAAAAACCCAACCTGCCTCTACACATTTACATTTGACTTTTGACAACAAATTACTAGGGTAAATAGTAGAAATCTTCCATAATTTACTCACAAAGGTAGGCTGAGGAGAGGTCCACTTGAGATGCACTCCACTGGAAAAGGTATGAAAATAAATACCGGTTTTACAGATATCGACTTTGACATGTTCACAGTACCTAACCTAGACTGTTTACCAACTATGTAGCTCTACGGATGTACATTATTATTTGTAGATTCAGCAAATATTTTGATATCATCTACCAAACAGAATTAAGATACATTCACATGCAGAGTGACGGCGATTTTCAGTTCACGTTGAGTAATATAACAGTAATCGGTAACGCCTTCAATCACATTTGTGTTGTTTTCAAAAATAGTGTTATTTATATTTCAGCAAAACTTAAGGGTTTATCAGTGTAAGAAATATTTGTGGTGAGTACAATGGTGCTTGGATGCAACCAGTGATGTGAGGATGGGAATCGTGCCGCCTGCAGGCTGGAGGGTGGAGGTGTTGGGGATGGAACTTTATACTTGTTCCAGCATCTGCTGCTAGGTGCACATTAGTTCCTACCGTTGGCATCTATTTGAAAAGACTGTAAATATAATTCTTGCCAAGTAAAAATGATAAAATTCAAAACCCAAACTCATTATGTGAGCTCATACCCTGGTAGTATAAAGTAGTCTATGAGAAAAGACACCAGGAGCCCTCTTCTCTTTATAAACGACCACATTTTAAATTGGAAATACTGTGGTAACGAGCACGTTTGGCTGTTCGTTATATTTGTATTTCTTCTTTCTTGCTTTATATAGGAAAATAAGCATATCGCACAAGCTAGATTGTGTTTCTTGACTCCTGAAGACTCGCTTGAAAATGCATCTTTACCCACGATTACCAAAGGGAAACGTGCCCCAGGGCTAGTTTTGTAATGAAGCTCTGTTCATTTGACGCTGGTAAGAGCCTAAGTTTTGTAGTGTCTTTTTCTTATCATTATGGCGGGAGGCTAAATAGCTGTATACTTTGTTAAGTGTGGCATGGTTATTTATGGGTAAATACATGTTTCCGCAGCGATGATTAGACTTCACATCATGCACCCATATAATGAAATTTTCCATCTACAATACTACTTATCATACTTTGCACTTTGATTATTTGTGACAGTAAGGCCACAAAATTAGTTTCTTTTATTGTAACATGGTAATAGCATATAGAAAATGTCCTTAACGGTTTAGGGTCAGCTCTATCTTGCCAGTTAAGTTGGTTTACATGAAACATACCGTTTCAGGCGTTTTTATTGTGTGTTTCAGGAAACCCAACCTAAGGCTAGCAAAACAGGGTGATCCCAAACGCAGATTGGGCAATGTCTCAAACATTTACGATTTTTTAGACAATTTCTGGCATTTTTGAAGTCAATGAGAAAACCCAGCAATACATTTCCCTGTAAAAGGCCATTGTCAAGAGGTGCTGGAGGGACTATAGACTTCCCTCCGGGCTGGTTAAGGTCTCTGTTGTTCCCCCTGTGACATCTGACGTTCAGACCACAGGCTGCCCCAATCATCTACCATTAGTTAAATGACGCGAGGCTGCACACACTCACACACATACACAGGTGTTCCTTCCTCCACATACCCTTCTATGTCACACTGGGGTATATACTATAGTGTGGGTTATCATAGTGGAGATGTGGGCACTCGTACTTGTACATAAAGGTATCCATGTTACATCAACCATAACACATTAGGTTATCATTTACATCAGTCATATTATCTTCCATCGTCCATCGCCACAGATGAAGCCCTGGATAATTGATCCGAAAATGGTTTGACGTCATTCATGCTGACCCTTCTGGAGTGCAGCAAACCGGTATAGGAGGGTCGACATTGAAATAGACGGAGTATGTTTAAGCTTTCAAATGTCTCATATCAAATTCTATGGCAATCTCAGTATGTTATCACTCCTACGGTAATACTTATATCCAGAGAGGATAAAAAGACAGCTACACTTTTCCCACACATGTATGTTGTAAAGCCCACATGGTCGGTTGAAGTAAGGGTCGGGAGGAGACAGTTAGTGGGGCCTCACGGGCCGCCGCCCATCAGTATCACAAGGACCGCCACCATAACCCTTTATTGGCAGCGACGTGCTTTATATATACGCCATGTAGTTTGGTCGGCATCATCATGCATGAATGCAGGGAGTTACTACCTAGTGCTATATTCATGTATCATGCTGACGTATGATGCTGGCGAGTCGGTGCTGTATTATGACGACAAATGAACGTGAAGTGTTCACCCAGAAAAATATGAGAGTCAGCTGGACGATGGCTATTTGTCCAACATGACTCTCCTACAAGGGTAGGCATTATAGTGAGGGTCAGACATTGCTGGACCCACCCACATGAGGGTCAGGTATTGCTGGACCCACCATAGTACCTCGACAGTCTGGTCATGCTGGATCCTCATGCCAGAGTCTGGCAATGCTGGACTCTGGGGAGAGTCTCTTTCAGCCTCCAAGAGTCCAGACTCTGGCATACAGGTCCAGCATGGTCAGACTGTCCAGTCCAGTCCAGTCCAGTCCAGTCCAGATAGTCCAGCCTGTTTTTGAATGTACAGCATAGTCTGGCCCTCACTAAAATGGCCCTTGATCCATCTATTACAGTCCAGCAGTATGACAGTGCTTCCGGTGACATGTGTTGCCGCTTATGTTTGCCTCAGTGTTGAGGAATCCTGCTAGGTTTAACTCTTGAAAACATATGTTTCATACCTTAAACCAACCTTTTATGTCTAGGATCCACAGAATATAATGCTTCGTTCGCACTGAGAAGAAAGCGAAGGTCAGCATGACGATCTAAATGTCTTCAAAACAATATAGTTCTAAGGCAAAATCATTCTAGCAACTGTCAAGTAATGCTCGACTCATATAATGAGAGTCCTTCCTTCCCAGTGTGTAAGATAGTCAAGCAATGCTGGACTCTCCTTACAGAGGCTGGCAATGGTGGACTCTTTCATGGCTCGAAAAGTCCAGCCTTGCCAGGAGGAGAGTCAGGCATTGTGATTCTCTTACACATACCATCAACTCATGGTTTCGTGGAGACATGCAATGCATAGAAAGAACATTAAACAGCGTTCCCCACCAAGATAATACGAAACATCTGCAAATATTCTCAGCAAGACAGCTGTTGGTGTATTTATTATAGTAGATACATAGACCAACAATTGATCTAAATCAATCCGTTCATAATTTTTTATAGCTACATGATATTGAGCACTGCAGTAACACAGAGCTATTGTTTGTTATTATAAGAACACGACTTTACACGTGTATTCAAGTATATTGAGCTTTGCATTTATACCAATGACATCTTCCCACTTCCCCTTTAATACTCAATTTACTGATACTAATTGGCATAAACTATTTAATGTATTCACTGGAAGTGCGACTATATAGCATAACTTTTAGAATTTAAAGTGGACAAAACGGAGACCTACTTAGAGTGACTAGTTATTGTCTATGACTTCCGGTCGTGTACAATCTATGAACTCAATGAATGAGTTAGCGGTTAAAGTAAATATTTTCTTCATTTAAAGGGTATTGCAGGAGAGCCTCTATATACCACTTCCAGCCTTAGGAATGCCTGCATGTTCCTCCGTAGTTATGTTAAAGGGCAAATCTAAACCTCTACGAACGTCTACAACAAAGATTGGCATCTCTCTAAGACAATGAGGACAAGATTATTATAGAGTATTCCACAGTATCACTGTATATTATGCTAAAACCCCTGTATATTATGCTAAAATAAAAATCTTGGTATCACTTAGTAACTACATTATAGTTACATGTATATCTCATACAAGCACCTTTAAAACATCAGACTTGTGGAGATGTCTAAACATTTATGATTACTTCGTTTTACCTTTAAAAAGGGCAAAGACCTTAGCTGGCGTACCGGTGTTCTGATTCACATGTTGAAAAGTCAGAATTGTAAACCGGAAAAGGGGCGTTATTTCATGTAAGTCACCCATTGTGGAGAGTATATTCTATTTACTGACATTCTATTTCGTGTTGGCTGTGTGAATACATTCCCTACTATGTGGAAGCGTGGTGTGACGGAATTCGGCTTGACTCCGAAAAGACTCACCGACCCATGAGACCACAATGTGGTCTATGAAATTGGTCCACGAGATGGCTTTTACACTTCTTTTAGGTTGACTCCATTATCAAAACATTTTCTTTCCTCACTCTCTGTTTGTTAAAAAGCCTACGCCAAACTTGTAGTAAATGTGGGATGGTCTTGTAAACACCTCCCATGTTAAGAAGTTATAAGATGTGCAACCACACGTGAGCGTCTTCTGCTTATGCCTAAACTAGGGATATTATATCATAATTATAACACTGAGTTACATCAAGCGTTCTATAGTTCTCTGATTATTTACACACGAATTGCATGTGTATTTATTGCAATTATGGTTGATTAAGATCGTTGGACACAATGAAATTCTTACCAGGGTATTCTTTTAAAAAGAAATCAATGATTAACCTCCTATGATTAACTTTCCGTCACTAGCAGTAGTGGAGTCAGTATCAAAGCAATGTCATACACCTGTAGTTGGTCTAGACTATGGCAACTATCAAAAGACAACAACCGGACACAGTTCGATTAAGCTTTGATATACGTCAACTTTATTGAAAGGAATACTAAGGTATCATCTCTGTATGAACCGTCAGTACAACAGGTATCTAAAATGTGATATGAATAGTACCGGTAGGATATGAGCATAACTATAGCGTAGCTATTACCCAGAGTTCAGGGGGATTATGCCATCAGCATGCACCGAACCTGACTGTCTGAACACAGCAGACAGTCCACCTTATATACTACCTGTGGCGGTCACATGACTAGCACCAGTAGTGTCTTCTAGTGGTCAATAGTTATGTAACCAGTTATAAAACCCTTTATGAAATTATCGTCGGTAACCTTGGTATGCAACCGTATATGATAAATGACAGTATATGTAACGAACCGTCAGTACTGCTTAAGGAATGAATTAACATGTAAGGAAAAAAAGTAAAACCGTCTTATGTTCAATCATAACAACACTAGAATAGATATACCATAATAACATAGCAGTCACAGCTGCCTGTTACACACCAAACTCATATGAAAATAATTATGTAATATCATGGTATGAAATGCTAAAAAAAGACTATCGCAATTAAGAGCATAGGCTACACCAGTTGGTCATACAATGAATCAGAAGCTAAATTGCTCCGACAATGCCTTTAAATTGACGATGCCCTAAAGTTGGCACCATTTTCCCTACTCCACGTTCCTGATGCTGTGCCAACAAGAGTCGTCAAGTCACTTTAACGTGGCCTTCACTACCCCAATCTGTTTCACTTCAACCAAACCAAACTCCCAGCTCTACCAAGGTCAATTCACCACCAAAAAGAGTCATTCCGGACTGCCAGCTCCATCTTTTCCATTTGACCTCGGTGACCTTCGTGAACAAACTTTCTGCCAACCGAGAAATGAGCTTTCCTCCCTCTAGTGCGCAGGATCAAAATACCGACTTCCTTGGTGCCGTTATGTCTGACGTCACAGTCTCGCACTCACGATATCCTGTGCGCGAGACTGTGAGATCTGGGCGTAGACTGAGGTCTCACAACGGCAAACATGCAACCAGCGATTAATGTGAAGACATGAAGGCATATTATTAGTTACCCAACCTTGTATCACTAACATGCAGCATGCTAGTGAATTTACTATACAAACTCCTCGACCTCCTGACCCCCCAACATTCAAGGATGAGGCAATGGTGTTAAGTTCTGTGGGTGTAAAGAAGAGACCGCTCCGATGATTCTCAACAAGAGCACATAATATATGCCAGGTAGCCCAGCACGCAATCATTGAAATAAGACGGATATTTTTGAGATTTCCACATTAGGTTATGGCAAAATTTAATCATAGCGTTATTGAAGTACCGTACTTATTGGAACAATGATGCCAAGAAGACATATCCTCTTTTTTGTTTTGCTTTAAAGAGTTATTTCAGTAAGATATCACTAGTATATAATTATCATATAGGACCATGTTTGTACCCTCATGTTTGTACCCTCCATTTAAGTCCGTTATATATAATATAGTCCCATGCCGAAGTTACAGCACTCTTAAAATACGCACAATATTGGGCCAATAATATATACAATCTAGCTATATATCAATTGCCAATATAACACAGTTGTACATCATTTTCCAACACAATGCATGGCACGTTCTGGCATAAATTTAAATTGCTGCTCAAAATCCTCTCTTGATAGCTAAGGATCACGGGTATTTTTAAGAAATAATCTTTGTATTTCCGAGCATACTAATCACACAGATGTGATGAAAGTGATGATCAACTGTTAACATTCCCATGGTAGATAGGAACGATATATAATGTCAGACCCCCTTTAGGATAAATACAATTTTTGTAACAACAACAACAACGGTAAATGACTTCGACTCTGAGTTATTGACGCATTTACTTATACTTTTAATCACATAAATCTGCTCCTTTAGCTAACCCACATGTCATATACTACTTACAGTTTCAGAGCTGCTCACAGCGACTTCCCCTGGGTTATAACCCCATTCCTATATACTACTTATTATAACATAGAGAACTGCTCCTGGAGCTTATCCACATTTCATATACTACTTTCAGTTTCAGAGCTGCTCACAGCGACTTCCCCTGGGTTATAACCCCATTCCTATATACGGTACTACCTATTATAACATAGAGAACTGCTCCTGGAGCTTATCCACATTTCATATACTACTTACAGTTTCAGAGCTGCTCACAACGACTACCCCTGGGTTATAATCCCATTTCTATATACTATTTATTATAACAGTGGCTACTGCAGCTAACTCACATTACATATTCTACTTACAGTTTCAGAGCTGCTCACAACGACTATCCCTGGGGTTTAACCTCATTTCTATATACTACTTATTATAACATGCAGAACTGCTCCTGGAGCTAATCCACATTTCATATACTACTTACAGTTTCAGAGCTGCTCAAAACGACCCCCTATGGTTTTAACCCACTTCTATATACTGTTTATTATATAATATTGTATAGGAACTGCTTCTGGAGCGAACCCACTTTACGTTTAATACTACTACGTTTAATACTACTACCTCTTGACCATTACATCATTTCTAACCTACATTCCATTATACTACTTACAATTCCAGAGCTGCTCACATTGGCTACTCCAGGTTTTATTACAGTCTAGAGTCTGAACCACAGCATTCTTTTGTAGGGCATTACATGGATCATACAACTAACTGTATATCGATGTAGCTGAAAAATTAAGATACTGTTGTAAAGGATATCATTTTGTTCAAAGGAATTACCCAATTTCCCTATACTACTTATGACCCAAATCTATATTTCATATACTACTCACAGAGCTATTCACACGCATCGCCGCTGTAATACCTTGGCCTATTCAATAGCTATATTTCTAAATATTCCTACTTTTAGTGACCCTTCGGTGCCCTCAAAAAGGAGACATTTCCTCACTCATTGCCCTACTTACATTCAGCTGCTCGATAGGAGGAATCTGTATCATTATTTATACTAAATGTACTTACAATTAGTGCAGGAGCTACTCAGGAGCCACCTAGTTTGCCCGGTATCATTTCACATTGCCTTATACTACTCACACACCGAGCTACTTCGTGCTACCCCATTTATTATCTGCGCGAAGGGTCTGCCTAGTCCGTGAAGGCGTGTATATTGCTAACCACACTGTCACTGATAGTTGAGTCCATACATATGTATACTGAGACTGCACCCTCGTGTGAAAATCCACCAAGCCTACTGTTGTTGAACAATAAAGGCTCCTAATCAACCACACAACGCTGTAGTGTTTCTCCTAATGTGTAGGATTACTTGCTAAGATCATCTCTACGAGAATACTAAATGTTTATACTGGGATAGTGACCAAAGTGATGGCTTTTAAATCCCGGCTCTGCTTGTTAAACTGGACGTCTTCCTGCATCATAATATATTATATAGTTTCAATCACCTTTGAGAGCCATCCATAAATGATGTACTAGTTACATGATGATACCATCGATACTAACGGTATTGAGAGTGGGATTATTAATTAATGCATTGCTGTTTAGATTGTAGATAGGACACGTACGTGTACCATGTTCCTCCCAGTGACAGATGTTATTTCTGTTATTTGATATGTCCACTAAGACTTCCGGCGCGCGCCACACCCGGCTATACCCTTGGCTCCCCCATGACCTGCCCAATTGACAATAACCCCTTCCTATATCTATACCAAGAGGCACCTCCTCCTCGGGGGAGGCTTAACATGCATCAATGACCACCCAGGCTTCAAACAAGAAACACAAAACAGAAAGGAGTAGACAGGAAGGAACTACACAAGTACCCTCACAATAATGTTCCTCGAGCAGGGGTTCATTTAAACAGGCCTGAATGGTCTCACCAACAGTCAGCAAGCCGCCGCCTCGGGCAAAACGCTGACCACCAGTTGGAAGTAAGGCATGGGGTTGGGCCATACTAAATAAGCTGGTATGTTTTTTGGGGGGTTCCTTTCCCATGTTGACCACAGCTTGTAACACCTGTTTCAAACATATTTGTGTTTGTTGGCTTCTTTTTTTTGGGGGTGGGGGGTGAAATATCCAATTCGGTAGGGTGGGTTAAGTATGATCTTTTCCCATTTAAGTAGCCTACATGTACATACATCACAGAAAAAACGTGTCAATGATACTATTTAAAGGGTGGAAATAATAGAAGGAGTAAAAGACATATTTATATCCCTAAAAACCAATTCAAGAAATATATTAGCGATTGTGGCATCTATGGTGTCGTGGAAGGTACAGGCACCTGGTTGTACATGTAGGATAGGTGACTATAGGTACCAAGATGGGAACAGGGGCATGTGATGTACAGGTGGGGCCTAGCGGTGTAGTAATCACCAGGCGGCCTACCTTTGAAGTGTGATACATTTACAGGAACAGGAGGATGTGCTTTAAGGGTGGGGCAGTGCCTCCTGTCCACTAACAGTGCCCTGCGGTGGGCAGGTAGGGTGGGGATAATCGCCCCATTGTTGGTCAATAACCACTGACCTCTATATACACACACCTTCTGCCTATTCAAAGACCATGGACATACTTCCGCCTACCTTCTCAGCTTCCTCCCATACCATACATCACCAAGGCGTATCTACTCTTGTCCTTGGCATTTCACATATAGCACAACTGGGCATTGTGATGTATTTCTGTATGACATGAGGTGTACTGTGTTTTAGAATGGCATGATTGCCATATTGAGTACCATAAGTTTGTACATATACACTACACCACTGATCCATCCTAGAAGTGGCAATACAAATCAGAGGATTTCTATGAAGAATAATGGATCAAGTGAGTACAATGGATTTCCTTTGTGTGACAAAGTTACTGGATGTAGAAGATGTAAGAAAGCTTCAGCACCTACCATATCACTATTTACAGTTGGCGTATCTCCTCGGCACGTCCTCAAAGGTGGCCGACTTTAATAATGCCCCCCTTAATACGATTCCCAACTATCACCACTGCCCTATCGACAAGCCTGCCCCCCTCAGGGCTCCTTCCCACCACCCTGACATACCTGTGAAATGAGGTCCCAATCAGCTCCCCCTGACGTCTCAATTAGTGCCCCCAGGTGAGGTGGTCAGCCATACCTGTGTCCTGCCCTCCACACCTAACAGGTACACCACACTTCAAAGGCCCTTCTCACCTTGGGCGTGAGGCGGCCCGCAGAGCGGTCAGTGGGCACCACTAGTATTGCAGCCCCAGGGGAGGGTGCTATCAACTGCTATCAACTGGTCGGTCTAATTGAAAGGACTCTCGGTGGTGAGGGCCTTGGACATAGGGGGCATTCAGGGCTGGTTGGCTATCGGCCTCAGTGACACCATCTGATTCTTCTAACCAGTTCCGCCGCTGACTGCAGGGCAAAAGGTTTCATATATCTTCTACTGAGACCAGTGCCTGTCAAGGATGGACAGGGTAGGTGCCTAAATGTGGTTTCACTATGGGGAAATAGGGACTGCTGTGTGATTGGGGAGTCTTATTGCTGTTCTTCTGAAGTCTGAAGTCCATTTCCTGTACTCCTTGACTTTGGGTAAAGCCAAATATGTGGCCCGTGCTCGTAGCTTTCTCTAGAATATATCAAACACACGCAATAAAAATAAGGTAGTTTCACAATAATCCATGTGAGGGAGATGTGTATACACAAGTGTTGCAATGATGCTCCAGAATAATGCGTATCAGGCCTATCATATCATCTAAAACCCGCAGATCTTACTGCACGTCCAGTAACAGTCAGAGTGCAGTCGCGACAGGGACTCAGCTCTATATAATTATAGCGGCGCTGGTCCTTTAAACCCCAGGCCGCCGTATATAAAGGACTGAGCTCTTGCCATACCTGCACTCCAACTGTTGCTGCCGGGGCAGCAAGTTCTATGCATTTAAGTAGATTCCAATTGTCTCAGGTGTGGGGTGAGCCTTGGTGCCACTACTGGGTGGTTATAGTGACCAACATGAAGGTTGGTACCGTCAGTAAATTATGGGGTGGGGGTTTCCGAATTCCCCTAGAATCCCCGAGAGGCCCACTGTTATAACTCATTAAACTGACCTTCTACAAGTCGACTTATCTTCAAATAGGGGAAGTAATAGGCATTCCCTATCGAGTGTGCTGTATCCATTTGCAAATACAGTGTGCACATCTGTTATATATGGGGCTTCAATTACCAATTATGCTAGCCGTTGATGTGTACATATCATACAGCCACATAAAACACCATGGTTGAGTAAGTGTTTATGTGCACTCAATGGCTATCCCAGACTTTAAACCCTCCCACACACACTCATAATTATAACAAAAATGTAATATATTGTCGTGCATTACAAATATACTATATTTATTCATTTGATTCGACAGCCAGTGGACAGGAAATTCAGAGTTGAGTAACCCCACATAAATCAAAAAGGCATTATTTGATCAGTAACCAGTCTCCACGAACGGTTGAGTTGGAACTAGTTTTGCTCTACTTGTTGTGGGTAAGCCGGAGGGTGAGGTAGTTTTTTTAAGTTTTTTTTTAGGGGGCAAACACAGCTGTGAACTGTGCCACGTGGGGTATATAGTGCAGGGTATTTAAATGCACCCATGCATTAACACATTTCACACACATAGCAAGAAGTACAATGATATGCATAATTATGTTCTTAAATAAGATTGATACTGTCTGATACACAATTTCATGTATTTATACCCTTACTGTAAAACTTCTTATTCTTGATTATAACCCAAATACACTAACTGTTTATAATTGTGTTATCATAATATGTGGATGCCTTTGTCCCCCGAAACCTCCACCCTGTGACGTACCAGCAGTCTTTAAAGGCCCAGTGCCCCTATATATAGCGCTGAGTACCTGTCCCGACTCCACTCCGACTGCCGCTGGAGGGGTACCGAAACTTGCGGGTTTAAATGTAACTTATCCTACTAAAGTATTATCGAAGTGGTCATCCGAGCTGACCAGCAAGGAAATACCACCACTCCATAAAACACATGCATGCATGTTGACCCTCTCAATTATTGTGGTTTATTAATCTCGTCACTCAACAAAGACTAATCTCCATCTGAGATGGACATTAGTTATTCATATCAATGTAATTACCTCGACAAGAGACCCTCCTTTCAACGTCTTGGGATTGCAGATAATTTGGGAACCCTCAATTGTCAAGCAATCATGCAACGTGTAGATTCCTAACCATAAGTGCCCAATTAAGGACCCAATTATCAACCTGGTCCCATTTCTGGGCTCGCAGCCAAGCTCCCTACAACCATCTAGAACCATTCCTGAATTGCAGGTTGCCCCCAATGGTAGGCCCCCAAAGGGAACTTTTCATTTCTTCAAAAGTTTCCAACAGAAGGAGAGTGGAAATATTGGTTTCTGACGGTCTGTCACTTTGCGTGTAGCTCAAGTCTTCCATTGAAAAGCTCACGAGCTAATTTCACCAGGGACCGAGCGATTTGTTGACGCAAACTTGGCACCAATGTATTACTCCTCGCCAGGAAGACAAAACGCCGAGGGACGCTCACGAGAGCCGCGTCACGCCCTCCTTTGTGTTCCTCCGCCTTTCCGATCCGCCAGCGTTGGTGGACACAATAGGGACTATTTGTCAGCGCGCAAGATTACAGATCGCGGCGTAATGATATTAAGCGCCCGCCTCCGGCCCGCCGGGGAGAATGTCATGTTTGGGGGCAGACCTGTGTTCACTGCTGTGCTTTCTTGACATGAGATCGGGCCATTACATTGCAATGAAGCTTGGGCTAATCACACCCCAGGCACTGGAGTCCTTACAGGGCCTGATTAAGAACCTGTGAAGGGCCCTATTACAGTGTACCCCTCCGCCACCCAACAACGGCCAAGGTCGACTAAAAAGGGCAGGGGAGAGGGGATGGATATTCACAGGGACAAACACATCGATATATTATTTACGAAGTCTGCTGGTCCGGTCACGAAACTGTCAGAGGGTAAGACCTAATTGGATGTCAAATCTTAGTTGACGCTTTATTGGAGAGGGTGGTGGTCGGGCCTGGTAGCCTGCTGCATGGTGGTGGGTGGTGGGGATGGGTGGTGGTACATTGGGGAAAGGATCACGAAAGGCAGGAAAAGGTACAAGACTTAAAGGGTGTAAAGTTCCTTGAGCACTGCTGCTCTTAGGTTGATAAAATGCCGGCATGTTGCATTCATCAAAACTAGCGTTCTGTTAGACATAAGTCGCACACGTCCACAGTACTTAGTACTGTAGATAGCAAGGACCCTTTGGCCTAGTTTGTTTACTCAGTCAGTCTGGCAGAGTAGCCAAACTGCTAATTAATCCATACTAGTCTCAGGTAAACCCATTCATAATACTACTACAATAATCTATTGACTTATTGTGCCTATTTTGGATCAATGAGACACAGTTATAGATCATAAACTTTAATTGGACTTTAGTATACTAAACTGAACTGTTATGACCTTCACATTGGGCCCATTGCACATGCCCAGAACTAAGCTGGTTCCTGCAGTGTCATGTGACATGTATTACACTAGCAAAACAACATGGTGGAGCATGGCCCCCTTTAAAGGATTTTAAATGGAAGTCAGCAGGTGTATTTCTGCCACGGCAAGTGCAGAGAATTAAAGGAGTGTGTATCTTAAAATAGCATTGGACATTTCTTGAGAGTGAGAGTAAGTCGTTTCTCAGAAAAAAAACACACACACAGTTTGCAGTGACTATATGATAGTATAGAGGCTGAATTCTGGCGCAGTAGCGCCAGAGATGATATTGTGTCCAACAAGCTAGTATACAAAGTCAAACATGAAGTGGCTTATTAATGAATGGTATGTTTTTGTTTGCTCTTATGGATTTTGAATAGATATTCTTTGACCAATTCTGCACCCCATGTCGTTGTTTAGATTTTGAGTAAGTAATAGCGTTGCACAACCATCCAGCTGTCTCTTGTTGTCTCTCGTCATTCCAATCTCTGCATATATCGTTTAGTGTATTCTGGAGTCACTGTGTCAACGGAGGCTTCATGTTAATATGCCACCTTGATGCACTGACATAGTACCAGAACGTAACTCATCGGTGCTGCATTTCCTGAGTGTATATATCCCGTCGAGTTATGATAACAGATTGCTTTCATTGCAGCACCGACTTATTCCTATAGACCAATGCATCAAGAAAGGTGGACTTTTTCAAAATAAAGTTGTGTTTACATTAGTTTCAGCAAAATGCATGCAACATTGTCTATAATGGCTATATTTGCAAACATCTTATATCAGGAGATTCACAGGACAATTATCTTTCAAATAGTATACATTAAAATGCATGATTTTGAGGTTATATTCCTGGATTTGTTGGTCACGCTTCAGAAATGTTCAAAGACTTTATCAACAACTTTTCTGACAAGTCACACTTTCTTGCTGCATTGGTCTATAGCACACTGCATTCATGTATCATTTATGCAACAAAAAGGGCACAGGGCATTATATCACTATGCCGCCCTTAGAGGGTTAATGATGCCCCTACAAGGCACACCTGTGTGCTCCCCACACCTGTAGCTACCTGTCCCTACTTTGATGTCAGAGACATCCCCCCAGGTCCCACACGTCCACGACAACACGTGTGGTGTACACATACTCCTCCTGGTGGGTCCCCGACGTCAACCACGGCAAAATGTCATTCCCTTCTCAAGATCTATACTTCACATTGACATCATTGGGCTATAGGCGATGCTTGGCGCTCTTTGCTTGACATAGATGATTGTCTTTAAATCCTGTCTAATGTTACACATAGAAGCACATTCTCATGTCTCTGTTGGTGACATTTACCTTTCGTCAGAAGATATGATGGTGAAGGGGTAGGGATATGATGGTGAAGGGGTAGGGGGCCACTGACTGACTGAGGGCAGAGCCATTTATAATATATAGAGATGATAAACCATATAGTTGTGCTGTTATGATGAAAATTATAGACGTGCCTACGGCCAATCATGTAATTCAGTTGCAAAACGCTCATTCACACGTCGGAACTATGATTATGCAAAGGATGACCACATGTATACTAATATCAGTGTCATAGTGCCTTTAAAGTTAGAATCTGGACTGAGGCTAGAAATTTACCCTCCTTTCGCTGAGTTTTACCATCTGGATAACACATGTAGTCAAGGTCGATAAAGAGTGGAGTTATACAATTATAGTATAGTTAGAGTATCTTCTACAGTTGCATGCACAGTTCTATGTTGAAGGACCCTGTGCAAGACTAGCCTAAGACACTAGATCTCATGTTCCTTCACGGCAATAAAATAATGGGATGCAGGAGGGGTCCCCTATATAGCATAGCATACCCCACCCCTATGTGTCCTCCTGCAGGCAGCCCCTTAACCTCCCTAAACACACACAAACACTACCCTCCCCCTACTCTCTGGGTGGTCCTCCCCAATTTGTGGCGACATTAATTTCAGCATGCAGCCTAACCCCTATAACTCATGGTCGTCATTATCTCTGCCCCTCCTGCACCTGCGGAGGGAAGTCACCAGCCCCCCTTGCCACCAGGGGGAGCTGGGGCTGTAGTCAATGTTAATACCGAGTGGTACCATGTGACTTGTGACTCTGGAGGCAGGGACTGTGCTTATCTGGGGCACCTAGGAGGAGCTATAGTATATCTAGGACTATCTACTCTGGAGGAGGCCAATGAGGGACATTAAGCAGTGATTTGGTGATTTTGTTTAGATATTGCACGATTTGGAAACGACTATTTTATATGTCTTTTAGGTCTGACATGATGGCTTTGATAGTATGTAAGTGATGCGAGAGATAAGATTCCCAATGTCCCTGTTGTGAATTATTTCCTTTGTATCTGTCACAGATGAAGAAGAGCGTGTGATACGAAATGCATAGATTTGACCATAACCTGTGTGCCTTATGCTGTGTCCCTTTCGATTCAGATAATGACTAAAATCATATTCAAAATCAATGTATACTTGTTGATAAGTACAATGCACCATTTTGTCTATGCTGCCAGGTGATGGCGGCTGAACTGTACATCTACTACATGGATCCTAGCCCTGTGACGTCATCACCCATTCAGCCTCGATTTGGATGTCAGGTAAGGCCCGCACTGAATGCTCCATGACATGTTAACCACCAAAATGACAGGTGAGGCCTACAACATAGCATGACATATAGCCGAGATCATACATCATATAGGACTATGTTTATATAGGGGATGGGACAGCTGACTTGAAGGTATACTTTTGATCCTTGAAGGTATGTACTAAACCCCCACACCCTATAGAGGCCCTACTTAGGTCCATGGTCTTCTAGGGGAGACTGTGATCATGCAAAGGGGTATGAATGTATGTCGTCGTGAGCATCACAACCGAAGCGCCTTATTCAGTTAAACCAGGTGCCTTAAGCCCCCCCCCCCCCATTACGCCCAAGAGCATTTCCAGTCTATACTTAAAATCCATCAGAAAAGGCCAGGTTTGGGGGCCAGAAAGGACTTGAATATTTTCCTATTGGTAATAGATATTCTATTTATAAAACTGATTTCTATAGAGTGAAGATTTTTTTTTTTCAAAATTGGATAAAGATTTCTATGGTCGGCCATGTTTTGATAGGTAGGATCGGGTAACCTGAAACACACCTTTCTTGTCTGAATCATAACTTAAACCATTAGAACCTTTTAATAAGTTAGAATCCTCGGATCTTGCAGACCCTGTCTAAATAAAGAAATCAGGATATTAATTTTCTGCACCTGAACTGAAATTCAGATTTCGTGACGTGATATATATCAGTTATATGGGTAAGATTTAGAAGATTATTCTTTTCTTTCAAATCACAAGCAACTCCTCAAAGCATCCATCCCTATTCAGTAACATTACATGCGGTACCCCTGTAATTCTTAGCTTATTCCAGCATGACATTGAAACCCTTAAGAACATACAAGGAGCAGAAATACCAGATATACAACTGTCCTAACAATAGAGAACATAAAAACCGTTCAATAGTATAATACAACTGAAGCTGTAACACCTGTCCAATTCAAATTCCATTGCCGGAGGCATCTACAGTACCCATAACCTCTGAACCTTCTCTGAGTATCTTTTTACCTGTAACCTTTTGTCACTAATATTCCTCATTTGACAAAAGCCCATATGCCAATAACCTGAACACACATAACCTAGATACCTTTAACCTATGTAGCCACCTCTTGTATCCCCTTCCCCCTATCTATACGCCGTACACCCTAACCCCCTCTCCTCAGTCGGCCCCTAGGGACATAGACACCACCATCCACCGGCTTTAAGAGTCAAGCCTTTAGTTGACGAGTTAATAATCACAATTTCCACCTAATTCCACTGCCTCTCTGCCTAGTGCTGTCTCACTCAGGCATGGTAGGGGCCTTCAGCCCCCCAGGCCCTACGCCTTATCACTCTCCCTCCCCACCCCTCACCGCCCCCTCCCCTCTCTCATCTATACCTATACCCACCAACAACTGTATAAGGTATTGATGCCTGCCCATAATTCCTGCATGGAACAATCCACTTCCTCTTTGACATTTCCCGGTCTAGGGCATGGTGGGGGTGATTCTCGGATGGATGGAGGGTAAGAGGAGGGGAGAGAGGGGTGACGGGAGGGTGTCACCCTAGCCAATGCTGAATGACCCCTGTTTTTGTCACCCTCCCAATCTTTGAGCAAAGGCTTGAGATAAAAACGGTCAAAATGATAATTATGGTAATCGGTCGCCATGACGACGGTCAGGAAGTAATGTACGGCAGGCATTTAGCCCTGGGGACGCAAGACTGTTGTAGGGGCCCTAAGGGGCCTTCTGTTGTCAATAAAAGTACCCTTTTCCATGTAGGGGTAAAAGTTTAGAGAAAGGGGATGTTTCTCATTGAAAACGTCACCTGCGGCTGACTCTTTAGGGGCCCCAGCTGGCCTGATCATAGTGAAATCAGGCCGAGATTTGCAATCCGAGAATTAACAGATACACTCAAATGTAGACAAAATTCACACAGTTTCCCGCCATTTGTCATATGGGCAAGTTTTCCCGATGTGACACATATTTTGTTAGGAAAACGGAGACATATAAAAACTGATTATTTATGCGGAGAAGACATGTTAAGTTGTCCCCGTTTTCTGATTAGCTGATGATACTAAAAAACAAACCAAGGTAGAGCTTACATATAAATACGAAAACAGCCGAGTTTTGAACCCAACACCCACGCATTTCCGCCCAATTGCCTCCACGCCTTCCACACATATAACTACGCACATACGTGAGCTGTCCATACGCTCTTTGTTATTTCGATGCTTAATTGATTTTTCAGAGGAATTGAGAGACGGTGACAATTAGTATTGTAATTTACGCGCAGGGCCCTAGGGGGCGTTACTGGTTGCTGCCATGTCCAACCGTATCATTAACTCCAGCCAGGACTCCCTGCCGTCCGCAGCCTTTCTCTCCCAGCCTCACATCGCCGCCTTAACCCTTTAGGGACCACATGATCAGATGATGCCTCCAAGTCCCATGTTAATTTTTTGTCCTGATGCATATACACATCAATTTATCAGTGCTGCATTTGGTGCATCATGCCGACAGTTGGGTAATATATTAGCCCGTAGGGTCGACATGATGCAGCGGTGGTGAGTTACTCACTTGTGCTCACGCATCATACCCACAAAATGACATGGTCCATTTAAGCTCTATGCTGTCCTTAGAGGGTTAACGCCCGGGGGATGCACTGCTGGGGCCCTCTTGTTCTATTTTTCGCTAGTAGGCTGGTCCTACCTCCCCTTCCCTGTTTTATACTGCGCTGCACCCACCTACGTTTTACACTTCTCATCGAGCGCACTTGGTCGGTGTCACGCGAAAACGGAGAGCATTCCCCATTTCATGTTCTGAATCTGGTGTCTTCTGCGATGTTTCAGGGGCTATGGTTTCACTTAGCATTATTATATAGAAACGGTATCAATAGGCCATAATGATACAGCACAGTGGAGACTCCACCATTCTCTACACACACAGAAAAGTCAGCGTCATTGTCGCCAAAACCACTCTCACCTGAAAGTCAGGCAGTGTCTGACTTTCAGGTGAGAGTGGTTTTAGCGACAATGACGCTGACTTTTCTGAGGGTGTATGGTCTACTCTTGTCTATGAATACTAATTATGTATTGATGAAAGGATGCAGTACCAGTAGCTGATATAGCTGTCCGCTATTCGCACTCTTCCATTTCTTTACACTACACCATTGACGAGATGCACAGCACGAGACGGTGCTAAAACTGACGACAGCGTATTTCCACAAAAAGTGAAGCCCACACACAGTCTCTGGGAGCTCATGCAGCTCAAAATAATAATCCGCAGAAATGTGCCTAGGAGCATACATACAATGATTGGTTTAGAAAAACATCAATCATTGTATGATTGTGAAAACCAGTATTTGAAGATGTATAGTGTGCGAGCTTTCTTTCTTCTCTATGTTTCGTTGATGCACGTTGAGAATAATATTCTAATTCAAATATATAACGTATTCATTATTCCATTTGATATTCAATATGTTCACCATGTTTTTCAATAAATATATTTTTGACAGCAAATATCTCTCCAAGGTTTGTTTATAGTAAAAGGTAACGACGTTCCCTCTTTTTCCTCCGGTGAAGTACCTTCTGGTTTATTTGCTATCGTCTCGTGTTAGAAAGTACACTCCAATATTGACTTTTGGAGGAGGGTAACAACAAAAATCAAATCAATATCTAACTCCTCGACATTCTGCCATGACCCCACTCGCCCACATTTCAACCTTGAAGTGCTTTTGAAATAAGAAAAAATACTCAGGGGGTTGTTTCTCAAAGGATACTTAAAATAGTCCGTGTAAATTGTCATACTGTTTCGTACACTCACAAAATAAACTTGTCTCCAGACTCTTCAAAGTGACGGTCATAAAATGAACGAGTCAAAAACTTGTCTAAGTGAAAAGGAAGCGGGTCTTCTAGCTGGAGATAGAAGACCCACTTGGTATGTGACAGCCCAAAACCCGACATTTGCCAGCTCCAGATTCTATTTGTGGGATGGTAAGCTGATAGGTTAGACAACTTTAGACTCGTTTATTTTATGATATTTTATGAGTCTGGAGACAAGTTTACTTTTTCAGTGTAGAACGTTAGTCCTGTATGGTATCTTCCATTTCTTGCATAACTGGACCATGTATGTAGATAAGCACATTATGATGGGAAGTGCATGGGGTAGCTCTTGAAAACTGAAAACTTCAACCTGTTCCGAACGCATATACGCTTTTGGAATAATCGTAAGCTAAATTCCATAAAAATATGAAGGCCTATGAGAATTAACATCAATTGAATCAAGAAATAAAGTAGAGTATAGACGCTTTGTGAGGTCCACTGAGGTATCATGCTAAATGCTAACTTCAAATCATGTGCTACCTCGTTCAACACGTTGTGAAACGGACCCATGAACTCAGCTATGAACAGTTATGATTTCTGATAAACAAACAGGGTTCCATCTAAAAAAAATATACATATAGTAGTGAGTGGGCTCTGACATCCATGTTTGCCAATGAGATTGTAACTGAGCACCAAGTCAATATAGATGCCAGCCTAAACTGGTCAACTCCTGCAGGCCGCCATCTTGTCCCCCTGGAGATCATTTTGATTACCACAAACAACCCCCTTACTCTTAGCAGTAGAGCCAACAGGAAACCAGTGCTATAGTACGTGAAAAGCAAAGGCAACTGCATCTAGATTTTAGTTCCATTCTCCGCCGTTCCCATTGCCTTAATATAATGGCTTAATAAGGTAATGGCGCTGCCATCGACCCTTTAGGCCGGTATAAAGGGGAGACAACCAGAAGTTAAGTACCTGGACTCACACCACACTTGTACCTGGTGCTCCATGGTCAATACCTGGAGTAAAGAGGCTGCACACGCTGCTGGGGGAGGACTACTGGAGTGCAGTGAACCTGAAATCCCCAGAGTAACTAAGATGTAGACAGTGCTTTTCATTCGCAGTTTGCATTATAATAATACAGACGTATAGGCAAGGGGGCTGGAGGTATTCCACATTAGTGTGTAATATAAGGTGAATGCATGTGTATGTACAGGGTAGTGATACTGAAAAGTACTATTTTCCAGAAGGGCGCTATGCATTACACATTAATCTCAAATCTTCAAACTAAGGGAAACGTGTGGAAGATCTGACGTCCATGCATGCAATACATGTAAATAATATGAAATACCTCACCCATGTTAAAGTGGGTACTATACTATATCCGATTTTTCTTCAAATTCTAAATCTTGCTTAAATGTATTCCGAACACTCTAAAGTGTAATATTTAGAGAATAGAGGTCAAACAAATGTCATCAAAGGGTGTTAATAGGTCACAGAGGGAGTCAATGTCCCCCAACCATGGGATTTTATAGTGTATTTTCAGTGGGCGGAATAAAAGCATGCACGCTTTTATTCCAAAATGACCAAACATTAGGCAATAAAATCTAATTAGAGCAAAATCAGAGGGAATTAGGGGGAATTGAACAAATAGGAAGTCAAATATATTGTTTGTGAACATTCTGGCTCATTTTTAGGGAAATCTACTTTTTTGTCCCACACATCGGATGTACTAACTTTTAAAAAAGCTCTGTGGGAGGTCTGCGTTTTTTTAGGCTCTCAAAATTAAGGCAATCTCACTAACACCTCCGCGTGAGGGAAGCCAAGAGTATTGTAACATGAACTGTATGTCCATTGTCTATCTCCATCCTCTTTTGTTCCTCATTATAGCAAAAAATATAAACAAACAGCAACCACTTAGTAAGGTGAAAATACTGCTCCGTCAGTTGGGAATTGTCCATAGGCGCCTAGAGAAAAAGGGGTTATTATCTGAGAGTTTTTCCGTGAAGCTAATTGTGATTGTTAATTACTGTGTCGTGCTAATTTTCGTGATTTCAAGCCATTTGCAGGTGGTTGGCAGAAATCCCATTAGTGAGTGACTGGGGAGTGTCCATTGTGTGTAGCATGGGGAGGGCAGGTTTGTTAACTTACATTGCACAGTATCTGTGTAAGACGGTTGTAAGCAGTGATATTATGAGCGTTAAAACAACTTTCTTGTAGCAGATGAATCAGTATAATGTTTTGCATAATAATCAGGAAACAGCTGTAGGAGCAATCAACATAATAGTTGTTATAATTATGGACTACATACTATGCAGTCATGTTACATATATACCTTTGTCAGACAGGTTATAGTCAGACAAGGGATCTGACATAGTTACACAAGTCCATATTAAACCCCACAGTGCATAAGGAAACTTGTCTGATCTTTTATACCACATACTCTTCTTTGTGTGTTCTATGCCAATTAGCTTGGTATATGTATAACTGGACAAAGTTTCATTTACTTGTTAATGGCTTGGCTTGGATAGCAGACCCCTCATCATCCTATAAGCACAGCCCTCTGATCCACACAACATGGTCAGTCCCTGTCTACACGTGGACATGTGCATTTTCTATATATGTGTGTGACGTGGTTGGGGCTTCATGACGTTCTCTATCCTAGAGTCAGCTGCTCCGTCCCCCCCCCCCCCCCCCCACGCCTACACCGCTTCCCAAGGTAGTACCGCCGTAGGGCACTAGCCCCATCCCCCGCCCCACAATACCCCCTGGCACCCCTCTTTGTACAGATGCATTTTCTATTTGTTGCACTTTCTTTCACTCAGCCTCACTATCAATGTAACGTCACATGACCGCTGACAATGCGTGCGCAGTTGCGATTGTTTCCGGTGCCGCTCTGTATCAACACAAACGGAAACGGAGAAGGCCTAATTCCGCTGGCAGTGCGCATGCGTATATAGGCACCCTTTTTGCCTCGTTATCAGTGTTTCTCATCTTGCAATCTCTTTACTTCCGCTGAGGTTGATTCTCAATGAAACAACCCCACCTGACTTCATCTTTGCTATAGGGTTTGGGGGTTGGGGGAGTGGGACTGGGTTATTGGAATGGAGAAACATGGGTATTATCGTCCATTCAGAAATCTGGTTCCGGTTTGAGGGGCCTTTGTGGAGGCGCACTCATGAATGCCACCATCTGCATACTCACTTGGTGACTTATGGATGGCGCCAGACCGAATTTCCGCGAATCTCTCTCGGTAGGGTGGATATTTTGAAAGAGAAGTTAATTTTGGGGAAGGCCAGTCATCATGGTTAATACCCCATGCGTCTGGTATGCATGCATTTAGGCTTCAGGTATATGGGACATTGACTTTATACCTTGTAGATGCCATACCACTGAATGTTCATAATTCCCCACTCATTGTCCCAACCTTGGCAGTGCTACTGACCCCTACTCCCCCTACCGTTACCCTCCCATTACCCTACAGGATTCATTTAATGACTACCCACTGTAAATCATTATAAAATATCTCACGCCAAACTGAGTCCATTCCAATCTATTCTCAGGGGGGAACTCGCACAGGCGTGTAAATTGGAACGAGAAAACTGCAAATCCAAAGTTTAAATTGGGGGCTGAGGATTGCAAATAAAGCCAAGAGACCAAGAAGGCTTGAAAGGAGCGCTGCTGCATACCACATGCCCCATGCAGCATATAGGTGACCCTTGGCCCCAGGTGGTGGCTTTATTAAGTTGTCAATTTTATGGGCGTTTACTCAATCATGGGGAAGAATGCTTCAGCCAGTTTTATAATGACTTGGTAATTCGCAAATGACGTGAGAATGATGCTCTAACTGTCATGATAGGTCCTCTAGAAAGCCATCAACAGTGTTATGTTATAATCTATAGTTGATCTCCAAATTTCAGGCAAAATTGACGCAAAATATCTAGAGCTCTCTATATAGCCCTGTTACGTGATGTAAAATATGGTATCTGGGATCCAGTATCTGACAAACTGAACTATATTATGTAATACATTACACTTGTGTCAATGAGATGAAAGTACTCAGAGGAATGTGAAAAAAAGAGAAGTTAAATATGTAACCAAAAATGATATTTGTTTATACACGTACATGTAATGTCAATGGATGGTGTGCTATGTGGGGTCACACACCCAACCCATGCATGCCATCTAGAATGTCACAACCCCTGTCAGCAGCCGGTCACAACATGTCAAAAATAATTATGAAAGTGCCATTTCCATGTACGTGTTATACTTTGGCTTTAGCAGGTAGTGCCAGTTGAAGTATATACTTGTACCTCCCCATTCCTTCATCTCATGGCAGTACCCCTATACTACAGCCCCTCCGCCTCTACCTCTACCAAACACGCACCTAGTCTTCCAGCCTTGCGGCTGTCTGTCCTACTAATTATACCATTATGTCAGGGACCACACAGAACTCTCTATACACCAGGGCGAAAGGCACTGAGATAGTCATCTATGTAGAAGTCACCTGCAGTTAGCTCTTGTGCAAGCGTTTTTTCTCCCCTTTTTGAGTTTTTGATGTCTAATTTTTATTTGTCTGCAGGTCACACGTTAGCCCTAGGCTACACGCAGGATTCTGGACACCTGCAGGTTAGCCTGCCCTGTCCCTGGTGTCAGGGGTATTGAGACACACTAAAATGAAGTAAACATGTGTGGTTCTAATGGCGTCATAAAGGATTATTACTAAGGACTGTAGAATATATTATGGGAGACCAGATCCCCTCTTTGTGAAGGCATACCTTTGAAAATACATGCTGATCTTTTGGATTGCAGAGATATGTACCTGCATGTTTAGTATTGAAAATGAACTTTTGCGATTATCTACAACGCATTGTATTGCAAGGCTTGGCTCATTTATTGTCGTCATAAAACCATGACATTTTATATGCAATAGTTGTTCTCGTCAAAACACCATTTTAAAAGCCGACATCGCCCATCTTTAATTTAAGATATCGTGTATGCACCAAGAAAAGGAAAAGACTGGCTCTTCCCCCTGGCTGTATGTAAAATAATCAACTAATGCAACACTGACCTTAGCCAATGACCCATGCACATATGCAGTGCGCCTGCGTTATGCCACCATTACTACAGATTGTCTACATATCCAATCAGGGGTGACCAAGGAAACATGGCCCAGAATGCATTGCACAAGACCGTGCCCGGTCACGTGATCCCTAGTTAATTAGTGTTTTATTATGTAATTACAATAGAAATGCTGACAGGCAATGCCTTTCTAGCCATATGTTTTTACATTGACAAATGCCAAGAAGTCTGCCAAATGCTTATTCACACATAACATGTCACTTGTCTCGGTCTGCTTACTGCCAAAAATGACCCAATTTTGAATTAGTTGACATTTTGCAGTTTTTAAATGCCGTTCAAGTAACACTGCCCAATATGTATGTGTAGAAGGAAACTGAATCCACACAACAGGGTTAATCTTTGCTAAATAATAATTGTATACAGTCATTTTGATATTCTGGAGTATTTAAGTGAGCTTGATAGAATTTAAAATTACAAATGGACTGGTCTATTCAACTTTATTGTTTGGATTCAAATATGTAATGCTGACAGCACGATTCTCAATATGTAAACAAAGAGTAATAGCTAAGTAGTCATTTTCGCTGGCATTAAACCCTTAACCTCGCATTGTAGACTGCCATCCATTAGATCAACCTTTTACCAAGAACTGAGAATGGAAGGCATTGCCCGTTGGCTATCTAGACTTTCAGCCTATGTAACAGGTTTCTGAACCACAGCTTCAAAGTTCGACACTTTGATACAAAGGAATCTGCAGAAGAGGTCTTTAAGCCACAGTTTATCCAAACCCCAACCGCCTGCGGATATGGGGAGATTTCATAAAGATTAATAACCACGCTGCCACAAATCATTACACAGGGCAATTCAGTGTAAAATCCCTTCTGAATCCACAATGAAAACGCACTCTTTATTGTATGCACAGAACAGAGACCACATTCCTCAGAGCCAGATTTCTCAGGGGATTAGCAGGGGACACATAATAACACAGATGTAACTATTTTGTTGATTTTCTCACTGGGAGCCTCCCTCTCCTACCTGCCCGCGCGTGTTAGCAATAAAGGAATGCTGGAAGGCCAAACAGTTACAGAGTTGTCCGCCGGCAGTGTTTTCTCATAGGAGTTGGGGTAAAGGTTGGAGAAGTGGAGGAGGTGGTGGCATTGAGATAGGGGGGATAATCATAAGTGGCATAGGATTGGAGGTGATTAAGAACTATGGCGAGAGGCTGCTCTCACTGCATTGGGTGGGGGTGGGGGTGGGGGTGGGGGTTGGTGTTGGGGGTGAGAATTAATGTGAATGAGGCGGAAGGGTAGATAGGAAGGAGGTGAGAACGTGGGAGCATTAAGAAGGAAGACACACATGAGTTAATTATATTACTAAGATTGAGCCAGGTCCCGGGAGCTAAGTACATTATGGGTTAATCTGACATGAAATGAGAGGAAAGGGTAACTATGTCTATATAGATGGATGGGAGCAAAAGTAGTAAGGGCGGAGGGAAGATCATTGGTATAAAAAAATAAGAAAATAAGAAGGGAGAAAGAGAAGTCTGCATGAGAGAGCGACAAAAATGAAAGGAAGGGGAAAGCGATGCCTTGAGCACGGGGTTGGGGTAGGACCCGGGGGTGGAGAATCTACTGGCTGAGGGGACTATACATTTGGCTGTGGAAGTTCCTCAAATATATATACTTTTCTTTTCAGCCCAGACCCAACCCCAACCACAGAAACCGCTTTTCATGGGTCTGGCAATAGTCACCCGTTTACCCACATACAGACCATGACTCCAAAGCCTTTGTGAGCATTTGTACCTCTCAGGGCTACCAGCCCCCATAATTCCGCTATGGCTCGCAGCGATCGGCTACAAAATTACCGGTATTGCCGGTAACATGATGAATATAACAAAACTATTCCACACCCCCTCCCCTCTCCTCAATAACACACAGAGTTTGATTATGGCCCGACTTTGGGCCGAGTTATCAGGACTAAAATCTGACGTTTTGCCCGCCCTGCCAAGGCCTTTAAAACTGTTCTGCTAATCACAAGACCCTGTAAGCTATCAATGGAAATTACAAGGAGGACCCAACGCCCTCCCTCCTCCCCTACAAATTCACCTAGACTGGGTTGCCGTTGGAAATCTGTGTAGTTTTTCTGCCCTGGGGGCTTGGCGACCTTTGTAATGGACGCTGGTTTTTGGCCGGTGTTATTACTCAGCCGTGTGTTTCGCTGGTTCCGGCGTTGGAACCTGTTATTAGCGTCCGGGCGCCCAGTACGAGATAACATCGCCGCTCGCAGCGCCGCGCACGGCCGCATGGAGAGTTAGCCACGGACCAAGTCCAACCATCGGTATTCCATGGGCATTGTGTCCATATAAGAGCTCCTGGTGTGAACAAACAGCATGCTTATCACTTATAAATAAGTCTGTATCAACTTTCAAACCATTTGGAGTTGCATACAGTGGGTTAACCGTCAATGTCAGTTCACCTTTAAGATGCATGCATATTGTGTATAGCAATTTGAAATTAAATATGGAAACCAATCCATGTTCTTGCAAAGTCAACTATAGTTGTAGGGTCCAGCATCAATATACCATGTTCAGAAAGTACCAAGCAATTCCCGGTACAAGTATAGAATTTAAAAATGCAATTGCTTCATTTATGTACATTCACAGGGTGGGACAACTTCCTTAATGTCTCTTTGACAAACAGGATATTATTAACAATTTATTGCGACATTAAGACCAGAACATTGACATGGATTTTTTTCTTTTCCAGATGTAAAGACACTTTTAAAGTGAAACTATATCATTGTGAATCTATAAATTACAGACACTTTGATGCTTTAGATGTGCCCTTAATTTGATTTTATGTTCCCACATTAAAAGTCAATAATGCATAACTTATTGACAATTTGCACATGACATGCCGTGTTCCGACTTAAAGTGCATCTGAATTATGGCATGTTAACTTTAAGGACACTTTAACAGTGACAAAATGATACAGATCTTCCTGTCCCATACAGAAATACCGTATCGCATTTTGGCGCGCTTTTCTTGCCCTGCGGCGAAATCTCGTCTGCTCGACATACGAAGCGGTTACAACGGGATAAAGCACGGTTTGAACAAGACAGAGCCTCCTCCCACCTGACTGGGTGATGACCAACACCGATAAGCAGCCACCTGGGGTCAGAGGGTGGGGATAGGACATAGGGAGGTAACATGTTGACTGCAGCGCCGTATTGGGGGTAGCAGCGGCAGAGAATGGAACTAAACCATAACTGGTACTTATCTTGACTGGTCCTCCGATCACTCACTGGAGAACTGCTTCTCACGAGAGTAGGTGTAGGTCATGGGAATTAGATACTTTTCTAGGGGACAAGATGGCGTCACCCATATGATGATCAGTTAAAGCTCTGTAGACACACCTGTAGCTTCACCTGTAATCATCTTTAACCCTTCCACTCCCTGGTTGCCCAACAACCCCAGATACAATCTGCAGAGTCACCATCAATAAACTGACCCAGGTTTGATACATTTTAAGGGTTGAATGTTTATCAACAGCTATAGTTATATGTACAAGGGTCAAACATGTAAAATTACGTGATTTAATATGTCCATGTTTCTACAGGTGACTGCTTATGTTCTACTTTCTGTATGATATATGTCTGCTTATATGGGGGGTAGTTTTACCTGTGTTGCAATGCATGGTTCATTGACTGTTGGCTACATAACTTCGTGGAAACTGTCTAACTGTCTGGTTTCATAATAAACTTGTCCCGCTTATATTTCCGCTGGCGAAAAGAAGTTATGAGAATCACACATAAACGATTTTGAACGCAGATACATAGCTTTTAAACTGACATCTGCGTCTGCCACAAATACTCATGGGACTGGGCATGTGTTTTAACACAGGTGCTGTACGTAGAAGTGACACGTATATATTTAACCATACTGTCACTGATGATATGTCACTGTCACCTCCAGTGTACACTCTGAGGGGCATGACAGCTGGAAGATTATAGGTCTTCTGTGAAGCACAGACAAGAACACGTCAATATGTTTATTCCCACTTTACGAATATCACATTTCACTTTTACGGCCACATAATAGGTTGTGCAATTTGGATGGACAGGGTGGACTATGGAGGATATACCATTGCAATAAATTGTATAACATACAGAAGTTAACAACGTCTAGTTCAGGTATATCTATATCTCTCTCTCTCTCTCTCTCTCTCTCTCTCTCTCTCTCTCTCTCTCTCTCTCTCTCTCTCTCTCTCTCTCTCTCTCCCTCTCTCTCTCTATATATATATATATATATATATATATATACATCTATCTCTATGTATGTCTATGACTATTGTACTAAACAAAGTATGACAAGTATGCTCAGGTTACTCCTGTGTCGCATTCGATGGGACGTTAACATCAAGATAATTCAATGTATAAAACTGGACGACCTCATGACATTACTGTATACACATTAACATAGCATATTGCATATCTCCCTAAAATGTGAGGTCATCTATACTTGTAAACGTCATTCTCAATAATATTATGTTGCTCTGTGAGTAATGCTTAAAGTTAAACACGTTAGTCTTTTTTTGTGTTCCCAAATTCATCGGGCCAAAATAAAACATACGATGTTAAATATGCAGACTTTCTACAAAGCTACATTGGTGCTATCTTTTTTTCTGATTATGTCCTATACAAGTGTCAGCTTATAAGCGTCAGCCTCCCCTGGCGCCCACCTCTAGACCGCCTCGTGGCGTTATAGGCGTCGGGCGTCGGCGGCAGTTCCGCCCGACGCCTGCCGCGTCAAAATCCACGGGAGGCGTCGGGACGGGGTGGGGGCAGGAAGCTCCATCTAGATGGGGAGGGGGGGGGGGGCGTCCATGGTTTACTGGTGACATCTACCACTATTCCGGTGACGAAAGAACAAGGAAATACGTGAATTAATAACGCACCAGAAAATGAAGAAGGGAGTGGCATATAGATCACATGTAGAATGGATTTACAGTGGAATCTATACTGTAGATTTACAGTAGATTCTACTGTTTACCTACAATGAACTTTACACCTACATAAGAATCTACTGCACACCTACACAAATTGCAACCAACTTTTTACAATGATACTGTTATGTTTAGATGGCATGCTATTACCATCTGACTATCAGGATTCATGGACTTGAAGACGCAAATCTCGGTACCCCTCCAGCGACAGTCGGAGTGGAGTCGGGGACAGAAGGTAAACCTGATCCTGTACCGGAAGCGGCTTATTTTCATAAAATGCACATTTCAAACAAATGAACAGTCATACACACATTATATCAACGATGTGTATGAATCTTCTGGGTCACGGCGGACTTAAAGATACATTTATAAGTGTGTTGAAATAGGATATCAATGTCCCAAAGTACCAAAGAAATAGCAGTTCAACAACGGGATAATGGCCCAACCACCATCTGCTCCTCTGTGGATCCACTGTATACTTGGGATCCGCTGTAGGCCTGTACCTGGGATCCACCGTATGCCATAATTCACTGTATACCAGGATCCACTACAGACATGTATACATATGCATACGACATACATGATACGTCACAGACGCTGGAACTGCGTCTTTCATCCGGGTCTTTAACCCCTGTCTTGGTGCGTTCCAAACTGCGGGGCTTCCCTCAGTCCGGCACGGGTGGAGCCAATTTTTCCACTCCAGATTGTGTTTGGTATCTCTGGTGACCTGGTGCCTTTGACTGTGTCCATCTGGACGTGCTATGTGAGGCTGATGAGGTGTAAAGGGGTCTGCAACAAGTGACGACGTTAGGACTTCTGTGGTGCCTACACTGAAAAAGTAAACTTGTCTCCAGACTCGTCGAAGTGACTATCATAAAATAAACGAGTCAAAAGTTGTCTAAGCTATCAGGTTACCATCCCACAAATAGAATCTGGAGCTGGCAAATGTTGGGTTTTGGGCTGGCACATGCCAAGCGGGTCTTCTATCTCCAGCTAGAAGACCCGCTTCCTTTTCACTTAGACGAGTTTTTGACTCGTTTATTTTATGACCGTCACTTGGAAGAGTCTGGAGACAAGTTTATTTTTTCAGTGTATAACATCACAGGAAAACCACGTCGCCCCACCAGACCATAGCTATAGTAGCGAAACATGAGCAGGATTCGCTGAAGTGGCTAATATGTAAAGCAATTAACAACAGTTCTAAAAAGCAGTTCATGGAACTACAAACGTGTATAACTAATATCATTATAGATACTATATAAGGGGTCTGGACGAGTATTGACGATTTTAAGGCATTCTATTCTGGTATATGCAACCTCATAACAGATGTGAGTGTTTATGAGTTCAATTTAAGTTTAACAACTTTATATCAAAGTATGTGTGAAAATAATGAAAAATGTCACACACCTCCCTTCGTAAGTCAGCCACTGCCTAACTTTCAGGTGAGGGGGGTCTTAGCGACAATGACGCTGCCTCTTCTGAGTGTGTGGTTATGACACGTTGTGACGAATACGTCTACATGAAAACATCATACTTATCATTAAAATGCATCAGGATTCCAATCAGGACTTATTCACAATTAGTACTTCCCTACTTCAATCCCCTCCAATGGAAGAATAAGCTCTTGGGGACATGCCTATTGTTTTTTTGATTGTGTTGTCTACGTATGATCAAACACCCATGGTGTATTTAATAGGAGAGATCTCTGGTCGATCCATGCCTAGATAGACCCTTCAAAATACATTTAAACTCTCTCTACACACTTTTATACCCCAGGTACACATCTAGCACCCATAATTCACATTCTCACCTGTGGTATGTACTGTGTTATAATGCAGCATAGATCCTGAGCCCCTCCTGTAGCCTTAGGTGCCACCAGGTGTGTCAATTGCCACCTGACCACCTACAGGAGGGGTGTCCTCATGCCGTGGTACGAGTCACTTAAGTCATGGAACCATCCATCACCCTGTCACACCCACCTCCCACTTTGTGTTAGAGTTCATATCCGTATTTGGATTATGAATAAATAGAGAAAACACAAAGTGAAGCTTCTGGGGCTTGGTCCACATACTATATTATACATATGTAGAAATATTCACCTAAGAAGATAAACCTGGATATGTCAGTAATATGCATGCGCACTGTATAGTCATGCAACATGATGCCAAGCACCCCATAATTTCCCACGATATTTCTATACATTTCCCTTCAGAGATGATCAATTTCTGGAATGCTATCAATTGACGATAATTATATATCAACCAACATGTATTTTCATTGGTCTGAGGGGAAATCAGGTATCCATATAGTAGTCTGTACTAGTCTGTAAATGTATAAGAAGTAAGTACTTAAAGTCTCATGCAAAGTCATAGAAATACATTTTAACGCTTTTCTTTGTATATTTGCTTAACTAAATAGGGCATATGTAAACATGTACGTTTTCTCTGGTGTTCTTAACAGCACTAGACACTGTCTAATAAGACAGCATGGCCACGGCTTCCCACCGAATGTTATAATGTACTTTCCTGTATCAAATCAATAATAATGACTTTGTATAAAAAATCCACTCAAATCAGACTCTAAAAACACTAGCTCATCCATTGAGGAACATACATGATTTTATACGTGATATATTACCTTATAATGCGTTTCCCACAGAGAGCATGACTAATTAACAAGTAGCACTATAATAGACATGCTCAGCACAGACCATTATGAAGCACACAAAACAAGGGGCACTCCCCTCCCTGATTCTTTGTCTCTTGTGTCTTTAGAACAATGCCATATTGGAAACATGATTGGCGGCATGCTCCTAGTATAGCACTGTGTGTGTGTGCAAACCAGCAGGACATTAAGCTAACTGTGGGTGGCTTTTGTCATAAGGTACTGACACCATCACCCTCCAGGGCATTGTAATTAAGAGCCCCAATGTATAGAGGCACTAACGTGAGGTGTAATCAACTATTGTTGCGTGGGGTAGGTGGGGCTGAACAGATATCCAGGTTAAATGCTCGTAATGGGTTCTTTTGAAAAGGAGGGTTCGTGATGGGGGGCTCACCTGGGTTTGAATTTAATTAAGAATGGCGTTAGGTAGTATTAATAGGTTCGACATTGAATAGGACTGGAGGGTTTAGGGTGGGGTTTTGGGTTTGGGGATGGGTGGCTGAAGACACACACCACCATCATTAATCATCAGTCATGTGACATATCCACCCACTCACTCATCTCTTATGTCTAACCACAACACTCACCAACACTCTATACATGAACACATGCATGCTCCCAATTGGACATCATGTCAAGTCATACTTCGTGACTTACCCAGAGTCTTGTTATTCAAAAACCTTTATCAGCTAAATATGTAATCAATAACATAATGTCAGTGTATAATCTAATTGATATCGACATTCATAATCGACAATTGTTGTTCTGCCTGTATTAAAATTGGGGATTTCCCTTGCTTTACCTTGTGAGCAATTATTTAATGGCATTTAATGTCATACCCTACTTTAATACACAATTTGGCGGAAATGACTGGCATACAGCACAGATATTTTAACATGATTATAAGGGTGTGGTAGGTGTAATATATTAAGGGTTAGGGAGTGTTCATTTATTAATTACAGGGGGGTGGAAGGTTTTGCGCCCCCCCCCTCGCCGAAGGCGCCGACAATTTTTCGCTCACCCCCCTTTGAACTATAGTAACGGGTGGGCTTTTCTGTTCAAAAGGAGCTAAATTTTTTACGCCCCACCCCCTCAAGAGAGGTTAGAATTTTTTACGCCCCCCTCCTCAAGAGAGGTTAGAATTTTTTACGGCCCCCCCAGGAGGGGTCGGAAATTTTTGCGCCCCCCC
Organism: Harmothoe impar; assembly: GCA_947462335.1. Taxonomy (NCBI): domain Eukaryota; kingdom Metazoa; phylum Annelida; class Polychaeta; order Phyllodocida; family Polynoidae; genus Harmothoe; species Harmothoe impar. Next base: position 40,007,702 of record OX381708.1, read on the forward strand.
CCAAACCCACCACCCCCCCTGTAACTAATAAATTAACACTCCCTTAGGGATGGACGATGGCTAAGTGATAGCTATATATGCAGTATATTGAAATAAGACTATAGTTTTCACTGGGCCTATATTAGTAGGGAATCGAATATGGATTCTCCAAGTTCTAGAAGCATTTCTGAGTAAAGTTTTGCAAGTGTTTTTTTCTAGACCTATTTTTTCTGTAGATTCTGAAAAAATAACTTGCGGCGCTGAGAATTTAGTTTTAGGGGGGCAGGGGCCCCAAAATGCAATTTTAAAAAAACAACATTATTTTCCCCCTAGAATTAAAATGTCTTCTCATGTATCATGAAGTAATAATTAACATGAAAGGTATGGTTATCATTCATCAGTAAATAGTGTTGTTATGGTAGCCATGGTTACCTGCTTACCAACGAAACAAAAAGTACACATTAATCTATTTGGTTAATACTTATATCTATACATTCATCGTATAGACATAACAGGCAATATTTAACTTCTCTATACTTGTTTGTGAAACCAGCTGCACTTGTACTGACCATAGTGACCTGCTCCTAGTAAATGACACCTCTGATACATTGCTATATCTCAATATATATAGTAGGTTTTGCCATTAGTACTCTGCCAGAATCTCTGTGTTTTTACTGCTTACTCCTTAAATGTCATCGTTTGAAAATGGGTCATAAGCCATCATATTTCACACTTTTATTTTATTGAACACTGTGGCAAGGAGAAGAGGCAGGTCCAGTGTGACAATTGCTTGTATACTGGAACCCTGCCTTCCTATACCCACATTACACCCAGTCCTACACTGGCAGACGACTAGAGAGAGGCAAGCCTCTGGAATTGCTTCCTTTGTTATTAGCAGAGGTAACAGGTTGTTGTCTTCCATCTTCCATCCCATGCATGTAGGATCTGTAATGTTGGGTTTCAGGATGTGTGCCAAGTTCCATATCAGACTCTGGTAGTGCACACACATGAGATTTAAGTTCAGTGCATCTGATGTTGGAGGTAGAGCTTCTGTTTTCTTACAATGTCCAAACAAAAGAGCCCTTGCATTGTTCGCTGAACCAGCATGTCTGTGTCCCTTGCCTGTATGACTATTGTGTTGGAGGAGCAGTTGATGGCATGCAAGATGATATGAGTGTCTGCCTGCTGGTGATCACCCTTCAAGCCAGATGTGTCTAATGGGAGTGTGGTCCTTACCTCCTCGGGATCATGGAATGTTCCACCCATTACAACCATTTTGTGCATCAATGTTTTCATTACATTCTCCATAAGGAAAGTAGAGAGTTCCCTCTTGTTTCTTTGGGTGTACAATGAAATTCCCCCAATCATCAGGGAGAGGAACAGTTTACTTTTGCACCATCCTCCGAATGGGCCTTTTGTTGTTCTTCTGTTGCTTCCTTGTTTCAGCCTTGACACTTTTGTCTCTGTATTGATCACCTACCAAATCAATCCTCTGATAGTTTTCTCTAATTCTTAGGATGGTGTTGACAAATATGTTTGCTAAGTCCCCGAAAACCTTTGCTCATTCGGGTTTGCCCAATGCATGTATTGTGGACGAAATATATATAATGATGGTTAAATCATTTGTTGTGTGAATTGAAGTTGGGGAGGCAATGTCTTTAGTAAAGCTACATATGAGGAGTGATCAGGTGGAGGACTAGTGCAGCAGTACAGGACGGCCTGCATAAACAGGCAGCCTGTACTTTCAGGCTGCCCAGCCTGTACTTTCAGGTCGCCCCTATACACTCTCCCAGCACAGCAGGCTGGTGTACCAGGCAGGCAGCCTGGTATACCAGGCTGCAGCTCAGGCTTTCACACATTCTCCAGTCAGAGTCTCTGCTACATGTGTGTCACATTAGTTAAAATACTGAGTTTAACTCATAATAATTCAGAAATGCAATGGACCATGCACATAATACATTTTAAAGTTGGTAGCTTATATACTTATCTATGTATTAGATAGGTGCAAATATTTCGCAAATATCATGTAAAAATCGCAAATGTGATTATATGAAAGCTATACTAAAAGCACAGTGCTGTTACTAAACAGCACTGTCTTTCAGGCTGAGTGACCTGTAAAAACAGGCTGGGTGTGTTATGCAGCCTGTACTGTAAGTCCAGGCGGTCTTCCACCTGGTGATTTATCACTACTCCTTAACCTTCCATTTGCTTCTGCAAGAGACAGAGGAACTGCCATTAGCTCAAGCTCCAAAATCTTGTCCTAATCCACAGCTCTTCCAGCAGCAAATGAAGTTGTATTACATTTCTGTCAGCTTTCAACACAACAGTTTCCCTTTTGGCTTTCATTTTCTTTTCAACTTTGTAGAGGTTTGTGAATGTCATTGGATTGTTCTGCTTGATTTGGCTGTGGAATTTTTCCAATTTCTCAATGAATCTCTCCACAACAAAGTGCTCTAGTTAATCCTGTCCTTTGGAATAGCTGATGCTAATGCATCCTGAATCACAGGTGTTGCCATATTGTTGTTTGCAATGTTATGGAGTAGCTCTGTTTGTGTGAATACCTCCATGCTCTTTAACTTTGTTCCTACCAACTCACCCATAACCAAATCAATCAAGGTCCATTTCAAGGAAATTAATCTGCAGGCCATGACAGATATTCAACTTGTGATTAATCTATATAATCACACCTACAAATGATATTTAAAACTAGCCAGTTCTTACAGTTCCTGATCCTTGCAGTGCAGAAGAGTCATAATCATTGTGGTATATATGTACAGTCACCTCCCTCTATGAAGACCACAAAAGGGGGTGCCAGAAGGAGGGGCTACTGGCTAGTGAGACCCTTTGATGGGAGCATAGTGCGTTATGCCATTTTGGGATGATTATGCATGGATGTGAACCTGCTGTGTTTATCATTGGGGCTGCATTCATGCCTGATGAACCAATACTGCATGGTGAATTATTAGTCACCAGTGCTTCATTCATGCATCATGACAACAATTGAATGTCTAACTTGAAGCATCATGTGATCCTTCAATGGTTAGAGGGAAACTTAGATATATAGATGGTTACATCAATTTATTCAACACAAAATGAAGCCTTCTTAGGTAATGATTGTAACCATGGTTACCATGGTTACCATAATGGTAATTCATGAAGATGCCTCTCTATCAGACCTTTCATTTAAGGAATTCCCTGACTAAATATGATAATAAACAGCCCTTTATGACAATGAAATGTGGATTTTTGTCAGAAATCTGTGTTTTGTGGGGGGTTTTGACCCCCTTATATGAATTTCTCAGTTTCGCAAGTACTTTTTTTGTAATCTACACGAAAAATTGGTCCTAGAAAAATGGCTTGCGAAACTTTACTCAGAAATGCCTCTAGAAAGTTTTAGGACGACATTTCTCTGATTCAATTCCCTACTATATACAGCGCTATGTGTTTGGAGTGGGTTAACGTTCCCACCTTGACTTCTGACAGGTGTCCTATTACACCAACACCTGAGCAATGCCCACCTGAGGACGGCGCCACCAGAGTAAGGCAATCCGATATTGTGTGAGTCAATAATAAAGTGGAGAAGTTGACAGCTATACCCCTCCCCATCACTAAAAGTATATATACCTACAACTAGAGGATCACTGCCATGCATCTCCCCAGCACAACAAGTATATATACATACACGTGGAGGGTCACTTCTCTGGCAGTCTTTTTATACTCTTCTATGTAGGCCTGTACATACTTACTTCCCACATGGAACTTTTCCCAATCTCCCACTTTTTTCTCCATCACCTTTTTCCATTAGTTGACATATTCATATTAAAATAAACTGACTTCATAACCTTGGTGTGGAGAGGTTCCAAGGTGTTGTGCATACTAGGAGTGCGGTATTTGGTTGGTATATATGGGTGGGGGTGGCCTGCATAGAGTCTGTTCCTGAGACTTTGCTGATCCCATCGGTGAAGGAGTTACTCTATACTTGAATGAATAACAGTGTGCTTATTAGTACCACCTGCGTGTCATTTCATAGTAGGTGCTATATTAGAAAAGCACCCAGATTCTTATAATCCCACTATAGTATAGATCTTTTTAGAACAACTTTGTGAATCGTATGTGACAGATACTATCCTCCGTTCTCTGAGAATGTGCTAATGCACTCTCAGTATAAACTGTGACGCTTATTTGTATCACTGAGGCATTGTTGAGACATGTTTGATGTGGCAGTGCGCAATAAGATTTACTGAACTTGAACTTGAGAATATGTCATAGTTAGCCATGATTAACACATAAAAGCATTTACGAAAATGTTCCTAGAAATTCATGGATCACAATATATCAAAAGTTCTGTGATTCGAGGCAATACTTATTGATCAGGACAGGACCTCTATTATCCTAACCATGTAATCTTGGTAATTCATTGTAAGGCAATATTAAACATCAGCAACACAGTGGCTGGTGGCAATATAATGCTGACTAATTTACCAAGTACGACCTACTTCACTAGGCGATTGAATTGATTTTCCCGTCTCTATTTCTTATATAGGGTGCGATGCATGTAAAAACTATTCCAGTACTTCGCACATGGAACTTTGGTACTTTTGATAAAGGATTGCAGAACTTAATAGCTGAAGATCTTAAAATGGTGTTAATTGATATAATCAAGTGATCCAATTTAGTTGATCAAAAAATGATTAACTTTTATTAACATATTTGGAGGCTTCTGTTTTATAGGGTTGGAGGTCCTGGTTTAGCATGTACCATGTTACTTACGGTGAGATATTCTTAGAGGCAACAAAACCAGATTGGAAGTTTTGGTTTAGCATGCACAGGTTAGTGCTAGACTTCACAGAATGGGTCTCTTCTAATACCATTCTGGAACATTTAAATCACCCCTGAACCTCTTTCCCACAGTGCCAACACGTCAGAGACGTTGTATACATACAGTGAACCAGGGCATTTATAAAACAGAACTCTTTAAGGGCCCAAACTGCAGCCTCAGACATGGCTGTCATAACAAGACTCTTCAGTCAGTCAGTGGGGGCACTGGGTGCAGGGCCATGTAAGCAGATAGCTGCAGGTATATAGCAGCCAGGCAGGTGTGTGTAGACCTAGGTGGACGTCCCACGGGTCCCCATCCCCCCTATACACAGCCTACCTGGGGTATTCAGGAGACATGATCTGCACCCTGTGAACCCCTGAGGACAGGGCGGACGCGGTTGGGAGGATCCATCGGTACACTCAACCTCTACTCCCAAAGCTATACCCACTCCTCCTCACCCCACCACTCCAGTCATATCACCTAGACTATAGTATGTCCCAGTGGTCGTGGTGAGGCTGGCAAATCATCACTACATGAATTGTGATTTCATGTCACTGCATGCCACAAATACGGGTGCCTCGTTTTGTTCATTTTTGGTAGAGAAGAAATACTTAGGGAGGGGGCAGGCGGGAGGATAACGATATAGTGACATGCATCAGTACGAGAGGGTGGGCGGTCTCATGGGAGATGTTACCGAAATGTTAGAGATACAGCATACAAGGATGCCTTATCCCCCCCCCCATACCCCCCCTTTACTCCCTCCTCAATAGCCCCCCCCCCCTCTACCCTCCCCCGATCCCGCCATCTCCGGAGCCCCCTCCCACCCCATTAGCCTCAGTGAGGAAGGCAGTGCCAATTACATTATTATGATATTGGTCTTTCAGGGAGGGAGGGTCCACACTCTCAGCATTCCCCCCTTATTGTACACAGAATCCCTTGGCGGCCCCCAACAAGAGTAGGGGGACACCAAGGATGAATAAACACGCCCCTGAAAGCAGCCACCGCCGATCGCGGCACCGCGGTGTGGCGTATGGCGGGCGGTGAGCACGTTTGATACGGCGGCGGGGCGGCAACTTGAACCCCAACGGGCGGGTGCGAGTTTACCCAAGGCTTACTTGACTGTCAAGATGTTGTCGCGGCGACACGGGTGGTGGACGGTGAACGGGGGAGGTGCTCTGCTTTTGATACAGACCCAGTCGGGGTTCAGAGAGTGCAAGAAGACAGAAGGGTGTGGGGGTTGTGTGAGGTGTATGACTATAACTGTGAGCTTTAGGGGTAAGAGAATGACAGATGCCATGCGCAATGTAGAGGAACGGAAGCCATTGCCGCGGTGGGAAGAGGAGGAGGGAAGCCACTTTAAGTGTATCTCTATATATATACAGACAAGAGGAGTTTACAAATAAAAGTTACAGTTTATTCATATGAGAAAGGGCAGATCTAAACCAAAATGGTGCTGCATGTATAAACCCCAATAGTGCAAAGAATTAAAGTGGCTTCAGGAAGCCATATCATTTCTTTCCACATAACAGCAGGCAATTCAACCCAAACTTTCGTGATATCAAACATGAATGAGAGGGAAATAAAAGTGATATCAAATTTGTAGAAACAGCTTTCTTTAAGGTATAAAAGAAGCCATACTTGAAGCCACTTACTAAAATGGTCAGGTAGTAACTGGACTTACTATTTATCATCAGTTTGCTGAAGCCTCCATATCATTAGAGCATACAAGCATTCCATTTCATGAAAAGTAACAACCCTTGTGCTGGCTCTGTCTCAGTGATACTTTCAGGAAAAAAACAGACAATTAGGTGCCAATATAAATGTAATGATAGCGAAAGGAGAAAAGCTATCCAGTTTAGACCATGCACTAAAGCCACACTGTTATTTTTCTTGACACGAGCGACCTTTCTGGTATGTTCACATAGTATACAGACTGTGAAGTTTTCACACCAATTTCACCCTTGACATGGTTTCTTTGCTGTGCACGCATTTAAAGCCAGTTCCTACCGTAGAAAGGTGGGTCTTGCGGGTCCTTTCTTCCCTGCTGTGTCTTTGGATCATTGGCAGAACTAAATTACCCCATTTTGGTTGTTTGACACTTTGTGATCCAGCAGGCCCTCTGACGCTCTGATCACTGGACCTTGTCGCCATGGCAACCCTGGCGCATGCGTATTACGCCGGACACGTTCACACCTATTGACCAGGTGTATCAGGGCGGGATCGACCCTCTCCTACCCCCAGTCCGAACCCCCAGCTCCCGCCTTCAACCTACTCCTTCCACCCCCACCTCTACCCCTGACCTATAACTCTGTAACTGGTCACCCATGTAAAACTCTCATTTTGTCCCCCTAGACTTTCTAGTATTGGTTGCTGTAGATCAGTGGCTCACTCCAATGGGTACTAAACGGGTGAATCATTAGTCAGAAGGAATCAGAGTATTTATTATACGGTAGTTAGAATATAATAGTTAGAGTTGCAATCACTGCTATACCTCTACTAGCACCAATAACTTGAATAAGGTAGCATGCATGCAGCACACTTGTTATATCCATTTAGGTGCCTCTACCGCTACCCTCACCTTTCACCCCTTGCACCCACATCCCCTTGTGCCCTAAGCATCTCTTCCGTGAGAATTAGTAACATCTGTAGCAGAGCCTTGTCTTTGATCACACCCTTGGCGGTCCCTCCCAGAGCAAACCGCCTCACCTCTCTAGTGGCCACCGGAAGTGTAGACACACAGACGGAAGTTGTCCTTTCTCCGTCAAACATGCGGATGACAATGGCGGCGACTGGTGCGGGCAGGGCAGAGGGGTGAGGGGCACACAGAGAGTCATGACTAGGAGGCCGTAACAGATCGTCCACTTATGGACCTAAGGGGATAGCCTGGGTGGGGTAGTGTTTGGATTTAGTACCGATATTGCACACCTGGCGGCACTGACGTGTGTGAGAGCCGCCTGGTGGTAGCAAGGGGCAACTCTCGAGGGCAGGGGTACTTCCGGTTTATGAGCTGACTGAAAGGACTCTGGGAAGGGCGGGGTGCGGGGTGTGAGGAATAGTAGACAGTGACGGGAAGCGGAGAGGACATCATTTGACCTTTGTACACACTAAGCTACGCCATCAAATAAAGGTCAATTCTATATAGAAATAACCAAGAGAAGCACATTTTGCCGGGGGCAGTTTTTGATTTACTTACCGCTGGGGCCTTCTGGCATTTACACACTGCTATTAGTTATTTTTCAAAGAATCTATTCAATGATTGAAACAGTGATGCCCATACTCTACATAAGATTCGAAGGGGAATGACCCTTTCCATCAACCTTTGCTTGGATGCGCAATGGGCTTTGACAATGAAAATAAGGAAGCGGGAAAGGTGATTGAAGGTTGACATGCCACAGAGGGGACAGGGGAGGTCTCCGGACAACAAAGGAGAACAGTCAACACAGCTCGGACAACACACGGACACGATGATGCCAATCTGAGTTGCTCAGATGTTGTGGGCTTCCCGCTAGGAGCACTGTGAGCAGCTCATTGAGGTGCGAGCCACTCTCCCCTCAGAAAGCCATTCAAAGCCACTCTCCTAACAGATATTTCCTTGGCTGTGAACTGCAGGAATGACTCAAAGCCATCAGAAGAGCATCTCTGAGTAGCACTGAGCTGCTCTTTTGGTTTGCCGCTACGCGGCTGCTGCTCACCACCCGGCCGGCTAGGGTGGGCGATAAAAGGGTCATTTGCCGGTCTCTGGTCGCAGAGGTGAGCGATAAATGAGGCATTTAACCGTCTACGCCGTCAGAAGCCGTGCCCTCTGATGACCAGCGAAGTCTACAACATCTGAAGACACAGGGACCAGCGGTCGATCTTTGTCAGGGAGGGGTGCACAGGGGTCAAGGCACCACCGGAAGTCCGACGACGATCACTATTTGCACAACTGCAGATCGGCTGTGCAACAACCTGCTTGCAATATGTAATACATCGTGTCTTGGGAAATAGTTTGGCACTTCAACCATGGGCATCTGTTACAAAATAAGCCAATTTAGATTTTTGTTGTTGTTTTGTAACCTGCACTGATAAGAATATATGAATCATTATGACATGATACATGTACACGATATGAGGGTCAACTTAAAGTCTTTGATGTGACATGCATATATAATAAGAAATTAATGCATACAGCTGCTCGGTAAAATCTTGGATCCTCATTGCCTTCTAAAGTATGGGTGCGAACCACTATCACCATATAGCTTGAAAAGATAGTTCTAAACCTGCGCATCTAACTTTAAACTTGGTACGGTAAATCATATATTTCATATATCAGGCACATGAATACACCTTGGGCATTGAGCCAAGGAGGGCCAAAAGTGGCCGACCCACGAGTGAGCGATATTACAAGCAGAACGTGAAATGATTCCACCAGTCCCACCCTACCACAGGTGAAGTGGATGTAATGGGCTCTATAATTCGCCGTGAATGGGAACTGCCTCTGTCGTATCATGTAATCACTTGCCATGTGAACTTGGGAGATATTCAACTGATATGCCTGAGGGTGTCTCTTCTACGGAAGTTTAAGTCCATAAATCTGGGGGTTAATTCAATGGGTGACACATTGGCTTGGCAATGCTATGGGAACTTGTTAAACCATCTCACTCTGACTTTGGGTGTAATTGCGTGGAGATATATAAGTGGAAGGGGTTGGGGTATTAGGGAGTGGTCATTATTCAACTACAGGAGGGGTGGATGGGAGGGAGGGGGACTTACAATGTTTACCCCTCTAGAGGGGGGGGGGGGGGAAGGGGTGGCGGACACATGTAGACCACTGCCAAGGGTGGGGGGGGGGGGGAGGGGGTGAGTGGATGAGCTGAAAATTGCGGGGTAATTTGTTTGCGTTAAATAATGACCACTCCCTAATAGAGGATTGTGTTTTCTCACTATTAAATCAGACAATTTCTAAGTAGCCCCTGTGTATTGTTCTGTTCACCAGAGGCACTGCTATATACATATGGGTTGGGTATAATAATGTAGCCCTCCCCCTCCCGCTTCAGCGCTGCTACAATTGATTCAAGGCAGAACGATATGCATGGAAAAGAGTCTTCCTCTGTGACCAAAATAGTCAAAATAAATCATTCACATCTCTCATGCAACAGTCGTATACATATATCATGATAAAAGTAGGACCTACATCATAGAAATAACATTTAAGAATATTGGCTTTCATGCATGACTTTGTGATCACGATTGTATCTAAGATAACCGATAACCATGTTTGATGACATCCCAAGATACAGCTTGCTCAGATCTAGTACAGTTAACATGTCACCCCTGATAATATCAGCCCTGTCAGTATCGCCATCTATTAACATCCATCACCTTGCTAAACCACTTTTCTTTTACAAGTCTATGACAAACCACTCATTTATCGTCCACCCCTGGGTTAGCGGATATAGCCATAGAGCAGCATGACAACGCCTACCGGTGTATGTCAAAACATTCCATTGTGTCACCTTAACAAATCTTGGCGTGGAAGTCCATGCTAAAAAGAAGAATTCATGCAAGGACATATTGTGATGAGTTGCCTTGTTTACTGACGCTATTTGTCGTCTCCTTCCCTCTGCGGTCACCCTTACTGAGAGAGTCTTAGAATTCCAGCCGCTACCCCTAGATGTAACCAATAGGTGGGTGTGGACGAAAGCATCTGCTCGTCAGAGGGGGACAAACGTAGGGGGGAACGCACTGCCAAGGTTTGGCTTTGCGACTTAACCTTGCGCTTGTAACAGTCGATGCTCGGCCACGACCTTCGGCCCTCGCCTGTTCGCCGCGGTGCGCGCGACAATGCGTTATCCTCGCGTTATCTCGCGAGACGCGAAAGGACAAAGGATGAAAGGGAGAGACATCTGGTGAGCGAATTGCGCAAGAGGCCCATACATGGCCGTATAGGCTTACTACAGAATGCATTAGAAGCCAGGCAAAGACAATGCACCGCCATGGGCTTTCTAAAAGGAACAGTCTCTTTAGTAGGGCTTCAAAGGCCAAAACATCTGCCTGTTGCTAGTCAAAAATGACCCCCAGAAGAAAGAGGACTTGGCTCGAAGAAAGCCCCAGAAAAAGTTATGCAAAAGTGTTTGCATTAACCTTGGATAACGGAGTTTAGGGCGAGTTAAATTTAGGGCTGAACAGACTATTAGTCCTTGAAGGTACAAATCTGGGATTGGGACATCTGTAACATCTCTCTTATTCAATTAGTAAACAAGAACAACATAATATATACACTTCATTCAGATTAAACTAATATGACAACATGTCATCAAATTGGAAGAATTAATGCCAAGAATTGTTTTCATGTTATAACATCATCTAGATCGTATTATGTAGCTGAACCAAGAGATTGTATCCATGGTTAACAGTCAATCGCATGCACCTGACATGTACATGTAATTATAAACTGTGCCATTATAAAGATAACATCTAAACTACTGAAATTGGCTGGCTATTACATGCACCTGCATATATGTAGCAGCTTTAGCATATACCATTGGTCCAATGATTTTTGAACCCGGGTTCACGAAATTAATTACCACCTGTCTCATTAAGATGATAAAATGGTCATCATTGATGACAGATTAGAAATCTGATAAGCCTTCCCGTGTTAACACAGTTGAAGATCCACATAATTTACTTCTATACTCTCTTCACCATTACTAATAGCCTTAGGAGTACTGTGGGACCTTTTGTCCCGTATACATCTGCTTTATTAAACATATTTTATGTTTTCCCAACCATTTGAATAATCATTATGATATTATATGATAACTAACGAGAAAACATAGTAAGTTAGAAATGTCCTAATCACGCATAATTATTTTATCCATTGGGATTTTACCTTGGGAGTGCTTAACCAAATGGGCCAGTATAAAGAGATGCATAATTATGAAATTATCTTCTCACAATATATTCCAGTCACTAAGATGACAGCAATCATGTGAACATTGATTAAAGTTAATCAAAAACGAGTAAAAATGTATTATATCAGGGAAGAGGATTATATAGGTCAGTTTTACACTTGTTTCATATGAATTCCCTTGTGTGCAATAATGCGCTATAGAAACCTTTGCACTGAGCAGAGAGGGGTAGGGGCACAGCCATTTCTCTTGACAGTTGTACACTTTAAGTGAAAGATATATTCTGGGTCGCTTCAACTGGAATCAATGGCAGGAAACCCCAATCCTGACACCATTTTAAAAGTCCGTTGCAAACCGTCCTCTTAACACCCTATCTGCCTCTTCTCAGCCAAATGAGAAGCCAAATGGGACTAAACACAGGAACATAAGCTGGGGCACCAGTCACAGAGGCACATATCTCACCAATTAGGGCTCGGGTCTACAAAAGGATCTAGTCTCAGGTTACCATGGTAACAGACAAGGGTTGGTGGCAGTGTATGTGTATCGTGCTACAACTTCTCATCGTATGTAGGCCGCCATCTTGTCCCCCGGGAGCTCTGCTGGTTTTAACAGAATTGCATGTTGATCTATATAAGGTGGGCGTGCTTGCCAAGAACCAGCACAAACATCAGCTACATGTTCATTTAGAAAGTTGTCCTATCTGACAACACCACTACTGCCATGATGTGCAGTCGCACTATCCCACCCCTGTGGTATCAGAGATGGGGTGTAGGTGTACCTCTATAATCCCTAAGTTGAACCAAACCCGGAGGTAATGGCCAGTCAACGTAACAGATGTATATGTATACACTGTGGCGGCTAAAGGATGGGCGGATATAACGAGTCCATGATCTCCTGGCAAACTTTGAATTATTTCCACAGCATTTTCCTGGAATGAATGAAGTGCTTACAACCCTACTCTTACTCTTAGCGACTTGTAGCCTAGCAAGAGGTGTAGGAAACATGATTGTTACATGGTCTAAAGATAGACTATAGGGTTATTGATTTATCATAATGTATCAATTGTTTTTAAATCTTGAAAGTACAATACTACAAAGAATGAGTTACACAACACTAATTAAACTCGTGGCTTGTCATACTGACACAGAACATGCTGCAGTCAATATGAATATTAAGAAATATTTCATTTAGAAAGCTAGGCCTTGTGGTCAGACAGTTAGAAAGGCCATTGAGGTCAATCGTATTTTGCTTGACCAAAAATCTCCACTAGTAAAAATAAGTCCCTTGTTTTGTACCTCGAGTCCGGTTGCCTGAAACACTCCTTAATTCATTTGGTCATGTCTGTGGGTTTTCGTCATTCACAGTTCTAGTCTTAATGTATTAATGACACCACAGAAGTTAACGACCATTTGTTTTAAGAAAAATATGGCCGACCTGTAGGTGATGGAAAGAGTATAGAGGAGTACAAGAGGAGGCAAGTCTGGGATAGGCAGGCGTGTCACCTGAGAATGCTGGGGGTGTGGAGGATAAGGTAGGCTCTCTGTCACTCACCTCTCTACCTGAGACACCTATCACCCACCTGGATCTGCAGTGACCAGGTGCCACAAGCCCCCTGACTGCCATCAGCCCACACTGACCACTTGGTTAACAGGTAGGAAGTCATTGTTACCCCTTGACAGCTCCACTATGGGCCAACTGACAGGGACAGAATGGTCAAGACGGAGCCAGGCCGGTGGTCAGTTGGTCAAGGCTGACACCAGAAGGCCTTACTGTTCACTTCGATTCTCTCAGCTTTCAGTCACTTCTCCCATTGCTCTCAGAGAGGTGGTTACTCAAGGCATGGGTATCTATCCATAAGGCCAATGAGGCCTACCCACACTGCACAGTGCCATCTGGCTGGCTTCCGTCGGAGGCAGCCTGGAAGTTCAAATATCTGAAACGACTAAGATATTGTTTATCTGATGCCCTCCCTTTTGCAGATTGCATCACTCCTGAATGACAAATCGGCCATTCCTAGCTAACCAAAACATTGGTTGTCTAAACGGTTATTGTCATTCGATTAGATTATCTCATAATTTTGTTCTATTTTCCTTTGTAAGACTATGGTCAATATAACCATGATGTCTCTGATTCACCATTGAGAACCAGATTTTTGAATATCTATCTATCTATATTATTGAATTTCTCAACACAAAACCTGAGGTGAAATAGAAATAATAAGTACTATATACACAGCAGGCATTATTCATATGACGTCACAGAAATCACAGCCCCCCTATCCTAGTGTCTGTAAGGGAATGAGGGCTGTTGTATTGTGCAGGGTTGGGTCTAATTTCATCATGGCATACAATCACACACAGTGGGACTGGTTGTTAGCAGGGTCCTGCTATGTTATTAAGGCTGGGTGGGCTGGTAGACAGGTAGGGAGGCCCATATTTGTCCTCTGGAGGTATAAACAAGACAGGGACATGAGCGTGCAAGTCAGGATATGGTAGGTACAAACGTCTATAAAGTTTAGATGATGACTATAACATATATATCATGGTGGCAATTATGTTAAACTATTACGTGGGGAATGCATTCATAACCTTCGCTGTGAAATGTAGACGGGGATTTTTCATGCCGTATATTTGTATGATGATTTTCATTTTTGTTCTTAAGTCTACCAATTTAATGGATGTCAGGAAAATTACGACTAACACATACATTTTCATACTGACAATTCTGTTAAATTATTGCATATATATTATGAATGACTAGCCTCTTAGCTGTGGGTGAATGTCATGAAAAATTCTTTCTGCATTTTTGATAGAGCAGATACAAACATATCACTTCTTTTAACACTTGCCCACACATGTAAATCAAGTGGTTTGTCCTTATCTACATGCGAATCTTATACACAATTTAGCTAACACTCCATGCAGGTGACTTCCTGACTGTCGGTGGCCGCCCTGCCAAAGCCTGCGGGTCTTCCTGTATCATTATACCCCCCCCCCCCCCCCCCCACGCTCACGTATACCCAAGCAGACCTACTTATAACCTATCCTGCATTCTTGCATCGGGGGTAGGTTCATCACTATAAGGGTATTTTATTTCTGTGGTTTTCCAGGTCCCCTCTGTGATTCTCTCACAGGTAATTCCCATGTGGACGTGAAGTAGGTGAGATTGTTGTACTGTGTCAATGATTATGTGAGGGCATAATATACACTATACATGTAGTACAGTCAGACCATTATAAAAGGTGCATATTTTTGTAAAACCAAACGTACTAGCAGCATGGCCATGCTGACCCCTGATTCATATGCCGCTTATGGTTGGTATCCTAGTATTTTGTAATGTACCATGATGTTACTAAAGACTACTGCATGTGTATAACAAAACTATAATAATCTTCAAGACTGACTTATAAAAGTCACATCCTACTCACTGTAACCATAAAAAGTAACCATAACATGAACCGAAAGCACGTCAGAAACACCATATAAGTTTCATGCTATTGCAATACTTTTACAATATCAGATATCTGATTTTAAAATGAATAAAAAACTTTCAAAAACCTCCATCTGAGCCCACCTTACAGGGAGTGACTGTACCCGAGCACCACACCTGTAGCACACACCTGTGTGAGTGTCTCTGATCCCTACCTGGCCGGAGGCAGTAGGCAGGGTGGTCTCCCCATGTCCCCCTCCTCTCCCACTGTTAACTCACAAAGTCAACTTATCATGAACCGACGACTAATTGCCTGACGGGGGTAGCCGCCAGGAATTTATGACCGTGTGCAGGTGTGCCCTGTGAACCAGCCGGGCGTAAAATCTACAAAATACTATCAGAATATCCAAAACAAAAATGTAAAAAATAACGTGTATGCAAAAAGAAACAATAAGAAACAGGACCAATTGAGGCAGTTGTGGTTGATAATTTGATCGTATCTTTACTAAGAATGTAGGTTGTAACATCTAGAGCGTTTATTCTCACATGTAATTATTGATGTCATGAAATCCTGTAACGACACTATTACAATTTACCATCACTGGAATACCGAAAAAGTGTAGAATATGAATACAAATATCTCCCAATATAACATACCAATAATTATTGCTAATGGAGTATTAAAGGCAAAACACACATGGCATTCACCTGTCCTAGTTACTCATGTGATAGCTGTGTCAGTCAATTAAAAACCAATTATCCAATCATAACACACCAATTACCCTAGTCGAGTGGAAATTACCTTATTACAGACTAACCATAATCACCATAGGACGTGTGAGCACCGGGAAAAATGTCAAGATCTATACCAGATACGGCCATCAGGACGTAGAGATACGTCATGAGGGCACGTCAGGGTGATTGTGCTCTCGTGTAGCCATGCCAGGAAGTAGAGGGCACGCAGGCGCAGAAGTTGGTCTTTGAGTCACGTGCCCTAAACAAAAGGCCAGATCGAGGCTCAGCGGGCGTTCTCCATAAGTGGGCAGAGATAGTTCCCCTACGCCTGGTGTGGGGCGCCACTGGAGTGGGGAGCCGTGCGCTAGTGCCCTGCGTGTAGGGTGAACTTACTGCTGTGTGAGGGAACCAGCGAATCCATTGTTGAGTCAAAGAGAGCAGCTCGTTAATGCCCATTGTCATAGCATTAACGAGGGCAGGTGGGTGAGGATAACGATGTGTGCGGGATGCGAGATGACTTGGAAGTTCCTCTGATGAGCTGCAGAAGAGTATTAAAAGCACATGGAGTTAAAGAATAGCAGATGGTATCAATTTGTGAGCAATTCTCACACACCTATAGATGTGTTCCCATGTAACAAAGTTGTTTTGTAAACTATTTCTTATTGAATCAATGATAATATCCAATTGTGGGTTCTGCTTGACCTGTGCCTTTTAGTGATAAACATGAATAGTGCCTTATAAGAGGACTAATTATTAATTGGAAATAACAAATACGACACTTTAAAGCATATGTTACACATCATTAGTTTGTCCCTTGTCCTCTAAATGCTTGACTACACAGAGAAAAGAGGCAGCGTCAAAAGGGAATCTAGGTTGCCTCCAGAATGACTCCCCTAGGGAGCCCAGGTCCTTAGGTGACTCCCTTAGGTCAACCAGGGAGTCACACCTAGGCTTCATTGGGCAGCCCGGGCTCCTCTAAATTGGGGAGTCATTCTGGAGGCAGCCCGGACTCCTATTAGACGCTGTTTCTTTTCTCTGTGTAGTTCAGAACGTCTTTCATCTGTTATTTATACTTTCACAATTTAAAGATTGATGGGCATAATAAACCTTAGGGGTGATCATTTTTTAACAACAGGGCGGAGGTGATTTCATTCCGGCTCACCACCCCCTGCTCCTCATTACAAGAACAGTAAACATCTCACATGTGCCTCCATGTTAATTGCCCTAGCACTATTATACCGTCAACCATTGCAGAAATGAAAGTACATTGATTTGACATGTTATAATTACTATCATGTCTCCATCTGCTCTAATAGGTACAAACATGCTCCACTCTATAATTGAGGTACAAAGTGTCACTCGATTAAACTAGTTTATGACGAAAATTAGAAAGTCATTGGCCTAGATCTTTTTGATGAACAGGAAGGGGGCTGCATGAACGTATCTCCTTGGTAAAACATCATTGCACTCACCAGACCGATATGAGTAGAGATGTCCTGTCAAAACTCAGACTGGCTATAGTTGTTGCAGGTATGACCCATCAAACTGTATTTCTTGGTGTAATTTCCTTTAACTATACTGTTGGATCTTAAATCTGGTTTCTATGTCCAGTATTGTAGAGGTATCTCTACAGACATGACGGGCACGGTAACTTCATAGTGGTAACCTATGGTATTCTCATCATACAGTGTATTATACACACCGATATATAAATGTGGGACAATTCAATAAGGATGCATGGCTTCCTATGTGACTTTTATCACTGTTTGGGGGCACTGGCCATGTCTCTGATCGAAATGTCATGTTCTGCACTCTATAGCCTTCACTCTTTATTGAAGGCCATAGCTGTGGGTGAATGTCATGAAAAATTCTTTCTGCATTTTTGATAGAGCAGATACAAACATATCACTTCTTTTAACACTTGCCCACACATGTAAATCAAGTGGTTTGTCCTTATCTACATGCGAATCTTATACACAATTTAGCTAACACTCCATGCAGGTGACTTCCTGACTGTCGGTGGCCGCCCTGCCAAAGCCTGCGGGTCTTCCTGTATCAGTATCAGTGAATGAATGCACTTTGTCAATTATTTGATTGAACTTATTCCTTATGTATTCTCAGCACACATACCATAGTAGCAACACGCGTCTACAGAAGATGCATGGGTGTGCCAATATTGGCGTTTATGCACATTCCTGACCCTGTATGCATATACACAAATGTATATACATGAAGATTTACCTCTGGTCACCTACACCTTCTCCTAAACATGCATGACGTGCACTCAACCCTATTTCTACACTCATCTACGTACGTTTAGATATAGGTCCATGGCGGGACTCCCACTGGGGGCTACCATTGTGCCAAGTGAGGTTGAAGGTTGCAATATACATTTACGTATATTACTTACAACATGCGCGACTACACCTGCTACTACAACAACTTGTACTAATAGGATAGTATGCTGCTGCTACAGCGATTGTAGTTACTGCTGCGTCTACGTATATCTACTATCACTGAGCACTGCTGGTCCATTTAATACTACCGGTACTAGCTATTGACTAGGTCAAAAAAAGTTGGGTTTCAGGGAGCATGGTCCTGAGGATAAGGGTAGGGTTGGTCGATTTCTTTTTTAAAATTTCTTTTTGCTGTTGATATTGTCAGGAATAAGTTGCTGCATCGACTCGTGGATCATCAGGATTCCTACAGTAACCAAAAAGCCATTTCCTGGGGTCAGACAACTATCTAGGCCATTTAAAGCAGTAGGAGCTTGTTTTTCCTGACCAAATGTTTGTCAAATCCAGAAAATTATGAATACTAAAAAAAATAGTATATGTAAATATAACCTTCTCGCTCTATCCCATCTCACATAACTCCTTGGCACATGGTTCACCTGTCCCATGGTCTAGTACAAACTTTTGACTTTCCAACTGGCCGTGACAGGTTTCGTGACATTAAGAGCCCCTTCAGTTCTGCCTTGCCAAAATGTGGCAGGTTTGATTCACTTCTATCCCAAACTGTCACCACCCTAGCCACTAGCTTCGGGTGTGGTTGTGGGTATCTACAACATTTATAAATATATACTAGACACAATGATGAGTATAGTCCATTAGATAAGTATGGGCTTTCTTGATCATATAAATGGTATTCTTCACATTATGGTAAACGTTCTCATTACCGATTCTCACCCATTTGACAAATGTGGACTTCTATTTTCCCTTTTTCATTTCTTATGTGAATTTTACGATCTGCACATGGAGAAACTAAATGCAGGTTACTTCCATGTGCCCATAACTATATCCTATACGTTTAATATAATTATTATTGACAATTACAATTCACAACTACAAAGGTAAATCCAAACAGGCCGTAGTCTACTTTCGTGGTTGACGTCTGAGGAGGCAAACCTCCAACCCACCGTTTTCCTTTCTAGTTATCTGGCACTAGGCTACCCGTTATGGTAATACAGGTTATGTATGCATACAAATACATCATATCCACTATATATGTATATACTATATGGTTTTGTTTTGGGGAGATGCTTCGGTGACTGGACAAAGGCACGGCCTCATTCCGTGAGTCTGGCAGAGGTTAGATGTGGAAGAGCCCTGAGGGGGTATACCCTCAGTCACCCAGACCGTGACAGTTATACACCTAGAGATAGAGAGAGCTGTAGGGGTAGAGAGAGTGTGTTTAAGAGAGGGGGAGAACAGGGTTAGAGAGGGTAAAGGGAGAGAGAGAGAGAGAGAGAGAGAGAGAGAGACAGAGACAGAGACAGAGACAGAGACAGAGACAGAGACAGAGACAGAGACAGAGAGACAGAGAGACAGAGAGAGAGAGACAGAGAGACAGAGAGAGAGACAGAGAGAGAGACAGACAGACAGACAGACAGACAGACACAGAGAGAGACAAACGGACAAGAGACAGTCATGCAGGCAGGCAGTTAGGCAGGCAGGCAGGCATAAAGACAGACAGCCAGACGGGGACAAAGACATACATAAACAAGGAACTAGTACTGAAGGAAAAAAAGAAAGAAAGACAGGCAGACAGGCAGACATACACAGACCGACAGACAGACAGACAGACAGACAGACAGAGGAAAAGACAAAGACAGACAGAGGGCGGAGAGAAAAACCTCAATGGAAGGAGAGGTAGACAAGGAATTAGTGAGGGGCCTGTGCAGAGGAAAACAGAGAAACAGAGACAAGGAGACAGGGAGATATAAAGAGGGTGATACTGGACAGATAAATATCGTGTATATATACATATATGGTACGGGATCTCAGAAGGAATTTTAGTTCCTAGTTCCTACACTGGTGGCGCTCAGGTGGTGTTAGTAAGCCATCCACAGATCTGTTCTGGTACTGGCGACTCCTGATATTTAAAGTCTGACTGCTGCTGCACCATTAAAGATATCACATAACTGTATCGACCTGTAGATACCCTGGTAATTAAATACACGCCAAATGAGCGAAGGCGTTAGAGCGGTGTTGAAAGGATTTATGCACTGAAGTCTGGGCTTGAATAACCGCTGGGCCCGCATAAGCGCCGGGATAACATCTCTCACCGGACTCACCTCGTAGAAGATTGGTATAACAATAATATTTGAAAACAGGTGACAACATGATGATCTAAGATTGGACAAAACAAATAACATGCATCTAGTACACATGCACATATACAATTATGTATATAGTTAGGATGTGGCTTGTCCATGTATCCAGGCACCTACATTGGTATAACCACCAATCTATGATATCACATCAACTTCACATAGTATTCTAATAAGAAATAGATACTATATGCTATAGGACTGGTTGAGCCCCACCATGCATGATGATCCCCCTCCCAATGCTCCCCTCTGCTGTTGTCCTACTATAATCTACCCACGTGTGTGCCGCTGTATGTCTGTGTCAATTGTTGTTGTGCTGTAGATGACAGACCTGTATTTACACGCCGCTGAGGGGACTGCTTGTGTGGGCTCTGATTGAGGCTGCAGGTGGCCCCCAACTACAACAACTCAAAGGGAGAGAAGGGCCAGAGGTCTAGTCAGCTAGCACCCACCAATCACCACCACCATAAGTCACTGAAATATGGGCAAATTGTAGCCGCAGTCCCAATGATGAGTGAGTTACGACCACTCAATGCAGACAGGATTCAAACAGGTAAATGCCTTGAGAGCTGTAACTTGACACTGTTATAGGGTTACCCTGGCTGCTGGGAGTTTTTCCTCATAACTGGTTTAGGTTGGAGATTTTCGCATTTGCCTCGGTTTTTACAATGCACATGGGTAATAATAGAGAGAGACAGGGGGAGACTGTCACAGGATGGGTGTTGGGGCTGTGTGGTAATAGGTGAAAGAAGGGGCAAAAGCAATGGTTCGGGAGGTCCAGAGAGAGGTGCACACTTCCCATGGCTCTGCCTATGCCAAGTATACAAACAATTGATTCGAGTCTGATGGGTATTTTTTAGTTCCTAGCATCTATATTCGAGGCACTACCACTATAGCCCGTCTCGAACATATTAATTTTGTGTTTAATGTGATGCTTATTGTGTTATGCTGTTAGTCTGGTGGAAGTGACTATGGAGTATGGTCTCTTACCTTGCCTGCTCTAAATGCCAATCTCATAGTATTTTTTGTTGTTGCTAACTTTATGGTCAAATCACAAGGTTTCACCAACCATATGGTAGTACCATCCTCCCCTCTGCAGGTGCAGCCCTACAAGGTCATAATGTCACTGCAACTTAACTCCCTCTCCTCTACCCTATTATAACAACATACACATTTACTTGTAGTTACAACAACTGACAATCTGTCCTCATCCCCAGACCTGCCAAGTATATATTGGAGCAACAATTTAGTATGAAATAAGTAATAAAAACCAAGCTATAGGGCCCAGGTGTGGCTGTTACCGTGGTATATGTATGGGTGATGTGGGTGGTTAGCCTGAAGGCTGACTCCATTGGTGAGGTGCACAAAATAAGACATCAGTGGAGTGGGACTACCCCCCTACTGGCCGAGCACACCTCACCCCCTCTCACACCTGCACACCCCCTTACATGTCCATCCCCCCGTCAGACACCCTGCAGGGGCAGTCCATATACTTGTGATATATAGACAGGAATGGGGTATATTTCACACTGCAAATGTATATGTAGACTTATGTTACACTGTATAAATGATAACACTCCAAATATAGTTCATCACTGAAAGCTGACCTTTTGTTACCCTGTATAGAAGTCTCTATTGTTCCAACTGGCACTGTGAAGCTGGGAACTATTATGTACAGACCTATAGACGGTAAGTGTAAAGGTGTACCTATACTACTATGAAGAATATAGTGCCTGGAGGAAGAGAGGCAGCTTGGCTCGGGTAAGTGGGGTTAGTGTAGAGTTATGGGGTACCTGAGTTATACCTGATATGTAGCTATGAAACCATAGACGCTGTTTGCACACAGCTGACTAAACTAATTATTTCTTGCTCAGTTGATGGTTTTCAGCCGGTTGAAGTATCATTGAGGGGAAGCATTTATAAGCCATCGAGGAACACAAATCTTAGATGACAAGCCAACAGCAAGTTTTATACCCTATAAGTATCTGTTCTGTGTAATTTGAACTTGTTTTATAGTGAGAACATAATACATAGCATGGTTAATGTTAGATCCTAGGTATATTGATCCTAGTGCTATTAAATTAGAAAACAACTAGTGTTAGAGTTTAGTTTTTTTCCTTCCTTTTGGTTGGCTTTCTATTGAGTCTATGAATGTTAAGAGTTGTGAAGTTGAGGTGTAATCATCATAGTTCACACTACTGAGCATCATCACACTGGCTTCCTAACTGTCATAGGTTATGTCATTAGGATGGTATCACTGCCAGCATCAGATAACTTAGCAAACTGTCAAATTCCACCCTGTTGCACAGTCTGAGACAATACTAATTTGACACCTTAAATAAAGAGAAAAAAATTACAGATGGAGTAGATGAAAATCTGAACTGACTTCCCTCCAAATTCAAATTGGATTTCCTTCAGAATTTTCTGCCGCATAGAATTGGTCTTCCAATAAAGGTCTAATTGTAAAATTGATCCAGACTCTGGTGGTGATAACAGCTACTGATTAGAATCAATTGAAGGGTTGGGTGTAGTATTTACATAACAAACCCCATATATAGCCAGGCCACCACAAAAGCATCTTGCACAGCAGTATGAGGGCTTTGCCTGCAGGCGAGAGGGATTCGCCAGGAGATTGGGAAACGAACACGACAACGGACCCAATAACAAGCACAATTTGTCCGTTTTTGTGGGCCTGCTAATAGGCCCATACACACGGGTGGGAATATTGGTGAGAAGGGGTGGAGCTCTGCTCTAGTCACTGTGGGTTACCAAGGGCGCTGTCACCATAGTTACATAACATGTCACCCCCTCCGGCGCTCGGCTGCTATTTTTACAGGGTGACTGAATAGAGAGATCGGCCACAGGATAGCGGCGTCAAAAAGGTGGCATAGAGCACCATAGTACGTCACGACGCGACGTCATACACGTCACAAAGCTGAGCTTACCCATGGTGACGACGTAAGATGGGCACAATGCTCGGGCAGCCCGCAAATTAACTTGTATTGTGAATGGGGGGTAACCCCAGCCCGACCCTCCTACTCCTGGTCAGTACCTCCCGTGGATCACCACAAGGATCATATGTTGGATCACTCTCCAAACTGAGTATGCGTCACTCTACTACCTAATGTGGATGCTGAGCAGCCCTTATTATTCCAATGGACACATATCAGTTTAACAAAAATCCAGTTGTCATTCAAAATAATTTGCCAAATATATCTGTGAGCGATATTCCTAGCATTTTCTAAATTTCTAGCAAAGTGCATTATTTACATTTAATTTGGCTGAATTATGTTGTCCTCTGAGCAAATGTTACTTTTCCTTTGCTGATAATGAATTACCCTAGTATATGGCATCATATAGCCTTGTTATCAAGTTCATCCATCAGCACAACCATAATCACAATTATAGCTGTGATCCTTAGCCTTAAAACTAAGGTACATGTTATAGACATCTGACCCTTGAATGACATCACACCACATACCTATGCTTGAAGCTCGTCAATGCTATTTTCTCCCTTTTTCGACCTCTGACCTCTGGAAGAACCGCAGTGCATGCTGGGCGTGACGTCACGTCCGTGCCGTATCCACTGGTTACGTCAAATTCAGGAACCAGACTGTGAGATGGGGACAATGGTGGGAGCTACAGGGGACCACATCATTCACCCACAAACCCACCCAGGGAGGGCCGACTAGAGTGGTGATTTTCTGCATGGAGGGGCCTGACAAACTGTATACTGGTTGATAAGGGCTGCACACAAGATCCTCCACACCATCTCCTGGTGCTAACTGTCACCAACAGTCACAGTTATTAGGGATGAGGGAGGCTAGACTGACTGCAGTCCATTTATATACACTAGACTCAGACTACTCAGTATGAGGTTCTTTTGCTTTAGTTAGGGTGTGAATGAAACTACAGTTGCTATACCGGATCATTCTGAATATAGTTTTATTTCTAAGAGTTAGATAATAGAAGGCATCAATTCTAAATGAAATTCATATATTTGATTGTAATTTATCCATCCAAGTGTGTGTCTCTTCATATCTTGGGGCACAGTAATTTATTGGAGAAGAATCATGGATTTTAGCATGTCATAAGAATTATCTTAAGAATGTTACAAACCATATATCTTGTAGAAGTATCTTCTACAAGAGAATATGCTGGTAGTTTGGCTATTGTCTGAGATGGGCATTTATCATTACACGTATGTCCCTTCATTATTCAGACCATACATCTATAGATTAAAGTAACTTCTGATGTATATATTTACCTATAGAAAACACCTCATCTCATGATTCATCACCACAGCTTTATGCATCAAAGAAAAACAGAGTCTTCGTTCAAGCAGCTTTATGTCCATCCAAATCCACCTCCTCTACAAAGCAACCTTCTCAGAAAATCCCTTAGCTTTGGGATATTTGCCTTTTTGATGGAGTGTGGCTAAATCCTTGTCTGGCTTAAGAAAGGCACGAAGATCGGTACAGGATAGGCCTGGCTTGTAAATCCTGCTTATTGACAATATAGGTTTGGCTGAGATGTTGGGAGTGCGAAAGCCAGAGTAGAGTTGGTTTGACTTCTACTCAGAAGGGTGTTACCAATTTAGTCGGCGTATATAGCCAGCTTATTGTGTGCACCAGACGGGCCTTTTGTTGAGCCGTGGAGTCACCCCTGTGAGAATGCCATAACCTCCTGTGTTAGAACAGGAATCCAGTACCGCTCCCACGCAGCAAAGAGGCAGACCAGAGAGGAGGGTGAGAGGCTATATAGTGGTGCTCTTATTCAGCTTCCTTTAGTGGACAGAGAACACTAATCCCCTAGCTCCAGCCTAGCCTAAAGGCAGTCAGGCTGGGGGTCTGAGGGCGAAGTCAAAAGCATCTCTGAAATCCGAAACCTGATATTTAAATCCCCAAAAGTCTTGCATTCACTGACTGTGAGATCGAAGAGGCAGATAGAGAAGTAAGAGAGTGAGGAGGAGGGTGGCTGAGGAATAAGAAGGGTGGGAGGGTATAGGGACATAACAGGTGGAATGCAGCGCCAAGGTGGCAGCAGATCTGGAAGGACAAGGAACTAACTTGTACCTGGTAGGCAGTATACAAAGTAATAGGACCTCAATCATGCTCCTCATATGTCAATGAGTCTCTAGGCTGGGAGAAACTGCAACATCTCCACCAGAGGACAAGATGGCGTCCTACATAGGGTGATAAGTTATAGTGCTATTGAGGTGAGTTTCACTCATCTTTGGGTGTTGATGTGTACGTTGTTGGGGCTGTATGAAGGGGGTGGTCTGACTAAACAGGGGTGTAAAGATGGAGGGGCTACACTTCAAAAACACGCCCTTACAGGTTGTCAAGCCAACCAATTTGATCCCACCACTCGGGTCAGCTGCAGTTTCTCCTGCAGCCATTGATGAGATCAAAAAGACACTGACAAAGAGGTCCCAAGCATTTCACACGGAGCAGTTATTGACAGGACTCGTCAAGCTAAACATATAACCCTAAACTCCCTACAAGACGTATAAAAATTGTTCCATGATCATTATATCACCTAACAAATTCAGAGCAGTTGTACACAATATTTCCCTTATTATCACCCATGAGGAATATTAGCCAAAAGTGTACAAAAGTGTTTCAGGTTTGAGGAATGTAGAGAAAATTGGGATAGTTTAAACACAGGCGACTTTACCCCATGTGTTTAATGGCTTGTTTCACAGGAGAACGCTCCCTTTCTGAAGGTGGCTTTCAGCAGCACCCCATTACCACCTACAGTCCCCCTGCAATCTGGGCCCTGCCCAGGCCTAATGCCTAGTAACGACCCTACACACAAGCCCCCCTAGTCCACTCCAGACACCCAGGTGAAACATAGACCCTCCAGAGAGCCTTTCCAAAGCCTCTATAGCTGACCGACCAACTGCATTGTTGGCACGATTGTCATTGGCTTGTAGGTGACTAGAGAACTGCACAGTGGTAGGGTAATAGAAAGAATCCGCTCCACTTGAGAGGGGTCTGGTCAGCTCTTTTGATGTTAACCCTTGGTCAGTGCCTCTTGATCCTCGCCGCTGACCGGTGGGTCAAGTAAAGGGTGTGTGTGAGGAGGAGGGAGGGGGTGGTGAGCTGTGAGGTGAGGTAGCTTGTTGGTCTGGGCTTAATTGAAGAGTAAATACTCCATGAGTACGTGTTGTGTGCTCCGCGCATTCCAGCCTACCTCTGTGGTAGCCAGGTGAGCCGTGAAGTTACTTCATCGGGCCCTTTTAAAACCTCCCACCTTTTATATAGACTGAAACCTACACTGCCCCAGCCCTCAAATAACCCAAGTGACTCCAATATCATGGCCCTGCTTTGCAATGGCAATGCCCAGCAAAGGCAATGCGGGAGGGAGGCAATGGTGTGCAGCTTACAAAGCCAGGGTGGGCACATTCACACCAGCTATATATACACAGGCTGGCATCCACTCCAAACAAGCCCATGTCCAAACACATCAGAGAACGATTAGATTTCCACTCTAAGTACCCCTTTAAAAGATTTCTCCCCCCTCCGCTACAAGTAATCGTCGGCCGGTCAAATATTTGACTGCAGGAATTGACTCAGCGCACGGGGCCAAGGTGGAGGTGGGGTGGTAGACTGGCTTCCAAATCTACCTCCCCACCCTCTGTTTTCTTCCAGTACCATCCAGGATGGGGGTCAGGGTAGGCAAAGCAAACCTGTGGTCGTTGGGAGAAGAAACAAAGACTGAGTAGGAGAAGTCAGACATGGTAGCAGACACCCCACATCCCCCACAAACCACAAGTCAACCATACAGAGAGGCCTGGAGAGCTGGTAGCACAATACACAAGGGGCTGGCTCAACTGACGGCTACAAGGCTTCAATTGCTCCTCAGACTGTATAAGGTTTCAAACTATGGGGCTCCCCAAATAGACTCCTGTGTTGAAGTACATGATCTAGCAGAGTGCTGCTAATTTGCACCTTAAAAGGCCCCCTTTCAGGTACATGAGATGATGGAGGGTGATCTCTTCTCTGAAGCGAAGGTTTGAAGTTGAATCGTCTAATGCACCAATGATAAGAAGGCAATCTAAACTGTAAAATATTATTCAACCATTTTTCTTAGCTTGGTTATGTTCTTACCAACAGCAAATAGAAAAAGACATGCGGGACATCATGTTGGCATCTACATAAACCCTTGTATATAATTCCTACTTGCATATGATTAATACATTATTAGATATGCATGCAAGTGAGGCAATTTGAAGTAACATCTGAGTAAGAGCTTACTGATTCAAGACATATCTCATACTGCATAGAAGCAACATGAGCAATTTGGCGCCAGAATACCTTCCATATGAAAGTGAAAGCCCAGAGTCAGTGCAGCGGGACCAATTCCAGTAGCAGAAAGCCAAAACCAGACCGCACAGGGAAGGAGATTCACACACAACACCCTCTGCCTCCTCTCAATGTGTCCGTCGTCAAGGTAAACACCATATTGTCAGATAGGTAATGTTCCTGGCGAGAGCCGCTGGACCGTGCCCTTCACCTATCTGTATCTGTGGGTGACCAGCTAACACCTGCACCTCCCCCCCTCCCCTCACACAACCCCTCCACCCACCCACTCAACAAACAGACGGAGAATGGACACTCGTCCGCTGACCATCCTGTACTGGTGGACACAACACAAGTACTAGGTGTCACATGGCCTCCTCCTCCTCCCTCCTCCCTCCTCCCTCACCATCCTCTGGGCACTACCTCCCACCTGACCACCACCATACCCAATCACCTCCATACCGTACACCATACCCCACACACAAACTGAGCACCGTTGGCTGCTGCCTCCCAGTCCCCCCTATTTACTATCATGAGTTGACTCTGTAAAGTATACCTCAGCACTAGGGGTAGGTTCCTAAATGATGTATGCCTGGTTGTGGGGCGTATGGGTGTGGTTGCTTAGGTGGTGGTGATTTTTAACACCTCTGCTGGTTCCTCTAGGAGCTCATCTCACAGGTAAACAGCAGGGAGTGAAACAGTGCCCCACTACTCACCAGGTGGCCCTCCCACCTGCAACCCCCACCCCAACACATAGACATCTCAACGGTCCTATACCTTACCATTGATCTGCCTACACCATATCTATCCTCTCCCTCATCCCTGCACTGTACTTTAGCATCTGTTGCCTTCTCCTATTGCCTCTGATAATCTATTTTCTTTTCCATCCGTCTCATATCTTCTGTCTTCTAGCTTCTCATATCTCTTGGTTGCTAATTTCTTACTTTTCATCTTCTCAAATTGCCCATGAATCATATAAATGTCTCCCTTTTCAAGCTTTTCCCCCCTGTGAATACACTTTATCATGTCTCATCTCTGAGCCACATGTTAGTATTGTCTTGTCCTATCATTGTAATATCATTCCTTCTTCTGTTCATCCTATATCAACATCATTAGAAGGTTCTTCCTGAACCATGTAGATACTTATCTTGAATTCTTCCATTACGACTAGCATCCAGGTAGTCTTCTCTTGATCAGATATGGATACCATACTACCTGTACCAATGTTACATCTAGACATTTTCTCATTTATAGTCTTTATCAGAGAAAAATAAACATGAGTTTTGTTTAGAGACATTTTAGCATTTTATTATTGTATGATTGCCAATAACATGTTAATTCATTCTGAAGGTCTACTGCATCACCCCACCGCACCGCTCTTTCTGCCTCACTCTCTCTCTCTGTCAGTCTGTCTGTCTGTGTCTCTCCCTTTCTCTCAATTCATTTTTCCTCATGGCCTCTTCAAAGATAATCCATCCCTTTCTGCTGTGTACAATTCATAGAGAATCTCCTAACGTACCCTGCCTACATCAGGTCATTTTATGCCATCCCCCTATCCTTAATACAGACATCTAATCCCCCAGGTGCACCAAATACAGCACAGGTAGTCTGTATGCCTCCCCTATACTGTCGAATCAAACATACCATATACCTGTATTCATCTGATTAAATGGAAGTCATGAAAAATGGCACACCATCTATGGGATCTCATTCGACTCCCATAATCCTCGGGGGACTGCCATATTTGTTATTGGGAAATGACTTTCTGGTGTGGCCCTCCCTCCTGGCCACCCTCTGCTCCCTTTTTCACCTCACTCAGTACACCATCTTGCCGAATAACAACACATGAATAACAGAGGGAAAGGACCTGCACCTGCATCGCCTCCTCTAGATGGAGTCGACCTTGGTGACTTGCCATATTTGTACTTAATCTCTGAGGAGCAGTGCTAAGAATGTTTTGTAAAGTTGAGAATTCCTTCATCAAACACAAATAGGTGGTATAAAAGGGGAGGCAGTCCAGTATTGACTCTCTCCGGGGGAGGACGGACTGGGGGTGGGATAGGTGTCACAGAGTGCAGATCCCTGTGTCAACACCTTCTCTGCTATATCTGACACATCCCACAGATAGCTATATATATCTCCAAAGAGAATTGTGAGACTATGGTATTTTTGAACGCGACAGTAGTAAATCTATACGGTACTGATGAGTGGGGAAATGATTTAATGAAAATATTACTATACTGATTTAGTTATGATTCCTTTTGCTCGCTCTAGGTCCTCCCTCCCACCTCAACCGTTGAGGCAGAACCCAAATGCTTGTGTGGTATCATCTTTTTTGGAAATACCTATCATATACATTCAAACAAATACATAATTTATCCTTCTTGTCAGTCAGGAATAGTACTTTGGGACCAATATTGAAAATGTCGATGACTGCATTGATACACCACATGTGAACTACAGGACCCCCTGGGTGTTCATGGGGTTTTCTAGAGACAGACCTATACCATAAACCTTCAAGCAAAAGTAACTTTTTCTGCTGCTACGTGTCTAATAGACATTTGCTCTCTGTTGACTGTAGATGATGGAGACAAGAGTTGAGTCCGCCCCCTCATTATATACCCCTCAAGTGGTAACGATAATGTAGTCCTCCATCTTGTCCCCTGGGGATGTAAGTAGTACTGATAGATCTGGAACCTCACTCCCATTAGTAATGTCGTTAGTGGTTTGCTCTTCTGCGAAAACCGATAAATACATATGATGTATTCAGTTCCTTTCCCTACCATTACTACTCTCATGATGAAGCTCCATCAGTTACACAGTTTCACAATAGGATCAGTCCCAATATTTACTATCACAAATTACACCAAGACCTCATCACGATGTCAGTGCAACCAGGTTTTACCCCACCAGAATGGACTCCACCCAACAATCAGATATATAGCACATCCAGTATTCAATGAATTGCAATCGACATATATATGCGTTGAAAGCAATGGCTAACAATTGTGAGATGCATGTAGCCAATGACACAAGGATAATACTATTCAGTACAAATACACCCTCCTCTGGATTGATTTTTATTTCATCTCTTAAACGTGCATATTAAACGCGGGATTATTCAACAAGCAGTGGGCAACTTATAGTTGTGATTCATTACGGTGTCGCCTTTATTGACAGAAACCAAGCAATGTCCCAATATTGGAAGTAATGGTCATAGAGTAAACGGGGGACCTGCATTCAATTATCGTGCAGTTGACTCCGGTGCATCCATCATCATTAATTCATACCACTAACCATTTTGTAGTGTAACCAAGCTCCCTTTAGTTCTGCATTGTGTTCTACATTAGTTGTTTTTTTCTATTCTAGTTTCATGTGCCTATGTATAATTATATGATACAGTATATATATCCGGCTACAAACATGCATTTCCGACTATACACCTCTACCCCCAAAAAAGCCTTGCCGTGTCATAGACTCTATGAACATCTCCAATTAATCTTCCCTTTGAGGTTCACTATGGACGACTCAAGAGCCCCTCTGGTAGCAGACAAAGCCTATACCCTGCTGAGTGAGGAGGGGGCGGCACAGATTTGCGAACTGAGAATATCAGACAGACCTAAATACTCTCAAACCGAGTCGCAGCCTACGTGCATCCTCAAGGAGCTCTCTACTATTGGGGTTGGGGTCCACACCTGAAAGCCTTGCTACTTAACCTCTGCCCTTGACTTCAATACTCTCAAGCCAGACGCTTAGTGCACCTATATGTCATGGATAATATCTGATGGTAGTTATTACCCAAGGGAACGATTAAAGCTGGGGATTAAATTTTATGAAGATGTTATAGCTTTGAACCATCCCGCTGACGCCATAATATACTTCGATGGCAGTTATACACATAATTTAATTTTCAAAATGAGGTATTGTATTGACACCGTAGTAAATGTCCGGGATAATCATGAGACTTCGTTGTGCTATTTTGGACATCATTTTGACGAACTGCGCTTTAAAACAGTTTGATCTAGTATAGGAATACAATAGTTTATTAAGACGCGTTTGGGAAATTCCGCTGACTACCGGTATTTGCCTTGCATGATGCCTTGCGTAGTCAGAAGCTGCACTTACTCCATGTATAACCCCCACCTGTAGAATCAAGCTCCTTATACTACATTGCCTTCTTATAAATAGCAGATACTCCACATTGCCTCCCCAGGACAGACACTCGACATTGCCTCCTCCTAACAGATACCCTGACTTCTGTGACTACCGACTGGGGCGCTGCGGCTCACTTCAAACATTGACGTCAAATCGCCAATGTTCAAGTCCAACGCTTCCCGCCATCCTGCCTATTGGCGTCACCACTTGAGGGCCCCGGATAAAGACCCCACAGAATGCCGAGTCATTATTCCGGTGGTATCTGTATGTGGGAGGCAATATTCCACTGCCCTTCATGGTTCAGTTAGTTAATGATGGCCCTTTTCTATAGAGTCACACGTTAGACCTGTATCCTCTTGTGGTGGTGTGAGGGCGCGGGGGAGGGAGGTTAGACAGCACATAGCTCCTCACTCAGTACTTCACATCACTTGCCCCTGGGGTTAAGTTTAATTGAAAGGTGGGGCGTCGTCTACCAGGCCTATGCTCTGATTTCGTATTGGACAACTATGGCACATAAAGGAACGATACTAGAGTGTTATATATGGAACATGTGTATGGCGTACAGGATGATAACAGTTTGAGGTATGAACAGAAGTTACCCCTTTCCAAATAACATAATGTTTGTGTACCTTCCAGTTGTCACATAATGATTCTAAACAAAACCTAGCATAGCCCAGAAGACAAACATGAAATGTCAAATTTTTGACTAGCTGGTATACGTCTCTTCTACCAATTCACACCTTAGCATGTATAGTACAATTCAAAGCTAAATGCAAGGAATGACTCTATATCCAATTAATGCCTATAAATATAAGCTACGTGAGAATATAAACACCAAATAGGCAGTGGTCGTTATTATTTGCTCCCAGGTATCATCTTCCCACTAAGACCATTATTAACTCTAGGTACTCTCCAGCACAATGCCAACCTATTAGGTAACCGGAGCCTATTTTTGCCCTAGTCCTGCGTGCCTTGGAAGTCCTATCTCCTAACACTATAACAGAACAATTAATCCATAGTATTAACCCCTCTATCCCTCACCAACTTCACCCCATTGTCCACCAGTTCCTGGAGGGGCATCTCACCATCCCAGTCACTCCAACATCACACAACAAATCAGGTGGAGCGTCCAATGGTTAATTAAGGTCTTACGTCATGGTGACGTCATCAACAATTGGACGTCATAGCGTCACAGAGAGAGCCACTGGTGGGTGACGCCTAACGGAAGCACGGAGGCATTAGAAAATACCCTTACCCGTTACAACGAGGGGTGGGCGGTGTGTGTGTATGTGTGTGTGATTGGTCGTAGGATGGTCTGAGGTGTTAACAGGCAGGTGGTTTGTGTAGGTATTCAGCTCTTTTCCATACTAGACAATATGCCCAGAAATATATGTGGATGTCGTTGTAGCAGTTATGACATTGCCATAATATGACATCGGAGATTGATGACATGCGTATATATCGGAGCATTGGCTGACTAAATCAACAATGGCGGGGTCCCAAAGAAACCTTAGTGCAATGCTTGTCTAGGGAATCTCTATCAAGATGTGTTCTCCGGTAGTGCTTCATTATGCAATTAAAAGACATAATGCTGAAGTTTAAATGTGCTAACGGGTATGTTAATGTGTAAACATGGCTGTACCAGTCTAGCCAATACATAGAGGCAATTACAAAACGACCAAGCCGTTACAGACAACTTGAAACATGTGACTATATTTGCTTAGGGCAGCTCGAATTTCAACTGAGTAAACTCCTCAACCACTCATGGTCCTTTGAGTTTGAATACATAACTTAACATGCACGTTTCAGTACAGCGGTATGATAACATAACTGCAGCATACGCATATATGATTGCCGGGGTTGTTGGAAGCAACTTTAGCTTCGGAGTAGGGGTGAGGGGGGGGGGGGGACTAGAACATTTAGGGTTTAGTATCCAATAATGCATGACGACAAGGTTAGCGTATATGAAAAAAACCCAGCAGTGATTGATTCCAGTATGTTGAGTTCTGCTTGGGCTACCCCCTCGCACTTCCCCTATGCCATCACATTTGGGTGTAGGCTGAAGTAAGGTTTGTGAATCGTGTGCATGTTTTTTAATGGTCAATAATAATTATTTCTTTGTTTTCTTGGTGTTCGGGGGGGTATATATCTACACCCTCCCGCCTTTCCTATGCCGTGGTATTTCGAACGCAAATTTCATTCATAATAGCAACATGTGATATGTATTTACTATCACAAACTATGATGATACATAATATACCACCTGCAACATTTTCCATCACAACAAATAGCTTAGATTGCATATATACATGGAGTAAAGAATCGCTAAACTCAAACTGAAAACCTATAGCCAAAGCACCTTCCTCTACTTTACGAGAGTGCCTGTGGATCTAAAAATGAAATTCTAGGGAACTTGAGGACTGCAATAATCTTTTGATAATAATTGCAATCCCAGGGGCGATTTCGCAGGTAGAGCCATGCTTCAGCATTGCAGGAAAGCGGTTGCCTTGACCATTACCATGGAACACGCCCTCCAAACCTACTTTCACATAAGCGTCTGATATAGCGGGAGTTTATATGGTATCACTTTTGTGACCCAACTTTTGGTCTATGTGTGTATGTCGGTAGGGGGAGGGGAAGGGAATCAGAGGTGGGGATTTGTTGTGTTGACCAAGTCTAAAAGCACGCTATTTGGACCGTGTAAACAGGAGTGTTTATCCCCTAACATTATAACAGTTTGTGAAACTCCCCATTGCGCTAAGCCAAGATAAGCCGCCAATTCTATCCCAACTGCTTTCCACTTGTAGATTTTAAAGATAATGGACTCCGTAAACTGGCAACGGGATGGTAGGAATAGTAAACCCAGAGGAGAAATGGAATTTCTAAAAGAAAGTTGTCCATTCTGTTAAAAAATTCAATGGTGCAACAGTTCTTGTCATTAATTTGAACAAGGCTATGAAAAAATCCACTTTTAGATGCATGCAAACTATTAGCATTGCGAAGCAACAGTAGGCATAGAAGCGATCAGGGAATCATCCTTTTTACCATGTGCTGCACATATACACACTGCATTTAGGGAGTGGACATTTTTTAACAACAGGGGGGGGGGGGGGTTGGTGGATTTCCGGGCAAGCGGGTCGAAATTTTTTTGGTCCCCCCCTCCAGCAGGTTGAAATTGAGTGCGGCCAAACACTTTGAGCTATAATAATGCGCTGGCTTTTCGGCTAAAAAGGGGTGTAATTTTATTGCCCCCCCCCTCAAGAGGGGTCCAAATTTTTTTGGTCCCCCCCCTTCAAGGGGTCCAAATTTTTTTGGCCCCCCCCCCAAATCCACCAACCCCCCCCCTGTTGTTAAAAAATGACCACTCCCTTATAAGGAGAAAAGGTAATCAAGGATGACTACTTTTTGTAATCATGGTGATTGTGACACACGTGATTACTTGTTAATCACTAGAGTAATCATATGTGATGACCCTGGGTCATCACCATGATTACTTTAAAAAAATCATTTATGACTAATTTCATATAATTTATTTCTCTGTACAACAAGATATCAATCCCTAATTAGTTTATAATCACCCCCTCATCTTGTTATCATACCCTAATTGAGAGCACTTCTAGCCCTTAGAGCAAGCCTATAATAAGGCATATGTGTGAACATAACCAGCAGCCTATTCTTATATTAGTAGATATGCCAATGTTCTTCATATATATCATTTTATAAGTTTCTATCAATAGAGTTGATATAGATATGAATCCATATATGACCTGGAGTAGGAACTGCATGTTCTATTACTGTCTAGTAGGGCCCCCTCGTGGCAAATATTCTAATCAAGATGATGACTTTGGGTAATCACGGTGATGACCTCAACTAATCAATGGGCTATGCATATCTAAAACTAATCAATAGTGATTAGTTTTAGATATGCCTAAGTTTTCAGTGCATGTATACTTGTGTATACGTTAATCACAGGTATATAAAAGGTACAATCCCTGCTCTAAGTTATATTACTATTAGAGATCAATACAGAAAAGAATATGTCAATGGAGCCAAAACATATAACTGTTACATAATCCACCTTCATATACCATGCACCTGTGCACCTTCATACCAAATTTAATGAGCATTACTCTTGAACCAACTTCAAAAGTGAATACCTCCCTGCTGCTATAGTACTTAATAGAGACCCTTTTTCGATAAAGAAACTACCACAATTCCATAACACCTCCATATTGTGACCACCGCCGCTGCTGCCCCCACTAATGTACACCACCTCAGGCACCACTAGAGGCCACATCTCGCTAAATCCCGCGCCAGAAGGCAAGTCTCGCGCCGATGCGGGAGTTGGGTCAACAAACCGGTGGTCGGCGACGCGGTCTGACTTCCTGGCCGCGCTGAGGGTAACGCCTCGCCAAATCTCTGAGTTCAACAAGTCACCAAGGCTTGATCCTCCATGCTATACGCTGGTGGTATGAGTCCAGAGGGAGTGAAGGGATTTGGTGGTGTCGGCAGTTGGGGGAGGGGGTGTTGTGGTCAGTAGGTTTATAGAGTGGACAGAGTATTTCTGTATTTGTGAGGGGTTATGTGAATCTGATGGGAAAGGGAGGGGTTGGAGAGTGGGGATTAGCGACCAATTGTGCTTTGGGGCTATGAGTGTACGCAGGGCCTGGGGGCTGGGGGGTTAAGGATTGGAGTTCTGCGGGGTCCACTCAAGCCTAAAGCAAATTAGATCCCTTGTGAGTAATGAGTTAAGTCTTCCCAGACTAAACCAGACTGAGTGCGCTATATAGGTCTGGGCCAAACCAAATCCCCCTCCACCTTCCCCCCACCTCCTTCTGCACCCTCCCACCTCAATCCACATTGCCCAACAACTGACCAGCGACCAGTCGACGACTGACCACATGCCAGCACCATACGCTGGTGAAATGGTCAACTAGAATAGGATTAATCTAGGGGTCGATCATGAGAAGGCCCCACGTGGACTTATTCACATTGCCCAGACTTGTATACACAGTCTACATGAAGTGTGAAAAAGTCCCCCTGGCTAGAGGACCTGTGTATTTATAACTACATGGTCTGAATGGTCCATGCAGGGGGATGTGAAGCCCCCTCTGTGCTAGACTGTATTGCTGTAACTATATCTACTTGTTATATTAGACAGAAAGGGGACAGTGCCAAGAGTCCACTGTTTAGCAGTCACTATGTGTGATTCCAATTTATATATACTACTTACTCTGGTCAATATTACACTCTCATTGGCCATCAGTACCAATGTGATGACGCGTATACATGGCTACATTATTGAGATAGCCTACTTCTAGTTCTGTTCTCTTGGATGGCTGGCTTATGATATAAATGTGTGTTAGATATTAAATCAAAAAAGTCTATTTCAATTGTATTTACACAGTCTATCAAAATGCACCTGTTCCTCAAATCAAAGATTATGGAAAGCAATTGACAACTCGATGTTGGGAATAAGAACCCTGGGTGTGAATTACAGGTTGATCTCCCAATAAAACCCCAAATACAGTAAATGTGGCGCGATCTGCGAAGAGGGGCACTATTGCAGTGTGCCTCTAAGTTCCTTTTCCCATGTTAAATATTCAAACAGCAAAATGGTAAATTTAGCTCTGCTCTATGTACACATCAATTCGAAAAAGTTGAATGGCAACAATTTCATATCGGATCAAACTAAACCATGTACAAATGTGCCTCAAATCTTAATAGATATGTTTGCACGGGCTGATGCCTACGATAATTATAGGATAGCTGATACAGGTGGGGGTACGTAACTTCTTGTTGCGTGCATGCCCTACGCTTGAGTCTGCAATGTGTCCAGATGATGGGGAAACTTGAAAAAGAAGCTCTCACTTCCAACAGGACAAGCCACCTGGGCCGCGTATTGCATGATGACATTTGTTCAGAGAGATGTAAAATCTGTAACCATGCAGAGAAGATGTCGTGAGGAGATCCTTACGTCATGGACGTATATATGCGCGGACGTGTAACAGGCAGGTAGTGGCTGAGCTAAAGGATCAAAACAGACAGATTCTACAGATTGTAAATAAGTAGCTGAAGGATTCACTGGTCCCCTCCAGATAAAATCCTTCTGCCTCAATGAACGGCCTTTTGAAACGTTCAAAGGAGAGCAAGACACAACACGTAACGCCAGCAGACGACAGTTAGTAAAGCAGAAGACATTTGACGAGAGCAGACGACATTCTGACTCGGATACAGTCAAAAGGTCATTCCCATCACGTGACCAAGACGCGTCTGCTGTCCATGAAAAAGGGAAATGTGCATCAAATGTGAAACATTATCATCAATTCTGAAGGAGAGGGAGAGGGCGACTGCTTATGTTATGTTTCGTGGTGGGATCGTGGGAAAGAAATGTACATAGTCAACCTTTACTCCTATTTTCTTATGCATGCCCATAATTCTTTTTTTGTCTATGCAGAATGAATATTACCAATGCGGATAGACACGAGGGCTTCCTTCCCTTAGATACACATGATTAGAGGCTAGACAACAGGAGAATGTCATGTCAATGCAGGTAAATTCAACACCCCTTGCATCCCCATTTCTTAGCTGAAATTTATTATGTGCTTTATTGTTTGCTGAGCTTCCTTCTAAGCAGGTCTGAGTCTGCCCCACCCATAGACATGGAATGTCTGCGTTTATGCCCCCACCCCATCATCTGTCAATGGTCTCATCACTCAAAGGCAGTAGGCAGGGTGCTGATTAACTCATTGAGGTTAGCTTACTCCGCCGGTCGGGGTTACACACAGGGCCCACAGGTGTGGTGTGTGGTGTATGGTTAGGAGGAGGGGTAGACTATGGATCCCTCACCCAGACCCCCTGCAGCTAAACCCTCCCTAATTAACGTGTTTGGTGGTAATTATGTTTTCTGCTTAATTAATCCGTGACGTAATAGTATAATCAGAGCTAATGTGGAGGTAGGCTCTATATGGATGGAACAGGCCGACTGCAGCACCATGGTAATAGTAGCAGTGGCAGGCTGGGGAACTAAGATCAAGTTGGTGTCATCGATGCTTCCCTCAGACTAGCGTCTCATAACTGCTTGTGATGGTAGTCAGGCGCTAGTATGTGGGAATCAGGGATATACTCAGGGGACAAGATGGCGGCCTACTCATAGCGAGCAGTTACAGTGGTATACATTGTTGAGGGGTTGTTGGATGGTGAATAGTTAAGGTGGTGTTTCATACAGAGGAGGAGCTGTTGTGTACCTTGCTGGTTGATGAGGCACAGAATAGACTATTGAATCTATGACGTAACATCTCACAGTTAACAGCCGCTGGCCACGCCCCCTTCACCTCTAGCCCCGCCCACATTCTCACCATAGCTCCTCCCATTTCCCGCCTGTCCACCTCACGCTCTGCATGACGTAGGGTGCGTTCTTTGTTTCTGACGTTCACTCACCACAGAGATAAACAGCAACACTGAACACCTTTGCCGTAACGGCACAACTATAGGACGTAACCACCACCAGCGCCATCCTGCGGGCATGAGACAGACTAGAAAGGTCTCTAAATGATGGGTTGTCGGTTGTACTAGGTGAGATGGAGAGTGACCGATCGGCGGGAGGTACCTGGCAGGTTCCTGCTAAACAATAGCCAACACGTCAGGTACAAGCTTGACAATTACGTCACCACGTGCCATCAGCCCCCTGGTCCCCATAGTAACCATGCATTGGCTCCCTAGCGGCAGGAAGGTGAAGTAGTGAGTGACAGAGGTGTCCGGCCCCTATCATTACCGACCCAGGAGGTCAAGGTCACCGCCATCTTGGATCAGCATGCGCCCTGAGACGTCATGTAACGTCGCTTCCGGTTCCTCCTGTGTGTGCACAATGACGGACGTATAAAAGGCGATGACGTAGATGCGGGGTATGACGGGATAGGAGGTAATTTGTGCCTGTTTGGTGACCACTGGCCAAACCCCATACCCCACCACCTACCATGTGGACACAGTTAGCCAGCACCCTATTGGTCACTTCTCACGACGTGTCAGCCGTCAACGTCCGGTCTACGTCACAGACATCGCTGACAGTTAGACGACTTCCTGTCATGTCACGAGGCTTTTCCTGAAGCGTTTTGACACGATGAAAAAACGGACATTCTTAAAATATTTCTTGAGATGTGTCTTGTTTTTAGTAGACAAAATGCAAAACTAATTTTGGTAAAATGATCTTGTGTTTGATCAAGATTGCACTGCGACCCACTAGAGAAGTACATCCACCAAAGCAGAATCGCTCGTCCGTCAGAAATTAGGACAGTATTTGACTGCAGGCCTGCTCATCCGTCGATCATCCGTCAAAGTTGGCGGAGGAGCAACGGAAGAGTGTCAAATAACCTGCAGTGTCATACTGGTATACATACAGCCGTCTGGATAGTACATATACTACAAATGTATTGTTTTTGACGGGTAAAGAAAATTGGATGTAGCGCTTAAAAATTCATGCGTGCAAATTGTATACATCTACCTTGACGTCTTCACGATGGTTTACATATCATAAACATGTAGGGTAAAGTGCCATGAGTCGACCACCTGTGTGCCACCTGTGAGATATTTCCGGAAGTATGTTGTTTTATGCTAACCAGTATGGGACCTCCAAAGTTAGATACAGGTTCTTTTGCTGAAGTCCTAAGCATTATAGAAAATTGCATCCCACTTCCAAATCTAACACATTTTGCCCTATTGGCTCATTATGAGAGAGGTATTAGCTTTATAATATATCAGTGCCGTGAGTCAACCACTTTGGTACCTGGAATCAACCACCTTGGCACATTGGCACGCGCCCTTTCACAGGGCCGCTAGACTGCGTAATCACACATAAATTCAAAGATTTTATTTCTTAAATGTAAACATTACAATCTGAAATATAAGTGGGTTTTCTACAGATTTCATACTAATGAACAACATACCGACCATGGATACAGTCATTAAGCAGAACACCCTTAGTCTAGGGGATCACTCCGGAATTCACCCATCATTGTTTTGGAAGTATAGCAAAAGGTGGCGATACATGGTATATTAGCCATCCATCAGAGAGAGGCAGAATTAAGTCCCCGAAATTGTAAGTCCACAGATAGATATGTCTCCCTCTGTTCTGCCAGGGCAAATAGAGTAAATACCAATTCAACAGCTTTTTATATAATTGCAACTTGGCACTTAAAAAACGACAAAGTGGTTGACTCAAGGTACACAGAAAAAATCCAGAGTCGGCAAACCTGGCATTGCCTTGTCAATTTGACAAGGAGAGGGGCTGGCAAGCAAAACTCTTCAGTAAGAAGACCCATCTAGTGCTACCTGGCATATGCCAGCCCTAAACTTGTCTAGAAGTGATTCACCATTCCCCCTGCAGGTGGCCATTACCTAGCATAAATATGTACCCTTGGGAACAAATTGATTAATTCCTATGTTGATATAATACTGAGAATTACAATACATATATGTTAATATGGAGGATTAAGTGAAGTATCTAGGGAAAAAGTAAGATAATGTAAAGAATGCATACTTTTGACAACATTTAAAAAATAGAGCACATGTGTAGAAGGAAGACACCTCTTTTGTGTCTTTCACCAGGGCACAAGTAGGTGCATGCACCTTATATTGGTATTATACACACACAAGCCTACAGTCCATTGCTGGAGAGTAACCTATTCTCAGTAAAGACTTGGTGATACACTATGTGAATCCTTGGTGGCACTAGTGTATCAAATATCACTTCTATATGTGGTTATGTATATAAACAAATTGATAAAATAATCTTGTCATCTGGAACCAGACCAAACTCATACATTTGAAACCCTAGACCTACCACCATTATGCAATGATGATCCCCAGCTGGGGCTAATCTAGGCCTGCATTAACTATCTTAGTTTGACGACCTTGACAAGTCTAGGGTCGTCTTGTGGGATGGTAACTTGGCAGGTTGTCAATTTGACGAGTTGAAGCTAGTTGATTCTATGCTGTTCACTTAGAAGACCCTAGGGTCGTCCTGTAAGACGACCTTACAGACTCCAGAGCTGTCCAGAGTTTTTCAGTGTACATGGCCAACTAACATGAGACATGTTACCCTACATGTGAATGTCTGCGGAATTTATTTCAATAACGACTCCCTACCATTTCACCAAAAGAGGTATTTTGGCTTATTATGGAACTGAGATACTTTTCTCGTCTACTTGTTCCGTCCACAGATAGTTATATGGTTAAACTACACGTTGGGAAGTGACTGCATGTCAATGTTACCGGGCCCACCCACAGTCATCATACCTCGAGATGTCACCAAGTTGGCACCTCCAACTATTCTTATGTGACTTTGAGC
Source organism: Harmothoe impar (assembly GCA_947462335.1). Classification (NCBI taxonomy): domain Eukaryota; kingdom Metazoa; phylum Annelida; class Polychaeta; order Phyllodocida; family Polynoidae; genus Harmothoe; species Harmothoe impar. The sequence continues at coordinate 40,049,973 of OX381708.1, forward strand.
AAGGAAATGATTTTAAAGCCATGCATAGCGTGCCAAAAAGTCACGGTCAGAGTTGGACCTGCCGAAACCCCATACTTTAAAGGCTGTGCTTTCCCACAGCTGTACTCCGTGCTGGTGTGAGGGTGGTCGGGACAGGGTGCACGGGACCTCCAGGGTGGCCGCATGCAATCCTCTAACCAAGGATCCTGTCATTCTGAATTTTAAGGGTCATGCTCCTGATGTCTTCACTATAATATGATAGTTATGTGGGTGTCATTAAATGATTTCATCAGGTGGTAGTGTTTACCATATGCAGATTACTGGGATGAGGGTGATCTTTCTGTGCTGGGTATAATATAATATTATAAGATCTACCTGTATGTAAGTATATTCTACTATTTTTTTACTTTGGGTTTGCATACCTAAAAGTTCACCCTTTGGTTTAGATAATGAAAGAAAAATATTCGGGAGAAAAACCTTTGTCAAGTTTCTCCTACATACTAGGGCTTTGTTGGCAGGCAAACTTACCTATAGCCCATAAGCAAGATGGAATAGTATCTTATTACATACATGAGTATCGTAAGCATAAACCATTATTACAAAGCCAACATCTAGTCCCTAGTATGTATGCCAATAGTTATCCCAGTGCCAGGCAGCATGTATGTAGGATACAACGACTACCAAACACCGGCACTGGGTGCTTACAGTGGCTCCACCTAGGCGCCGTCAGCAAACTCCAATGTACAGGACAGTGGCAACCTATGGGTCATCACCAGCACTGGAAATAGAGTGTATAACTTCCTCTAATAGTTGGTAATTCTAAGTTTAGTTTAAGTTTATTGCACGAAATCGTTCTATGGCAGAATGTTTTTTTTGTCGGACACATTAAGCTGGATTTTACAGTGATTCTTTGGGTCATCTAGCGATTCATAATAGTCTGACAGGGTTGTAATATGCGCTAATATTTCTGAAACAAAATGTACAGTGAGCTAGGGAATTATCATTGGGGTCTGGCTGAATGGGACACTCTTCATGTTAAAGGGGAATTTCATTGTAACATACCCATTTACTCGCCGTCAGGCCTAAAATGAAATGATATAATTCCAGCAAAACAGGGCCGACTCTAGCTTTTTTTGAACATTTTAGAACATATAAAAAATGTTTCTCTGAGCAAGATTCTAAAATCCAAAAAAAAAGATGATTGCTGCGACCATAAACTACTTTTTCAGTATGATATTAGAGATGCAGTTTCTTGGCCTAAAATAAATATTTTAGATTGTATAGAATAATAACTCTCACCTCAAGTATATGACTCTGCCATTCATGTTCTCATTATTCTCTGTCCTAATGGGCCCTTCACACCCATAGATACCCAATATCTCCGCACCCAGTACTTGTCCTCAACAAGGCCCCCTCTATGACAATGACACTGTATCTGAGGGTGTTACTGTCGTGATTATCACCAATCACTTTGGCAACGATAACGATCGTTCCCTGTTAGCCACGACTACTAAGTATTAGTCACCCATCGGTGACCACGTCACCAATTTGTCACCAACAGCACCACCCAAACTTCCATCATTACCCCGCGTCCCAGGCCAGCTACGTCATATCGGTCCCATCACAGAACGCCTTTCTAAATAAGGACACGGTGCCAGAACACGCACCCCAGCCAACAGGGGTCTCTACCTGCAAGCTCCTCTTGTAAATGGATACCTGAATAGTGCCAGGCTTTTTGTAAATGGGTGTCGGTGGAGGGGTTGATAGAAGGGAGGAGAGAGTGAGTGGAGGAGACAGACAGACAGAGGCAGGGGAGAGAGAGAGAGAAAGACAGAGAGAGAGAGACAGAGAGAGACAGAGAGACAGAGGGATACAGAGAGAGAGAGAGATAGACAGACAGAGAGAGAGACAGAGAGAGACAGAGACCGAGACAGACAGAGACATACAGAGAGACAGACATGAAGTGGGGCGGGGGGGGGGGGGTACAGACGGATGTAGAGAGAGGCAGAACTTGAGGGGAAAGGTATTAGGAGATGGGGAAGGGAAAGAGATAGGTAAAAGGGTAGGGGGATAAGATGAATATCTGTACCGAAGAAGAAATGTCCTCTCTCATCACTATACTACCAGTTTCCGCCACACTCCCCATAGATCCGATCACATTCACTGCTGCTATATGTAAGCTCCACATGTCAATACAGCTAACAGGACCACCAGCCACCCCTAATAGTGGCTTCAGCCTACTCATCACCACTGTCAGGGCTGTGGGGAGGGCAAGGTGTGAGGGTGGTGCTGGTGGTGGTGGGGTTCACAAGGTGGTGGGTGGGGGTGAGTGACAGCCAAGGCCAGGGGATACACAAAAGGAGAGTGAGAGTAGTCACGCCCTCCCTCCACTGTCCATTGTCGAAGCCAACCAATGGGGACCCTCCGTGGACCCTTTTAGCGGATGTGGGTGGGAGGGGGGTTGGGTGGGAGGGGGAGAAGAAGGTTAAGGCCATTATCACTTTGGTACTAGTGTCCAGTTGGTAGGACTCCAGTGAACAGTCATCTGTGGTGCCAGTCACCTCTCACCCCACCCGTCCTTGCACAACTCTGAGGAGTCATAAGAAGCCACACTACCTCACACACCACACATAAGCAGTCTAGTCGTTCAGCAGGAGAGATCTACTGATTCTTGTAACCCCTGGTATTACACTTACATTACAGAGGGATAGTCATACACTGGAGCAGAGATTAACCATCATGTTACTCTGTGCTAGAACTTCTTCTACTACGTCGAGGAGCTGATAGTCAGCTTTAAACCACTACTACTGCTACTACTTCTACTAGTACTCCTATCAGTATATGACATACCACTGACTACTGTATATACTACTACCACTACCTATACGTTGGTGTTGTATGTCACTGCCGCATGGTGGCGACACGGGTCACGCTCCACACTCTGAGAAGCGACACGCTCGGCCTCCTCCCGACCACCAGCAGCACCCCTCCTGGTCCTCCTAGCACCTACCGCCAGTACAGCACACCTGTGGAAGGAGCATACAGCCCCGTACACCGCTCCTCTCCAAGACGGGGCCAAGGCTTGGTCCTCCAGCCCTTGCCAGCTGGAGCAGGCACAGGAGCCACAGTTCTCACCTATACTGGAGAGAAGGGGGTCTTCTTCCTGTCGTATTATTACACCCCCCTGGAGGACATACCCTGCCTTAATGGACAGGTTTGATCGTGGTTATTGTACCAGGAGCAGGTCTTGTTGTCTACAGGGCTACGATACGTCATGTGTATAGTATAAGTCGAGTCACCACACGGGGCACATACATGTACATGTGCTCACTCACAACACACCTGCAGTGGAAAGTGTCACCATTGATCCTTTAGTCCCGAGAGCCTCCTGGACTAACTACCTCTACTAAACATCCTACAACCCCCACTGGAGGAGACACCTAGGACCTCACCATGAACAGTCCCACCACAGACGTCAACAAGATGCAGGGAACATCCAGTAAGTAACACTATAGAATACTTTCACTTCTCACCCTACCAACATCACCACCAATTTCCAGTATAAGCCTACGTGAATGCATAATGTGCTGTGATTTACATTTTTTCCCAACCACTACAATTTACATGACATGCTCCTCCATCATGCAAAAAGTCTATATCATCGGCAGTACACTTTTTGAGTGGGGTCTTTCTTCATTCAGTCAAGTTAGCACACATAAATTGGCCAATCTAAGAATCTCCCTGTCATATATGCATGTGTCCCTCCCATCTTCTCTTAGGGTACATGTGCTTATGTAAATGGGCTACAGTTTTCCTCAGATGACTTCAAGGGGGACCAATGGTTATTTCAGGGTATTTGAGGGGGACTTGCAACTGTTGTGAATATTCTCCAAATAGAATTATCTCTACATGCCCTTCCTCAAAGAATCTAGCTTAGTCTCAGCGTATTTAGTTTTATAGAAGAGATCCATATCTCATAAATATAACAGCTATACTACATTTTCCATTTTTTCAATCTACATGTTTCAATACATACCAGATCTTATACATGGTACACAGCTAATGTCTATCTATAAATAAATATAAATAAGTATGAATAGATAAATATATATATATATATATATATATATATATATATATATATATATATATATATATATATATACATATATATATATAATGCATATTTATTATATATCATATAGACTACTTCTAATATATATATATATATATATATATATATATATATATATATATATATATATATATATACATATACTAGTATATACTCTACAGTTCTGCAGTCACAAAAGTACCATATCATAAGTACAACGACACGGAGTAAACCATGCACCCATAAGCACCTACATACACCTGACGCTGAGAGTGGTGTAAGGGCCTTAAAGTGGCATAAGATCCAATCTGGATCCTGCCTACTCAGGCTGGCCACCTGGAGGGATCCATTACTCCTGGACCCAGTAATGACCCGGTCGCTGTGAAACTTACTTAACAAAGGAGCACAAAGTCACCTCCGCCAGCTGGATTTAGGACCAAATATGCCACGATAAAACTTAATCCCCAGGACCTAAGGCCTTGTGGTTTGCACATGGATGGTTAAGGGAATGTATATGTGTGTATGTATGGGCAGACGTGTAAAGCTGTGTGTTCTGATGGTATACAGCAGACCTATTGAATGCTGATGGTGATATGCGCAGTTAGTGGGGAGGTTTATTTAAAGGGGGGTAGTTTCAGGTTATAGACTAACTTGTATAGATAGATAATCCCAGGATATGTGAATTTAATCTAAGGTTGATCATAAATATCTCCACAAGGTGACCGTGGCAGTATACATTTCAGAAATTAACAGACAGTTTAGAAATCAAAATCTGGAATTCGGTGATATCATTATTGATCAATTCAAACTACCAGGTTAGATGTTGATATCTAGTGTCAGCTATTTTTTTCTTTATCTCATTACATATTTCTTGAATTAATAGGATCTAAAACTATAATTATTGATAATAATATTCCAAATGCATATAGAAAGATGAATGACAGATTAGTATGGTTTGGACCAATATCCAATAAGACCAATACAAATTATCAATTTGATATCCAGTTTCATCCACAATGCGTAGATTCCAGTCAAAACTGGAGTTGTACAATGCCGTATTACCATTGATGCTTTCATCAATTTTCTTAAAACCCCAAGAAACCCCAAGAAAACTAAAGAGGCCAATTTCCTATTAATGTCATACCCAACTATAACATAAAAAGAACATTAAACAAATACACCATAACCAGGTAAAGAGCAATCGATTGGCTATAGACACTATAGAATAGTCTGGTTGTGTGTGCAGTTTCAAAGTTTCAAAGTTTCACCCCCCCCCTTCTCCTGGACCCCCCGGCTCGGGGGATGTCGTGCGGGGCCGCGGCCTGTGGCTGACGGCAGGTGTTGGCTCCGGCTCCCGGCCTTTGAAGACTGAAGACGCACCTTTGCCGGGAAGCCACAGCCCGGGGCACCCAGGCTGCGGTTAGAGGAGGGAGCTCACACGGGGGGAGAGGAACTTCAGGAGCTGACGGCAATAACATAATTATTGTAAAAATGTAATATCAATAATTCATGAGAGTTTTTACTTTTTGGTAAAAGCGGAATATCTTAGGTCTATGTCTAGCAGAATTGAGGGTTTAATAATAACAGCAAGTACTAGCCTAATTTTGGATTCAGTAGTTTGATCTTCTATACATATTTTTTTCTCGACAGTAGGGACACTATAGTCTATGTAAAACGGGGGCATTGCCATATTATGCACGTATGATATAATCTACATGTCTGTGTGGGGTAAAATGGAACCCCTCTGCCTGCAGTTATAAGGGTTGTGCCAACCTGCGGTTTTCCACACACCTCCCACCACTTCTTCCTCCAGTTTTTGACGCGTTTAGGGTTGCTTAACCCTATAAAAAGAGGCTAACTACCACGAGGCAGGTGCCTGTCTATAAGTTGGTGGTGAAGTGATGGTTGGGCACTGCCTACAGACGGGATAAAAAGAGAAAAAGAGTAAGTGGATAAACACCTGCTCTGTGCACACGAGAAAAGTTATCAAACTAATTACAAGAAATCAGTCGATTAATTGCCACCAAATAATTAAGAAGTTAATGCGTCATATACTAGCACGTTACCACGCAACGCGGGTGTGGCCGCGACGCAAGAAAAGGGCATATATACATATATAAGGGGATACTCTCTTTCCCGCCTTGTCTTTCACCTGCCATCGCAAACAGGCACTTCCGGTGGTCACCTCCGGTTGCCCGATGGAGTCGGGCAGGGTCCTGCTGCGACGACGAAGTAGTCAACGTTATCTCTGGCTGCGCCAACGCCCAACCTCACCTCAACTCGGCGCCCCTCCCAGTCGCGTCTCCGTACCACGCATCCCCCATCCTATATAGCCACCCCGCCTTTGTCGGCGACGACGCGTCCATTTCCGGTGGCCAGGAAAAAGCTTCCGGTTGGCCAATCGACGATGGCGAATTGACACGTAGGCCATTTCCGGCGGGCGCGGCGTCGGGGTGGTTGCCGGAAGGTTAACGCTGCAGAACACACCGTGGAGGCTGCTGCAGTGACCAGCGCCGTGTTTGGGTGTTTCCGTCAGGGTATACGAGAACCTGAGAGGGACAGGTAGGGGGAGGTGCATGGTGTGGTGCGGAGATGGACTTGGTGGTGGGGTGTCCGGTCGGCAGGGGGAGAGACCTCCGGTTATCGGGCAGGGGGTAATGTCAGTGATTTCCGCCTGACTTTTCGGAGATCAATATTTTATACCGCAGCCTTCGTTGTCGACACCTTATTGATCAGTAACCCCCCTACCCTTAACTCCAGAATTCCAGCCCGCCCCTGGAGAAGTGGTATGCAGATCATTATAGAGTGAACTCTGCAGGTCAATACAGTTCAAGTCTCTCAACCCCAGTTCTACCGATTGCAGCAATATGATTAAGTGATTTGAGAAGACTTTTTTTCAACTTAAAAACACAAAACAACGAAAGGCAATCATAAAAATGGTGCGTTTATAATTAGGCTACATGCAGGTTTAGTGGACTATCAAAGTAACATTTAGACTATTGCATTGGTTCAAACGGTATTAGAAATAACACGATTAAACCAGTCTATGATAAAGTACCATTTCCACTTCTAATGATAGTAAGAATGAAAGTCAAAAATCAATTCCACATCAATGGTGAGCAGACAAAGGGAATGTGAAATACAGTATGCACACCCATTTACATGTATTCAGAATATAGTCTTGACACATAAAGAAACACACACTGTATATACTATACAGGTTAGGATATCCAAAGAAGTCCAACTGTAGCATCCCAGAGCACTCTCTTCAACTGTGGCTTCTCCCCTTATTTTTCGATGAATGGCTGTTTGTTGAGGGAGGTAAATTACAGAGCACCAAGAACTCTTTCTGATAGATCACAAGCACCCCACCCTGAGGTCTGGCTGCCCCTGCACCCTCTACCCCGTCATCGGGAGGTCTTGCTGACCGCCTCTACCCCACCTCCTCCCCGGCCACCACCCACCTGAACACCCTGCTCCCTTTTCACCCTCCCCACTTTGCACCCTACCCTTATTACACCTTTCATTTGTTGGAGATTTATCGGGAAGGACTAGTCGGGTTGGTCGAGTATGCATTTTGAATATAAGTTGTAGTTTAAGTTGTTCTGGGGCTGGTTAATTTGGGTTATGACATTGGTATCTGGAGGTTTTGCTTTGGATTCTTTTGATGGTGACAGCAATTCAGGTAGCAGTTACACTGATTGAAATACCATGGGATGTTAAAAGATAAGTCTGTGAGTTTGTAAGTCTTGTCGGGTGTGGCGATGGGGTGACCGTTTGGTTCAAGGTGGCTGTTACACCTGTTAAAGCTTACACATCCAGGTGGGACATATACCCATCAAATACAGGGGCAGGAGGGTGGATGATGGAGGTGAAGTAGGGCTGGTTGGCTGTTGAGTGGCGGGTGGTAGGGTGGTGTGGGTTGGTCAAGGAGGATGGGGTGGCAATGACCATGTGATACCCACACATATGGTCAGTGTCCAATACAGGTAGCTGATACCCTTTGTTACTTCCCTTGGTATAGACATGCCTGTATACCTCTGACCTGTACAGTACTGTTCTCCACCCCGTGGGACCTTCTCTGATAGAACTGATGGTAGAGGTATTGATTACCTGGAACCCTATCACTATCTCTACTCTTTGGATATACACATAATAGAGTGAAAGCTTCCCAACCTGGCCATGCCACCACGGGGCAGCAATGAATGTTCTCTGGGAGTATTTGTTAGGGAAGAGGGTGAATAGGCAGGCACTGGGTTATAGTTCCAGTCTCCTGACCAGAAGGGTGTTGGCCAATGCTGACAGAAAAGAGGACTCATTGACTAGACCTCACAAAGGCAATACAATGCAGTGGTCAAGTGGTCAAAGTACAGAGAGAGGAGTCCAGATTGTTAGGGGTGAAGTATGCCTACAAAGGTAATGGTGTTGCTATTCAATAGTATAATATTGTAAATGAGTCTGCATCCATCGTACCTTAGCAGATCTATAAAGCATTTGACCCTGTCCAGCGACGGATACGTTTTTATCTCATATTTGAAAGGGGAAGTTACCTGTATTTTAAGGTATATTTTATCATCAAGGAAGAGGATAATAAAGGATTGTTTCATACCCGTAAGTAGGGTGGGATGTCGAATTCTCACCTGGATACTGTCCCGGGCCCGGCCTGTACATGTCCCGTGTGCCCTCCCGGGATAGAGGGCGCCCTCAAGAGCCCACCTCACCTAGAACCTGAGTTCTACACTAATCCTTTTAGAAGCGCATACACAAGGTTTTACACATTTATATCATATTGCCTTTGTCTATCCATAGTCATAGAGAAGAAAAGGGAAGAAAAATCTATAGACAAGGTATTTTGTTGGTAAAAAAGATAATGTTATAAGGGTGCTAAGCAAATGCACCATAAGTGAAAATGGGGAACCAAATGCGTCCCATGGAGAAGACGATACATGTATGGATATTTCACAATGTATAGCTAATAGCTTTACCCTGTCTACACCCTGGACCTCTGAGCACACAGAGAAACCAATTTGTGAATCTGCAATGTGGACCGTGCTATCAATGTAGTCTGTGCATGTGCTACATATACTTCAGCCTACCTTGGCATGTGCGCGGAGCATCCTTTCTGCTTGGCTCCTCACACACATTTTACATACACAGGTATGTATCTGTACACACACAGGGACCCATGTATATACCTGTGTCCTGCCAGACAGGTGTATGTCCTACCACCCTGAACGCTACCCTCTATAGGTGGTCACGGGTAGCACCTGGAAGCCAGCCAAGGTCACAGCTAGACACTGACAGAGGTGTAGGCAACAATATTGTGAGCTGAAACTTCAAAAACAGTCTCTGTATATGCATTGTACAGTGCATGTATTAACATAGCCTACACGGTGGGTTTGTCATTGGGTAATTATGTCGGTGATGGTAATACAAATGGATACCGGTGTATGTTGCTTATCATTTTCAGGAACATGTTAACAATGGGCATATATTATATAGATGGATATAAATTACGGGCTCAAGGGAGGAAATATAGAGGAAATGAATACATGAAGCTTCTGACACCTTCTTCTCAATATGTGGCTTCTGTAGATACGATATTACCACTGTACAAAGAAAACAGTGTGTGAAAGTAAATAGACAATTTATACATAGATCGAGAAAACCCCTATACAGACTTTTACTTTTAGCTCCCCCTCCCCAAGTTATAGTTATTTTATACAAAGTGACACGATATCTCAGCACCCCAACCCCATCGTCACACTCACAGTGTGCCTGAAGGTGGCTCACGGTCACGCTGCCGTCTGTGTATTCAACATAGGAGTTTGCAATCTGCACTGGGCCGTAGTAAGGCCTTCAATATTTGCTTTGTTGTGAAAAGACCTTTAAATCTGTCTATTTAGCCAGTCCTCATGACCCCTGTCACTTCCTGTTCTGACAGACATGCGCACGCACCTGCACTATCTGAAGGCACGGATATATATACAAATAGTAGTGGGTCGACCAATAGTCGGTCGGCCATGGGTGAGGAAATGCTGACTTTCATATAACATTGTCAGAAAACTCAAGAAACAGTAAGGAAAAATACAGTACAGTAACTTTGGAAACTGTTTATTCTCATTCCTGCCGCTGATATAATTTGGATGTATTCAGTAGACTGCTTTAGCCTCAGAGGCATGTATTACTATGCGTTGATGGAGCACGAGTTGGCATGGATGAAGGGGTGGTGGAACTTATGGGGTACCTGCCTACATAGAGGTACGGGAAGAGAAGGGGTGGGTGGGGGGATAATGAGGGGGTTGGCTTGAATATGGAGAGGTGTGCATTTAGTATTCACCCTGGACACATACCAAAATGAGCATAACCAGCGTGGGGCATACAATCTGACATATTATTACCATTGTTAACAAAGAAGGGCTGGGCTGTTCTGGACTTGTTAATGCATTCACATGGAAGCAGGTGGCAAGGAAGAATAGAAATAATGTTAAGATTCCCCTTTTATATTAGCATTATATAGAAAGAAAATGGTTATCGCCTTGACATATTATCAGGATTATGATAAATCAGTGCACCTGCTGCGACACGTGTCCTATAAGTGGGACTGCCCGATGTGGGGTCCTATTTGTCCCAAACTGACCACATTAGATAATGGGTGTCTTAGAAATTTGAAATAATACTTTGTAAACCTAAACACAATGGTTTTTTTTCTACAAATTCCCTTTTTTTCTTCTACAACGTAGCACGGACGCAGACGGTATCCTCTTTAACTGTGTTTATATAGGAACATTATTAATGTCTACATACATTAGTTACCTGACAATGATTTCACGAGAAATCGCATAGGCACAGCATAGTAAATCGGTTTGATTTAACCCTAGTCAGATCCTCTTCTTGCTACTATTGTTGCGACCTATATAAAAATAACACCACCAATTATTGCAGTGGCTTCTTAGACGTTAATGCCTGGCACAAGCCCCAATGTCCATATACTACTCACGTACTGGAGGACGCGTGCACACTGGAGGAGCAACCTGGGGACTGACCTTACTATGGCCACAGAAGTCTCAGTGTAGTCACAAACTTCGCACAGAATTCATAAACAATAGATAATGGGTAACAAGAATGTTGATAACCACAGTGTTAAAGGCCTATAATATAACTATCCAACAGAACCAGTGCGAACCAGCCACCCCTAGACATGTGGCCTGTTACCTTAGTTACTCCACCTCCCACGTGAGCTGCTCTTGCATGACACAGCCAACTCACTGAGTGACTCGCTCCATTATTGACGTCACCGGAAGTTGTTTATTGATCTACCACTAGGGGAGGCACCTGTAGTCAGATCACGTGACCGGGAGGGGGCAGGTGAGGGGTGCCTGGGGGCAGTAGCCGCCAGGTGGTGTTAGTGGCGGGGCTCTACACGTGTCTCTACTGATTACTTGTAAACAAACTAAGTGAGAAAACCGGCACCTTTAACCCATAGTGCTGTGCAAGGCCAATGGGGACAGAGAAAACCACCCTGAGATATGATAGCATTATAGACCTAACTCTTAAAATGGACATGGGTATATAGATGACAAAAGTATCTCAATGCGAGAAATTAGCAATAAAGCAGAGGAAATTCCACAGAAGGTACCGGCATCCATTAAAAAAGAGATTTGTGGACGCATGAGACACACACATTATAACCAGGGGGACTTGGGAGGATAAATTCCTAATCATAACTGCTTTTGAACACAAGTGATTTCTTATAGGGGAATTTAGATATGGTCTATATTATTCTGTGTCACCAGAGTTAAAGCTAAAATGGATTTGTAGATATTATTTTTTAAATGATATTGTGCAGGTGTGACTGGCATGCAGTCTGGCTGTTCCTATACCAGACCCACTACAGAGCAGGCACAGGTAATCAGTGTAGATGGCTGCTGGCTGTTGGCTACTGCATGGGGCTCATTAGAGACTCGCACGCCGCTGGGTCCCCGTCGGTGTAGGGTTCCTGCTTATTGATAACATCATCGGCACAAGCACAAGCTGGGCACCAGCGTCATATATCGGGATGCCATTTTGTCAGGTGGCAGACCCCCAGAACAGCGGGTGGGGTGAAAGTTAGTCTGTGTGTGATTGTGTGCTGAGGGTACTAAGGGAAGGGGAGAGGGAGAGGGTCGGGGATGTGATGGTATCAGAGGCCGTGCATACATTCTCCAAAATCTGTATTTTATTACAAGGAAAGTTTAGCTGTATGTGATTGATTAGAAGACTATGTAAGTGAAGACGATGTGAGAGCGTGTGACTGTACAGTACAGTAGTCGGTTATGGGGTGGGAGGGGGGGGGTGCTGTCAACATTGCTTATCCAGTATGGTGGGGAGTAGGGGAGAGGGGATAAAGATCAATTAGTTTCAACAAGAACAGAATCTCACCTGGCCCTTCACTAATGATTATAGCCCACACAAAGAGAAACCACACCCCGCAATCTGGCCATACAGTGGTCAAGCACACTCACCCCGATGTCCGCTGATGGTCAGTTCTCCTCCCCCCTCCCCTAGATGACTACCTCTCACTCAACGTATGACCCAGTGGGATAGGGACTTTATTTTATAACTGTCCTGCAGCGACAAGAAGTGGGGTTAACAAAAAAAATATTGTGCTGAGGCTAAAAGAGCAGCCTCCCCCGGTGGTGTAGTATGACGGGGTGTGACACTGACTGTCGGTGAGTGACAGCTCCCGGCCCAGACCCCACCATCACCGACTGAGGTGGGCCCGATAACCATCTGACGGCCGTCCCACCCCCTGCCTACCTGCCTACCTGCCTATACCTGCCTACCTGACTATACCTGCCTACACCCTCAGAAAAGTGAGAGTCATTGTCGCTAAAACTACCCTCACCTGAGAGTCACGCAGTGCCTGACCCTCAGGTGAGGGTAGTTTTAGCGACAATGACTCTCACTTTTCTGTTTGTGTATACCTGGCAGCGCCTCCTCCATGCTCCAATATGTCGTGCTGCCCTTCATGCACCTCTCATAATGCAGCACTCTCTCCTGCAACTATTTAGAACTCTGCCCCATATTCTTTTACACCTGACATATATTGCTATATAGATGTAGAGGGTTGCTCTTGGAGAAGGGCACCAAGACTGGCTTTACATACGTATTCTAAAGGTCCTTGGGCTCATCGTCTGGTTGCAATCCGGGAAACCTCCCACAGTAATAGCATCATGTAAACATTTCAAGTCCCATATCCCGACCTTCCAACCTGCCTATTCCATTTAATCAAACCTGACGATGAATATAACTAATAACTGTGCTCCCTCAGAATTCGACCAGGTGTTGCTCGGCATGGACCTTCACCTCCCGGACCTCCCTTACGTCAGGACCCGTCTGTCCCCCGCCTGAACCCGGCCCCAGACCCGGGCCTTCCCCAGGTGTCTCCCGGAACCCCCCCCCCCCCCCCCGCCCCGACACACACACACATACACCCTTCTGCCAGTGCTAAATCCCTCTATACCTCAGGCACAGACGTCCCACAAGTTCTCTCCACAACTCCTCACGTCCCCCACAGAGGGGACATCGGACCGTGCCGTACCGGTCCCCGACGGACCTCTCCCCTCCCCCCTCTCCACCTCCTCTCACCTGAGTCCTGTTTGAGCGAGGGGGGAGGGGGGCACCCTACCTCGGCGTTACCTCCACGATCGGCTTGTCGGCCGGCGACGCCCCGCCGCTCGTCCTACCCCTGTACCTTCCGCTTGAGTGCTCCCCCGGGTCTACCATGGGGCCCACCTGACGGCCGTTCACGGCTAGGTGAACCGCCGACAATCGTCGACAAATTGGTCCCCCTTGTCCGACACAGACACCGCCCGCGTCCACCCCCTCCTAGTCCCTCATCACCAGCTGAGGTAGCGTATAGCGGATCCAACGTGGTGGACCATCTACTTTCCGGATCCTATGTGGTCGATATCTTAGTTAGTGCGGGTTCTCGAGAGATTCAGTGGGCCAGCACGATATAACCATACATAGATAACGTGTGTAGGAGGGGGGGGGGGTTCGAGAAAGGGTTATCATCTCATGGCCAGAGTAGACTTGAATGCTTAACTTCGACCCCTTACATATAAGCAGTAGCTATATAGCCACATCACCTGTTAAGCCCCCTCCCAAAGGAAGCCACATGTATATTATAGGTTACATTATATTATCAACGATGTCAAGGAATAGACTTGATTACACCTGGCCCTGCCGATATTCATGCCCAGGGGCAACATTCCTTTGACTGAAGTTGTGTGGTCTATATCATTATGAATTCCATTCTGAACCTTCATTCAATTTTGAAACGCCCCCAATGACCTCGATACTATGTCTTCTTACCTTACCATAAAGCACACACATCGACATGAATTCTACCTAGAAAGGTGGAATCTCTGTGTATTTGTGTGAGTCAATATTATAAGGAGTTCACATTTGTTTGCCCCCTCCCCAATCCACATTGTACCATGTATACCATAATAACCATTAGTTCTTACCACCTCTTTATGCTTGTATTTGCAGGTCGGATCCTGATGGATATACCCTGTGTGGTTTGTCAGGACCACTCCTCTGGCAAACATTACGGTATCTACGCATGTGATGGGTAAGTGTCCTAATATCAAGCTCACACTTGACAACATTTCTGGCCAATCTAGTACCCCTCCCCCTCTCCCACCTAAGCCCCTCGGTTATTAAAAGGCAGGGGCAGAGAGGAGAAGGTAGACTACCTGTATGTTGAACCTCCCGCCCATTAATCGTCAGTGGTTGTCTCAAAAAGAGCTTCTCAAATATAGCGGCAAATATAAAACGATGATATTCAACTATTAGTTGTCCTAGTAGTAGAAGAGCCATAGATTATTGGACACAACTATAAGGTATGCCATGCCCCTTCTCCTCCCCTACCTGGCCCTTCCTCTCCCATACCTGGCCCCCTACATTCCAACCCACCACAGGTAGCAACAGGGTGTCACCACAGCCCCCTGCTGCCCCCTGGGTATGGGCGTGTGAACTACACGACCCTTCCCAGTACTTCTGGTCTTATCTTAATATGCATCTACATTAGAGTCAGTGCATGATTGGGGAAGCACACGAGTGCATGCCATTATTGTACTATGTCAATCATATGGTCAACCTGTAGTTTTTTCTTTATAATAGGGCGGCAGCCTACTTGTGCTCAATAATCCACGGGGTAATGTTTCGGGGAAAACACGTAGACACGTCTAAAAAAGAATATTCATATAACCAGGATTAGATTATTTGATTATATAACTGTGCCAGATAATACTGATGAATTGCTGTATGATTAGGGCTGGTAGAGAAGCAAAAATATCGGGAGTTTGGTGGTAAAGTACCTTATGATCTCCATGGACGGTATTATCAATTAATGTTTAATATTTTCGATAAAATATCGTGTAACACAATAACTATTTTGACGGTGCTGATACTAATTGCCACTTTACCTTTTCATTTCAGTTGCGCTGGATTCTTTAAGGTAAATATCAATAACACAATTCAAATTTCCTAAAAATAAGATAAATAAAAACAATCACATCATGGGAATGATCCATAAACAATATAGATCCCCCCATCTCACAAATTATTCGTGTATAGGAAACATATATCAGCCTTAACAGGCAATTAAGTCCTATTTTAAAGTCAAGTCATAACTTATACAAAACCAAGGCTGTTATTAATATTAGCCAGGACATCTCCAATATGATACATGGCTTATTGACATGGAATGATGTGAACTTAGAGTTGGTGTCAGTGAGGTATACACTCTGGTACAGTCACTACGCTGCGTTAGAGGGGTCACACTGTTATTCATTTTATATTTGACATGAGTAGGCCTAGTGTACAAAGTCACACGTATTAGTTGACCCTGCACATAACTACATAAACAAACATAATCGCGAGGAGAGACTATGTCTGAATTCCGGTGTATATAGTTCTGTGATGGCATGCTTATTTGAATTGTAAAATATAAATAAAGCATAGAAATCAGCTTTTTATAAGCAATGATATTTACCCCAATATTGCATGTCCAAATGTCTATTAGTCTCGAGTCATAAAAATGGTATGACATTACTGAATTAAATTAAATTAAAAGGCTAAAAATAGTGGTTCATTGCATTCACAGGGATCATTGCATCCAGATGTCCTACTCTCAGATTCATCTGATTCATGCGTGTATAACAAAACCCACTGAGAGTGTTCAGAGGCATAATCTGTCATGTATATCTTGCATGTACGGGAGATAAACCTGTTCATAAGTGAATGCATGATCTCAAGTAGACACCTTCCTGTGTGAAACTATGTAAGGTACATATAAATACATGCCATAACTTTGCACTTTTTGGAGCACTTATAAGAGTCATTATGAATACCAATGCCAATGATACCTTGCAACTGTACCACTGCCAGGGATGCGTTGGATGTGTGGCCTTAATAAACTAGCATTATGGGTGTAACAGTGGGTGGTGGCAGTGATGTTGGGTGGGTGGGTGGGTGGTGGTTGGACATGTTAAGTCTTAGCCCTTTACGAACCAACCGAACATACTGCTTTAATGTGCATTGTCCTTTAGTGTCCTGATGCATACATTTAGCCATGGATAATAACGCACCAATGCTGTATTCATGCATCATACCGACCCTATTGGAGGGTATCAACCCCATATGGGTTGTCATGGTGTATGGATGTAGCACTGGCGAGTTATTTAGCACCAGCATTACTGAATTCATGTCTCATGGTGACAAATTGCATAGCACACTAAAGCACTATTCATGCATTGAAGGGTTAAAAAGACCACCCTCACATCACCCCTCCCCTTTTACCCAACCTCACCACGTGCAGATAGGCCACATGTCATAAATAATAAGCCTCAATGAGATCATAAATTATCAAGGATCAATTAGTAAGTGAGGCACTGACAGAGAAGATTACCAATTAACTTCTCCACCATGCCCAGGCCCTAACCCAATTGAGGCAAACACACAGCGCAATTAAAATCATATACACTTAACTCATTACCAGCAGAGGGTTGTCCCTCTCTGGACAGATATCTTCCAGAATGCCCACAAGTAATCATAATCAGTATTAGCACGTCAGGATACAACTGGCTACTTGATGACCTGTTTAAATTTGCATAAGCGCATGGAGAAGATCATCTAAAGCAGAAATCATAACATATTATGGGAAATAATTATAGAAGCATAAGACCATTTTGGTGCACTTCAAAAGTCCCTCATTATTATTATTATTATAGGCAAGCCAATTTATACTTTCAAAAAAACAATCATATTTGAGGTCTTAAGTGTTAAAATCTAATGTATTGAACTTTTCTGATTTCAGAGATCCATCCGGAGAAATAGGCAGTACATTTGTAAATCTCGGCAAGGGAACTGTCCGGTAGACAAGACACATAGGAACCAATGTAGAGCCTGTCGGTTAAAGAAATGTGTCGACGCTGGAATGAATAAAGATGGTGAGTACATTAATTATTTAGACATCACTTTAACAGTTTTGGGGGTTTCCCCCCAGAGGAAATCCGGATTTCACATGAAGAATGACCGTTTCCCTCACGACCTGTGAATCATGTGCTTGGAATACAGATCGAGAATGTATTAAAACGCTATAATATTATATTTAGCCTATGTTGTGAACACTTCTAACGATCTTACAAATTGCACACTGGATTCATCTGAATAGACAGGGAACTGTGCATTCGTTTTAAGGGAATAGACTCATGGAATAGACACATTGAATATTTAAGTTAGATTTTACACAACCTAATTTCCCGTTATCTAAAAAAGTCGCATACCTGTAGGTTGCCATCATCTTTAGTATCCATCTATGTATATTCATATTATACACAAAACAGTTTTATAGTATTGGTATGCATAGTACCCTTCGTGCACAGTGAAGCGTAGCGCTCTCCCCAGCTGCATATAGGTGGCACCACTCATTGATGACGTCATTATTATTACACATGACATAGATGATACAATAAGGGTGTCGTAAAAGGGAGGAGCCTTCCCCACTATAGCTGTGAACCAGGCGTGCTCCATGCAAAATTGAAAGTGGCGGGGCCTAGGGGTAGCCCCCCCCCTCCTCCCCCAGTAAAGGGGTGTATATTCCTGGCAGTTTGTATAGGAGTGGGTGATGGAGGTAGCAGTAGTGCATCAGAAGTTGTGGTTTATGGGGTTCCCACCTCCTTATTATATAGTGCACGAAGGGTGGCCTTTGGTATAGGCATGTGAGGAATAAAAGACAGAGGGGGTGTTCTATGAGCCATAATGTATGAGAAAGGGGGGCTGATGAGGGTGCGACAGTGTACACTATACTAAAGACATGCAAGCACACAGTTATGACTACCATTATGATATCATAATCTACCTCTATAGAGTATACCTCTGCTATTGCTCCAAGATAGTTTGACATCATACTTCTCATTTCTGCTATAGGATATATACTGAGTATTCCATAATAAGACACATTGGATGCCTACGTACCCCGCCATACCCCCTCTCCCCATCAGTGTTCCATGTATCCTCCTTTATCTTCCCTTGGTCTAGTTCCACAATAATGCTGTCATTCTGTGCATACATCCTGCTGTCAGCCCACCCTCCAACATCATGACAGGCAGGTTGACAGCAAACTGTGTGTTGTGACAGTGCTTGTCTATAGCCCTGATTGACTCTCACCAGGGGAGATCCATTGTAGCAGTTTGACTTAAATTAAAGTCAAATGTTTGCAGAGATCTAGGGGCACCTGATGGAGGGATAGGAACAAAGAGGGGGTGGCATACCAAGCAGTTGGTGGAGGGCTGAGGGTAGCCTGCAAACAAACCTGGGTCGCTTTTGCTCGGTTCACCCCACCCCAATCTCCTATAGGCTATACTATGTATCTGGTCATTTGGTAAACACAGTTTTACTGTATACGAGAGGCCGGCCCAGGAATTTGAGAAGGGGGTTCACTAAGCACCTATATACAGTACTCTGGATATTGATAGCACTGCCACAGTGAGCTGCTGTTGGCCTTGCCAGTTGCCTAGAGACACACTATATTATAGCACCTCAGCCAACCTCCCTCTCCACTTCCCCAGCCGCCCGCACGTGAACCACAGTGTATCCATGTAGGTGGCCGCCGGTATTTGTTCATGCTATACAGGAACACCTGCAACATCTAAGGGGGTGGGTCACTGGTGCACATAATTAGACCTTTCCCCAATTACCCTCCCCACTGATGTGGGTCATAAATAACCCCATCCCTGCTCTTAATTAATTAAGGTATAACACATAACACGAAGCAATTTTACATTTAAATGATCTCCATACCCATCGGGGTATTTATTAGCATGTTTATGGGCCACCGTGGATTATACACTTTCAGTTGTATGATAAAGGCAGTTCGCACTGTTAGGCACGAAATGCTTTGATTTTAAGCATTTTTTGGTGCAAAAACAATTATAAAACCATTAATCTTAGGAGTTTTTTTACGTCCTCTTACGTATTTTTTCCACTCTATAACCAACCCTGCTAATATCCTACATGATTCTCCTGCAAGTCAAATTTTTCATATAACATTTAATTATACCTATAATAGCTCTTCGTAGTACACATCTAAATCATGTTCCCATATATGTATATATATATATATATATATATATATATATATATATATATATATATATATATATATATATATGTATATATATATATATATATATATTATATAACTTATATCTTTATCATAGCAGTGTGACAGGTTTGTAGCTTAACTTTGGGAGCTATCAACAATGATTAAATAACACAAACACACTTGATAGGTTGAATAGATAAATATTAATATGAATTTATAAAAATATGACCCTCCATATAATATATATTATACTCGTCCATGTATGAGAATAAAGAAACCATGACATTCCAAAATCTAGTGCTGTTCACACCTATTCATGACCATGTATATGCTATTCTATATAGGTGTAAACACCTGTGTGTAATGCATACTCAGTACATAGCCATAAGTATCCTATACAATCTTACCACACTAATAAGCTTTCTGCCTTCCAACAACCGCCGCCTATATTGGACCAGACTGGCATACAGCTACTAGGGTATAGCATAATGGTTTACAGTACAATGTACACAATTGCTTTAACAGTCTGGTCAGTCTGGAGACCACTCTATGTGTGGTGCTTGTGGATTGGCCTCGCCGAGGAGTCAATGCATTTTCTGGCTGGCTAGTGATACACTCAGTTTTTAAGACTGTACATACTATATACTATTATAGTTATGAGTTGTATGGCTGCATGTCTATGCAGCTGTAATCCAACCTACCCTGTTGTTGACATCCTCAAGAATTCAAAAACGACCATGACACATTCTCTTGACATACTAGATATGTATAGGATTTCTAGAATTGATGCCTGGGCTGAGTCAGAATTGGCATGCCATCAGCAGCATATAATGTTGTCAGCACCTTAGGGTCTGGTCAGACAGGATAACCATTTGATACTTAGTATGTGCATAAGTCCACACTTCAACTGCTCAAAAACGTTATATTTATCCCATTGAGACCCCTATCACTATAACCCTCACAACTTCAGCCTCCGAAAATTGCCATTGAACCTGGCTATAGTTTAGGTAATTAATGCGGATATACCCCTCCTTTTGTAAACCTCACTCATATATTAATTGTCATCAGCAACATTCCTCCCCCTATTCTATTTGAGGGGTGGGTGTTAGTGAACTGAAAAAGTGAAGTGTAGCTCTAGGGTGGGCTATTCCATCCACTCTGCTTTGGCAAGATACTCCCTGGGGCGGTCCCCAATGGTGCTTGCCTATCCCCACCCCGTCACCCAGCTTATACAGCCATCCACAGCCTCTCCAACACACTACAAGGTTTGCACAGGTTTCTCCCAATGGCCTGTTCCGATCTGTCACTGCCCTAGCCACAGCTGAGCAAATAGTCAGCCGCATTATCGGGGGTCTATGGCAAGAGGGATTGGCGATGTATTGTGTATGGGAGGGATGGAATCTGATGACAACTTGCCAACAATTTCCAGCTCATATAGGGAACAGGGAATAAAGTTAGAGGGATCCCTGTCCATGCATCATACCTCCCTTTTGCTCATTTCTGTAGAGCAAGTTTCCTGCATCAATTTATGATATTCTTGCACACAAAGTCGAAAAGAGAGTTATTATAACGGCCATTAGGACTGAAAATTCTTCTGTACAAACATGTCCACGATCTCCGATGATGGACTAAGACAACAATCTTTCTACCATATAATTAATTAATCAACATGTATTATCCATAATACATGGTTGGATTTGTCCAAGGCATTTGACAAAGTCCTATAATATGGACCTATCCATCACGCTGTAAAGCAATGCTTTACCAGGGACGACTCCAACAATGTATACGACTGATACTTTTTGAAGTCCGAATAGAATATAATACTTTATCAAACTAGTGGTGTAATATTACTGGGTATATATCTGTGCATATAAGGTATCCTATGCAACGGATATCACTTTCGACAGTTTTGAAG
Organism: Harmothoe impar; assembly: GCA_947462335.1. Taxonomy (NCBI): domain Eukaryota; kingdom Metazoa; phylum Annelida; class Polychaeta; order Phyllodocida; family Polynoidae; genus Harmothoe; species Harmothoe impar. The sequence continues at coordinate 40,071,642 of OX381708.1, forward strand.
TGTCGATGGAATTAAAATAACATATCTGATGACACACTTGAGTCCAAGCACCCCGCAGTTACACTTATTATGTTTGTCTTACTTAACTTCAAAGGGAAGCAGCTCTTCCAAAACTCAAGTACCAATGTCAGAAATCAAAGGAAGCAGACGAACAGTGATTTTCGCGCCCTTTTTTCACTAAAAGCAAACGACAGTTTAATTCAAAGAGGCCGCCATTTGAAGGAGTGTTACGTTAATTCACCGTCAACGTCGTGAAATCCATACGTTGATTGGTTTAATGTTTGACACGACCACTCCTATCACTCACTTACCTCCTTTCTTATTGGTCAAGGCTCTCAAAGAAACTTGATAGAAATGAAGGAGGCTCGATGCTTTTCAGATCTCACCGGCCGCGGCGCGGGAGCCGCGGAGGGTTTTTGGGGGAGGTGCGGACAGCGCTGTTTGCTTAGCTCCACTCCATTGGTAATCAGTGGCAAATAGCTTTGATTGTCGGGTGAATCGCCCCTTAAATAGACTCCCCACGCACTCAGTGCTGATTTGCTTGCTTTTAGCCAGTGTTCTGACCGCCTTGAATTAGACTAATTTCATGAGTGCGTGCACTTTTTGTAAAGGAGAGGAGCGACACCGGGCGGTACCGCCGTCTTCACGGGCCGCCCACCCTGCGTTCCCCGCCAGGCTCCATGGTCGCCCCGGGCTCCGCAGCTATATCAGCGGCCGCAGCCTCTCATAGCTACCCCTCCCCATCTCCCCAATCCACCATTCCAATTATAAGTCGGCCTCTTCAAAGATGTCCCACCTGAGAAAGTGAACGTGAGGCCAGGTATATACAAGAGGCGTGGTACCCCAGGCCCGTTCTGATAGCGTACTAACACCGCGTACTAAGCAGAGACAGTGCCACCCGACCATCGCCTACAGGTTGATGGCTCTATTTAAGTGTAAACCTGTAGGATAATGGTCAACCCATGGAGCAATTGTATACATATATCATACCTGGGCAGAAGTTCACTGGATAATTAATTCAATTCGTTGAGACGATTCAACTGAGAACTCAGAAAGCGGCACCTAATATCTCTGTAGCGCTAAAGAATCGCGATTCTCGCGTTGATTTCTTGTCTTCACGGAGACTCCGAATGGTATCCTACAGAGGATTGCGGCATGGCTACAACATATGTATGCGTCTATGATTACAGCAATGAAAAATATAAGTAGATCTGAATCTATAAATCTAGGCATAACGATTATCATGCGAGCAATTTGATACATGGAATACAAGCAGCTCAGAATTGCTATACTCATATTTTGAAGAAAAAAACCAACAATTTCAAACACTGCAATCACGTTTATAATGCTTGTGCAGCTGCATTGCTTTAGAAATATGCGGACGCAATAATTTTATACGCAAGTTTACAGTTCCATGAACGCGTTTAGAATTCCTGGTTCCAAAATGTGGATGCCACGCAGACGGAAGATGTGTGAGGCGGGGAGGGGGGGGGGAGGAGTAGGGGGGGGGGGTAATAGGATGTGACCTCGAATCAGATTTATGACGTAAACTAAGGCAATTTCAAACGCAATACACAATACATGCACTGTATATACCTTTGGCCAATATCTCACCATAAAATTCCTATAAGTTCAGAGTCAATGAGCTTTGGCCTGGCGTAATATTCTCTATGGTGTGCACAATGCTGCGTGCTTTCCCACACCCCTCTTATCAGCTCCATATCACCTTGGTATGCTGGGATGGTTCCAAAGCCACCAACCCTAGGCGCTATCAGGTAGATATCAGCATCTACCTTTATGATTATCTCAGGTGTATCTCCACCCACCTGTATAGCTCCATACCCCCGGTCTTGCCTTCTCTCCCTACCTGTGATGGGCGCTGCTGATAACATACTCACCCAATGAGGTTGGCGTTTACCTGGACAGATGGCAGGTGAGATAGCCTTACCTTACCTGGCACGCAGGCACAGACCCCCTCTGTCCAACCCTACCACACCCTCCTCAGGTATATCATGACTCTGGAGATTAAGGTCTGATAAGTACTAGACCCCTCCACCTGATGATATCTGGCTTTTCAGCCGCAGATCTGCCCTTTTCATGGTGCCAATGGCTATTGACAATCACAGTCTCTGTGTCTGAATAAGCCGACTTTTCCACTGCATTGATAGGCATACCATTGACTTGCATCACTATAGTTTTTCTTCATATTGTATATTTTCTTTCTTAGGAGTTGGAAGGGGGATGAAAAATCGCGTTTGTGATGACCACAGAATCCTACTTTCTGACTTTGAAGGTCAGTGGATATTGTGAAAGCATGTGTGGGCTTTAAAAATATATAATCATTGATACATAATCAATCTGTAGAGAAATGACCATTCAGCATAAACATAATCATGGGGACAAGATAATAGAGGGGAATTCCTTATTCATTACAATGATTCTTCAAGTCTACAGCTTTCGTTTCCGTCATTATATACGCACTAGCCTCGTCTTCAGCGATGAATTGAGGGTGCGCTCCTTCCCTGGGTCTAAAGACAGGAACTTAAATCCACATTATGTACATAGCTGCAAGCTGATTAGAACTATTCATAATAGGAACAGTAATTAGAAAACATTCAATAATCTGCACAAGTTGTACCCGGACCTAATACCAAATTAGCATTTCATAAATAATTCTAAGCACATATGATTCTGAGGAAGGAGAGACGAAGCGGACAGACGTTAATAAGGGGGCGTATCTGTATGCACGGTGAACGCTAATCCTAGCACGGGTACTTCCACCTCATATTCATAAGTACCTCCCCCTCCAAGCAGGCTTTACAGGCAGATTGGTGCCCTTTTCCCGCGGTTTCCACGTCCACACGGCTAGTTGAGCAGGATGGCCTCCAAAGTAATAGCCGAACAAAGCGTCTAGCCAGGGGTGGGTGGCTTCTTGTCGGCGGGAATATTGATTCCTTGCCCCCAGACGACAAAAGTTGTATTAGATTTGTGCAGCCAGGGGGGCGGAACACCATGTGGCTTTAACGTCACCTCCTTCCCACCGGGCGGCACCAAGTAACCGGAAGACGCGCCACCGCCATATGCACTTCCGCCCGATTGGGCGCCGATTGGGGGTCGGCGGCGGAAGTGGCGGGTCGGGTGGAGGGGTTAATTGGGCCGATTACGATCGGATTACCCTCTCGGTTTTCCAGACGCCGCGACGTCGCCGCCCGATGCGTCGCGCTGCTTCTTCCACCTCGTTGCACGACGTCAAAACGCGACGTCGGGATGGCTCAGGTCTGGCTGGTACCTGCGTTTGTGCAGTGTCGTCGGGTAACCAGCGGTCTAACACGGGGCCCTGACACCTGTATAATCAGGGAGGAATGCAGGGTGACGCCAATAGAGGGGGGTGTAGTCGGTGGTGCCTTGTACGAACGACATCTCTAGCATTCAGTCATCGGAGATGGCTCACCTTTCTGAGACGATTTCTTGATGCCCAGACCAGTTGGTGAATTAATCGGTGGTATTATGGGCGGACAGAATGTCCCATACGATGGGTATGTATCAGATGGGGGTATACACCGTATATAGGTGGACGTGAGCGTGTGTACCGTGTAATTGAGTGGTTCTTCTCAAGGTCTTCCTTTAGAGAATACAATTACGTCCTGCAGAGGCTATGTGTTTTGCCAAAATGAAAATATCATTTTCTGACACTGAGAATGATACATTACAAGAACATGGCCATTTCACGCTACATGCTACAGTTGTCAAAGTGTCCAAGTTATCAAAAATCACAGTACACTCTCTCCTGGAATTAGTGAGCTTATTGGTTCATGTGGGGGATAATAGTTGGACAAAAACAAAGGACAATTGGCACTATATATACATGAAATAACCCATTGGATACCTCTGTAGAGCTCCACCATACACCACCATACACCAGCAACCCCCCCCCCCCCCCCCTTACCACCTCGGAGAGTGAGCTCAACCTAGCGCCCTGCTTGTGCACCTGTTTTGCGGCTGTACACATTGTCACGCATCTTAATTTGCCCACCGCTCCAACAATGAAGCCCTCCTCCCACCTCCTCCCCCGGCAACAATACCAGCCCGTTCATGAGAGTGTGCCCTAAACAGCAGTAAAAGAGGATAAAACAAACACGAGGCACTATTGTTGGCTCATGACAGTTTTGTCTCTGAGGGACACAAACAGTTTTTAGGGATGTGGACAATGCTTTCGCTCCGCTTGTCACCCCGGTGTGAGTGTAGCTGTCAACATCTATTGCCGGGAACAAGCGAAAGGGCTTCCCGACATCTTACTTTAGGGCCGCCATGTTGGGTGGTCACGTGATGAAGAGGTTATAAGGTCTCACAACACAAGTTAGTGTCACATACATTTAGCATGTGCCACTCCCCCTCTGAGAGATGTGATTTGTGGATGAGGGGTAATAACTGTCTTTGAAGGGGTAGAGAAGCCATCGAGCAGCGCATGATAGACAAAGGAAAGGTGGGACGAGACACCATGTGCCCTTCTTCTGTCTCTGCTGTACAATGTCTATCTCAGGGATAACAAGTACAAAAGTACAAAAGCCATTGCCTTGAGTCAGTCACCATTGACTTTCCACTAGACTCCATGGAAAGGGAACAACATCGATGAATTGTAGGCGGAGTTTCATGTCAGTTCCACATTTACGATCTGGTTAGGGGCGTTACACGTAAGAACGGTAACAACCAACCTGCTGATAGCAATCTCTGGTTCAACAATAAAGAGGTCGAAGGCAATGTGATGGCTGCTCTCTGTTTTTCATTAAAAGGTTAAAGTCGAGGTCAAGTCTGCCATTAAAACTGGTTTCCGTGACACAATCTGAGTAACAGCCTTCACGGCAGTGGCAGTTATGATTTAAAAAATGTACCACACTTAACCTTTTAGTGTGGCGATACCCTTAAGGACTACGCCAGGCACCAGGTGAAATAAACCCCACTGAGTACCATTTGGAGTAGGGTATTCTCTGTGACGTACGCTTACGTCATGGCTACGTCACAGGTCAGACCACGCCCCCTGGTCACGTAGGATGGCGTGAACAATGTTTTGTAACTTAGGAAAATGTCACACATTTTAGTGGGATACTAGGGTAAACAACGGATACCTGGGTGGTCTTTGTTATGTGTGGTTACCTGGGCAAACATGATCTTTTTTCACACTCTATCCTGCCAGGAAATAATGGTAACTTTAAGGACTTAACAATGAACACGTTTTGTAAATCAAGGGGTCATGGTGTCCATATTGTAGAATAGAAGGAGGGTTGACGAGCAATACATGAATTGAAAACCAGGTCTGAAAAGCAGAAAGGTATTTAGGCACAGTTTAATCAATTTTGTATAAACTATAGCTATCTTAAAAATATATAAAAGAAAATCAAGTTTATATATCAACAAAAAATAGAAAATTGGCAATCGTTCTTAACGCTTTACAAATTCATGTCTCTTCAGCCGTCCAACATGAGAGAGGTCCTCGTAATTCCACGATCCGCCGCCAGGTGGCTATGTACCTGAAGGAGACGTCGGAGCTGTCGGCCATGGCTGCTGCCCCGCATGGCTTCAGGCCCCACTTCTTTGGTGGCATGGTGCCCTCCATGGAGCACATGGCAGCTGCTGATGGCTTCCCCATGAACCCTGTCACCACAGCAGAGCATATACCCATAATGGCTGCAGCCAACGGGGTGCTCATCCAACCAACGCCAAAGGTGAGCTGCTCATTACGATTTTAACTCATGATTTATACATTACTTTAAACATAGGCTAATTATATTTCACATTTTTAAAAGCAACTCCAATTCATATGCATGTATCTCATTTGCTCCTAGACCTATCATTTCAAAAGGAAACACAAAAACCTTGTATTAATCACCACTTCCTTCTTGTCCTCTTGCAGTACCCCCACGAGCTGTCACAGGCCTACTTCAGTAACCCAGAGGCCATCTGTGAGGCTGCCGCCCGCCTCTTATTTATGTCTGTCAAATGGGCCAAGAACGTGCCAGCCTTCCTGTCCCTACCCTTCAGAGACCAGGCCACCTTACTGGAGGAGGGATGGCGGGAGCTGTTCGTGTTGGGAGCAGCTCAGTTCCAGATGCCGATTGACGCAGGACCACTCATGGCTGCTGCTGGTAGGTGTTTTTTTTTTCAATTTAGAAATAGTTTTTGGGGCACATATTATTTTTTTACAAAATATAATTATACAAGTGAATTGTGCATGGTTTCATTTTCTGTTTTGTCCTCTCAACATAATAATTATCTACAAGAAAGCTCTTGTACCAGCACTTAAAGTATTCACTTCCAGTGGCCTTCCTAAAGACAATGTTCCGGAACTGCAAGTTTGAAAGGTTGTACCCTGCTGTAAATTCTAAACTCACCCATATCTTAAGCAATTAAATCATCCAGGATCTGTGAGTGAATGATATTATATGTTTAACCCATTATCAACAGTATGCAATTAATAATGAATTGTAATAATTTCTGTTCTCCAGGTATAACCTCAGAGACAGCACCACCAGAGAAGATAGTCACCATGATGAGTGAGATTAGAGCCCTTCAAGAGATTATAGCCAAGTTCAAGGCCATGCAGATCGACCCTACTGAGTATGCGTGCCTCAAGGGTATCGTCATATTTAAGACCGGTAGACGTAAGTATATTATTACCCTGACTTCTTTACTTCTCCCAGATATGATTATAGGCCTAGAAGCTCAATTAAATGTCTTTATGAGTTTATACATGCACTGCATGATATGTATATATTGCAGTTCATATGGGAGTACCTAAATGTATAAGGTTGAGGACAAGTATTATACAGTACAATTATTATGTATAATTCACATTGAGGAACCATATTGCTGGACAGACTTTCTATACTTATTTCAAAACAATCACTGACGATTTCCATCTTTCTCTATCTTCCAGTGATCCCAAGCACCTCGAACGACATGAAGGGGTTAAGGGATTTCCACACAGTGACCAGCCTTCAGGACCAAGCTCAACTAACGCTGTCTAAGTATATCCAGACATCCTACCCTACCCAGCCCTTCAGGTTCGGCAAACTGCTCCTCTGCCTACCCACCTTGAGAACAGTCAGCCCTGCCACCATTGAGGAGCTCTTCTTCAGGAAAACGATCGGCTCTATTCCCATTGAGCGGCTCCTAGTTGACATGTTTAAGTCTAATGACTTCTAGGGCACGGACACTACCCTAATTTCTCCAGGACCTCCTGCTTAATGGGTGATCTGGACGATGAGGGTTAGGGAAATGGGATGGGTGCCTGCTGAACGGGTTGTTATAGGAATGAATAATGATATAAGGCTGAGATAGCAGGGATCAAGTCAAAGACAATCATGAGCTGGTTTAAGGTCTATGTTGAACGACTCTGCCATGGAGGAAATGGATCAAACCACCACCACACAGATACATCACAAATATAAGGAAAGGGTTTAGTAGGACATCACAATATCACACCATGGAGTATCGTCAGTAGACTCCAAAAGACACTTTTATATTGTTATTAACAAGGACTCAGCATGGGGACACCATAAGGTCTATAACTAAAAGACCAACCTCAACCAGAATACATCTTGCTAGTCTACCACTACTAACCCAACCTTCAGAGAGACTATGCACTTCAATTGTGACATTTGGTGCGTTCACGTCTCTCCTTGAGGGAAGAGAATTAGACATTGATGTGTCAAATAATACCTATTTGATGTACAGGTACTTGTGGGTGAAAGGGTCTAACCATAGGCCAGCCAGACAAAGCATAATAATGTTATCCAACAGCTAACCTCAATCATTCTACTTGCATAACTGTGAGCGTAGAAATATTAGACAACTGCATCCCAAGTCAATCAGATGTGCTTAGAGAGATATTGGGATTTGTAGGATATATTGAGGGAGGCTCATGGAGTGTAATGCTACTAGGAAATTCAGTTTAATTGAAAAAAGGAGAACCTCTTCCCCATACATACCGTTACCTAAATTCCATTGCTCACTATGGACTGACAATATGGGAGTGGGTTTAGGTTCTGGAGGATTACAGCTCTTGTGTATGGAGAAGAAGTATTCTTACTGGTCCTGAAAAGTCACAAAGTGTGTTACAGCAAATACCAAAGGATGTCTTTTATTTCCCATTCTCACTGTATTTACACGATAAATGAGCGTAGGGTTGAAATGACGGATTATATATGTACGATACGGAATGGGTGAATCTGCCCAGGTATAATTGCGATGCAACTAGTGGATGGGTCCGTTTCTTGTTTCATTTACAATTATAACACGTTTTTCATTTCAATTGTTAAAGGTCTCAAAGCGTATACATGTATTTTGGCAAATCATACAATCTGATAAGCAATAGAATTTCAGTTGTTGTTCATAAAGAATCTTCGATTCCAATGATCAAATGAGGGATATCACATGGGGGGGTGTATGGAACCTCATATATTCTACTCGTACATGAAGCTAGCGGTGGCCAAAGGGCAATACAAAATTCATACAGTGGATTTACCATGCTTGAGGTATATAAGGTCTAAACCTACACATCCACTAGACCCAGACATTGGCACCTGTAGAGACTCGATATTCCCCATAAGCTGCACCCAGAGCCTGTTGGCCACTTCACGGCAGGTCTCCTGGGCTGACCAAGTAGCTTAGGCTGATTGGCTGCGATCTCTGGGCAGGCAAGTTATAGTTAGTGCTGACTTTGCCTGCTTCAACACCTAAATCCTATTTGAACAAAGTCTGACAGGGTAATCACACCATCAAAATCCTCTCAACCAACCTTACACTGGCCACTGTGGGGGTTAAGCCCACTACCAGCCAAACAACAAGGTTCCTGCTGGGAGCATTCTGCGGGCCTTATGCACCCTGGCGCAAAGTCAGATCCCATGGTGTAGTGTAGGTGCCAAGAGTAAATTAATCCTTTATAGGGCAGACTGACCTTTTCTTGAATTAGTTTTGAAAAAAGAGTGAAACCATTTGACAAAGTGGCTACTATGTGATGTAACTGTAGGCGGACCAAACGGGCGATTTGTGTACCATGTTGTATACTATGCCATCCACTTTTTGCAAGCATTTGTTACGTTCTTAATTTATTTAACTTGTACATAGTCATTTTCCTGTTATAAGATTTCCCTGTCATGGTCATCTTAGATTCTCATCTTTCATTATCAATAACATTATTATATATAAAGTATGGGTAGGTCCTAATTACATTGCTCACCACTTCAATTGTACAAAGTTGTATTATGTCATTTCTTCTCATCAAAGTTGGCGTCTGATGTCCAAAGTTCCACGTGTCAGGATCTCTTTCAGGGACAGTTGATTAATTATGCAAATTAGTTATTAGAGTTGTTGACTGTCACATACAATGTGAACTAATTAAAAACACCTATATATAAATACAGGTCTCACAGAACAGATTATGAGGTATTTTGAACACAATCGATGTATATTTTGTAACATTTCTATGTAATGGAGAGTGCAGAGAGTGCTTAAAAGGTAAACGGCCAAGCTTGTTTGCTGAATAAATATGACTGCAATATTGGAAACCATCTAAGCTTAAAACGAAACACAAAGAGTCAGGACGTCTGGTGCTTTGCCCTACTTCTCTAATTTACCTCGTGTGCTTCGTCAGAATAATTTTAGATTTCTGGTAGTGTTTTGTATTCAAGAAAATATGCATTTCATCGGTTCAAATTTAACAATGCACCATATAATTTGGGGTGGGGAGGCGGGTTGAAGAAAGTCTGCTAGAGGATATATACATGTGTCTTCACTTTCATATATACCTCTCTTGTTCTTCCAGGGCTTGATTATCATGGGATTTGGGTATAACCCACAAGCATGCACTTATAGAGCAGACATGATTATCTTTGAGGCGTTAACACTAAGGAGTTAAGGTATCATTGCCTTGTCACTCTGCCTTAAATGTCAAGTTATATTAAGAAGTTCTCAGTTGATGCCTCCTCTAAAAGTGCCAATATATAGGCTCAAACTGTTTACACTTACTCAATAGTTTTTGATCAAGCTGTATTTATTCATGGGTATTTATGAAAAGAGATTGCCTGGGCAATATGAATGGTACATGTATTTATGAATGTTAAATGAATATGAATCGATGATTTCCCTTTTGAAAATATCACATTTTATCTCTACCTGAACTGAGGCTTTGTATAGATTGTCTACAGTATACGCATTTACTAAGAAATATGAAATCCATTTTTTGTCTCTTTGTATGTTTAGAAATCCTTTTTTTTTTAAATTGCAATTACTTTTGTATGGTTCATAGATTTATTACAATGTCGATATAAAAACATCACGGGAGAAAACTGTCTCACTCTAATCTGTTCCTTGGTGTTGCTACAATCAAAAAGTCACTTACACATTCCAGCTCGAGATTGGACACAAATCAGTTGATATTGAAAATGTACAGGTATCAGTGAATAAAACGGTGGAACTGTATTTATATCTTTGAATTTTTATTTCAATCTGTTTAATGTAAAATGGATTGTCTAATATACAAATGACCAATTAACTTATTTCAGTCCAACCTACTATATCTACAAGTATTCCAAAGCATTAATTTATGTGCACATAGATCTCCAGAAGTAATGGTTTATTAGAATGTTGACACGCCTAAGCTATGATTTAAGGAAGTTCCCAAGGCTGATAAACCTCCTATTTTCTCCTGCACTAACCATCAAAGGACATTACGTACTAGACCATTAGCTTTGTCCACAGTCACATATTTGTACTTGGTGGGCTATATTTTAGTCTAGGCTCTACCTCCAGCCAAACTGAGAGTACATAGAAAGCCCACCCTTAGCACCTGGAGAAGGGGGAGGGGGTGGAAGTGGTCAGGGTAAGTGAAATGAGAAGTGGGTAGGTGTAAAGTGTGTGTGTTGGGGGAGGGGGGCGTTCCCGGTGATCACCACTTTGAGCATGGGAATGGTCCTTACAATCCTCATGCACTTCGAACCCCCTACCACACTTGTATTTCCATTTCACAGCGGCGCCGAATCCCTGTTAAAACAATCCTGAAAAGACGGCAAAAGTCTACAGGAAAATTGGCCACCGGTCCACCAGACCAAAGACCCTTGTGCAAATAGAAGTCAAGCCATTTCTGTGAGGCGTCGACGCTGGTTGTTAGCTGGCACAACACTGAGGGTGTCCAGACCGCGGGGCAGGCCCAATCTCCAGTCCATAGAGCACAATGCCAGTCTCCAGGTCAAAAAGTCAAGGTAGGGGCAGGGGCTAGTGGCCACCTCACACCCTCTGAATGGGTGTGTATACACCACAGGCCCTGGAGGGTAGAACAGCCAGGGGGGCAGCATAATATTGGGATAGTAGATTGGGAGGGATCAACACCGTCTGTGGGACGGATTTTGGGCCGTGACCAGTGGCAGGTAAAGGCACCTATATGAGAGTTGGAACACCTGGATAGAAAGCGGAGAGAACGCAATATAAACTTACCTAGTCACACATGCCACCCCTTCTGGACATATATAAACCCATGTCCCACTTCCATTAGATTATCTTGATGTACAGATGTCGCCCCCTGCCCTTCTATGATGCTAGAGTGATACATGTTGTACATCTTCCGGATTGTGTAGAACAATCGGAATCTAAATTGCACTGTTTCACTGGATTAGGAGTGGTAATACACGTCTTACAGTTATGTTATGAAATTTGTCTCCTTTCCATATGATGCAACTTTGGTTGTGTTCACCCAATTAGATAGCAACCAATATCAGGACATCCACCCTATTGTTATTATTTCCTATAGAAGTACCCTTCCCATGTTAGTTAAACGGTCATACAGAAACAAGAAAATCCCTGGGAAATGGTCCTAGATGTCAGTGGTAATTTATGAAGCCAATGCCTCTAGAAGCCATTGGCATTATTTGAAGCTACTGACAATATGTTAAGCAATTTGAAATGCTTGAAGCCAGCGGTCATTTCCGAAGCCATTTGTAATGTTCTAAGCCACTAGCAATGCATCGAGTCATTGGTAATTTATGAAGCCATCACCAATATTTCACCGGTTAGAATCAGACCACAGGTAGTTCCGGAAACTACTGGCATTACTTTAAGTGACGTCGGCTTTGGCTATTCTATCATTGCTCGAATCCACATAATGAAGGCATTAAGCCATTGGTACTACCTAAAGCCACATTGGTAATGCCTGAAAGCATTGGCAAGGTTGGAAGCGCCTGACAATGTTGAAAGTAACTGGCATTGCTTTGAGTCATCGTCATTGTTTTATGCCAACGTCAATGATTGATGCCACAACCAATACACTGATTGTTTGAAGCAATACTGACGACAATGCGTTAACCCACTGACCATTTACACTGATCTACAATTGCCATTGCCATGTTGGAAGCTACGTACTATGTTGGAAGCCACTGGTATTTAGTGATGTATGAATCCATTGGTGCTCAGCGATGCTTTAAAGGCCTAACCCTTGCTTCACTCACAGAAAAGAATTATGTAGTGTGGCTGGCACTGGCTGTCTGTCCCGTATTTCACGTCGTTGCACCTTCAACATTAATTTTTCTGAAGCCACATTGGGAGAAGCCTCTGACAGTGCTGGAAGCCACTGACAATGTTGGAAGCCTCTAGTGTTGCATTAACCCAGTGATACGTTTGAAACGATTGGCAATGCATTAGACTATATATATGCAATGCCTCAGCCCATTTACAAGCCTCTAAGCCATGGTTAATATTTTGGCCATTGGCAATCTCTGAAGCCATTGGCCATCCTTGAAGCTTTTGGCAATTCCCTATCCATTAGCGATTCCTTAAGCTATCGGCAATGTAGGAAGTTTATAGTACTTTTTATATCGTATAGCTTCATCGACAACTATTGCCATTCAAATATGACATGCTATAATAGTATAGGTCAGATCGGTATGTAGTGTTGGGGGGATCAGAACGCCACGTCCACACTCACTTAACTATAATAGTATCCGAGTTAAAGCAATATCAAAATAATAAGATTGGGGACAACCCAGAATGGAAAAAGAACCAAATCAAATCAATATCAGAAGTGCATACTGTCTTATCCAATGGCATCAACCTATAGCTCCTTTCCCACGGTTTTATAAAAGACACAATTTCTCCTTTCTATGTATTTTCCCCATGAAGTGTTTGTCCTAAAGCACCTCTGTAATGGACGGCTAGCCTTCATACCCCTTTTATCTCAACTGAACCCTCCCTCTTGATCTGTCCATCACATTAATACCACGGATTAAGCCCTGGACAGGTGAGTCCAATATAAGGGGTCATACATATACCTAGCTAACATCAAAGAGAGTAAGGCTGAGGAGGAGAGGGGTGGGCAGGATAAGGAGGTAGAGGGATTGGACACTTGACCAGTGTCCACCCGCTGTGTTTGTGGCTCTGTTGGACAAGCAGGGGCTGGAGAAGCTGACCAGTGGTCATCACGCACACTCTCAGCACCCCTCCATACCCCCTCCCTATGTCAGGTGGGTAGGGTGAGATGGAGGGGGTATTATGTCATAATGCATATTGTCTCCTACCTGGAGGTTGCATGAGAACTCTTATAGACTGTTGTGTAGTGTTCTCTTAGGGTATATACCCCCCCCCCCCCCAACCTGTGATTCTACTCTTTCCTCAACAGACATTTACTATAATAATCATAGCGTCTGATCCCCCTAATGATGTATATTGAATAATATTAATATTGTATTGAATCTTTATTGCACGGTAGCGTCTTTCAACGCTTTCTACCTGAACAATTCCTTTTACATGTGAGTCGATGTTGATGTGCTCCTTGGATTTATGATTCAAATTCATATATTTATGTATGACCATGATACTTCAGATGCCAGTCAATGTACTGTTGACGGCTTAGTTTAGTCCATTGATGAGCTAACATAGTTTTATCTTCTTTCTTCTTTATTCAATTTTCTTTCTTCACCACCATTCTCAAGATGTCTCGTAGTCTTAGACTGTGAGCACTTACTTTATGTTATTTCATTCGATTGCAGATTAATATCATGACTTAGCATTCACGACGCTTGACATCAGGGTATTGCTGTGTATTTCATACCCTATGACAATACCTTAGATAGTGTTAACACTAGTATGTTAATCAGTTCATTATCCGATTTGGATGATCATATCAAATGAGACTACACGACACGAATATCACATTAGTACATCCACAACATTAAACATATTAAACATTGTTTGTCATGAGTACCAAGATTGATAAAATACATAAAAATAAATGTTATTTCAGCCCTGAATAGTTTTATGCTCCCTATATTAGCTGCAATCTCGAAGCATCAGCCTCGCCAAACCCCCCCCCCCCCCCCGACCCACCCACACACCCCAGCCACCTCCTACTGGCCTCTTCCATGATGACACTCAGTGACCACCAATTGCAGCATCACCCACAATGCATTGCGCAGCGTCCCCCTGGTGGCAGGGGGGCAGGTGTGAGGCGCCGCCCAGTGAGAGCCGCGGGAAGCACTCTCGACTTTTGTCAAAGCTGAGACCAAACTCTAATAATTGGTGTCGATTTGACCCCAGTCTGACCCTGTGTGTTGAGAGGTGATTGAGAATGATGTGAAATTAGCTGGCTCTGACAGGATTTCCCCCTGGAAAACAGTAACAAGATGGCAGCTTGAATGAAAGAGGACTACAGGAATTCATCCCCTGGGGTTTGGATTCTAAGTAGTATAGGAAACAGGGCTATTTTCACGGTACTTTTTTGTATCAATTTATCAATAACGACCCAAGTCGCATGACGTAAATAAACAAATTCCATTTATTTTATAATTAGAAATGAAAAAGGTTCATCATAATTGTCATCCTTGCTTCATAATAAATAATGAACTGATGCCTCTTTATCCTCTTTTGCAAGTATTGGGTATCTATACAGACCAAACCCGTTAGTCCGAGGAGGAATCGGCAATTGTATGTATACATTAATAATCATTCTGAAAAGGTGAAATCATCAATTCAACGAAAATATGCAGATTTAAGCTTTTCTATAGGGTGTGACACTTATTTTCTACATTGTGTCACAAAGAGATGGTAATTGGATAGGTTTCTAGCGTTGGCTATTGCTACAATCACGTACCACTCCTTTCATTTTCAGTATAATGCAGTTAATGTGAGATATAACTCAGTAAGCCACCAGTTGAATTGCCCCCCCCCCCCCCCAACCATCCCTCACGTAATCCCCGCCAACACTGACATCCACCTTATTCATTAATTCAACGTGCATCCCCCCATCCTCACTAAGTAGCACGAATTATTACAGACAACAATAGATTACCAGAAACCCCCGGTCAACTCATGCAAAAGGAGACAATTTCAAAAATGAGCCACAAAAGAAGCTCCCTTGGCGAGGTAACGGAATTTCTCTCGGTCTTTCCCTTGGGATAGGATGCAGGCTAATCGACTGGTGGTAAGCGGGTGGATGCTAGTATGATGGGGCATGGGTCCTCCTTGGCATTGATGAGATTACAGGAGTTATTAGCTTTCACCTCAGTGGGTGTGTTGTAGGAGGGGGAGAGGAGGGGGGGGGATTGAGGGGGGGGGGTTCTGTTCACACCTGAGTTACCTCCTAGCATCTCGCGTTGTCATGCACCATTGGCGTTACGTCACGCTTACCTGACACATTGGTGACGGGGTGTGGGTGCTTGGTGATAGATGGAAAGAGGATTTACACACTGATAATAACTGGGGTCTTATCAGCTGTTATAATTGAATTGCATCCCTTGGTCCAGAAGGTATCCTCCCTGAGCATTTCATTTTATAGGTACGTGCATTTTTTTTTTTGCTTCAATTTAATATGCAGATTAAAACAATGCCAATGACCATTTTACATACACTGGTGCTTTCCAACGATATTGGATATTAAAGGAATGTAACTAATTTGCAAAACATGATATTATGTGAAATAATGACAATATTACAAGTATCTTTTAAAGGCTTTTAAAGAAAACAACTAACTACGTAAGTCATGTCATATGTCATGAACTATCTTTACCAACTTCCTACATGTCAAGTTCCAAATGGGAATTAATTCTGACCCCCCCCTCCCCCAAACCGCCCTACTCCCTACCCCGGTGGCTAATTGCCCTACGTTCTGGTGCTCTATTCCGGATTCCCGCCGTCAGACCGGATTGTGTTTGTGTGACTTCATGGAAGGACGCCATATTGTCACTGTGACGTCATAATCCCCAGTCCCTGTGGGGTCTTCCTATTGACTGCCAGGGGTTTCCTGAGTCACTATGGAGACCAGTGTCAAGTGATGTAACATTCGGATATGGCATCCAATTCTTCTAGACTACTTTCACCAACGTCTTTCTGGTTTTTGTAATCCTATCAGTCAGTAAATGGTGATCTTATGCTTATTCGATTATGCAAATTCGCCGAAAATATGTATCCTTTCTAAATAGGTGGCAAGAAATGAACTTGGATGAACATAATATAGGCATTAATAGAAGAGCTTTCTAAGTATTCATCAATAAATCAGACAGATTGGACTCAACACTGGGGGTGGAGAGGGGTCCCCCCCGTCAGGTCGGAAAGTCGCCGAAATTAAAGGCCTAAGGTCGCCAGGTCGCTTTGATTATTTCACCAGGTCGAAAAGTCGCCTGGAAAACAGCCCAGGTCGCCAGGTCGCCGAAGACCCCTCTGCAGTCACAACACTTGTCAATGAGATAAAAATACATTTTGAGGAATTAATTTCAAAATGTTGACGAGGATCCTTTCCTATTCAACTTCATAAGAATAATTTATCTATAGTATCTATGGTCCCCAAAATGTTCACCATAATAAATAGTATCGGAACAGTAAGTGACTATACACAACCAATAGGAAGTTGGATATATAGCTGGATAGGCATTGTACTATATTGTATAGCTGATATAATGCAGTATATTCCATAACCACAATATGAGGTCACAACCGTACAAATCGTGTAAGCTATGCCCACCTCCCTGTCTCACAGTCATTGACTAATTGGCTGAAAACATAAAACAATGTTAATCTGTTCCGATTCAGAGAACCATGTAATCCTGGTCTGATACTATTATACCCATGTGCATAGTTAACATGGTGTACACCTTGGGTGGGCTAATTTATACCCACACATATATTATGTACATAATTATAATGTATATACACATATCTGTGCAGAGGAAGACCTTTTCAGCCATGGGCCACCCGGGAAACTATAGCTCCACCTTAGGGCCCGCACATAACAACCATCTTACTTTTGTCACTCTTGTAAACCAAAGGTACCATTGCCTTAGTTGTATCAACAATTTTCAAATTGTTCGATAAATCAATACCTACGCTTATAAATTCAAGTTACCACAATGGCTTACATTTGCATTTCAATGCCATCATTTACCCTTCCCTTATACAATACCTGATTTTCTTTAAACACAATATTGGATTTTATGAATAGAGAAAGCAGGGAAGCAAATGGCCTTAGTAAGCATCCTGGTTCATTTTTAAGAAGATTGGTATTTGAGCCCAAATAATTGGACTTATTCACCTTACTTGAGAAAACATGAAATGAAATTCGATTGAAGCTCTGATATCAAGCAAATTCGAATATAGGTTACAGTATCGGTAGACTAAAATGGGAAATCCCAAGCAATCAGCTCAAACTTGAGATAAAGCTGTATATGATTAGGGAAACAAGCCAGTCAGTCAGTTGGCTTCTGGCAAACTTGAACCAGTAGCAAGAGTATCAAATGTAAGTCCACCTGTCTACGTGGAAAAGCCAAGTTGTACAGAAGGAGCTGTTACACAATCCATTTTGTTTATAATTTTAACAGGAATCTTCATATGGAAGATTGGAAGATCATGGTCAATAACCAGCTATGCACAGAGGTATTTAATCGTTTTCAAAATCTTGTTAGCGAAATGCATGTTGCATATCGCAAGCATATTGCTATACATGTAAAGTTGCATGTTATACATTGTGTAACAACATATTGTAGAATTATTTGCTCTTATTATCAAATGTGAAACACACCCCAGGAGTAAAGAACCAGCAGGTGGGATACTGAGTAACAGGATTGGGAGGCTTGGAATCCTCTTTAGGTTTGACTATGGTAAGTTGGTGCTAGAGGTATAGGGAGTGTAAAGGGAGGTGGCTGGTCCAGGAGGTGGGGCAGTGAACCACTTAGAAATGAGAGTCTGCCTCCTGGCAAGTCAAGAGCACTAAGCAGCCTATGTGTATAGCATGAGCAGGTATAACCTGATATAATATACATGGTCTCCAATCTGTGGAACTAGGGTAAATATATATACTGTTGTGCAATGTAAAGTACTTTCACATCCGCAGTTAATTTGGGTCTAGAATTGTGTATAACTAGTCAGATTTATACTGCGTAAATATATATCTTATGAAATATAGATCTTCAATGTTGAATAGCATTTTGATGCGTGGCACAAGAAAAAACAACAACTCATATATCTAATCCCATATATATCTATATCTATATATATATCTATATCTATATCTCTCTCTCTCTCTCTCTCTCTCTCTCTCTCTCTCTCTCTCTCTCTCTCTATATATATATATATATATATATATATATATATATATATATATATATATATATAAATAAATAAATAAATAAATAAATATATATATATATATATATATATATATATATATATATATATATATATATATATAATTTAAGATTACTCTTAAGTTTTCCTAAAAGTTGGAAAGCATGGTTAGCAAAAATCATTGTATATATCATCCTGTCCTGCAACTCCTGTGCCAGTAGCTTTACTATATGGACTTTTAGACACACATACAGTAGCATATACCTGTCTAATAGGTGGCTTACTTGTACTCTGACCAGGTGTTGACCATTCGGCTTGACCACCTTGTATACCCACGTGTCTGGCTGCAACCTGTGGTTGACCCAGGAGGAAGGTAGGGGTGGGGTAGGAAGCGTTTGATGACTCCTCAAATAGTTGAGAAGTCACAATGGCCAGTTAGGTTGTGCTATGAAGACTTGTTGAGTGCCTGTACATCCACCTTACTAATTAATTTTTACAAATTGTAATACGATGGTCCAACCCTATATTGCACACCACAAAGAAGGTCCTAAACTGATGAGATCAGCAGATCTAAAGTAAGACAGTTATATTACGACAGTTGTATTTCAAAATGAGATCACCCAATGCTATTGCATGTATGCATGTCTGACACGCATCAGAAATATAACATACTGGCAAGGAAGGCATTGCCAAATGCATTCTCAGGCTCAACAACATGTAAGGCAAGAGTGGCCTGGTCCCAGCTCGACTGTTGCTGGACGGCTAGCAAAAGCTAGGCCTTTAAACATCCATCCTTCAGACTGTTTAAATGCTGATGCTGCATATATTTTAGGAAAACTAATAACCAATTCAAGTTTATATTGAACAATCCATCAAATGTTCTCAACCCAGCAGCCAGATTCCATAAAAAAAAGAGTTCGATACCAGACGCTTCCCCCGTTTGCAATGGGTTCTCAGTCTTGAATAGTATTAATCAGAGTATGAATCAGCACACCATCAAGTTCTCTGCCTCTTGCTGGAACAGCTGTGAAAAGGGATTGTGTGTACTAATGGACCAGGAAACTGCCAGCAAAATCCCCAGGCTTCATCGCGACGCCATCTTGACATTACGTCAAGCGCGGCTTGACGTGAATCTCGCGCAGGGGTAGAATTGGGTGTGAGGTGTCTAACTGTTGCACTGTTACTCTGTGACAATGGCGCCACCTATCGGCCTTAAGTGGAAACACAATGATGGTGGGAAGAGTGAGCTGTGGACCTCTGACAGCATCAACCACTTGAGGTTGACACGATCAAGTAGGTGAAGGTCTCTATACTAGTCACCTAAAGCTATACAGCCAGCAATGGCGGATATACAAAGCTGTATTGACAATGAGGAGTGTGGTCTTCAGACCTTCCAGTCAGTCGAGATGTCTATTTTTATGTGCTGCTGGAACGGCACCTAATGATTATTGTCATGATATTATTGACATCAATCGGTATACTATTGCACTTTAGAATAACAAACATACATATGCAATATGCAAGAATGTAATACGTGATGGATGTTAAACAGTTTTCAAGATTACATCAAAGTTATATTGAGGTATTTATTGCCAATCGGAAATACATACCTCTGTCACTATGTAGTTCACTTATACAAATGTATAACTACAGTATGAATATGATCTGACATATAGTAAAACGTTAGATTATCACACATAACTCACAAGGTCGGGCTGTGAATCAATACGACACCTAGTGAGTGAATCATGAACCACAATGCCCAAGACCTGCTGCATGCGAATGAGATCCAGCCTTACGAATAATAATTTCATACCCAACATCATAATATGTCAGATTTACATACTTTGTTCAAAGTGTCAAAGGTTTTGTTTAAATTCATATCATAGACCTTGCATATATGGCTTCCACCCTAAACACATTCGACTGAAGTGTGCTATCCCATGGGGTTAGATCCAGTTTGTGAGGGACACAGTTCCCAGAAGAGGTGGCCCCAAAGGTTATTGACCCCCTACACTGCCCTGTGGTTAAGGGAGAGATCTATGGCTGGGAAGATGTCTGAGGGGGGTGGGGCCCCCAGGCTACCCCCCCCCCCCCAGACTCCACCACTGTCTGCAGCTTACAGTGTTCACCAACAATTATTGACATCAATCGGTATACTATTGCACTTTAGAATAACAAACATACATATGCAATATGCAAGAATGTAATACGTGATGGATGTTAAACAGTTTTCAAGATTACATCAAAGTTATATTGAGGTATTTATTGCCAATCGGAAATACATACCTCTGTCACTATGTAGTTCACTTATACAAATGTATAACTACAGTATGAATATGATCTGACATATAGTAAAACGTTAGATTATCACACATAACTCACAAGGTCGGGCTGTGAATCAATACGACACCTAGTGAGTGAATCATGAACCACAATGCCCAAGACCTGCTGCATGCGAATGAGATCCAGCCTTACGAATAATAATTTCATACCCAACATCATAATATGTCAGATTTACATACTTTGTTCAAAGTGTCAAAGGTTTTGTTTAAATTCATATCATAGACCTTGCATATATGGCTTCCACCCTAAACACATTCGACTGAAGTGTGCTATCCCATGGGGTTAGATCCAGTTTGTGAGGGACACAGTTCCCAGAAGAGGTGGCCCCAAAGGTTATTGACCCCCTACACTGCCCTGTGGTTAAGGGAGAGATCTATGGCTGGGAAGATGTCTGAGGGGGGTGGGGCCCCCAGGCTACCCCCCCCCCCCCCAGACTCCACCACTGTCTGCAGCTTACAGTGTTCACCAACCACACCTGTATACCCCCCTTTAGACATAACAGCTGGGTGTGGTGCTATACTGGATCTTCCTGTGATCTACCAACATTTACCATGGTGGTTAACGTGTCACCTCCATACCTCAAGTCACTGACAAGAGTCCATTGTAAGGGTACATTAAGTAACATTAGTAAGAAAAACAAGGCTCCTCCATAACCCTCCATCAACACCAACCCCTGAGGGGATATGTCCTAATTTCCTCTCTGCACCACCCACAGGTGTTTGCGTCTGTGTGTGGTGTGGAGAGAGAGAGAGAGAGGGGAGTCGGGCGGGATGTCACACTTATACTATGGTAAAGAACACACTG
This sequence comes from Harmothoe impar, assembly GCA_947462335.1. Lineage (NCBI taxonomy): Eukaryota > Metazoa > Annelida > Polychaeta > Phyllodocida > Polynoidae > Harmothoe > Harmothoe impar. The sequence goes on from OX381708.1 coordinate 40,093,386, forward strand.
TGGGTATGAAGACATTGCTGAAAAACATACACTGCATGAGTTGAAGGCATAACGGAGGGCCCAGCTATGCATTATAAAAGGCAGTTTGATATACAACGGAATCAGCATAGGGTGACTTGAAGGGGTACCACGACTGTCCATATCCACTGAATCACTTATCTTTGTCCATTAAATTACACCTTACATGTTCCTCTCCATACACTTATACTCAGCACAACCTATCATCAGTTCCCTCCATATAGCTGTAGACATAACCATCAATTTACTCCCTGCTCTAATTTCAAATAGGAGTTGAAGTTATCGCCGATCATCTCTCAGATAGGGGACTGGGGGCATCTCTGTGTCATCAGCGACTGGTGGCTCCCTCTAACGAGGCGTGACAGAGTACCTCTACCACCGCCAGAGGCACTAGTATCAGCCTGGGCACGTGGGGGCACTTTACCATACCTGGTGGTTGAGGATAACAGAGGTATGTATTGGTGCAGGTATGCCAGCTGATGGCTATCAGACTTACAAATTGACGATTTGATTGAATTTAGAGGCTGAACATTCCACTGTGTATCTGTGGTCTATTATAGAAGAGATGGTTAGGAAATATAGAAGGAGAAATGGGTGAGAGGTGATGCACTGATTGGTTTATTGTTGGGAATATGTATAGAAATGACCAAACTGGTATATCAATTTGATTTGGGTTGACAAGATCTATTTTGTATGTTGACACGAGATGAATGAAAAACAGAATCTGGACGTTTCTTATCAGTATCGCCTCACCTATGCATACAATGATACATTTAGGTACTTTGGGAGTAATTGTATGTTCAAAATATTTCTAGTTTTCGAAATTTGGGGTAGACATAGCTGATTCACTACCTGATTTTGACAGGCGCTGTTTTGTATTGGATAACTGGGAACCTATAAGTCTCTTATCTTCAACTCATCACTCATTTGGAATTCGACATTGAGTGTTTCTACCTAAGATATTGTAGGTAGGCATAGTATGGGTGTGAAAAGAGAATAGCAGAGGCGTAGACAGAAAGTCTGTGTTGGGGCGGGGGGGGGGGGGGGCAGGGGCCCACCAAAACCAGCTTTAAGTATCGGGTTATGCATGATGGCGCATACACATGTTGCTTATATATAAAAATTGTATACAAAAATAGTATTTGTACCCCTTTAGTTCTGATTGAAGGGGACCATGCCCTTCTGCCGATCCTTTTCCTATATATACGCCACCGAAGAGGTGTCATACAGTACAATTTACTACACAAAGGACTGAGTCACAGGGTTAGCTATGGCAACATGCTAACTACATGACATCTATCATGTTCTCTGACAAACACTGACTCCCGTCTGTCCTCCCTATACAAAGGACGACTATATTTGTTGCCCTGGGAGCAAAAAGACCTTCACACTCCCTTTTTCATAAGACCTGACACATGGAAGATATAAACGTTGGTGAGGTATGTCAACCCACCTTATAACATCCCCTCCCAGCCATCCCACTTACCCCCCCCCCCCCCCTTACCCTCCGCCCACCTCTCAGACTTAATCTCATGCAGGTGCAAGGTCAGAGAAACTTTGCCCTTTGACTTGAAAGGCTTGGCGATTTTAGTGACCATCAAATTGTCCAAATTGACGGGGCCATTTCAGCCTCTCTTGTCAAAGGGGATCTGTGGGAAAGGCGACGACATATTCCCTAATTGGTTCCGATTGGGACTCCATCTGGTGAGGAGAGAGGGCGGGGCGGATCCTGGTAGGGGATGGGGCTGGGCTCTGGGGGCTCCTTGGCCAGCGGTCATCGTTGACAATAGGAATCTACCCTGGACATCTCCAGACTGGCGCTTGCCTTACTGTTTTGTACTTAATGCAAAAGGGCCATTATCTGGTGGCCACATGGTGGTAGACCTTTTGCTACAATAAACTGGTCATAGTGTATTTGTGAAGCACAAGAGGGGCCGTTAAAAGCATTGCCTTATTACAACGATGAATTATAAAGCTCCCCAATAGATTCCCAATAAAGGTTTTTTTCTTCTAATAAACATCACACTATTGACCGCGACATATCTCCCTACAACAACTTTGATCTGAAGTAAGAAGGTCTACATCGGCTCATATGTATATATAATGTGCATGTGTAGTTCAAACCCTATGCGTTATCGATAAATTACATGTTTATTTAATCTAATAATTCTAATGAGTATATAATATGTAACATAAATCTATATGTATATTTTTTATAGTGATTTTCTATTGCTTGAGCATGTACTACACATCTAAGGATACCATCCTAAGCTCAAACATATCAGACTGATGGTTACTTAATTATCATCAGGACACCTTTATATTAAGCAGTGGTGAGTTGCGCAAAGCAGGGTTCAGGAAGAGACTACAGTTAGGGCTAGTTTTTGGGGGGGAGAATCATGCTTGACAAATAAACCCAGGTATGTCGCTCATGAGCTGAGAGGATAGGCAGGTGTGTGTAGTTTATAGTGTCAGAGAGGTACCTGCAGGGGTGGTGAGGTTTAAGTAAAGAGGTGGGTAAGGATAAAGGCTGCTAAACCAATGCCCTGTCACCTGGACTATGATTAACATAATCAGGGTACAGGTAGGGGCTGCAGGATCGGCCTCACTGACATCCCCTTCAATTTGGGGTAGAGGGATCCGCAGGGCCATATGTCACAGACCTAGCCTGTCTTCAACTGAAGCCTACGGTCGTAGAGCTATATAATATTACATTATGGAAAGAGTATTATTGAAAATGACCTGACCATATACCCTGCTTGTGTATGCCTTTGATTCAATTCAAGACCATACATATGTACATTGGTTTTGATCCTTAGATGGACATGCATGTACATGTCTGTTTTCACAATACAGAGCTACACTCAAAAAGTAAACTCGTCTGCAGACTCTTCTAAGTGACAAGAGAGTGGGTCCTCTAGCTGTAGTTGTCAGATAGAAGATACACTTGGTATGTGCCAGCCCAAAACCTGACTCATGCCAGCCCTAGACTCGTCAACCAGGGTCTGATTCAGGATTTTCCCTGTAGGTGGCATCAGTATAACATGCATTCTGTATAAAGTTGGGGAATGAATTGCATAATTTCTATGTTGATTTTAATAATATTCATGGGAATACACATTCATGTTATGGAGAATCCTGAGATTTATCTATTGGGGATGCTAGAAAATGTAAAGGAATCAATGTTTTGATATAATTGAGACAAAACAAATATGTGTAGGGCACAGACACCTCTTTTGTGGTTATTTCTACAATAGCTGCAAGGAATCTCCCATTGGTATGACATCCACATATGTGTTAGCAGTCTGTAACTAAAGGGTAGAAATACTCTCAATATAGACTTGGGGATATGGCAGGAATTCCCCTAACCTACATACGTCTATGTTTGTATGAATTAGCTATTATAAACCTCAGAAATATAGACAGACATGGACAACAATTATGCCTAGGCAGAACCCAGTTAGCTCCACCTGCAGTGAAGTAGAGGTTATAGTGCACAGGTTAACCCTCTAAGGGGTGCATAGTGCTTTAAGGTGCTATGCTCTATGTGATCATAATACATGAATTCAGCCTTGGCAAGTATACTCGCCCAACTGTTGATTCATTTCCAAAGGTGCATGAATGCAGGCTTGGCGAATAGACTCACCAGGACTACATTCATGCATCATGCTGACAAAGGGATTCAAGCACATTTAAAGCAGTTTGCAGACAATAAAGGGTTAACTATTCTGGGTTGTCAATTTGACGACCTTAGACTTGTCACTTGGAGTGGGCCACTGCCTGGGCTAACATTGTCAGTTAGATGACCCTAGTCTTGTCTTGTGGGATGGTAACCGGACAGTTCATCAAATAGACAACCTTTAACTCGTTTATTTTATGACCGTCACTTTAAACACCCTAAACTCTTCTTATAAGACAACCTTTTGACAAGTTTGGATCCCTTCATTTTATCAGTGTAGGGCGAGGCGATGGGTGATGCATGTATTGTAGGAAAAACCTGGCAATAGTTCCCATGATGGCCGTCTGTATAAAAGGAAATAATAGTTGTATTACTAAGCCTCAGGGAACAATGATCTCAAACTGCTAGTTTTATAAATGAGTACAAAGCCGTACAAAGATGGAAAGGTTATCTGGTAGTTCTACACACAGAAAAGTGAGAGTTATTGTCGCTAAAACTACCCTCACCTGAGGGTCAGACACTGCCTGACTCACAGGTGAGGGTAGTTTTAGCGACAATGACTCTCACTTTTCTGAGGGTGATATGTTCTCTATGTCCCCCGGTCCATCCCCACGACAAAGCATTGCTCATCCATTCTATCACCGGAAAATACAGACGCCCAGACCATTTGATTTGTTTTCAGAAAGAGACCCAAATCCGGAACAACCAAATCAACTCAGACCTCGTGTCCTATGGGTCTTGTGTCCAGCAAATTGGCCGATAAACAAAATGGCCGCACGACGGGCGTCTCACTTCCCATAAACCTCAAAGCGCCGCTCTCCCCGCGGGAGGCGCGATTGTCTTCTGCTTCCGGTGGCTGCTGGAGGCCGCAGGCTGCTGGTTCTTACGTAAGGCGTTATCTATCTTTAGGTACCAGCGACAGAAGCTGACGCCACGGGAGGGCGCCACCAGGCGTCCCGTTTAGTGCGTGAAAAGCACGAGTGGTGGCGTCGTGAACGGTCAGGGGTGACTTATTGAAGGTTGGACAAATCAACGACCACGGCTCCCTGTTGTGGCATTGGGCCCATTTATCTGTGATTAAATCCCCGGCCCCTTTCTTCCCTTTCAAATGCTCAGGTTATTCAGATTCAACTTGAATTTCAAGGTTTGATTAGTTTCCACTTGCCTCTGTCATTCTTCGGAGGTTGCCCATAACTGTAGGTTTGAGATGATGAACCAATAGGCGGATGAGGTCATGTGCCAATTATGTATCTTGCTCGGCTGCAATATACTAGTAGCCTTCACTTTACTACCAGATTTATAATCAGGTATCGTGAAGATGTAGGTGGAAATGTCACATGAAATGCATTACATTTTCTTGTAATATGAGACAGTGAGGACAATGGCCAATGAATTCATCCAATACCATCTCCTCCGAATACCTTATTGCCTTGTTGTCGGCACCCATAGATACATTGCCATTGGCAATATTGAAGTTTAATAGTTACCTCTCCTACAATGGGACTGTGTCCAATTGCTTGTCCAAATGTGTGAGTTCTATTCCCAAGGTGCAGTAAACCTTTTCAGTACCCAGCACCAGAAGGTAAAAGGGGCAGATACAGACGGCTAGGGTACGGGGTGCACTCTTTGAAGTCACTCCCCGTGGGCAGGTGCACAGTGCCTTTGCCGGACAGAGCCCTGAAAAGAACCAAATTAGCCAATTAGCATGTCGGTCTGGTGAAACGCGAAACCGTAATTAATTTGTATAGTGGACTGATACAGATGGCCAGAGTGGTCAAATGACACACCAGCAGGAGTTGGAGCTGTTCGGGGGAGGGAAGGGGTACTGTGGAGTGAGGGAGGAAAGGAGTGCCGGTGTGTATATGGTCAAATCGCAGGTAAAAGTGGTAAACTAATTGGTAAGAAGGGACAGAAGGGAAGGCAAGAGCGAATGCTAAGCATGGGACCGAGGGCTATAGATTACCAAAGAGACGACTAAAATGGTGGAAAAAGCTTAATTGAACGACATATCCTAAATCTTAAAAAGCGATGTATACGTAAAATGTATGACATTAATTATATATATTTGTGTATACAAATCGATACACGACTGAATGAATGAATATGCCAGATACAGGAGATATGGAGCCGGGGGGGGGGCGAGGGGAATGCATGTAAACAAGGAGATATAGGGTTGGGGCCTCTGCTCATCCTGGTACAGGTACTGCCCCGCCTCACCCTGCAGCCATTTTACGTCGTACATTTAACCTTACAGCATCCAGCCGCCCTGCTCTAACCATGAGTTGTCACTGTCAATAGGCACACACAAATCAAAGTACACCGACGACACACAGCATATTGCACGCTCACCCCCAACGTGATCTAACGACCTGTCCAACGGCTCCCAGGGGGCATTTCGGCAGTCCACCATTTTGTTCGAGACATTGCCACCAATCAGCTTTAAAAGCGGAACTGACGTCATAATAAGCAGCCTCGTTCTGGTCTGGATGGATGGGCGATAAATGGTGCTGTACTGTAAAAGGATTTAGGACCCGGGGGGGCCACTGACTCTTTGAGGGTGAGTGGCAACTGCCGCGGTACCGCCCCTCCTCCTCAAATTGGGGGAGCTGAGGGGATATCTGACCGCCCCTCCTTTTCCATACTGAGGAAAATTGTGTGAGTGACCACCCCCTAAACAGGCTAAATGAAATCTAAGCCCCCTGCTTTTATCCCCTCTGAGCATTAGATGCCAGACATAACAATGGCAAACTTACCAATTAGCACTTTATAACATGTTTGTACTGCAATATTGCTGTATGTACACAGATACTTCCATCAAGAAAGGATTAATCCCCTACTTTTGATGATTTGAAGCGGGGGGGGGGGGGGGTGTCACCACCCCTCATTTTCACTGTAAGAGGGACTGACCGCCCCTACATTTTATCCTCTCTATCAATCCACCGCCACCGCTTCTGAGAGAGGTGCGGCAGTGGTTATCCAAAACATACCTCAGTGCCCCCCCCCCCCCGGGATTTAGGATGACCGTTACATTTGAATTTGTTCACATATGATTTGTATTTCACAGAAAGTATTCTTTCAGCATGATTATACTTTTACAGGGAAATTGCTAGTTACTTGGCAAAGACCCTGTCCTGTATTCTTTATTGTGATATATTTGATATCACGATTCTGTGATTGCCACCATGATAATCCTGAATGTGACAATATTATCAACGTAGTGATATACAGGGTCTTTGATATTATATCATCTTACTTGTCACAAAATGCTGCATGCGGCCACCTTTCTGTAACACTGGAGGGTAGCAAGAGTTTGGCATATAAAACCATTATTCACTGATGCCATACACCACTCCCCTTTATAACTCCCCTGTGTGTAGGAGGAGTCCCTCGGGGTAAGAACACACAACCCTAACCCTATTTGTCCACCCCAGTTAAGGTACAGGGGACTTGGATCTTTATCCTTTCAGGTGGACATAACGCCCACCCTACCACAACCCACAACCATTATCTCACCCCTTCACTTCCCAAAACCCACAACCATTTACTTACTCCACAGGAGACAATGAGCCTATAGCCCATGGTAATCTCACGTAACTGGGTGAGATTTAAGGTCAGTTTGGGGTTCTCACCAGGGAGAAGGGATTTAAGTTGGGCGACAGATGGGTTTGTAAGTGCCTGTGTTATATGACTCAAGAGGATCTAAATTCTAACCAAAGAAAGTGAGGTTCAGCAGGGGTTGACGCAACGTATTTGTATAGTTTAGTTCAAGGTATACAGAAGGGGGGATGCCTTCCTCGTCATGCATTTATTCTCACAGTGCCACCAGATAACACTTCCATGTTATGCACCAAAAAATATATACACGAACTGCAAATATTCGTTGGGAGAGAGAACAATATTTAAAACGTGTCATTGTGTTTATGAGTAATCTGAATTGTTCATACTTAGGGGGGGGGGGGGGGATTCCATCTACAGGAAACAAAATGCTTTGCTGGAGATCCCTATGATTTATCTTTATTATTGTGAAACAGAAATAAAATATAACGAGGGATGAAAATTGTATCGATCTAAATGGCTCTAAAATGGTGAGCTTGAGAACTTGAAATGATCCTCCATTAACTCATGATCCTTTGATCTTCTTTTATGAGTTAAGATGTGCATTTATCTACAACAATTGTACAGAAGACGGGGCGTTCCACTCGGGAAGACAGACCCAACAAAGATTCAGAGGCAATCGGCCTCCCCTGCCGCCTTGCCCGGCAGTCTACTAACCTGCCTCTCGGTCTCCCCATGGCCCGGGGAGAGAAATCATTGATCTCATGAGAGGCTTTGTAAATTCAGATTGGACTGCGTTCTCTAGTTAAGTTCTTTATTGAAAAAGGTGTCCAAACGAGCTTGAAGGGGCAAAAAGAGACACTGCGGAGGGTCCTTTATTTGCTGTGGGCATTGTCCATGGGGGATGAGATTTGAATGGGCTGAAAGGGATTTGAATGGGGGTGAGAGAGAGAATGAAGGGGAGGAGGGGGGTACATCCCACCCCCTCCCCACCCCCTGGGTCTGACTGCATGCAACCGCTGCTCTGCGAAATCTGACGGCGTGTGGACCACAGCAGCCGGGGAACAAAGCCACGACCTCCCGTCAGGCATGATAGCTCTCCCCGTACTGCTGTCGTCGGGCAAGGGGGTTACATGAAGGGGGGGGGGGGGGGGGGTACCCATGAGGAACAAGTAAGGGGGGGGAGTAGTCCTCAATCGTCCGCCGACCCGCCCTGACGCCCCTCGTACCCGCCCCCACTTTCTGGGAGGCGTAAGGCAACTGGACAAATTGAATCTTTAAAGTCTTTGAATCATTGAATTTGTCCGACACTGCTCAAGTGATTTTCAATTAACAGCAGAAATGTCAATTTCCCACAGGAATATGTTGAACCCCAGAATTTTCTCTAAGACGAGACATTCGCTCACTAAATTGACTGATTTTGCGACCTGAAAAATGTCGAGTATGCTGAATAGTTGTCTATTAAAAGCTTAGCCGTCCGCAGCTTATCATTGTAATTGTAAGCTCGAAAATTGTGTTTCCATCTTTCCACCACAATAATCATTCTCAATAACCTCACCCCACCAGCAAGCCGGTCAGAGACCTCAGGTATTTGACACTGCAGATTAAACAAAATGGATTGCCATCCCAGCACGGCTGTAGCAATGGCAGTTGTAACTTGGCATCAAATGTGATGGACACTCCCATAATTGTCGCATGGAATTTAATCGCATTTAAGTTTAACTTGTCTACTGGAAAGTGAGGCAAGGTACTACCACAACGAAAACAGGTAGAGCTCATATATCATTGTGAAGGGAATGTTGGAAGATTCTCTTATCTGTTTATGAGGTATACCTCATATAATATACTATATGAATATGCCTGAGCCAGCTCGTTGGTGACTTAGGTTTATTACATATTAAATGATCATTTATAGAAGCAACATTATTGACTATGCCAGAATATTACCCATGCTAAGTTAGAGTATAACCATCTATTGCTCTGCTTTTAAAAACGAGCATAAAATACTATACTCTTGTTGAAAGCTAATTAAATTGATAATGAATTTAATCATTTGTGAACCTCACACACAGTACCCAATGCCTAACCCTCACGCCGTTCTCCAGAACCAAGTCTGTCCTCTCATCCCCCTTCTTTTCCCATATTTTTAGCACGTGTTTATTTTGTCTTTGCTCTTCTGTTCACTTTCCCATTGAGTTAGGATAAACACCATAGAGGGATGCAGTGGAGTTGCACCAGCGGCCAGTCTAAGTAAACTAGCTCTGTTCATTAAGGTATTTCTCAGGTGTGCTTTTGGTGGTGTGAGTGGTAATCCCCCAACATGACAGTGACAAAACCTGACTGCCACCACTCAGCCTACCTGTTGTCACCCTACCCCCTGCTAAATGTGTTTAACTTACCTGCCGGTGTATATGTACAGGAGCGGCAATGCCAGCCCATACAAAAGGATTAAACACACACACTGGGAGGTGGGGTTTATATAGGGTGTCTCTGAGGGTGGGCTGAAACGCCTGTGATGAGGTATGGATTGATAGAAGAGACACAATGTTCACCTTCCAACCATGCATGTTTAGAATAATTATTAGATAGTAGCTTGATATCAAATGAAGACATTCTTCAGAAATGCTCAAACATTAATATTACTGTAATTATTATGTCAACATTCATGTTTTGAATTAAATATATGTAACAGATCCACCCAACGCCATAGAGCATTAGTTCGCGGAAAACGCAATCAGTAGAACCAAAAGGTTGACACCTCAACTCAACTAGAGAGAGCTACCCGTGCTATCTCAACTATATGATTCTTGCACAACCTGGGATTATTTCATGCATTTTATTATGCTAATCGTATATAAAGATCTTTCCCGAATAAATGCATATCGCAAAATAAAAATAGAAACATTTACATTGTAATTACAGATCTACCTACTTGAGTGAATGTTCATATATGGGGCCCATGGTCAACTTAAAAGCAACATGTGCAAGCTTCGCCATTATCCAAGACACAGAGTATATCATATTTTACACCCCACAAATAGGGTGGTATACATACCTGTTTAAACACACAAAGAGCTAAGGGGTGAGTGATGATTAACACACCTTCTCTCTCACCTGAGCTGTACCTGAGGGATCATGTCATTAAAGGTGAGACAGGCTGCCCTCGGCCAAACACAGGTGTTCAGGATGGTCTGTGTGTGGCTAGGGAAAACCCCTTCCACATCAATGAGGGCGTAAAGATGAGGTGAGACGTCAGTTTGAGTACTTGGTATCTTTTATTAATAATAATATTAATATCAGAGTACCAGTCACTAGGGCTCAGTATATAAGTTACTGATGGTTGCAAGATGATAATTGATTTCCTCCTCCATCTGACCGGGGTATAAGTACAGGTGCCCGGCAGGTGGAGGGGGTGCCCATGTGACCGGAAGTAGATGTAACAGTGGTTTTCATTGGATAATATACATTTGACATTTGATTGGATAATTATATATTCATGGCTTTAACATGTGGTGTGCGCTGGACCGCGGGTGGGGAGCCTGGGTCCAGTGCATTATGGGTAATGGATTACATAATAAGTAGCATGCACACATGGGGGCTTTGTCGCCCACCTTCCAGGTGGCCTCCAGCCGGCTCAAGTGGCTTTGGCGGTGCCACACTGATTAAGGGTGCCCAGCTTTATAGCATTGTTTATGTGTAGACAGTTAATCCTTGGGGTCAACATATTGTGTATAGGTGACCGGTCAGTGCCTTGTCGTCTGGAGGGGCTGACCGTTACCTATTGTCCCTGGGATAAGGGTCTGCTTGTGATCTATGGATTAGTTATGCATGGGGGTTAGTTTGGCTTGGCTTAGTGAGAAATAGGTATGTCTGACGTCTAGGTGTACTTTGATGGACATGTGGATTGAAAATATGTATAAAGTATTGTGCGTATTACTAATAATAATAAATATGAATATTAATAATCATAAATCATAATTATGACGTAATATGACGTAATATGACGTAATACAATTGATGAAGGTGTAATAAGGGGTTTTGTGGCGTGACAGCACCCCCCAATACAACTCCTGCACGCCCTCGTGCAGGCCGCGAAGTAGTAGAGGAAGAGTTATGTCACGCTTCAAAAGTATTTGTATGAACATTTTTTTTTTTGTATTTTATGATTTTTGTATCTATCTTATCTTATACATTTGACTATGACTAGGTTCTTAATCACATTTTCTAGGTAGTACAGTGTTTTATACATACATGTTATGCGGTGGTAATAATAATATTTCTATGGTAACGTACTGGTACTATATGTCTCGCTTCCGTTCTATTTATATGATTATACATTTTTGGAAGCTTTTAACCTATTAATTATTTACATAATACAAGTCGTGGTACGGTGAAAAATGTAATGTGACGTACTGTTTCTATATGTCGCGCTTCCGTCCTAGTTTATAATATAATCAATTTATATGATAGGAAGCTGTAAGAAATTCATTTCAATAATAATATAGATGTACTAAGCGTTTACATAGGCCATGTGTAATACTTAGTATGGTATGATAGTACATGTATAACAATAGGTTGAGCAGTGTATTTTGTTTATGTAATGATCTTTGGCAATACTTGATCTTTTTGATATTCATTCTCAATGTCGAGGGGCAATGGAGGAAGTTCGTTCTGAGTTATCACCTTCTATAATAAATTTTTATGTTTCATTTCCTGTCTCACTCTTTTTCCTAACAATGGCTGTCAATAGTTCGGTAGTGGTCATGTCTTTTGGGTTTTTGATAAGTGACGTAGTGTTGTCACCATCGGGGTCAATGTCAATGTTGTCTTGGGTTTCAGTCGGATGTAGGGATGTAGTCATTTCCATAGTCTTAAGGGTTAATCCTGTGGTGGTGGTGTCGTCTTTCAGGGCCGGTATGATAGAAAACCGTGCCGCTAGGGGTAGTATGATGTGGTTGGGTAGATAGTATGACTTCTGTTTTCCGTTGATGTTGAATGATATGGGGCCGTTCCATGTCATGTTTATGCGTGGGTATGGGCATGACAGGGCTGAGATGGCCGTCAGGGTTGGTATGAAATCATTAACAATAGAGTCACGTTCGTAGGGTAGGGATAGCAGTGGGATGGTGTGATTGACGTGTCCTTGGTAAATTTTGAGCGTAATAGTAGGATTGGTTTTGTGTCCAGAGTTTGTCATTCCAAAGTGACGTGTAATCTTGTTTTTACACTTGAAGATGGTTTTGATAACAGCGTATACTATTAAAGCTACAAATATCAGGGTAAAAATATTATGGGCATCAACGTATTGATCTAGATTGATAGTGTGGTTTTCTTTGGTTTCACTCTGGGGGATGGGGTTAATAAATTTCCAAGAAATGTTGTTGGGTCGAGCACTAACGGTTGGTATGGTCGCGAATAGTGCTTTTCCTTTGGATACATATAATAAGTAGAAGAATCCTACGGCGTTTAGAATGCAAGTGACTGGTACTATATAGTTCCATACAGGGCTAGCGAAGAAGCTAGCTATGTTCTCCCGTATGGGTGTGTCCTGGATGGGTCGGTCTAAGATGTCTGCTGCGTTGGTGGCTTCTATTAGGATATTCCTGGTGAAGGGTTCCAGGTCCAATGTAATGTCTGATGACAACTTGCTGATGTTTGTCATAGATTTGATGATAGCTTGTGTATGTAGGTGTGGTATGTGTATTGGATCGTGGTGTAGTGATGATGCTGTGATGTTGAGATTGTTTGTGAGTGCGAGTAGTATGGGTGTATTGGCCGCGTGCATTAGAAAATGTGTTGAAGAAGATTCATTACAAGGAATTTTGGTGTTTGGGAGGTACGATGAGTCAAACTGTAAGTGGCACATACATGGGACACCAATAACTGCGTAGGCCGAAGCTTTCTTAGTAGTTGGTGTCATGTGCTGACAGATGACGTGGTAGTACTCCCTGTTAGTAGTTACTAAATATTTGTCTTTACCAATAGCTATAGCACGGGTTTGTATGGGTCTCAGAGGGTGTACTTGGAATGTGCAGAGTCTGGCTATGTCTGCCTGGTCACCTTTAAAGGCCGCCATGAGGCAGGTTGGCTGGTCACTGCGTATTCTAGGCATGGTCCTAGCGCATACTTTCAGTATCGAGCCTTGGCACGTAAGCAGATCTGCGTTTGTCATTTCTAAGTACAATGTCTCTGCCTCGTTGACAGCGAGGAAAGTTTTGTCAGTGTGTAATAGGGTAGATCCAGAACTTGTCGTATTTTCGGTGTTAATGGGGACATGAGTTGTAATTACTTGATATAAGTTAAATGCTGCGTCTGTGGCAGAAATGATAACATTAATATGAATGTATAAGTGAGTTTTGGAATAGGTGTATAGTGCAACTGGTTGTGAGTAGTAATATGCGGTGTCAATAATGGTTACCTCGGATCCTGGGTTCCTAATTTTGAGTTGTGTGTCTAAGGTGGCTAGCTTGAGGGCTAGTTCTGTGGGTTGGATCATATCAGGTGCTAATATTCCAGTGGACAATAATCTGAGAGAATTTTCCACCTTGTATAACCCTTGTTGGTAGGCGATCCTGGTCATTAGGACAATTACCTGAGCCGATATGATGGCTGACTGGGTAATCCTACGATCTTGGTCGGCTTGGATGGAGGTTAGGGTTGTGGAGAAATCATCAGACCACGAGTCTATGGATTCGGTAATATTAAGTAGGGATTCCTGTACAACGTCCTGTTGTTTAATATAAGTGTCTAGAAACTGCTGGTGTTGCTGGGTGACGTCATGTAATCCTTGTGCAGTTTTAACATTGACGTCGGCCAGTGTACCAATTCTAGCATCTAGGTGATGTATGACGTTGATAATAGAATCCATGTCTCTAGTGGTTGCCAGGCCAAAGATTGATTTAAAGAGCTCCCCTAAGAATCCTAGGATAGCTCTCTTTGGCCTGTTAGTAATAGGATCCGAGAGGAAGTGTGCAATGTTCTTTAAAGTTTTAATAATGTTAATATCTACGTTTTGTAGTAGTCGGTCGAGGTCAGCAGCTTGTTGTAACATCTTGGCGTCATGGCTGTCATGGGGTCCTAGTGAAGTCAGTTGAAGAGTCCTGATGGTGTTGTAAATGAGTGGCTTCGGACGAGGAGCCATTGGGATGTTGTAGGGGATGGCCAGTATGACCTCGTGTAGGTCATGACCGGTGATGATTTGTCCCGGCAGCTGTTCATAGATGAGGCCGATATTTTGCCTCACTATTGGTTGTGCTGCCGTGTAAATGATGTGTGTGATGATTAATAGGAGGTAGAGTGTATACCTCATGATTCCCGAGTTGTTGGGATTTGATAGTAATAATAGTAGTAGTCGATCGTTTGTAGTGGTAATAGTCGATAGTCGATAGTTGGTGAAGGATGAGTGTAAGTGGGCAGTACTGGCGGGGATCTACCAAATTAACTGTGGGCTGCTCCTGACTGAATTGATGTGTGTAGGGGTGTGGTCACTGGGTGACTGTGGAAAGATGGGGGGATGTGTGGGAACTTATACCCTTTGGTCTGGGTACAGGGTGGTGGCTATGTCACCCTGCCATGTTGGTCGTTATCACACTCCCATAAGTGGAGCTTTTGTTTGCGCGCTCCAGTGGTGGCGCCATCCAGGGCTCAGATTGCGGTCATCCTCCTGGTGTTGTTGACACCTGCGATGCATGCGGGCGGCCGCCTGCATACACCGCTTTTCCACTGGTCTATGGGGGGGGGGGTTAATAAGAGTGCGCAAACTGTCCTTTCATGTCGGATTTTGACATGTTGATAATAGTTCTATTTGAAGTGTCAGTTTGTTAAAGGAGCAGCAATAATATGGAGTCGCCCTGCCACTTACTTGTGTGGTGAAATGGGTATAGATGGATAATAATAATAATAGTAATAATTGATGAAGCTTGTGCGCTTTATGGTGATAAATACTGTATTTCCAGTATTTCTTTTGATGATCGGTGTGTAAGTCGTGGTTCTTTGTGAATCATTATAATAGTAGTAGCGATAATAGTAGTCGTAGTAGTCAGTGTTGATCCTTTTGATATTAAAGTTGATAATATATGACAGTTGATGTCTCTTTGTAATAGTAGCGATGGTATAGTGAGCTTTTTGTTGCTTATGTAATATAGGTGATAACTCTTTTCCTCTTATATATTCTATGTTTTATATTATGGTTTTAGTCCTACCGGTGTCCTCCTCTTGACCTTGGAGTGGGCCGGCTTTGCTTTATATATATTTTTGGTTTGTAGAAGCGCTGGTCTCGCTTTATATGAATCTCCGTCTTTCTTCCATAATTTGGTTATGAGGTCCTCGTTCGGGTCAATGAGTCTCTGTATGAAGTCATTGTTTCTCACGTGACGTACAAGTTTCAGCCTATCTACATGGACTGGGCTTTTCATTGTCTTCATTGTGATCACAGATTTGAGGAGGACGGATGTTTTTGAGACGAATTTGCACACTATGTATGGACCAGAGTACACTTTCTGAAGTTTCAAACATTTTGTTCTATCCATCAGTCGGGGTACCTTGACATACACTAGTGATTCTTTCTGCACCTTTGTAGGTTTTGCCTTTTTGTCGTGTTGTTGTCTCATTTGTTCTGTCCTCTTTTCAATGTTTTCAATGACCTGATTGTATGTGTAATCTATTTTCTTTAATTTGTCAATGATGTGGAGATTTAGACTTTTCTCTTCTTCCTGATTGAGTTTGTTGTCTATTATTGTGTTTGGATTCCTTCCCTTCATAATGAAGAACGGTGTGAAGGCAGTGGTGGCGGACTCTGTGTTGTTGATGGAGAACACGAGGTGTGGTAGGAATACATCCCATGTGTCCTGGTGTTCCTCACAGTATGCCCGTATGCCTTCAGACAGCGTCTTCACATATCTTTCAGCCTGGCCGTTCGATTTTGGTCTATAGGCCGAGCTGAAGACATGTTTTATGTTGAGGGAGGATGTCATGTTTCTGAATTTTGAGTTTTTATATGACGTTCCATTGTCTGACTGGAGGTATGTTGGTATACCCTCGGCCAGAACAACCTTCTCTATGAATTCTGCGGTAGTTGTTTCCGCGTCCAATGATGTAGTAGGGTAAGCTATGCAGAATTTAGAGAACCTGTCGACCACTACCTGAATGTATACGTTCTTTCCTGGTGTTGGTGGTAGTGGGCCTATGGCATCTATGTGAACAAACTGGAATGGGTAAGAAGGGGTACTATGGGCCGTCATTGGCAGGTTGTTGGTAAGGTTCATCTTTTTGGCTTTCAAACAGACGTGGCAGGTCGCTGTGAATTTCTGGACGTCGGCCGCCATGCTTTTCCAATATACTTTGGGAAGCATGGTCGACAGCATTCGTTGTGCGCCAGCGTGTCCTGCCATTGGTAGGTCGTGAAAAAGCTTCAAGATGGGGAGTCTCATGTCATCTGGGATGACGGGTTGGAATGAGAATTCCTTGTGTTTCTTCCATAGTACCGTGTTGATATGGACCAAAATATCATTCAGCATGATGTGATCATCAGCTATCCTGATAAATTGCTCCGTCTCCTTCTTGTTTTTGTCATTGGGTACCTGTCCGTTCTCTAAATACGTGATGATAGCTTTCGTGTGTAAATTATATCTCTGTTCTCTTTTGAGGTTGAGTATGGAGATCTGTGGGTCAGAGAGGCTTTCTATCATTTCAATCAGATGATTAGTCTGATTGGCCAAGTGTTTTGCCATGTCTGTGGCATCTCTTCTAGGCTTCTCATTTCTCTTCTTTGGTTTTGGTTTATCTGTGGTTTTCTTAGGTTGCGGTGCCGGGGTGTGGCCTGGGACCGGTCGGGTCGCCGCAACCTGCTCTATTTGTTCTGTTTGAGTTTCTTCTATGCATGTTGATAGGGCTTCTAGGGATGTAGAGGGTACTGTCAGCTGCTGTGGGGCGTGGCCTGGGACCGGTCGTGCAGCTGAATCCACTTCCTGTTGTACTGAGGCCACTATGGCTGCTAACAGTCCCTTGTATTCTGTTTGTGGAAGCCCAAAATGATGTAATTTGGTACTTGGGATGTCAGGATTTGCTCTGAGGTTGGGGGTAAATCGTTTTACTTCTTCTATGTCTTCTGTGTTTTCCTCCATACATTCACAATAGAAGTGATGGGTGGAGTTTCTCTTCAGAATTGATTTGGGTAGTCGTTTCGGTAGCGTCAATGGTGGTTCGTCTTCTTTGAATTTCTGTGTGTGTATGTCATCCTCAAACATAATTCTATGTTGCACCCTTATGGCTTTGGGTTTTGGTGGAGGATCTGTCATTGGTGTCTTGTCTAGTGGGTAGTCTCGTCTTGACATAACGTCTGATGGTATATTTAATTTGCCTCTTATGTGTCTGATATTGAATTGAAATTGTTGAATTTTGAGAGCCCACCTTGCCCACATGTTTTTGTTATCTGATTTTGTCAACATGTGGATGAGGGCTTGGTGGTCAGTATATAACTCGAATGGTCTTCCTTCTAGGTAGTGTCTGAAGTACTCTATTGCAAATACTACTCCCAATAGTTCTCTTTGGGTGGCACCATAATTCCTTTCGTGGTCATGGAGTGCTCTGCCCGCAAAGGCTACTGGTCGTAGAACGCCGTCTTTCTCCTGGGAAAGAGTAGCTCCCAGGGCTGTACCAGATGCATCTGTTGTAAGATGGAACTGTTTGTTGTAGTCTGGGTACAGCAAGATGACGTCATTGCATATAGCGTCCTTCAGGGTCTGAAATGCAGTCTCACATTCTTTTGTCCAGACAAATTTGTTCCCATTTTTGAGTAGGTTAAATAGAGGTCGACCAATTTCACTGAACCCTTTGATGAATTTTCTATAGAATTGGGCGAGTCCAGTGAATGACCGCACCTCTTTTGTGGTCTTCGGTGTGGGGAATGTCTGGATCTTGTGGACTTTGTCTGGGGATGGTTTGATACCGTCAGTGGTGACTTTCATTCCTAGGAAGTCTAGTTCCTCTAGGAAGAATTCGCACTTGGTTTTCTTCAACTTTAGTTTGCCATTTCTTAGTGCTTCGAATATGTTTCTTAAATCGATGAAATGTTGGTCTATGGATGGTGATAAACACAAGATGTCGTCTAAGTATGGGATTGCACATTTGTACTGCAGGTTCTGTAGGATCAAGTTGACTACAGCTTGGAAAGCCTGAGCACTGCTGGCGAGTCCCATGGGCATGGTCTTGTATCTATACTTTTTGGTCCTAGTGAGAAAGGCTGTGATGTCCCTGTCGTCCTCTCTAATTGGTATCTGGAAGTACCCTTGTTGGGCATCCATTTTAGAGAACACGGCAGGTCGCATCTCACCAATCATTTCTAGGCTGTCGTCTGCTCGTGGTGATGTAAGTGCTTGATTGATGGATTGGGAATTCACATATCTTAGATCTGTCACTAATCTGTAACCCTGCCCGTTCTTTTTCTCTACAAGAAAACTTCTGGATGACCAGGGACCCGTGTTGGTTTCCTCCAGGATGTCCTGCTTTACCAGCTTCTGACATTCAATTTCAAGTCGTTCAGCTTTGTGCGGGGCCATTCTGAATGGGTAGAACTGTAAGGGTTTGGCGTCTGGGATCAGGTTGATTTTATGGGTGTACAGATGGGTTCTTCCAATCATATTATCTTTTCCCACGAATATGTCGTCGTATTCTTCAATCAACTGGCAAAATGTTGTGAATTGATCATCTGTGAGGCAGTCTGGTTTTTGGAAGACGTGTGATTTTTCTTTTTCTGGTTCTATGTCTATGTCCTTTCCTATGTACATGTCTTTGTCTATGTCTTGTTCGTCGTGACCTGTCGTCTCTTGTACCATATTTATGTAATCTTCATCGTCTGACATGGATTGATCCATGTCAGAGTCAGAATATTCTGAGTATGTTGGTGTCGGTACGTAGAATGTTTTGTCTGACCCTGTTGATGATGCACTGTCACTGATAGTAGAGTTGTTGTCTATGTCTATGTCTATGTCTGTCTCCTCGGGTTGTGTGTCGTCGTAGCCTGTCGATAATATATTATTTTCTTTGTCTATGTCTGTTTTTGTATATAAGGCTACGATTTCACCCTTCTGGATTTTACAGATTCTAGATGAGATATTCAATAATATCAGTGGGTGTCTGTCTCTTTGGTCAGGTGTCACGACTGAACGTTGTACAATGTAATTTGGAAGTTTGTCTGATCTGTCAAAATTGTCTGTTATGCCATTGATTTGACTGACTGAGTGGTAGCATGTGACTTGGCCTGTTATGGCCATTTCGGAAAATGGAGGTATCGAAATGGCTCTCACTGCCCTGATTGGTTGAGATTTTGGAGTTGGGTCAGTGGAGTAATTGATTTTGCTTTTAGTTTTTGATAGAAAATCTGTTCCCAATATGATTGGTGAGGAACAATTTGGAAGAATTGCAAATTGATGGCTGAATGTTTTGCCTTGAATTTTGAATTTGATTTTGATAGCTCTTTTGATGTGACACAATGCTCCATCGGCAAGATAAACTTTGGACCTGATTCGTGAAAACTCATGAGGAACTAGTTTCGATAGAGTGGAGGCTAGACCCTCTCTCATGCAAGAGACGGTGGCTCCTGTGTCTACTAGACTGGGGATGTTGGTATCTTTGAATTGTAGATCTATATTGCCATTGACCATGTTGATAAACAAAACACTCTGCTCACCTTCTTCCATGTGTAGGTCGGGTAGTGGTGGGGGGACGACTTCCAGAGTAGCTTGGACGTCGGCAGGTTTCCCGCGCACTGGTGCAGCATTGTGGATTGTCTGTGGGTCATGTGGCGTGATGTCGATGGGCGATGCTGTGTCTTCTGTGTTGGGGACTGTTTTGTCATCCTGATGAGGCCTATCCATAGGATGACAATCTAGTTTCCCGTCGTCTTGGTGAGGTCGTTCATCATGCTGACGAGCTGTGCCATGGTGTATTGTGGAGTGGGGTTTTGTGGCGTTGGTTGAAGTTGTAGCTGTTGTTGTTGTTGTGGCCATTGTTGTTGTTGTTGTTGTGGCCATTGTTGTTGTTGTTGTGGTGGCTGCCATGATTGCTGTTGGGGCTGCCACCTTTGTTGTTGTTGTTGTTGGCTCTGGATGAGTTTGAAGTGATGTGGAGGTAGGGAACCCGTTTGAAGAAGGGTTATGATGTCTTTGGGTCCCCCTTTGAATCGGTGGGTGGGAGGGATGAGGCCCATTGAACGTGCCTTCCTTATGTTGTCGACGTAGTTGATGTCGAAGTCCTCTCTCCTCCCCCTATAGTTGGGTGGTAATGCAAAGTCAGTTGGTGGAGATTGATGTGTAGGTGCAGCTGCTTGTTTGTGGTAGGTGGGTTTTGGTTTACCACCTCCCATAGCAGCTACGGTATGTTCCGTCTCCATTACTTCCTGTTGCTTCTGAAGAAGGTCTCTCAGTTTTTCATTCTCCCTGTCCTTTTCCCTTAACTGAGCAGCTATGACTGGGTCTAGGGTGTTGTTGGACAGGGATGATACTTTATGTGTGGAGGTCTTTTTGTAGAGGTACGCACACCTGAGTGCTCTACAGAGGGAAGCCCATGTAGTAGGACTTTCCGCCCTGATTGCTTCTCGGTAGTCCTCGTTTAATACAGTGGCTACCTGGATGATGGCAGCTTCTATGTCCACCCCCTTGTTTTGGAAGTGGGTGTTGGCATCCTTTAGCCATTCTTCCATGGTTTGTAGGGTGGGGTCAAATTGGGACAGTGTTAATAGTTTGATGTCGTTTTCGACATCCTTGAAGTGGTGAATGAGTCCCTTCTTTATAAGGTCATAATCGTCTTGTACACTAGTGGGCTGAATACTGTACCATTCGTACGCTGGTCCAGCTAGATAGACTGCACAAGTGACATGGATGGGGTGATCTTCTTGAGGGTATTTCAGTCTAACAAAGCGTTCTAGGTCGGTGAACCACTTTCTGGTGCTCATCTTAATGTCTGGCTTTGAGAATTTGATTGGTTCACGGATGGTGTACTTGTTAGCTTTTGAAATGGCGCTAGCCAGGTCGCTAATGGATTTGGTGTTTCTATATTCTGCGATATCAGATTTGAGCCTTTCTAGCTCTGCCTTGTGGGCCGCTAGTTGCTCATCTAATTTTCTTGATATCCTATCGTCTAGTTCTCGTTGTCTTTCTACCTCTACCTGATCGTCTCCGGCCATGTTGACAGTGGGTTCAACACGAATGGGAGAGGTGGGTGGGGTAGCTATGTCTATAGGTATAATAGGTACAGTGTCTATAAGTGTTGTTTTAGAATGTCTTACTGTGTCCTTGTAGATGCAGGAGGTGGACTTGGTGATGTGCTTGTTGTTGCTTGGTCCTTTCCTCCTGGTGGGTTGTAGACCTGATGTTGGTGCTGGTCCCTGGCTCCTAGTGTGCCTCCGTGATGATAGGTCACTGAGGGACTGGTGTCTCTGCATTAAAAAATTTCTTCATGGTCGCAGGTAGCTGAAGGTTGCCCGGTTCTCTACCACTCTGTGGCTAGGGAAAACCCCTTCCACATCAATGAGGGCGTAAAGATGAGGTGAGACGTCAGTTTGAGTACTTGGTATCTTTTATTAATAATAATATTAATATCAGAGTACCAGTCACTAGGGCTCAGTATATAAGTTACTGATGGTTGCAAGATGATAATTGATTTCCTCCTCCATCTGACCGGGGTATAAGTACAGGTGCCCGGCAGGTGGAGGGGGTGCCCATGTGACCGGAAGTAGATGTAACAGTGGTTTTCATTGGATAATATACATTTGACATTTGATTGGATAATTATATATTCATGGCTTTAACATGTGGTGTGCGCTGGACCGCGGGTGGGGAGCCTGGGTCCAGTGCATTATGGGTAATGGATTACATAATAAGTAGCATGCACACATGGGGGCTTTGTCGCCCACCTTCCAGGTGGCCTCCAGCCGGCTCAAGTGGCTTTGGCGGTGCCACACTGATTAAGGGTGCCCAGCTTTATAGCATTGTTTATGTGTAGACAGTTAATCCTTGGGGTCAACATATTGTGTATAGGTGACCGGTCAGTGCCTTGTCGTCTGGAGGGGCTGACCGTTACCTATTGTCCCTGGGATAAGGGTCTGCTTGTGATCTATGGATTAGTTATGCATGGGGGTTAGTTTGGCTTGGCTTAGTGAGAAATAGGTATGTCTGACGTCTAGGTGTACTTTGATGGACATGTGGATTGAAAATATGTATAAAGTATTGTGCGTATTACTAATAATAATAAATATGAATATTAATAATCATAAATCATAATTATGACGTAATATGACGTAATATGACGTAATACAATTGATGAAGGTGTAATAAGGGGTTTTGTGGCGTGACATGTGGACACAAACAACCACCTCACCCGACTATGGGGTGGGGAGGTGGGCTGTGGATGGCTGGGTGAAAGGTAAGGGGAGGGGCAGGATCCAAACAGAATATGAATGCATTAATGCTGTAACATAATAAACTCCAAAAGTTTTTCCGAGAGGAATGAAACCACCAGGGCAAGATTGATTTTTCTCTTTGTATTTCAAGTGTGTTTCGTATGTATTCCTATTGATAAGACAAGTGACCCAGATGGAGGTAGCGAGCTCTAATTATTACGCAGGGTATTATATATGAGACGTGGCGTAGCCTATACTTACTTTCTCTCGCTATTATGTAAGGTACAATCATCATAGCAATTGATTTGATAGACAAGATAGAATACTACATTTCATTCCTAAATATGATAAATGCGATACATGTAATGTACCAATAAATTGTGTCAATTTATACCGATTTCTTGGCAGGCGCAGGACAGAAAGTAATAGTAAATATGAATAAAAAAACCATATCGCTCTATATATACACACACATGAGGGTGTATACTGTCACTGTGTGGCATGGGGTGTAAGCAGCTTAAAATCATGTGGGCATGAACTGCAATATTCCCCTGAAGAGTAACAATACTCACTACGGTAGTTTCTATGTATCTATGTGATGGTCTCTATTGAAGTGAAGAAGGGTATACTTTGACAATAAGTACATAACACATACCAGAAGCCCTGTAGTAAAGACAACACCCTTTTGCCGAAGGCGACGGAATGATGGACTCATTGGTACTTTATCTTTATATTTCATGACCAAAATCACAGTCATAATGTAGGGGCATGTAAATCATGTGCACCTAAAAGAGAATAAAACGTGGCAGATTTACAGGTTTGTCTTGCAGAGGAACCCAACCCCACCCATACTTAATGACATCGGGCTGACAGGCGTTAAGAGATGAAAGAAATGGTATATGTAAGTTGTGAAAGGCTTATATCATCCCTCAATGTACCACTAATAACAGGGTACATGTCCTGAGCAGTGTCTTTCAGACTGCATAACAAGAAGTCAGCCTCACAGGCGTGTCAAACCAGGGACTCAAGATACATCTTGATGCATAATTAGCCAATAATAACATCAAATTATGGTCTCCAAATGTCTCTTTTTTTAAATATAGGGCCATGGCTAGTGGCTAGGGTGGTTAATTACTGCATGGGTATCTAATGCCATATAGCAGGGGTATATAATTAGTGTAGGAGGCAATTTACCTGAAGTTGTTCATACCTGAGGAATCAGACAGTGGTGGGAGGGAGGTTTGGGAACAGGGCAGGGCAAGACTTAATTCCCAGGTGTGCAGATTATGCTGCCTGCATACTCCCTAAATACCCATGCTGAGAAGTATAACAAATGAAGAGGGAGAATATTCCTTTTCAATGCACCTGCAAGAAGGCCCCATACATGTGATACTGTTTCTAATTTAAATATATAATGGGGAGGTACTGCTATACGAGTTACTGAAATTACCTGAAATACCTGAGGACGAAATGTGGCTGCCGATGCCCGCCACCCACTACGCCCTAATCAATTATCCTCACCTTGACAGGTGGACATGATGGTTTGTCTTTGATAACATTCATTACCTTATCGCCTCAGGGGAAATCCTCAGGACTGTTTGTCTTACGTAATTATCATCATCTAATTTGTCAGAGCTTGGAGACTGTATGATCACCACTAACTACTAACCACTTTCCCTCCTATACGTTCCCGCTCCTCTCATTTGCCTTAAACTGGTTGTCATATTGATTAATAAATTTAATTAACAAGTGTGAATAATGGTCATAGTAGGTTGTACCGTTGTGAAATACAGGTTTCAACATCAATTAGCTACAGAGATCCAGAACTTTAATTAGTAACCAGATCAAAAGCAAGACAGGAAAATACATGAGAAGCATACTTTTGAATATAAATATGAAATTAATCTGTTCATGCGCTGTCTCGCAAAACATATACCAGTAATTTATATGTTGCATCATATGATAATTTGTTCCCAATTATGAATACCCAGATAGGTCTTACATTTAGGAATGTAAATATACTTTAACTATGACCTATTTAAGGTCAAAATAAGAATTGATTACGGGAATCCTAAAGTAGAGCAACATTAAGACTTTGAACCCTTGTACACCCTTCCAATGGGATCATTCCTGATTTCCTGTTTAGTTTGAAGCTAGAATTTTTTTTCTAAGCGTTATCTCAATGTTGCCCATCTCTACATAAATATACAAAAGATGCACATGGTGGTTTTACCTACTAGAGATTCCAAAGAGAATAATCATATTTCGTACACTTAGAGTACCTGATACATGGGGAGAGGGGGTTGTCAGGTGTGTGTGATGAGGTCAGGGGCCACCTCCTTCATCCTGGGAGGATCAAGGATCTAAGTGGTTTCTCTCTGGGAACTCTGTTAGTACTTATCTTGACACCACACAACCCTCATGGACTGACCACTACATTGACCATATCCCTAAATGAGTTTTCTGTGTGCCAAGGCCATTGTGAACAGCCATTTAGGTAAGCATGGATTCTCTTATTGTCTATCCAGCAGCTTCTAGCTCTATCGGTGACTTTTTCTTCTGATCATCTCAAATAACTTGTATTATTCTTTTTGTATTTTTACTTTTACAGTTTTATAATAATATAAGTATATTGAAATTGGGTTTCTTACATTTAGTTCATGGTCCCTTAATAGAAGCCTGTCACGACTCACTGGTGAGTAAGGCATTTGACATTTGTGTAAAGTCACCGGTAGTTGATTTTCTCTATTTCACTACATGTAACAAATACAATGGCCAACTCGGCAGAACCAAATTGCACCTTTCCTCATTTGCAGCTCAAGAAGAATGGTGCAAATTGTTGCTACTGTCTTCAACCGTTGTCTACACCCTCAGAAAAACTGCCTGACCCTCAGGTGAGGGTAGTTTTAGCGACAATGACTCTCACTTTTCTCTGTGTGTACACATCAGCACTCTGCATAAAGGGGTATCCAATATTGACACCCAGAGCTATAACAAACTAAGGGCATAATCAGAGAGTCCCTCACAGACTATAGACAGCCATGAGGAGCAGGTGGGGTATTCTCCAAACCCTCTATGTACTAGAACAATAGTAATAGGATCTCATGGTAGACTGACCACACACCTTAAGGCGACTGGTCACTCACTGACCACCAGCTTTATACCTGCTGACCTAGTGCTTAGAGACCAAGTACTTCACCACTGACCTTGAAGGGTTCCCACGAGCGGCTTTAGTGGTCAGTCTATAGTATGTCTCTTATAATTCTGAAATCCTATATGTTTAGGAACACCTAAGATACCTTGTATACCAATTCCCACATACCTTGTATACCAAATCCCACCCTCTAAGTCATTCCTCAGAGTATAACTTTAAAACATTAACGACAATAATAAATCATATTAATTTGTAGCTTTGCATAATTGCACGTTATGGGCCTTGCAAAGAATATAGGCATAGCGTACACATGACAGGGTGCTATAGGGCGTGGTCAGTTGGCCCTGGTACTGACCAGTCCCCTCCCACCCTTGTGTATGGGGGGGGGGGGGGGTGACCATGTTAGGTGAGAATTGACCCTGTGACATCTACACACACCTGGATACTAATGGTGGAATTGACAATGTTACTTTTTCACATAAAGATACTACACCAAGAGATTTCACTTAGGAGTAAAAGGGTTCATAATTTGATCCCATCAATATCTGAGAGAAAATCTGCCGTTTGTCCAGTAACAAAGCATAACTGAATCATATAATCATGTCATCACTTCAGTTATCTCTTGATTAGTGAGATTCTGATTGATTATAACCCCATTTGTAAGGAGTTACCCTTTTCAGGTCAGTACTCTATACTCTATATTATATGTATATATATATTTTTTTTGAACCAACGACTAATATCAATACTATTCCAATACTATAAGGTAAAAATCACATTTCTGACAATACTCTGGTTCTATATAAGGTCCCGGTGATGTTAAATATGAAGCAGGGGTAAAAGTCTACAACGTGTCCAAAGCATGTACCGATTATTTTATTATTATTGAATTGTCCTCTATTCATAATGCAAATTAAATCTGAATTCTGACGCCTTTCAAGTTAGGAAATCACTTATATTTCACTTTTCAATTCATTTCAAAGCCTTGTTCACTTGGGACTCAAAGAGAGTATGCACTGAGGAGCCTGAGGGTCATTCCCAGACACATTGTCCATTTGCACCTGGCTGCAGCGGTCACTGGTCACTTTACCTGTAATCAGTTTACCTGTAAATCTACCTGTGGCCAGTTCCCAGGCTCCTGGACACGCAACTGGAGGGGGAAGGTGTGCCTTGTCGGTCCATCAGGGATATCCACAGAGTGGTCAGCTCAGTGGGGGGCATCCATAGCTGCGATATGAGGTGTGGTGATGGAAGGGAAGGTGGGGTCAAATAAAGGGGTTACTGCTGTAAATCTTGTTTGTAATTACAGTCGCCAAAAGTGAAACACTAACACAAGTATATACCCTTCAGAGAAAGGCCCCTCTTCATTAGCTGAGAGATTCCTTAAAGCATGCAATGTTTGTCTTTCTGTGGACTTTCCCAAGGCATTTGCAGGTGATAACTCAATTTACCAGGCCCCTTTTCTACTACGATTCCTGAGAGGTACACATACTTGATTCCTCGATTCGGACAAACATTCACACATAGCAGTATGATACCTGCATGTTTTACTCAATGATTCCCACGGAGATATACATGCAGATCTATATAAACCCACGATTGGATAATTATCATGAACTTCATCAGCAGCTCTGTGTCAAGAAATCCGCGTTATCGGGAATTTGATTTCCACCCTATCACACTCACGGTACATACTATGTTGTATGGACAAACAATGTATGTATATGACAGAGCAAATGAACCTTACCATGAATAGGTTCATTCCATTTAATATCGGCATATCAATATTACCTTTATAATGATGGATGGGCCCAAAGCAAGAGCCGTCGATATATACCCACATTATCCTACCTGAGCTCCTAGCCCTCCCACCCTGCTTCCTGGACCCGGCTCCTCCTCCTCCTCCTCCTCCTCCTTTCCTTTCTCTTTATACATAACCCCCTCACCTGGCAGAGTGGAACTGAGATGGAAATATTAAACGTGATGTCCAGGTATGCCTCCATCCCAAACTCTATAACCTTTTCACCAGACCAAACATCAAAGAGCCTCATGAGCCTCACCAGTACTAAGACTATGACGTCATCATATCCCATAACTTCTCTGATCCCCTCAGTATTAGGGAGTGATGCAACAGGAATATGACGTCACAAGATATGAACCAACCCAGGCATGAGTGCCATCACAGGTGGGGAGCAGGGGCCTTGTGATTGGATACAGGTAAGTCTTGACCCCTGATACTAAATGCCATAATGGAACCGGCCAACCTTTTAGCAGTGGTCTGCCATACAGTTCATTCGTCCAAGAGGCCCTTCCTCAAAGACCTTGTAATTAGCTTCTTGATGCTAGATTTATGTCTGTCCTGTAGGTTCTCTAAAGGCAGCCTCTTCACTGCTTCAAAGAATATGACCCCCCCCCTCCCCATCACCAAAGACAGCACTTTGGGCAGCATCTTATGTGTTACATAAGTGCAGGTGTATGCTGTCTGGGATTTCAAAGAATATTCTCTTTGGCATGCACCTCCGAGACACCGTACTTCCTTGAGGATTCTACTTTCTTTTATTTTTTCTATGAATAAATTGATTGGTTTTTAATTAGCACAAATCGTCCTGTGGTGGGAAGTTTTTTCCGCGCATTCACGATTGTCTTACAAACATCCTATTGCTGAAAGTGCTGCGGAACATTCGGGATTCCTCAAAATGGGTGATTGAAAAAATGTAGCAATTGATGACAGGTGTTACAAGGTGAGTAAATATGAGTATGCATACTTGGTAGACGCAGGCCACTGCAAACAGGGACCCGATATATTATAGGGTAGGCAGAATCAGTGGAAGTCTTTCCATGACAGTTCCTTAGTCGGTATTTATCTAGGATATCCCAATGATAAAGGTGTTCAGAAAATACTGACTAAAGAAGCCTTTAGAACTGCTTATGGATGGTATCGTTCTGCTGCATTACAATTTTGGAGGGCTATTCCACCAGTTTTGTTTGAACTGGCGTTAAGGAACAGTTACAATAGGGACTTACCCTACCTATAAATGAATGCAGAATTCACATTATTACAAAATAATTTAAATCATTATTAAAACAAGTTAGATATTAATTCATATACAGCGCGCAGCATACTTCGTATAATCTATGTCAAGTGTACCCTGATCGTATATGGAAATCAATTTGTAAAATGCAAGGAAATAATATTTCTAGATACTCGGATATTTTCGCATACCACTTTATCTGTATCACCTGCTTTGTGATTGCTACCAGCTATATAGAACACTTGGAAGTACATGTTCATTTATCAGTATCAAATATGCCAGAAAACACCAAAAACCAACAGTAACATATGGCAGGGCACTTGTAGCCAGCCAGGTGGATATTATGTCTCCTTCTAGCAGATTAAAATTCTGGAGGACTAACAAAGGGCCGGTTATTTGGCTCGCGTTTAGGAGACTGATAAATCAGGGGGTGCTTATAGTCAGTTGTAATCAACCACCACTAGGGGCGGGCTTCTGCTGGTGGGGGCAAATTGAGGGTTGTGTGTACCGCAGTGTGTGTGGTATGGTACCTAGTTATATAGGGCTTTTATACTTTAGGGCGGCTATATTGGAGTCCTTTCTACATTTTATGGTTTATTAGATGACGTTATGGCCAAATAAGGAGAGGATTTTCTTCTGATCATGGAAACTGTTGATGTGGATGATTCATGAATAAGAAATGACATTGGTTCTTAAAGTTGGCAGAATGTCTTTTAAATGTATACCCTCATTGCCCCGACCTTTTATTAGAAGAAAAGAAAATTCAGCTTATTTCAATATATTTCAAGTCATGTACTACATTAACACTGTCATTTACAAATACTTTTTTACAGGTATGCCTCTGCGCAGTAAATATGGAGAGGTTGCAGCAGGTCGTCCCAGCAACACGCCCCCACCCATCACCGTACCAGGAGGGGCCAGGCGGACCCCCCAGACCCCTGACTAAAGCCCCTCACCTCCCGCTGTACCCCTTAAGTAAGAAAATTGCTCGGTCCAGGCCGAGGATGAGCTCAGGTGACAAGTTAATCAGTAGGAAGCTGCACAAAGCAACCTCCTGCCGCCGCTCCCTCACCCCTCCCCGCCACGTCAAGGGGAATCTACGGCCTTGACGTCTAAATTGACGGGCGGAGGGGCGGGAAGAGTGGGCAGGGCCTTCACGGGACGTTTTACCACATTGGGAGAGAGGAGGGTGGATGGGGCGCAGGGGGAGTGCACCCTACGACGGATGGTCACTTCCGCTCCGTCAGTGCAGATCTCGTTTAACCGCGTCACCCCGGACGAGATCTTGCCCGGAAGTATCAAAAGAGGGTGCCACATGTTCCAATCGTCAATCAGATACACCTGTATTGTACTGCTTCTACACTCTAAGAATGAAGAGTTCTGCTTGGAGTACGTCAATTCAACTCTTGACGTAGCTTCCTGACAACGTCTGACTTGTGTCGCCATCTGGCGGCACGCTGATGCGTGGTCACGTGACAAATGACGTAGGCGTGGTTAGGTGTAGAGAGACGGGTACACAACTTCTTTTCAAAAGGCATGGAACGTTGAGGCCCTTTGGATATATATTCCACCTTCTTTGTTATTAAGGTGTGCGAGGGATGGAGGGTGGGGTTGTGGGGTTAGTCTACAGTTTGCTCTCAGGCACACGGAATTGACCAGCATTTCCACTCAGATGATTGCGCTACCTAATGTGATGCTCCAAAAATGCATTAACCTATAAAAATGCAATAGCTGTGATATCACTCATTGATTAATTATTTCTCCTGTCACTCATAACTATCATACATGTATACACTTTATATGCATATGCATGCTATAGAAGTGTTCCTAATATTATGTATTATAGCTTGAGATCATAATTCAAAACTCCAGTTAATTATGTGTAGACACGAGTGACCTTTGACCTGCAGCTTAGGTATTAATCACTATACTACTAACATGTAGCTACTGCGCCGTAATCCATATACATACCACTGCCTACTGTTATCTATACCTATACTAGGGCCTATCCTAGCATTGGTTATGGGGCCTCCATCCTACTAACAGTTGCTAGTAGGATTGATCCCTAGCTATACTCTGACTACTTTTCCTTAATCCATGTAAGACTATTGTTCTCAATACATACACCACAAAATGTAGCCTACACTACTACTAACAGTGTCATGTAGGCATTAGCAAGGGCTATTATGCCTTTATCGCTTTAAGAAAGTGTTTTATTGGGTTAAATATAATATAATGCATTAGCATTGCATTACTTCCTCTAGGACCCCTCCATTACACTGCAAAAAAGGTGCTTAGGTTTTAAACGTAATTCACATACTACAAACACTGGCTATTCGGCCTTAATCCCTATACTACTAACACTGGCTATTCGGCCTTAATCCCTATACTACTAACACTGGCTATTCGGCCTTAATCCCTATACTACCAAGACTGGCTATTCGGCCTTAATCCCTATACTACTAAGACTGGCTATTCGGCCTTAATCCCTATACTACTAACACTAGCTATTTGGCCTTAATCCCCTATGCTACTAGCATTGCATATTAGGTCTCAATCGCTATACTACACGTATACTATATTATGATACATGCCATACATTCAACACAATTACCACAAGGTATAGCAATTATTCAATATGACATAATTGACTCTGTATGTAAATATATCAGTGGTTGTGCTTAATTTGAATAGGTTAGTATTATTGTATCAAACTAAAGCTTTATGTAGTTAATTAATCACTCAACATAGAGTGGTCCAACCTAATATACATTTTTAAGTTTAGCCAATACAGGCCCACACAAACACATGTAGACTGTGCACATAGCCGTACACCTTGGGGGCATCCAATAAGGTGAGTTAGAGCTGGTGCATTACTCCCACCCATAGATCAAGAGGCCAAGTGGGGATGGCACACCTGACAAATTGGGGGAGAGATTGGAGGTGAGATGAGCCCATCCCAGGTAGTGATGAGGGGCGGGACAGATCAAAGACTCACAGGTGGGGTGCCACCCTTAAGCTATAAGCTCACCTGTGGGCTGAAGGTGGGGTTCTACCTGTATAGGTATGTATAGGGTATGTACACTGGTTATCTGCACCATGGTCTATGTGTTAAAGCAGGGGGAGGAGTCACCTGTGACACCTGGCTGGTTCCCTGCTGAAGCACCTGTTTAGTATGGCTCCAGGCAGAGAACTAGCGACCTCTCATCAGTGTAGGGGCGGCTCACCTGTGATTGTCTTTTACCTGTGGGTATGGGAGGCAGGTAGGCATAGAAGACGGGTGTAGAAGGGAGGGGGAGCGGGTGGGTATAGGTTAAAAAAAGAGATAGACGCTTGAAAGTCAGAGAGATAAGATACAACGTTTATCGTATATTTACCTGGTTATCAGTGCAGGATATATGCCATTTTTATTTCGAGACATTGACAGTATCACCACTCCCACCAATCGGTACACTCAGTGATTGAATGACAATTAGAACTGGCTTTGACACTTTAAATTGCGGTCTTAAGATGGTTAATCATATAAAGTAACTGTATGCCTGAGATGTGTACTGTGGTAAGGAAGGTTCTGCCTCTAGTTCGGTGCACTTTGAGGGATATAAGTATATACAATAGGAG
The DNA here is from genome assembly GCA_947462335.1 of Harmothoe impar. NCBI lineage: Eukaryota > Metazoa > Annelida > Polychaeta > Phyllodocida > Polynoidae > Harmothoe > Harmothoe impar. The sequence continues at coordinate 40,125,836 of OX381708.1, forward strand.
TTATACGCAAAGCAGAAGTAGAGAAATTATCATAAAAAGAGAGGAAACCTGTTATTATCACAAGATAATAATCAGTACACTATTACGAGAATATACCTTTGAATGTCCTTATCATACTAAAATAGATAACACCTCTCATATATACATTTGTACAAAGCTAAGCCTTTATCTGAGACTCAACATTTGTGCAGCTGCTGCCAAGTCAAGTGCGGCCGTCGGCTTCCTGTCGGCGGGTAATTGGCGACTGCTGACTCCTCTGCCGCCTCCTGGAGGGAGATGGGGGGGGGGGGTGACTGGAGGTAAGCCGCACACGAACTCTGGCCGTGTCGGGGGGTGGTACGGCCGCCGGGAGCAGCTCGCCCCGGGCCCTGTCCCGCCTCATCCCGGCTTTGGTCCCGGTGCCGTCTCCCTCCTCCCTGGGCCTGGGGGGCATAGGGTGGAGGTTGCAGGGGAGGGGGAAGGGGGATGCCCTCCTCTTGTCATCAACGACCCAGCGACACCACCTGCTAATGACTTGACGAGCCAACGACATGTCCTGGAGTCAAATCGTCAAGTCACAGCTCTCAAACCGTAGCATGAGGTCATTGGGGTATAGGGAGTGTGTGTGGTTTGTGCTGAGTGAGAGAGAAAGGCACTGGGGGGGTGGTAGAGGGGGGGGGGTATATAGGGGGGGGCAGAGCAAAATGCTAAGAACTGCTGGTGTGTGAGGATGCAGTGGGGGGGGGGGGTAAGGGGTGCATATCACTGACTGGTGCAGGTCTTAAGTGGTAGCATGAGATGAAGTTGTTTAAACAGAGGGCTTATTTCCACCAGCATGGATACTGATTTGTATGAATACTAAAAATACAGCAGCTTTAAATTTAGTGTGTAGGACTGTGCGTGCATAGGTCGCCTAGTCTTCCTGTATTGAGGCACACTTGAGTACTGTATACATTAATTCTCTCAAAGGCTGATGCATTCACTCCATCTTACTCTTACCAAAAGCCAATATCAATAGAACCAGGGGAGAACTTGTAAACTGTATCAATTCCTTACTGAATAGAATAGGATTGGTGGTAACTCTGCTAATTGTATACGATGCATATTAGATAGAGAAACATTGAAAAGTATGGATGCGGAAAGAGAGGACACGGCCAACACTCCCCAATACAGAGATTCACCATGGACCCTTCTCAGGTGTCCGATCTGATACCCAACCACACCAGCCCCTCAGTGAACAACCACACACTTACAGGTAGGAGAAAAAATAAATTGGCTGAGGGTGAGTTTATGAATATATCAAATTACTGGGTGCAGTCAGGGCTAGGCTGTCTGCCTATAGAGCAGGTAATCCCAGGCTTGGCCCTGTCATGGGTGAGTCAATGGGGAGTCTCAGGTGTTCAGGGGTGGGAGGGGGCAGGGTCAGAGCACCTCATACAGGTGGGATCAGCACAGAGGGCCAGTGTAGATCCCCTCGGATTAGTGGGGATCTTCTGGGATGTTTGGTGAGGTATAGAGGCAGAAAGCCAGGGTCTGATGGAGGGCGGGAGTGCTAGAGAGGTTGGAGGGGAATGTTGGACTGGTACACATTCCGTACAGTCTATTCTGAATCTTCTGGCTTGATACTCAGAGCATGCAAAAAAGGAAGAAGTTTCAAGTTAGTTGCAATTTGACAGCCTTGTAAGCAATTGATTATATCTGGCTGAAGATGCTTGAAGGGCACTAGCCTATTTATTAACATATCCACGATGGGATCCATTGAAAGAAGAGATTTCTCTTTCTAAAGTCAGAACAATCCCAGGTAGCATAAGTACATTGGGCCATGAGTGGGCCAATATACCACTTCAAATTGGGCCAATAATGGCATTTTGATATTGGCCCACCGCTGGCTTAACCGCTGGCCCAGTCATGGCCCATGCTCGGAGAAAGGGATATTGATTTCATGTTGGCCCAATGTTGGGCCAATATCACAAAGTTTTTACATTATTCCAAGGTTAGAAATTAAACATCGGACCGACCTTGTAATACATATGTCTCCCCAGCATATAATTTTCAATATAGGACCACTGCAACAATCACGAATATTGAACAATACTATTTGTATGTGTATAGTTGAATGTGCAAGCATACTTAAGACATGACCGCCAAGTATCATCAGTTTAGAAAAAGCCATTTCTGTCATTTTAATCCATCTCGATCTCAATTCCAAAATGGTTAGAAATAATACAAACTGTATTACCGTAAAACCTCGCTTATAAGCCGCGGCTAGTACGCGAATCAGATCGCTGGTGCGGCTTATAGCATCGGCACAGAGTCCAGGTGCGGCTTATACGCGAGTTTTTGCTCCTATACTACAGTACTAAAGCCACCCTATTCAGATCGCTAGTGCAGCTTATAGGATCGGCCCAAAGTCGGGGTGCGGCTTATACGCGAGTTAGGCTTATACGCGAGGTTTTACGGTACTATCATTTAGGACTTATCTAACTCCATTACCCACACATGAGGTTCTTCAAGTTACTTTTGACAAAGTCCCACGGGTGTCATGCAGTAAATGGCACATTTAGATATCAAATTTTATTCATGAACTTCCACTGATCTTTAAACCTGTTGATCACATTTATAACCCAATATGATGGCAAAGTAGGAGCCATCCTGTAAGAAATTCTTCAGGCAACATTGAATCCCCCTGGTGTAGATCACAGGCAAAATGGGACAAGTGTAGTTAGAATTGATGTTGGTCCAACATCAGCAATAATATGATGGCCCTGAAATGTCCCAACACTGGGCCAACACTGGGTCAATATCAGCCATATCAAGCATGGACCAGCTCTGGGCCAGCGGTCAACCGAGCGATGGCCCATTGTCAGAATTGTCAAGGGTGGGCCATCATTGTAATTTGTATGTTGAACCAATGTATGCATTAACTACAATGGGCCATGGTTGGTATAACTGTTGCGATGGAGTCGATCATTGCCGACATTGGCCCAATATACCCTTGTTACCTGGGAATATCCATGATTTCTATTCTTGCCGAAATCCCTCTTTAATGTATGTAGAAGTCTATCATCCGTGGCCTACACTTTAGTGCGCTCCCTCTCTGGAAATTGTTCCACCATTCAATGCTCATTTCCCAAGCCATCACCAGAGGGGAATGGATAGATATCGTCCTCTACATGTACCCCACACACCCCTTCCTCCCCCTCTCCATCAACTCACCCCCTCACCCCCACCACCACTTGTGCTGACAGCTCCTCCTACCTGTGTCAGCTGAAACCCAATCTACCTGGATCTTGTACCAACACACCTGACACGTGGGCTGCTTTATACATGACTAGGGATCCAACCATACATACACCTGTCAACAGGTGTGTTCTACTGGGAGGTGTTTTATAATGTATTACCAGTACACAACCTGCACTAAATGGTGAAAAGTGAGCAAACTAGTCATTTGGAATTAGTTTTACTCGAACCATAAAACGAAGAGGCATCGCAAGTGGAAATGATAGCCATTATACAAACACAAACTTCACCATCCCAGCATATCAATTTGATGCTAATAATGTGTGAACCATGGTATGTAGAATTGTTGACCATATAGAGCTCTGTTTGGCACGGTTTGATTTGTAGTCCATAACATCATGATACATTTCCACACAGCATTAAACGCTTTTCATTTGTCCCAGTAAATGTGCTACATAGAGAGGATTCGGATAATGGTTCCCTTAGTATTCCCTTTCGACAGAGAATCAGATTTCTAATATGATACATTTAGCTAGTTAAAACCAACAAAGCACAAGAGAATTATCACGTCGATGACGGTGAAGGATAAAGACAATTATGATATTTAAAAATTGAGGAAACACCTCCCTGCCGAGGACCCTTCCTTCACCACATCTCAATAAAGATATAAAGTTACATTTTGTGAAGATACATTAGACCTCCCACTGAGCTGACTCCCCCTTACCTGCCTACCCCATACAGGTATCGCTCAACTTATGCCAATCTCCCCCGGGTGTTCCTTTTGGAGTGTTATATTTTTCTCATGAAGGCAGTCCAATTCTGTGGAACTCAAGTTGTATTTCTCCATGGTGACTTAACTGCAGGTGGTGCCCCCTCCTAATCTCCAATGTATGTGTGGGGTGCTATCCCAACATGTACCTCATATCTGCTTTATTAACCCCTTTCAGCAAGGGGTGGATAGGGTATGGGGTAGCTCATGGTAGGTGGGTTGGCAGAGTCAATAGTTATACAGAGTCGAGGTTAAATCGCTTCAGAATACCTTCATCAGCCTATATTGAGTCTGAGTTTACTTGCTTTAAACAGCTTTTCGACGCCATTTTGTGTCCAGTGCTCATGCCTTCACTGACGCTGTACCTCAACTGGGGCCCGTTGCACACTATAGTGGTGACTAATAGTAATGAACAGAATATAAAACACTGAAAAGCTAAGGAATCCTGAATAAATATCTTTCTTATTGGTCTAATTGGAGACACACATATTGGACACTAGTGAATATAGGATTACAGTTTTTCTAAACGCTGGTAGCGATCCAGATTTATTACGCAACAACCCCAAGGTGTATTCCATAAGTTGGGATGGTGTAGCCTACCTGGTGCTTGATTGAGGATTTGGATGGGATTTGGTATATTCAATTCTGTCACTGAGGTGAGGCAGTGCATCTTGATATTGGATTCCTCCAGGAGACCTATTATGAATTACATAAGTAAACCCACACCAAACACTGAGTATGCATAGCAATATGATACTTGATCTACTCGTGGGAAAAGCCATCGGTTCATATTTCACCGTCATACAAAGTATTGAAAGTGACTATAGAATGTGAAGATAAGCCTGTGACAAACCTGATATGATCTTGTAGGTTGATGTATGGAAAGTCACGTTTAATTCAAACCATGTTCAATGCGATATAATACATGTTTTATTTGGTAGAGGCCACTTGGTAGTCAATGAGTTTTTGATGGTGTAGACTGTGGGGTAACTAGATACTCAGGGGATGACTGCTACATGTTTAATATAAAACAACCTGTCATCCCTGACACTAAGAATATAGTATAACTACCTGGGTGGCACTGTAGGAGATATGGATATATCCTATGCAGATTTATAAAATGAATAAAAAGCTATACTTTCTATAATGTAATATGAGAAAGCCTAACTCTAGATATGAATTTCCTCCTTTTATCAACCCCAATGTCATTTGATTTGAGAAATATAAAAAAAGTACCCTGTAAAGCAAAACCTATCCCAGGTCAGTACGTGTTTTTATGCCAAAATACATATGTGTGATACTTACAAAGCATGTTTCTATTATGGTAATATATTTTACAATGCATTTATTGCTTTTATTACAGATGATGCGTTATAGTATTGGCCATAATCTTTAATCACAAGAAAGGTTAGTGGTTTTTGTACAATTAGTAAGGTATGGTGACAAATAAATATTGCTATATAGAGTTGGCTATTAAACGAGGGAGGTCATAATAATAAGATTTTCTACCTGACTAGACCAATACATCCTCAATGTTCTCTCTCCTGTATACCTATTCGTCCATCTTTAACTAACCCCTCTGATGTTCTGAGAGACCACACAAAATTCGTTAAACACACAAACATTAGTTCCACCCGCCCATCACAGAATCCCCCACTCCCTATAGAACAATACAAGACGAATCCTACCCACGAGGCCTTTCCTTAACAGTGCCCATTAAAGACTTTCTGCTTTTTATTGCAGAGCAATCGACCCTCACCAGTGTCACCCCTCAGGCGGACAAAAGAAGACACTGACATCAAGGCTTTTTCTGCCTTCCACGTGGCTTCACTCCCAGCTTTTTGCCATCTTGTTTCCAGTATCAATAAAGGATTTGCAAACCACAAGGTCCGAACCCCCCCTCTCACCCATCAACCCACCTCCGTCTCAACCGCAACCAGTGCCGCTTCAATGCAGCTGCTGGACTCTTCAGTGGTGGAGAGAGGAGGGACTGGGAGGAAGTGGGCTGGGCGATACAAAAAGGGAGATTTCTGAGATTTCCTCTTCTGTTGACCTTTGTCTAACTTCTCCTGTGCACTGTGGGTCAGAACTGGACTTTGGCACGCCCTACCCTCCACCCAGCGTGCTTTTTTGACTCAGCTCCAGAGTGGAGTTTGTTGACATCCGTAAGGCCTTCCATTCAGTCGCTCAAAGTCTTGGCAACGGCTACCGTCCGAGCGGAAGTAGCCAGTCATGCGCGCGCACCTCCCAATGACCTTTGTTTTCCCCTTGCGCAGGTCAAGTGGGCGCCCTGGTAGAGGACGTCAAACTATAGGGTTTGGCAGCAAAGACGGTGAAGTTCTCTCAGGATGGAAGGGGTAGAAAGGAAGAAAAGGAAAGGGGGCGCTCGGTTTAATAGGCCAAACTAAAGAGAGAAAAAGTGTTGTGTTCAGGTAACCTGACCTGCCCATATTCTCCCATATCTCATGTAAAATATTCATGGTCCTTTCTCATCAATTACATGCCAGGATATACTCAGGGTTCCTGGATCCAACACTGATACCTTACCTGCCACACATGATTTCTTTTCATCCTTATTTGATTATTATTATTATCATTATTATCATTATTATTATTATTATTATTATTATTATTATTATTATTATTATTATTATTATTATTATTATTATTATTATTATTATTATTATTATTATTATTATTATTGTTATTGTTGTTGTTGTTGTTGTTGTTGTTGTTGTTGTTGTTGTTGTTGTTGTTGTTGTTGTTATTATTATTATTATTATTATTATTATTATTATTATTTCACTGGTATTTACTGCGACAAGCTTGTTTTTTTTTCTCTCATCACCTTGGCCTTATCAAACCTCATGCACCTGGGATGTCGGGTGGGTTTGGTGATTTTGTGCAGTCGGCTTTGTCTGATCCTATTGTGGGGACAGAGTCACCGACCCCACCCTCCCCTAGGTGTCTCTGTCACCTGGCAGATCAGGGTTTTGTCTGGCACCGGTAGACGGCACGCCAGGCATGTGGAGGGGGCTTGGGGATACTCCTACCCCCCCCCCCCCCCCCCACCTCACTCTACCTCAATTTTCAAGAAGTCCTCTTTTTGATGTACCAACCACCAGGCACGCATGAGTTAAAGAACCCACAGCCAACGGTGCGTGAAGGGACTGAGACTCAACTTTCTGGTAGTCTCTCAATGGATTGAGTGATACTGGAACGAGTTAAGGGTGAAAGAATGTGTTGTCCATGAAAAGCAACCCCTCCCTCACGATCAGCTGAGGGATCACGTATACTGCCATTCAGAGAACTGTAAAGATAGTGTTCCGTGCCTGTGTAAAGCCACCAAATGCCATTTAGCCAAAAGGCCTGTTCATGGCTGGCCTTTTAGCTACATGAAACTCTGGGTTCCCGTGAAAAGCAGACATCTTATCTGCAGTGGTGCAATTTGACTAAAGTTTCTCTCCGTTACTCCTGCTATCAATAACTGTGATAATATGTCATGCAAGATACCGTTAGCCTACAAAATACGATGCATAACTGTGGTTTATTGGAACTACAAATGATATGGATAAATATAAGTGTTACTAATGATGAAAAATAAAGAAATGGACACTTAATGAAATGGAAACTAAGTCTTAATGAATTCTGATTGATAATATAGCTTTTTGGTTGTTTTGCCAGGTTATGATACATACCTATGTCATTACATGTATCACGCTTATTTAGGACAATATAATTATTACATTGAATGCAAAGTCTCCATTGGGACATACGGACACATACGGGAGCCGACTTCCAGGCTTTTAGTGCCTCGTCCACTCTCTATAGCCACTCCAGTCCACGGCAGCGCTCCACCAGCCAAGGGCTTACACTAATGCAACAAGACACACATAAGGGCGCTGCTTTCAGAACTATTAAACGGAAAATTGTCCACCAAGATGGCGCTAGAATGGCGGCCATTGTGAGCCCAGGCTGGCCGGGGGACACCTGCTTGGCCCCGGCATTGCCCCTTTAGACGTCCGGCCGTGAAGCCTAACGCGGCCCGACGTCGGGGGGCTTGTGACAATATGCAGTGATTTCATCTGTGACTAATTCCCACGGATATACTGGCAGGGGGTGACTGGTAGGGTCGGCCTTGGTGCTGTGTATATGGACAGTGAACGACCTCAGCTACTATAGCCTCAAAGCCAGGCTTGAAGTGACCTTCTTGTATACACGCTCAGGCATTAGTCAGCTGCCTATCTCTGTCCATCCAACGGCTGCTCTTCAAGTCTGTAAGGCAGGGAAGTGACTCAATAACACCTCCTCCTCCGCCATCTCATCCTCTCAACTTCTTACTGTCACCCCCGCCCATCCCCACAGCACACTCAGTATGGGATTAGTATATAGCTCACCTGACTAAGATTTACACCAGCTGAGATTCCAGGCAGGTGGACTCGTGTGGAAACATATACATATAAATGCATAGTGAAATAAATAAGGAGAATGATTAAATCATCACAGAAAAGAGAGCAGTTCTCCACCTGATGCTCTAAATAATTATAGGTGACAATCACGAACTACACTGCATGGTTTCAGAAACATAACTGGTATGAGGCAAACAAAGGGTATGTTTCAGGTAACATGATCCTGAAGATTAGGGTAGGTAGGTCGGATTTCCGTTTTTTCAAACTCTCGATATTGCCCAGAATGGGTTGTGAATTACCGCACCGACGTGTTGGTCATCAGGATGACTCACTGATTCCTCCAGTAAGTAGGAATATCACTTGTTTCTGAGGTCAGAACAATTATTCAGGCCACCGATATCAGAAGAAGCTTGTCTTCCTGAGCAAAAATCTGTAAAATCTATAAAAAAGAACCACGTGAATATTAGAAAAAATAATTGTAACAATTCCCCAAATTGCGAAGAAAAAATGCTAGGGTCAGTCCTATTTTAAATCTAGGGTCGGGTGGGCTGAAACACAGTTTCTGGCCTGATACTAATAATGTGATGGGGTATGATAAAACAAACCTGTCAGCATTGACCAAAATAACATGGTCGTAGGGAAAGTGTTTGACTACATCCATCAAGTCGAAGACAATGAACTGTTATCCCATTTAAACCAAAGCAAGTGGGTTCATGCTACATAACAGAGGTCTATTTTATGGGTCATTTCTGTGGGCATTATCATCCCATTATCATCCATTGGTTCAGGTTCCCGACCAGGCTTAATGATTTGATTTGATTTGAATTTCTTTTATTTATCCTGGCAGGAATGTATGGCCTAGAAGACCGTGTTATACAGACACCAGCAGTTTCCGATGAGCGGAGGTAATAAAAGGCAATTAAGCCTTTGTAGAAACAATGTATATAGGAGGAACAGGCTCATGTAGGAGCATGGTCCTTCTATGTATATCTTACCTAATAAGCTATAAAGTATAATAAGGGGTTAGAATTTTTTAATATATCTAGTAGCCAAAGGCTGAGTAATAGAGAGTGAGTAATGGTGGTTTTTTGGACACTTAGTGTGTATTCAGTTAGAAATAACAGAATACATATATTACCCGGTATATAAGGGTGTATGTCATCTAACAGACACCATCATATATGGGTTTCATTTATGCAAGGGCATACTTGAATGATGGTATTGCCTCTCATACATTCGGGTAGGGTGAGCTAGGGGTGTGTGTGGAAAAGCAGGAGCTATGTGGTCAGGGGGGGGGGGGGTGTGGACTCAACGCTCAAACCTGGGGATATCTGGAAAGGTCTCAATCTTGGCTTTATATATACCATCGTTCCATTGCCTGAACTGGCTTTCCTCTTGAATGGATCTTGTTTCAATCTCAAAAGAGTTCCATCTTGTAGATAATCTGTACTCTAAGCTTTTACGGTATGCCGGATTTAAAGGCCTAGTGACCTTTAGCAACCTTTCATCATGAGCCCTGGTTCTTATGGGTCTTCTATCTATGAGGGTGATGTTGAGTGATTGTATGAATGCTTTGTGTGACAGATGCTGCTCCCTTCTATCATTCATATAGTTTAATTCAGCAACTTTCAATAATTTTTCTGTGTTTATTGTGCCACGGTGGCACAGGGCAGTTCTTAGAGCTTTGTTTATAGCATTTTGTAGCTTTACAATGTGGGTTTTGTTGGCAACCATGTAGCAGATATCCCCATAGTCAGTTACAGGAAGAATCATAGTTTTGAGGACATCTACTGCTGCCTTCTCTGTCATATGTTTTCTCGAATGTCTAAACAAGTATGTTTTATAGTCCACATTTTTTTCCAAAATATCAATGTGCCTTTTGAAGTTAAGTTTGTTATCTAGCGTCATTCCAAGGTATTTGTATGTAGGGGCAAAGTCTACTATATCACCATTGATCGTTAAGGTAGGTTTTATCCAAAGGTTATCAAGGGGTTTTGTAGAGAAATTCATAGCTTTTGTTTTTTTAGTGTTAAGGGATAGTTTATTTTCTAAACACCATTTTGAGATTTTGTCCAAATCAGAGTTAATTTTTCTTTCGATTGTGCGATCAGCTGGGGGGTAGTTGATATAGATTACTGTATCATCTGCATAGTGTTGGCAATTTAGGTATTCTAAGGAGAAGTTCATATCATTTATATATAGCAAAAATAGTAGAGGTCCTAATACAGATCCCTGGGGGACGCCACATGTTAGTAGTTTCTCCTGTGAGATGATTCCATTAGCTTTAGTAGACTGTTTCCTATTACTGAGATAGTCAGAGACCAGTGCTACTGCACTTTGGTCAAATCCTATTTTTTCTGCTTTTTTTGCTAAAATTTTGTGGTCTAAAGTATCAAATGCTTTTTTGAAATCTAAAAATATTGCTGTTGTACACTGGTCTAAATTTAGTCCGTGGTAGATATTGTCTGTTAATTTAGATAGGCTGGTTATTGTGCTTCTATTAGGTCTGAAACCATCCTGGTTATCATTTAATATATTTTCTAGGTTAAGGTATGTTATAATTTGTTTGTGCATAATTTTTTCTGTTATTTTTGAGGGAAGGGGTAAAATGGAAATTGGACGTAGGTTGCTGACATTTGACGCATCACCCCCTTTTGGGAGGGGGGACACTAGGGCTTTTTTCCATTTACTTGGGAATTTAGAAGATTTGATAACCAGGTTAACTATGTGTACCACTAAGAGAGGGATAGCAAGCATTGCATCTTTAAGAGCCTTGGTGGAGATATGTTCTACACCCGATGATTTGTCTGTTTTGATTTTCTTGATGAGGGGGACGATCTCTTCTTCATTACATACTTTGAAGCTGAATACACTGTCTGGTTCCTCACCTTGGTAGGACCACGGAGAGTTCATGTTTATTGCAAGTTTGGATCCTCTATCTGCAAAGAATGTATTAATGAAGTCTGCCGTGTCAGCATTAGCTATAGGGGTGTTGTCTGTCTGGTCTATTAAATTAAATGTTATATTTTTTGGGCGAGGGTTAATTAGTTCATTAATGGCTTTCCAATAGTCTTTTGGTTCTTTTTTATTGTTTTCAAATTTCTCCTGGAAATATCCTTGCTTTGCTTCCCTACATGCTTCTTTTGCCAGACCTTGAAGATAGTCTGATATGCGTCCATCATCTATGTTCTGGGTTCTCCTATATTTATTGATAGCATAATTTTTGTCTTTTAACAGGGTGATAATGTGCCTATCTAACCAGGGCTTCATTTTTTGCTTAAAGTTAAAGTTTTTTATAGGGCAAGTTATGTCCAACAAGAAACTTATTTGAGTGATGTAAATCTCCCATGCTTTTTCAGGGCATTGGCAATTCCACAATTCATCCCAGTTGGAGTTTTTCATGCCCATGGTAAAATTATCCGTTACATAATGAGTGTAACTCCTCCCTGTGAAAGAGAGTTTTTCCAAAGGGACATGCGTATGTTCCAGAGTCATGAAAACCATTTCATGGTCACTAAGACCTGGGGTGATTATTCCAGAATTCTTTACATGAGGGGAGTATTAAATCAATGGTGGTAGGCTCTCCGTTTGGATTAAAATGTGTATGTCCTTTTATTAATTGTTTAAGCCCCAAAGCTGTCATATTTTGCCTTAATTTCTTCCCATCCCCTTCAGCAGTGAATTTATAATTTATATTGAAGTCACCAAGGACTATCACTTCATTATTCTGATAAAAGCGAAAGAAATGATTTAATTTCCCAACAATGATGTCCAGAGCGACATTGACTTTACCTGATGGAGGCCTATACACATTAAATACTGTCAGCTTTTTATTCTGGCCCTTCTTTATGGTAAAGACCTGCATTTCTAGATCAGCTTCACTGACGCTATATTGTTCAGTTAGTGATTGTCCAATAGTAATATCATCCCTACTATATGCCATTAGGCCCCCACATTTTTTGTCAATTTGACGATCCAATCGTATAAAGTTATAACCAGCAATTGAAAGGTGATTATCTGGGACTCTATCTTTTAACCAGGTTTCTGAGATTGTGAGACAATCAATTTCCTTATTTCTCATAAATACATTAAAGTCATCAAAAGTTTCTTCTGAGAAAATACTTCTAATATTAAGATGGCATATATGTTGACCTCCAGACCCCGTCAGGTTAAGAGAAGAGACCACAGTCCCCATCCCCGGTAGACCAACTCCCTACACACACACTATTCCCCAGCTCACCCACCCCCATGTCGAGTCTAATAACCAGGACTTTGCTTCCAGAGCTGCCTGGGGGGGGGGGGCAAAAGAGGATGGGCAAATTTTGCTCAAATATAGGGGGGGGGAGGACGGGGAGAGGGGGGGGGGGGCGCCCTGTTAACGATGGAAATGTTATAAATAAGACTTCCTACCGTATTCCATGTGAAGTATGAGTACAGGGTAATTTGGGACGAGGGGATAACTTCAGCTTAGTGTAGAAGCCACGTCAGCAGTTTGAAGTGGGGTAATTCAAAGGAGTAGAGAAAGACATAAAGTTAAATCGAATAGCTTGTTTAGGATAGAATATAAGATATATGCTAATTTAATGCCTTTTTATTGAGTACAATTTTTTTTTATCTTTATGTATATTGCAAAATTTTGCAGGTTACAGACGTTCTCTTTAAAACAGTGTAGTTCCATCATAATCTCTGCACAACAGGACACGGTTCTGTATTACTTTCCTTAAAGATCAGCAATAATACTCAGTGTATTCATAATGACTAACATGATTGTGAGAAAAGAGAACAGAAAGAATAAACAATACAGAAACAAATCAGAAACAAATTTCATGACACACAACTAGAGAGAAAACATGTGTTGCGCATGCATACATAGATAAGACATATTTCAGTCGCACCTCGCCACACGCCTACATATAGTATCACTATCAATATAGCATCCATACTCCCGGACCCTGGTCTTTCCCACGCTATAACTGTTACCTGGTGACTCAGTGTTACCTGGCTTTACCTGTGTCTACCTGTGTCCTACCTGCCCCCACGGCCGCCAGGGGACTCTGCCAGCCCCCTGGCGGACCACAACTGCCCTATCTTCCGCTAGGCGGCGTGGCAGTGCCATAGTCTCTTAGCCAGCTAACCAAGTGGCAAATCGCTTGTCCCTGTGTGGTGGCACCAAGCCTTAGCTCTTGGCTTTCCTCCAGTGGGTGAAGGTTTGGTAGGCTCCCCTGGTGAATGCCCTCCTCCAGTGCCTCCAGCCAGGGCCCTGGCTGTGTCAGAGTGGACTCGGAACTGAATGGGCACCCTCTCGTATACTCCACCCCTTGGTGTTTGTATTCAGTGGCCACCAGCCTCTGATAGTTAGGAAGAAAGAAATAGCTTCAATTGCAGATTGATAGCATATTTTCCATCATAGAAATACGTCCTTTCTACACATTCCATGCGATTGCCCATTAGAGGATACTTGAAAAATATATCATGCATATGTCTATGCAGTGAACGACTTGGGAGGGAAAGGGGTCTGTCAGGTAGCCAGGGATAAACCATAGGAAAGAGGCGGTGCCGTGTGTAGTGCGCAGTTTGTATAGTCTTGGGTATGACCAGATCTGTAGCCATGAAGAGGGTGTATGCCTGCTCCTTTCTCACCCTCATGACTCTCCTGGAATCTGCTGAACAAGCCACCTCTTTTGTTTCTTTTCTTTCCCCCAGCTTGATAGGGCTTTTCTGCAAAGGCAGTCAGCCATACTCTCCTCAGCGCTATCCCTGAGGAGTGCCAGGGAGGGTATGAATGTATATGGATGATTATTAGTCTCCATCCCCTGACCCTCTGTTCTGATCATGATAGCGTTTGTGATACTCATATCAATGCTTCTTAGTCTGAGTGTAACGTTCCCACGGTTTCATAGTTACAATATAATATGTATAGGCCCATTGTGATACTCTGAAATTTGAAAGCTTTTTCAAAAGAACAGTGTACCTTATGGAAATGGTATTTTGCACTGTAAGAAAATCATTTACACGGAAAGAAAATGAGGGTATCTGCACTCTTGAACAACAAACTTTCTAGGGGCAAGCATGTTAATGCAGTGTCAGGCAATGCTAAACTCAGGCCTTGAAATAGAGGCTCCAAGGGGAATACCAGAATCTAGAAAGAAAGTTCAGCATTGCCGGACTCTTGTAATCTGCAGGACTCCGTAAGGAGAATCAATTATAGCCTGACATTGTGTTCAACATTGCCATTAAACTGCTTTAACATGCTTAACCATGAAAAGAGTGTTGATTTGGAGGAAGTTCGAGGCTGATCTTTGCTCAAAAGGTGATCATTGTTGACCCTGAAGCCAGCCGACATCTTTAAATATATTTTTATGATGTCGCAATTGGGTTCTCTGTCTGATGTACGCTTCTGACAGCCAATACCCATCCTCAAATAGAATCCATGCATTTAAAGGTACTTAACACAATCCATGCATACGACACCTGGTGGCAAAGAATGGAACCACCTAAAACCATGATATTTGCAGATTTCCCCACTTATATGTCATGACCTTTCTTTATCTGCCATTCAAGTGCCACACTTTGGCATGCTATGCATCCTGGGGTCACTATAATTATGTCCTATTTGTCATGCCCATAGGCTCATACAGTACTAGTGAATACATTAGAAATTACTTTGATTATTTCAGGATGATTTCATTTTGCCCGTGACCCTCTATTTTCTTGTTTTCAACATGTATCTAATGATCATGTAAATACATGTCTGCATTTTCATTGAGATCGTATGGGGGGATTTTTGTAGAAAAGTATGATTTTCTCATGAGGGCCTATATGTAATGCACCCAAATTAGAGCACCCTCCGAAAGGCAAATAAATTCTGTGACATAGGATTTTTTTCTGTGTTCCATAAGAGCCAGGCTAACGTCCTTATGAAAAAGAGTTCTCTCTCTCTCTCTGTCCCTCTGCCTCTCTGTCTCTCTCTACCACTCTCCCCCTCTCTCGCCTCCTCTGCCTCAGCCTCTGTCTCTCATGCACCCACTCTCTCTATTCTGTGTTGTTTCTTCTTTTCAATTGAGCCTAATGTACGTTTTTAATGCCGGGGTATTTACCCTAAGTCTGCACTGCTCACCCATAAGCTCCAACATGGAGAAGAAGGACAAAAGCTAGATGTGTAGTATTAAGGTCTGCCGCTAGGTGTCAGAGAGTTCGGCGTTAAGTGATTTGCCCGCACTGGGTGCCCCCATATGGAGGGATTTGGGGGCTTGTTGTCCCCACCCTGCGGACAATCTATCTACCACCTCCTGTCAGAATTCTCTGTATCTGTCGCTTCTCTCTTTATGAAATATCCCTCCTTATTTTATATTTAAATGTGAACATTTTCTTTATCTACCAAGAGTTTAAGCCTCTATTTCCCTCCTACTCCTCAATAATTAGAGGGACCTCTTTTCTAGATCCCCTTATTCTTCTGACCATGACATAATGCAGGCCTGACCTACCCTACATATCCATGCACTATTCTCCATGTCCATATCCAAGCCCCTTCTACTTTCTCAGAACAACTCACCCCCCTTTCCGCGTATTTTTCCCACCTTCCCACCCCGATCCCACAAACAATGGCTGCTCCACTCGTTGACATTCCTTCCGACTCTGGCCGCCAGGTGCGCCACCCGTCTGACGTGACTTAGCTGGTGTCGGCGTGTTTGAACGAACGGGATGAGCGCCTATGGGAACCAGCGAAGGAGAGGTGCCCGGATTAGACTAATGATACCCCTGCCTCGTTCTGGATCACTCCAAGTGCTCGCACAATGCCCTCTGGTGGCAAAAGACGACAACAGCTCAGTGTCAACGGGTACAACCGACCCCAGCTTTGAGTACACTGCACCCAACGACATGATCCCTGCATGTTTTCACATGCCTCCGGTGTGTTTCAGAGTGGTTGAGCGTCCACAAAAAGGAGAATCCCTGGGATTTCTTCTTTGCTTTTTCATAACAATTCAGGTCTTTATTCAAGGAGGACTTTTGTGCTTGCCAAAAGGGTGCAGTTTGACTCGAAAAAGAATTGTGGGATACACACGTTCAGGCACTGGCGAAGTGTTGACATAAACTGAGAAAGGCGAATCAAACAGCACTGAAGAAACTGTTCATGAGAGAAAGAGTCTGCACTCAAAGTGGTGTCTGCAGTTTCCATAAGCATTCTCCGATAAAAACGAAACGCTTTGTATAAATCTCTGGAACTACACAAAATTGAAGTACATCAAACAAGTAGGATGAAGAAAAAGAGAAAAGAAACTCCGAAGAAAACAGTTTCCACTAAATAACATTCTCTTTTTTCTACCACTTCATCACAAAAAATTAGGCATTTGCACAAATTCAGATACATACATTGTACATGAATAAATGGTTATATATATGTAAACACTTGCAAATGAATACAAATGTAGTTTTACTGACGAAGACAGTGACCAAAACGATTGAATGCATAGATCTATAGTTCCATTGAATCCTATTGAATTGCTATGTATGGTATGTAGACAAGTCCATATGTACATTGTACTAAATTCATGAGGTTACTGCGCCACATGCCTGGAATAACACTGCAGTATATTCTGTGGCAAACTCACCATGGCCCAGAGTTTTAGAAAAACTTATTTTAATTCAGGGCAGAACTAGTCAACCTTCAATGAATGTCCTCTTGGGCGGAGGAGCCATAAGGTATGGTAGGGATGTGCAGTGCTGTTGCACCTCGTAAGTGTGTTGGATGGAATATTATGCATCGTCATCCCCCAAAACCACATTATTTTCAGTCCATCCCTTCCTTGTGTCCCCTCATCCCTCACAGCCACCACTCAATCCCATGGGATTCCAACTGAGACCGTCCATCCATGTATACCTGACATATGGCTCACCAATAACACATCTCTCTACCATTTGGGCCAGTTTCTTGTCCCTTTGCTTCATCTAATATAATATACCAGCTATTCTTGGGTTAAGCAGTCACATAACGTACACCACCAAAATTCATAGGCCCGCACCAAAACCCATGGGTGATTTGCCTCTTGGCCCGCTGAATCCAACACGAACCGTTCACATAACATATTCCATATAGTAACAACCAGCTTGGAATTGAACTGGAGGGACGTCCTCTCCTGTATCATCTTGGATCAACCAATATGCCTCATACCATTGTGGTTATCTCTTCGAAGAACCGTCGTATCCGTGATGATCTCAACCTATACATCATTTACTCCTTAGATATTTACATATTTTTATTTGGGGAAATGTTCTTACATATAAAGGCTCAGCTCTACTGCGTAGAAAGGGAATGGCTACATCACCTTGTCATACATTTCATTTTAGGAACACACCAAGAACCCTTGACCCTCCCCAAGCATATAACTTGTATGGTCATGTCCCATATACAATACTCATATCAGGCCACAATTATACACTCTCAAAGCAGGGGTAGGGGTGTGCCCCTGGCCTCCCAGACTTTTCCTGCAGGCAACAGAGCCTTTGTATAAAGTGGCAGCAAACTTGCTGAAAGGGAGCACAATGCGTTTTGAAATGACCGGTTCACAGGTTATTATAATAGCCGTGATGTCGAACTCGGCCGGATGTTGATTTTGGAACAGGTCTCAAATACTTTCTCACACAAGGTAGACCATTCCTCAAGTTATAGAATGGATTCTTCATATGTTGGCACAGTTTTCCCACACTCGCATTTTTGAGAGGAGGTTTTATGTTCTGTTATCACAACTTTGGGATATGAACATCTCCACATTCTTGTATTTCAAGACTGATGTAATAGCAAGGATGTTATTGGACAGCTGGGGGGAGGGACATATTTCCCCAATCTCACATAAAAAAAAGGAAAATGTATTCTATAGATGACAATTTTCCCCACATTATGTTAATCGGTATCAACTCACTTTTTTGTCAGATATCAATGCTCCTGCATCAGTGTGTATAACAATTATTTCCATCATTATTGTGAGAAAATCCGAACCTTAACAGAAGGCATACCTTCCTTCCTGATCTTTGCTTGTACGACTTCTTGCCATTGGTAACTGACATAGTCAAAGCCATATTGACAAATTCAATTCTTTATGGCGAAATGTATCATTTACATATACTCCATCTTGATAACTCGACGGAGAGTTACCAGTGCAGTCGGAACACAATACAAATCTAAGAACTGAGATTACATTGAGTAATCTCGACACGGTAGCTGAATAATCTCGATATGATCTGAAATAAAGGATTTTCTCTTTCCTAGAGTACAATTTATTCTGCTGCCATGAGTTCGGAAGCGTGAGTCGTCAGACGCTAGGTCCAGGCCGTAAGCCGCTGGTGGCGCTTTTCTACCTCAGGACACAGAAGAGTTCTATCTGCCAAAATACGCAGAAAAACACTGGCACAAACAAAAGTGAATTTCTGAGCTTCAATTAGAGGTGATTTTGTGACTGATTGAACCCAGAGAATGGCACTGCAAAAGGCCTTCAGCTGGTCACGTGACCGAGAGTATCCACGAGACTCTGCGAGACCACCCACAGAGGGCCACAGTCACCAAGCACAGTCTGCCTCTAGGACCATTTCATAACTATATCACTGCAGATGGGAATCTCTGCTGGGAGATTGATGCATTACGTGAGGGCATAGACCACGGAACGCTCTGTATTCACCCGCGGCAAATCATACGGAAAGTACTACCAGACTAGAAAAATATAATAAAGCAAGCAGAGCTCCCAAATAGCAGTTCAGATGACCTCTGACCAACCAGGCTTAGAGGGAATTAAAGATGGCCTGAAAACATCTCGTCTTAATTCCAGCTGGGTGTGGGCTTTGTGGTCATAGAGCACTGTCTTGTGGCGCCGTTAGGGGTTAGGACAGGATTACTCAGGCGACTGGTGTTTGTAAAAACATGCTGAGATATTTGTGACAAAGAAATAAAAAGAGAAATACAGACGATTATTAAGACTGAATGCATGTTTCTAAGATGGGATTCACAGTGAGACATGATAAATACAACGAGGCCAACACTTTTGTGGTTCTTTTTCTCAGTGGTCACAGTTTTTAGTCATTAGCTAATTCAAACATGCCCTATAGTACTATGTAATTACCTACAGAGAAGTCATATGTCTACTGATCGTTTAATATGGTGTATGAATAGTTGATCGTAAACCAAGCATTCAGAATGGGTTTACATATGCATCTTAAGAATATGTCAAACAAACATAATGCATGCCTCCTTCTCCCCTGGGAGGGAAGGTGTGGGAGGGTATGTAGTTTAGGGCAGGTGTTTGCAACCACTCAACAAAATACACATGGACATTTCCCGTACAGCTTTCTGACTTGTCTTATATCATGCAGTCTTTAAAAAGAGCAGTACTTGAAAGAAAATGTCTCCACTATATGTTTACACGTTTTATTCGCTTCCCTTTTTAGTAATACACGTATTATGACTTTTTCTTTTGCCAAAGCAGGCAGGTCTACACAGCCATTCGGCTCTGCAGCCAGGAGGGCTTATTGAGCTATACATATACAACCAATCATAATATCAATCAACCAGTTTCTTGTGAGTGGACATTTCTAAAGAATCCTGCTTAGTTTTTATGAATTAGAAAGTTCATAGACAGCCTTTTCATGTGGGTCCAAACAGTCCACGTATTCGAAAAGGCCGCGCGAAGACGCCAGAAAATGTGTAGAGTGCTGCCATTTGTATAGTTCTGAATGGGGTATAGCGTATATAACTGAACAACAAGGGCAGTGAGTGCAGACCCTTTCTCTGAGTTAACTTGGTGATAGGCACGGACCAGTGTTTGTCCTCTATACTCAGTTACAACTTGACATCCACCAGCAGACGATCCTGCGGCTACCGCCATCACGTGATGTTTATTCTTCCCGCCAAAAGCCAGGCTTCATTTCATGTTTGGGAGTGGCCATGTTGTATTCATCAGTCACCTGATATTGGAGTGAATGATTAAGGATGATTGGAGAACCAACGGTGAAAAAAAAGGTCAAGCTATAGCTTTTTAGTACAATGAACCTATCACTTGCTTCAGTAGACATCTGCACATCTTCTTGCGCGAACCTTTTCCGCCAACCATGTTGCCTCAAGGTATACCAATGTCTTTTTTCCAGATCATGTACACGTACAACCTTCTTTTGACAGTGTGGTATTGGCTACGATTTGTGGACTCGAGAAATTTCACCTGGCCATAGCCAAGACAGCGCAGTGGATCTTGGCTTCATGGGTTTTTGCCCACGCCCTCAGAAAAGTGAGCGTCACTGTCGCCGAAAGCAGTCTCACCTGAAAGCCAAGCAGTACCTGACTCTCAAGGGAGGGTGCTTTTGGCGACAGTGACGCGACAGTGACGCGACAGTGACGCGACAGTGACTCACATTTCTGAGGGTGCACATATTCTGGAATCTGCATGTGATTTTCAGCCTGCCCGAAATGGCAGAGATCACAGGAACCTATGCAGTGTGTGGCTCACAATATATGAGATGACATAGACTTGATGAACTGAGTCCTGCTTAGACCACCATGGCAAACCGACACCTTCGTAAACAAGCATGAAAACATGCAGCGATACAAACCAAAATAAACAGGAATTTTCCAGTCCGTTGTTGGATAAGACTGAGAAAAGAACAAGGAAAATGACATGTGGGGAGGTTTGAGGAAGGTCGTCTGATGCGACACCTAGTGGTCATTGACCACTATTACCTTGTATGTCAGCCAGCAATGTGACGGCAACATCCTATTGATTGCGGCGGCGCAAGTGCACTATAACTTGTTTCAAATACCTCTGATGATTCACAGATCAGGCCACCATAGCGGAATACATTTTAGCCTTTACTGCGGAATCTTTAGGGGCATTATGTAACGCCCGGTGCCCATTGTTACAACATCTGTGCTTATCTCGCGGGTACAAGCTTAAGTAATGGCCGCGCCCATAGGACAACCAGCTTGACCCTTATACTATTAGTTATAGAAAACAACACCTCCCCAAAGGAAGACAAGATGACAGAGTTAAAAACACAATCTGGTAACCTGCCCATCTCCGGCGCCCAAGATATTAGTCACTTCTGACAATTAAAACCGGTGTCAAACGTGACTTCACAATTGCATTGACTCTCGAGGAGTCCTCCGACCGGCAGGTAGGCAAAGAGAGCTGCTATTTGCTCGCCATCTACACGTCGTGAGTGGAACTATCTCCCTATAGGTGCTCCAAAGCCTTGGTACACATGCTACAATAAAGCCGCACTATCCCGTATTATCGCCCATAACAACGGTCAGATTGCACCTAATATCGCTCGGGTCTCCGGTTCGCCTTCTCTAACGTGGGGGTACACTGGATAGGCCTTTGTTGCATCAGGTATGCCAGTAAAATGGGCATAGGAAAGCAAACTTGGAATCAGCTTCCAAACTTTTTTAAAGTCTCTGGAGTTCCACGGATGTCGTATTTCTACGCGCATGGAAATGGGATTCACTGTGAAATACAATGGGAATGCTTTTCATGTTTATCTGATGTGAAAGCTCTAGAGTCTCTTTTGGGTGAAACACGATTACGAGACACACCTTTTTCATCAAACTGTCAATTGCTCCTCGTGAAAATCACTAAAGCACTTAGGGTACAAAACGTTAGGATGATAGGATACACCTACTACTAGATTTCATGGTAATCGATTCAATTAAAAAATAAAAATGGTCAAGGGTTAACAATTCAATTGGTGAGAGTCTGTCCCTTTAGCCAACCCATATCATGGTCCTTGTGAAGGTGGCTAAGCCTTGTAGACACTTGAAGACATAACCGTGACGGACGATAATAGGGAGACACCTCTCAAATACAAATGTCGTCTGCTTCACAAAACGCTGCCGGGGATTGACCGTACAGTGTTTCGCGCCAAAATAAGACATGGACCATCTGTCCGTTTAGAAAGGCTACACTACCCACCCGCCCCTTTACCTACCTTCCAGTATAACCCCCTCTGATGGGGGACGAGGAGGTGAGGGGGCAGCTGTGAAACCAGCACTTGACAAATCCGCAAATGCCCTTCTATGGCCGATAAGTAAACAGTGGCATCGGGTGGGGCATGGCACCGCTGACTCTAGGGCACATCAGACTATGTCCTGCTAATCCCCGACCAAGCCCCGTCCTCTACAATAGGACCACACCCCGGGCTTTGGACAGAAGCAGCTGTTGCCCTCTGTTGGGTGTATTGTTCGCCCAGGGTGTTGGTTTCATAGAATCCTCGAAGTCCATTTTAGGCGTCATTATGATGACGTTTGGGTATCGGCTGGAAGCTAACTTGGTTTTCCTGGTGACAAGGGGAAGGCTGAGATTGCTCTATCAGGCTTAACCCCAGCGGATTTATCTTCGCTGCCCTAGGGGTGAAGGGTTCGACAGGCGACACTAAACCCAATAATGCAGAAGGGTACTGGGTTTTGGTGTTCTCTGTGGACAACATCCTCAAGCTAGCTGAAATAGATGACTTTGTGTTTTGGCATATTTGATTATCATGAATTCCTAGTATCCCATCATAGACTAAAATATGGATCGGTTTAAGATAAAGTGAAATTTTCTTCTAACTGATAGGAGTAGTCTGACATTGGAGGTTTTTTTTCTACTGTTTCTTTCATATGGATAAAAATGGTGCATTGGGCCAAAAAAAAAAAAAGGTGTGTTTCCAGTAACATGGTCCTGGAGACATGACCCGGCCGGTCGGATTTTTTTTTTTTTTTTTTTTTTTTTTTTTGTTTCCTCCCCCGAAGACCTGTGATTACCGCGAATTCCAGAGTATTTCATTAAAATTATTAAAAAAAAAAAAATAAATTTAAATCAAAAAAAATCCAGAAGGGGTAGGGCCCAGACCCCCAAGATTTCCGCTGTGGGGCAACCACTGCCTGATATTCTGGTTATCTATTTTTGGGAAAAAAGTGATTTTTCACTCTAAAATCGTTAATAATTGTCTGACTGTAATATGGCAAAAAAAAAAAAAAAAAAAAAAAAAAAATCGCCATTCCTGCCTCGGTAGACCCGGTCGGGTGACTGGAAACAAACCTCTTTTTTTTTTTGGCCTTGGGCCCCATCTTATAAGAATGTCCAAACCTCTCATCTCATTGTTTGTGGGATCTTTCAAAATATTTCAGACCAACTAGATTATAATATCTCCCTAGGACCTATCCTAAAAAGCATGAAACATCCATACATATCCGTGATGACTACACTGAATAAGGCATGACACATGACCTTTCAAAACCAGTTATTAATGGTGGAATTTCTGTCCGATGCTACACAGCCTTAATGCTCTATGACACTCGATGGTTGCTACCTGCAAAGTTCAGGTGTGAACCATGACATCAATCAGACATGGTCGACCTTTACCATAACCACAGACTGTTTTGTTCCATTGGCCCTGAACAACTACATTTACATTCTTTTCAGCGAAGGTAACGTGTGGGAAAGCAGGATTATAAAGGCTACCATCTCCATGAATAAGGGTTACATGTAGGGATGTATATCATGATAATTGTTAGATTTCATGCACCCATTATGTTCTGGAATTCTACCTAGTACTACTAGGTAGAATCTCCAATTCTTGCATATGATAGCACATAAGATGATATATAATAACACATGTATATAGGATGATAATATGAATATAGGTAATATCACCTATAAAATGACCATTAAAGAGAGTATAACCGATATATTTCGCTCCAGGAAAAGAGAAAGAAAGCAAGCAGTTATCATTCGCAGCAGCAAGATCAGTACCTGTATACTGAAATTGTTGCATTCAAGAATAAGATAGATACATTTCATCTCCTCTTTAGGGCCAAAATCAAAATTGAGGGTCCCTCACTTTTCCAGTTTCATTGACAACTGTGTTTATGTGTGCGTGTAAACGTTGATTCCCATCCATGGTCAATAGATAAATGGTTATTGTCTGTTTTATCTCAATATCACAAACCAGTATTAACAAGGCACCGATTGCATGTCCTAATCAGAGAACCTAAGTGCAAAATGACCACATATCTGTGACCAGTAACCCCTATCACTACCGCCCTAACCCCTATCAGGACCCCATCAGCAGTGACAGGGGGGCTAGGTCAATGTGTCAGCCTTACAACTCGTGACCACTGACATATACTCCTTCATTTGTTTTCTAACCCCCATTCAGGTTTTGTCTCGTGAGCTGTGTCACCAAATGCGGCGACCATGTCGCGAAAAGGTGTGACTGAAAACAAGGGGTGAGAAACAAAACCCTCCACCTGAAAGCCAAGTGCAAAGCCCCTAAGGCAGTGATGTCCAGTGTTTGGGAGTGGCTGGGGTATAGAGGTTAGGTGGTATGTCAGGGTGGCATATGCCCTGGGGGAATCCATATGAAGCTGGTCACAGCAGCAGCCAATAATATAGAGGTCCATCCAGCTCATCCCTGAAGCAAATAGAGGGAGTCAGGCCAACCCCCACCCCTCTCAAAACCAGAAACCTATTCAGTAAGTACTCAGGGAGTCACTGGTGCGTGGCTGTCATTGATTCTCAACCATGTAAGCTGACACAACATGCAATATACTCACCCATCTCTCAAACATGCCAGGTATGTATATGGAGGACATGGTGCTATAGTAGGAAACCCCTCATATGGGCGGAGAGTGGTATTTACAATCCCCATGGCTGACCGCCAACTAATATGAACACAATACACCCATAATGTACCCTAATAGGAACTGCCCACACTGTTTAAATCGATCTTGTCCAATTCACCTATGGCGGCCATTTTGGGTTTGACCTGACCTTCGTCAAACACATCCGTGTCACGGCGCAGGCGCACAATGAGGCCGGAAATGTTAATGAAGGTGGTAACAGACGCCTAATGTGGCGCCACAATTGGCGCCCTCTAGCGTCATTTGGCGTCATTAGGACGTCATTGTACGTCATTGCCACCATAGACGGAAGCTGTCACTATCAATGCAGCAGGCATGCATCACGTACAGTGTAGGAGAGACTGTTTGGTAAAGGCCATTGTGGAGATCACTTCATTGTCATTATCTCTAATAGTGGAACTGATAAACAGGACCTTCAGCCCTGCCGTTTTACAGTAGGGGGTTAAGGGGTGGGTGACTGTGATTGATTCTGATTTAATTAACTCTCAATATTGTGGGTAAAGCATTGATGATAAACTGACTAAATGCATGACCATTTCTAAACATTCCTAATTACCACTCGTTCCAACCCAAAGCACAATAAACATATACGCCCTACATTAGGTTTTTTGAGAAAGAAATCTAAGAAGAATAAAGAATCACAGGTGACAAGTTGTATAATCATATCGACAACAGGCATCTCCCATGTTTTCAAATATGTGAAATAGGAGGATGGCTATAGGCAGTGATAGAGAAGTGCGTAATCATCTCCCTGGGGTCTCAATTCTAATTGGAAGATATCCTGAGGCAAATAGCACTTGTAGATAGTTAAACTCCAGAACCACACAGCTTTAATATTAATGGGAGAACGTCACTTATGACAGGGCGTGAAGTTAATTGGACAAGGATGTGTCATCTGTATAATATGTGAGTTTTTTAAATGTCCGCAGTCATCAACCGATAGGTCGGGTGCATATGGAACATGGAAGTATAATAAAAAATAAGTTCTCGCATAATTAAAACATTAGGCTAGCAATTGGCAATGTCCAGTTAAAAAATATATGTACGATTTGATGTAATCAAAGTTGAACCGCTGTTGACGATTTGTTCTTTGAATGCCTCATAACCTGTTCATTTTTCTGCTTGAATATTTAAGTAGGCCTACATGTATGTACAAATGCAGATTGAAATTCAGAATTGAAAACAACCATCGATTGATCTTGCTTGCATCACCCTCCCGTCTGCCCGCCAATGGCTGACGCCCCGTGGGCACAGGGAGCCAATTTGTCGAGCAGACTTTTACACGGGGGCGTCGTTCGCTGCCCGCCCTCAGGGGGGCGCTGACAACCGGAACAGGCGGCCATTATCACCGGCTGAAACTGGCGGCCGCCGGTTACAGTTACAACCCCACAGAGGGCGTGACAATCGGCGACGATCCCCCGAGCGCCGATCGGGGCGAAGACGATGAAACCCGAACAGCAAAATTACCGGGTAGGGAGGTTTGGGGGAGGAGGAGCGGGTTGAAGGGCAGAGCCCATGCTGATTGGTTAATAATGACGATCAGGGAGTAGGAGGTGAATGGCGAGCTGGGCGCTGATTGGTTAATAACGGCCGCAATGATTGATTTTGTGAATGGTTCAAACAATCCGGGCACCTTATGGCGGTACGAAATGGTGGCGTATCAGTTTACAGGGGTATAACACCCTGCTATATCTAACTGTTTAACTCTTAACTCATAGTCATCGTTAAACTGCAATTCCCTCAGTTTATATTCCCTTTTATTTTTAAATTTTCTATATCCACTTCATGCCGTTACCACAATTATTTTCATTTATTATAATGCATGTAACACTCACTGAATTCTGAAAGTGTGTCTTTGATAATAAGAATCAAATAGAAAGGAGCAATTTCATTGACTGCATTTTGTGAAATAGGCAGATGAGAGGGGGCCGGAGCTTTGTAGTGAAAGGAGGGTACTTGGGGACAACAATGGTTTCCGAGAGGCCAGATTGAACGGCACATCTGTCCCTATGCATTACCACACCCCCGACAAGAAGCCTAATCCCCCAGCCAACCCCCACCCCCAATAAACACCAGGATAATACCTTGTGTCCATACAAGTCACCCACCTAAACAGCTCATTTACACCCAAATTCATCCCTGGATTGATGAAAAGGGGAGCAATATTGGATTCACAATCTCCAACCAATCAGATCTTATCGAGAGCCCATTCAAAAGCCTCTTTCATAAAATGGTGTCAATTTTTCAAAAGGAGCTGCAATTATACAAAGCCGGGGAGTGCTCGTGGGGGAATGCTCACAATAGGAGGGAGTTTTTCAGCTGACGGCTTTATCCTATGGCAAATATAACTACCAGTGAGCAATAACATGGTGGCAGTCCCCTGGTCATGCTCCCCTAACATGCTATACACCCTCCTGACATTAATCTATGTGTGTTTGATTCCCTAGATAACGCTCAGCAAAATTTAAACTGGAATTGATCTGTTTTCGTTAATTTCACCCTAAAACGGTTCTCTTTCTCAACCTCCACGTGCCTTCCCCATTGTCCATGCAGCAGTCCCAAAGCAGAACCTGGACTTTCTTATAGTGTTTGATTTGCCCGCCAGGTTGCGCCACGAGTTTGACGCACCTGGGACATGCGCAGTGGTTCCGCCAATCAGCTGTCGTGTTGCAAACCCATCATTGGGCCTCGATGAATGTTGAAAGTGGCTTGAAGAGTTGGGTGCCTCTATGAAATTATTGTAATTTTCCCCTGGACACACACGGCGCTTTCTGCACACTTCTTTCAGCTTACTTTGGCAATCTGCAATCAACGATGAAAGGCATGCTGCCCCCTTCTCCTACCCTCCCCCCTCCCCCCTCCCCACACCCGAGATCCCGACCACTCCATGACCCGTACACACCCTTACCTGCTATATAAAAAGTACATTTATCACTTTTTACACGTACGTGTTGCGAACAAAGTATGTTTGGACTTTCATCTTTGTGTAATCGAAAAGCATTCAACACGTGTATTGCATTATGATTCAACAGGGTTCTTTTGTCCTTCAACAGATTATCAGCAATCATCAATTTATAGAATGTCTGAGTAGGATTCCTCAGAGATACTCATAGGATGAGTTAATAATGAGTTGGAAACGGTGATTTGAGGTAGAACCTCACAATTTATGCGCGTATACTTTCCAAAGTATCAGTAGGAAAAGCGGTCACATGGCGTAACCTTCAATATTGAATAAACAGGCCCCTATATGTGGCATATAAAAATACGACTATACCGCCACTTGGGACGCAATACATCACGTTGCTAATTTCATGAATACCAGTGCCACCCGATTCACCCCGGCCATGATCCATGTCCATCTTAACCACAGGTTTGCAGTGTGCCATACTTTGTCGTTGTCAACTGTTGCAGCTGTGTGCAGATCTAACACAGAAGAGAAAAGGTGTGTGGGGATCGTATTGATGGACTCACCACAGCTTTCCACCCTGACGACCACATTATTAGCCACAATAGAGTTGTCAGCGTCGCCTACCTTTTCCCATTGGGGGCCTTCAGCATTGTGTGGCCCTGACAATAATTCCCTCCTCATCCCTGTTTGGTACCCGGATGATGGATCTGTAGACAGAGCTATATGGTGAGGTATGGTACGAGGATGGCTAGAAGTTGATGATGGGTTTGGGGGGGGGGTATGGCGGACGGAGGAAGACTTATGGACTGGTACCTAGGCAGAGAATTGTGGTAAATTACACATGGGATGCACTCAAAGAACAAACAGAGACAGTGACTGAGTGCAGAACCCGTCACCAAGCTCCCGGCTCCTTTGTTAACTTGATGTCTGAATCATGAACTAGTATGCGGCTTCTCTAACGCCTAGATATATGGGCTGAGATGGGGGCGGGGGTTTAGGTGAATGTGGACGGGATGGCAGGCAGCACCTTCCCGTAGGAGTATATGGGGGTACGTTCATAACATGAATGTGTAAACTTGCCGTAATTGTGTTTAAATTAAGATAGCATATGAGGCATTTAATCCAAGATATACTTCCTCTAGTTTCTTCATTTTATGACCTTAACCTAGCTATTGAGAGGAGTTTGTTTATAAAAGTAGAGTTTGCATATCGTAGCCAGCAACCAGTGGACAAGATGGCTGCCAGCACACGGGTGACCAGTTACAGAGCCGTACGGGGCAGCCTCTAACGTCACCATATCCCTGGGTTTTTAATATGTGCCTTCAGCCCAGCCCACACACAAAGCAGCTGGGCGAAATTACGGAGCAGGCCGAGTTTCATGTGCCACGGAACCTGTAATCATAGAGCACTGAGGGACGGGTCCCCCACGACGGGTGAGCCGCCTCCACCTCCTCCCTGCTCCGGCCGAGGTCTGCACCCTCTACTCTGGGGCCTGTTGCTGCTGTCCGCCAGGGCCCTGTTGCACTCTCCTGGTCGATGAGAATACTTATCACAGCATAGTGCCCCCTTGTACCTTTTGGCGCCATCCTTGACCCTTCAGCACCAGATTATTGAGTGGACTGTTAGATCACGTTTTCAATATTTTCGATTTAATATTAGGTAGCCTCTTTTAATGCATTGTTTTAGCCACATGATTGGGACTATCTCATTGACCGGCAATTATGAGCAGCTCCCTATGGTAGCACATGAACACATGTTGATGTCTCATGGCAATAGTAGATGCATGCCTCCCAACCCTGATGACTAACAGATTGGTCTGATAGAAGAGTGTTATAACACGATGCAGTAAGATGGAGGGAAGCTGATGGCTAATTGTAGACGCTAACCATATATTGCAACGGACCCGAGACCATATCTCACGCTAACCCTGCCACCAAAAGTCTTCATAAAGCTGTTGCTGCTCCAATCAACTCAGACCACCAAAATGTTACGACTCCCATCCCACATGCATGCATTGCACGTGTGCGATAGTATAAATGATAGGTTTATGAACATATACTTGACACGGGCCATGCTATATAGGGACCACTATAGGTCATTCGGGGCACTGAAATGATAGGCTAAAGTATAGATATTGGTAGGGTATGGTTGATATTGGGTATGGGGTCGGTAGTTACACCTGGACAATGAAGGTTCACCTGGACTTAGTAACCAGAATTGGCCACACCTGTGGGCAGGTGAGACTGAGGTGTCATGGTACACCCAACACCATATTAAGGTACTAATATACCACACAACCAGCTGCCTTAGATATATCCCCCTATGAAACCCTTAAGGTGTTTGCTATATCTAACCTGCATGGTTACGAAATAAGATTGTATTTACAATTGATATAATATAAATCCATTAACACTCACATTCCCTTTGCAGAAAAATTTCATGTATGTAATTTTTGGGTGAACATGGGAACCGTAGAAAAGAAACAATCATACACTGTCAGAAGTGACTGTAGCTGCACAGCGATTTATACTGTAGATTTACAGTATAAAAGGAGGTATTTTTGGTTTCAAAACCGAGAATACCTCCTTTTATACTGTAAATCTACAGTATAACTCGCTGTGCAGCTACAGTTACTGCTGACAGTGTAGACACAATCTTATTCTACAATTCAGTGTGAATTGCCAACCAGATGGAACCGTCATCAAACTGCAAACAAATCAATAAGTATTGAAACTGAGACTACATGTTTTTGTTGATCTATGGTGAAAGAATGCGGAACTAAAATAATAAGAATGCGAGAGTTGGAGGAATAGATTCTGTATGCATAATAATTTTCCTATTGTAGAATTAATAAAGTATAACGCTCTTGTATCCTGTGGTAGATCTTTTAGATGTTTTGTTATGCTTCAACGTAACGATATTGCTCTATCATCCATACAGATAGGGACCATTACATGGGACTATCTCTAGCATATTCTGCAAAGATGAAATTAATGTTTATTATTAATAGAATGTGTAAAAAATTGATTCAAATATATAGCCTTTCTTAAGGGAAAATAAACGATATTTATTACCCAGATTGGTCTTTCAACATGTATATTGTTCAGTCCAAGAATAAATCTAAGATATGTAGACATTAGAGCACTATCAAAATCAAGCTCTCCCAAAAGAGTTACAAGTGTGTGCATGGACTTTAGCAACAGGTGAAGCACAATTGTCAGCAATGGCTCTCCGGAGGAATTCTTGGCAACTGTAAAGCAGGAGGTCCCTGTAGTTCACAGAGTCCTTCTAAGGCATTCCGTTCTGCACACCTCACCCCACCTGGATCCTCCAGCACCCTACCCCTCCATACACCCCTCACCTGTGCTCAACTCACCTGACGACGATCAAACAGACTTCAGGTCCCTACTGGACAGGTGTGGCAACCATGGGGGGCGACTTGGCCAGGCGTCAGGCCTAGAAGTTGGCCCTGGAGTTGGGCTGGCCAGAAGGTAGAGGCCGGGTTCTGGCTGTTCACCCTCCTCCTTCTGCCAACGTAGGCACGCCTTGCTTGGTGCTTAAAGCCATGGAGACGCCACACTCTAGCCACAGGACACACTTCTATGAGGCCTACAGACCCGTGTTGTACCGCTTCAGAGATCTCCCTTTGCCTTAACACCCCTTCAAAGGGCTTTTTAATGTCTAAAAGTGCTCATTATGTGCAGAATAAATCGATCCCTCCAAACACCACACATACACAGATCAGATACAAATCATCAAAAACAGAATTACAATCTTAAACAAAATGTTTATACTTCAGTAAATGAGGGGCGTTTTCGATGAAGAAAAGCAGAAGTTCGCCGACGGGATACATGGATGGATGCCTTGGCCCAGTGTTGGTGGTGAAGGGGTGGCCAGGATGTTAGTACAAACTAATACAGTGTAAAAACAACAGCACGTGGCACCGACCTTAGACACCCCTCCTTTCACATAGCACAATGACGCATCACCTGTATACATGTCTAAAAAGTATGACATGTAATTTTTTTTTATCTAATGTACTCCAAATTGTATCAAAGAGTATTTCAATATGAATATCTGCTGTTTGTCCGGTCGCCTGGTCTTGCTTAGAACAAATGGCACCGATATACATGTGTTAGGGGCATTATTGAGACCTTATCCTATGTTTTAGATAATCTTATTGCCAATTCGGGTTCTTCGAGAATAGTTCCAGGAGTATCTACAACTTCGAGTATGAAAAACATGACCAATGATTCTGTCATTTCTAATAGTTATTCTTCATAAATCCCTCTAAGCTGTGACATTTTGTATAGATGGTTATCTCAAAGGTATGGCGTAGGTGAAACAGTGGGGCAGTTAGGTTGGAAGTAGCTGTGGCGGATTTGGAGGGGGGGGGGGGGGCGGCGGCGGGTGCGCGCCCGCTCCCTTTGGCCGGTAGTTAAGAGTTTATTATTTTTACACCCCAATTTAGCCCTAGAATTTGGGGTGCGCCCCTTCCTTTCCCCAGGAAACGAGGGCGTGCCCCCTCCTTTTCAAAATGCTGGATCCGACACTGAATACCGAGAGAGAGAGAGAGAGAGAGAGAGAGAGAGAGAGAGAGAGAGAGAGTGTGTGTGTGTGAGACAGACTACCAGATAGACAGCAATAGAGAGGCAGATAGAGGGCAGCATGGAGTTGAACTGCTTAGATAAAGGGCTCGCGGCCAGCACCTCAGTCGGAGCGCTCTTTCCGGGGTGGCATGCAAATGGAGGTGCGAGGCATGCCGGAATAGGGAATCGTTTGTCCTTGGCCACGCTAGGGGGCGCGGCAGTAGGAGGGGTTAGATACATGTATACCGGCCTTTGCACCTTTAGCCCCCTATATCCCATCGTCTCTCAGCACCCCTTCTATTCCCCCAACCCCCTCCACCTTCCTCCCCTCCCCAAATGACCGTCCATTCGCGAGCACGTCATAACTCATCGTTGCAAACGAGACATCCCGAGAGCCAACCCCCTAACCTCGTCCCCACCCCTCTCCCTTCCCCCTAGCTGCTCCCCTCCCCGTCCCTTAGCCTCTCCCCACAACGAACAAAGGGCACGTGATCGTGAAGAATTCACGGCCAATTTCATAACATAATTCTCGCCCGCTGCTTGCTGACACCTGCCGAAGCCAATGTCGGTAAAGTTGTCATCTGTCATTTGTAGAGCAGTCACAGGCCAGTCATGACGAGCAAAATAGCACCCCTCCACCTCCCTGCCTCCCCCCTAACCCCTACTTACAAATTATGGTTTTGCGCGGGCTTCCAGATCGGCCCATATAGGTTCTATATACTCTCCTAGCAGCTGTGATTTTGATGAGGGAGTGAGCGAGTGGACCCAGCGATTTCCCTCAACTCTTGAGGCTTTCGGTTCCCAGCCTGCCATCGGAGGCAGATCGTTAAAACACCCACCCCTTCTCAGCTTCCTCACTTCCCCCCTGAGGCAAAACCACCAGCGCTGGCTTGTGTGGCCTCCCCCAATTCGTAATTATCACTTGTCACGGCCATTGTCCAAAGCCATTTAGTTCCCAACTGTAGCCGCCATTACTCCGCTTTACCTTAATCGATGGGCGATAATCAAGGAAAATTACGAATGTCGTCTGCTTCCGCTTTGGGTGGCATCGTCGACTGGCGGCAAACCGAGTTAAACTACTTATCATAATTCCATAACACTGAGTGGGGTTCATGTGGGCAACGACAATTATCGACGATGGAGGCACGAAGGTGGAGCTAATTATGATAAGTTTATGGGACATTTCTTGAGCATGATTGGTCTGTTTATTCCATGCTGATGTCCAGAATGGAGTCACTCACACCATGCCTGTTGCACACCATCCAGTTACCATACATTATTAGAGAATTCTCAATTATGGATACCATGCACAAAGGGGTTTGGTCTAAGAATTTATACTGTTTAGTAAAAGCAACATATATTCATGAGTGATAGTTCAAAGGTTTAACATGTCTTTCAGTTCCCAAATACAGCACTACCTCTCCTACATGTATTACATTGATATCAAATGGAAACAACGATAATAACAACAAGAACGAATAGATATAATCAAACCTGTGTATTCCTATCCAGGTATGACGTAGGTGTAAGAATAGGATATCCAACACTGTCCAACTGTTTCTGCCCTTTATGCCTTGGGATACCTTCTGGCCACCCACCCCCACAAACCCAACGTGTGTCACAAAGGTATCAATTTTCTAATCAGGCTACAAAGTATTGTTAAAATAATTAGCTACAATCTAGTAAGCTACCCGGGGAAAATAATGTGTTACTTTTTGAGCCAGTGCAGTTGCTGGGCGGCTGCCCTTATAGTTATTTTGAATCAGTAAAAAAAGAAGTTGGGTGAACTATAATCAGAACTCAGGGTAATTTTCGTATTAGTGCCCATTGGTACGGCCGTGCATTGCCCGCGGCTGTTCCACCTCATTCACAAGGCACAGAAAAGGTACAAATCAAGCTAGAAGAAAGAACATGTGTGGCCTTAAGTGAAGACAAATTGTTCAGATATACCCTAGAAAAGTGGTTACCACCCACCGTCTGACTAATCGAATTTCAGGCTTAAAGGCACATAGGGCGCGGGTTAGGTGGCCTCGCCATATGCGGAGGTGTGAGGCGGAAGCTTTGGTTGGAAACTGGGGGGTGAGGGGGCACCCAGACTTGAATTTTCCGCGAGTGGGCATCAAAAAGGCTCAAGATAATAAAGGGTGAAAACTTCTAATTTCATTCCTGACCGAACGGAATAAACGGAAATCAGTGTGAATAAATGAATTGCAATTCCGAATAATTCCGCCTCTTGTTCAATCATGAACAACATGCCAAAATAATGGTTCATTTATGTAGTGACGTAATGGCTAGAAGCACAACTTTGGGGTGCATGAGTACATTGGCTTGTGACTATTTGGCGATCATGCAATTTAGAAGAAGTAAATTTTTGTTATTTAAAACAACTTGTGGAGTAGATAGGATATGACTTTCTTTTATGCATAAAGGGCACTATGATAAACATCAACTAAGGTACATAATTTGACTGGGATTTGGAGTTTTAGTGCAATGTTTTATACATGCACCTGATCGCAATCTATGTCACAATTTAATCAAATCTACTGTCGGGAATATCAATTGATAAATCAAGCAACACAAATAACTCAAACGGATATGGAAACATAAATATCCCCCTCCTGTTCCCCACGGCGTATTCAGCTATCTCATATCGGTATTCTATCCCATCCCATCGTGCAAACAATTTGGTCACAAGACTTGTCATAATTTTAGACATCTTACACACTTACACAGCTAACAGAAATGCGTTATTTTACGTCATAATAACGTTTAGATAAACGTTATATAACGTTGTGCTACGTTCTTTGTTTACTGGGTATGCTATTACACATGGTAAGATGTAATGTATAGATTATGTTTAAGAATGTTATTTTCTTTTCTTTCATGAGTATTGGAGTAATTGTGAATATCAATCACTCAGACTTCAATTAGTCACAGTTATGAGGGAAGCACATACGGGTGCACTAGGAATTACCCTCCGACCCAAAGATGTAACAACAAAATAAATATAGTTTATACAATGACTTACAAACAAATTATTTATAATGTATTATTATACCAGATAAAAACTCTTTAAAACACATACTATATCCATACAGTTTATAGTGTTTATGTAGTATATTCTCATGGCTCCACCATCCATCGAAAGTATGATAAACAAGTGCTACCTAGGTGCAACCACCAGATTCTCAATGGTTGTGGCATCGGCGTCCGAGGCCTGCCGCCCTGGGTTGTACTGCTGCCGACCTCGCAGCATGCCGGCCCGTCAACAGTAGGCCTACTGGTTCAGTGCTTAAATATAAACAGAACAGACTCGCAGTCACACAGAGGGAAAAATATCACTATTATATAAGCCGGCAAGACTGATACTTTATTACTCAACTGATATTAGTCAGTCCCTGTATACTTTACATACTCATTGATAAATCCCTGAATGGTCTGTATGTCCGTTCACTGTTATCGATATTCACTTCTGTTGTTCCAAACCTGCCCTTTCCCCGGGCCCTTTCCGCCATAGACGCGGGGATTGCGGAGACTCAGTGTTGCCCCCTAGGTGAGCTATGGTGAACTATTATTTCCCCTTGCATGGCCTCCTGTTGGACGTGGCGCTATACTGTGCTGTACCCTGGTGGGTATTACTAGAACCAACCTAATAAAGAAACCTCGCTGCATCTGGTGCCACCTGGAGACACAATACAGAGGTTTTATATTGATAACCTGGAATTTAAAGCTGGGCGGTCAGGGAATATGTTCAGCATTTTCCATACATGGACTCAAATAACAGTTCCACCAGAGGGCAGCAGTGTTTGGACAGGGGACCATGAGCATTGTCCAACTAGAACATATGCACCCTATCTTGTGCCTGTAAGAGCTGAGCTCCCAGCCCTTGAGAGCCCTCTTGTGAATCAAAACTGAACTATATGCAAAAGTGCTTTTGGCCTCATTTCAACCATGAAGGTCAAGCTTTAAATAATAAGTCTAATATAGTTCCTCTGGAATTCAACAATAGACTACCCAGGAAACAAGACACATGATTTCCACCACTTTGACACTTGTATATTTGGTGCAAATCCCATGTGGTGACATTTCATGTGAAGAGCACCAGAACTTCACATGATTTTAGTTGGTGATCTGAACTTGAGAATTTCACGTTTCAAACTGGTTCTGACAGTGGGTGGCAGCACTATACTAATTTGACAGTTTGATCCTTCTCCCAGGATTGCGAGACTATTTTTCTGAGTTTGATGCTTCATTTTAACTGTGCAAATCCAGTTAACTGTTATTAGATGTAAGACTATTTAATTGCTTTTTTCATGAAATGAATAATTTAACCTATTGATGACTTAATAATTATATAGAATTACACATTAATGCGCCTATTGACACCATTTCTGTGGGTGATACAGTTAGTTACAGGTATATCACATACGATATGCACAAAGTTTCCTATGGTCTAAGTTGCACTCTCTTAGACTCATATAGGAAACTAATGATGAAAGTGAGGAGGTATTGTGCAAATGATACAATGGCTAAAACTATATCGATTTATGAGTTTTAGCCATAAAAAATAGGATGCTGGTAATCTGTTTACCTACAGGTTTGGAACGTATAGATTCTATGATAGCCTTTACCAAGGATCATTATATGAGACCCCTTCTACAGCCCTACATTCTACTCTATTCTTTATTGATTTAATATAGTAATGAGTTGATAACCTTCGGAGAGGGTTTAATTGGTAGCAAATCATAAGTATATCTTGTGATTTCACATGGTCAAATCACGTGTTTGAATCACGTGGCTGACAGCAGTCTGGCAGGTCACAGAATCACGAGGTATACAGACACGTGAATGGAACAAGATTTTCACCAATATAACATGTTCCAGACACGAGTTTGACACAAGATTTTGTTTCCACGGTAGTCACAGGTCAAACCTAGCTGTTGTATCATTATTTATCTTCTAGTGTCCTACTTTCAAAATACACATTATCTGTACCCACGGTCAAGAGCCCTATTAATTCCAGAATGTGTCTTCGGAAATATCGATAGACAATTCAATAACAGTAGAATCACATACTATTATGACGGGTGATTATAATACACATAATCTTAGCAGAGCAGAGGGATGCATTTTTGTTGTCTAGATTCTGTGATCTCCATAGTGAATGGATATGCGGCAAGTGTGGCCGTATGTCTGTATGCATGAGGGAGCTGTAAGTAGTATATGGAAAAGTCACCTTCATACACAGAAAAGTCAGCGTCATTGTCGCTAGAACCACTCTCACCTGAATGTCAGACACTGCCTGACTTTCAGGTCAGAGTGGTTCTACACTGATATTCCTAGGCTCCCTATACGCCCAACCTCTCGGTCACTAGTGCCTAACCTAGTTAGTCATTTTTTGGCTCCCTATACGCCCATCCTAGATTAGTTATTATTGTCAGGTTGGTCCCTACTGACCAACCCACCTTAGTCTTTTTAGTCCCAGGGGGAGCCACTGAGTGGTCATCACAGGTGGCCCCAACTAGTGGTAAACAAATACAACACACCAATGATGGACCTAGGTTAGCCACTACTGACTGACCCCTTGGTCATTTTTGAATATAACTTTGCCATTATGACTAACACTCATATGACCAACCTGGGTCAGTCTGTACTGACTAACCCTTTCAACCTATGGATTTTCAGTGTAGTGACAATGACGCTGACTTTTCTGAGTATGTTCTTACAGCTAATTCGCACAGACAATTTAACACATAGGTAGTTACACACCTAAAGGATATGTATGGCAATCCACCTACCAACACATCGTGTATGATGAATCAGATCGGAAATCTGGCTCGTTACAACTGCTCACATAAAAGTATGTGTTAAATTGTGCTTTGTAGCAGTGAGTAGTATATGCAAAGCTTAGTTTTCCCCGGGAAACGCGGCCGGCAAAGCATAGAGGAAGAAAATATACGTCAGGTATGGTGTCGGGAGGAACAAAGGGAGGAAGGGATTGAATAGCTCATAGTTCGGCGGGGGGGGGGGGGGAGGTACCACAGGAAAGCATTGTGACACAGAAAGTGGGTGGAATTTATAACCACTTCACCTGCATTGCTGTCCCACTGTATGATGTTGGTGTGAGTTTGATGACTGACAACCTATTCAACAGCAGCGCTAGCAGGAGTACATGTCTCATTTAGGCATTCCAATCCCAAGACAATTATTAGTGTGCATTATGCTATGGAAGTACACTTTTCATGTTGAATTGGTCTCTATGTAGCGATCTCCTTCTGCTGGTTTGTTTACATTATAGTATCAGTTCGGTGCTTCCCATTCACTTAATTAATAATAGGCTAATCCAATCGACCCAAAACAATGAGAGTTCTGAATGGATGTACAACGCAGGCAGATCTTTAGGTTGTTGCCTGGCTGTCTGTGCATATCTACCCACATTGTGCCATACTTGATGCATTCAAATTATTAAAGCTAAATATAAGGATGAACTGGAAGCTGCGATTCCCTTTTCCACTAGGAGGTAGCACTGGTGTGCTGTTTGATTGTTGTTAATATTCAGAAACAACACTAGGGGGAGCCACTCAGGGTGCCATTGGGTTAGCAGTTGATACAGTATGCGGTTGGACATACCTCCTATACCTTTCTGGACATCAACCAGTGTGTATATACATTTACTACCAGAATGCACTTTATATCTTATAATGCATTACCAATCGGAGCTACATGGCCATTGGAGGATTTTTCTGTGTTTTTCACGATCTTTATGGTCCCTTTTTAAAAGAAATGTTTTGTACAATTGATAAAAGCTTCGAGGGCTCTTACTAGATGCATTTCCTCATAGAGGAAGCCATGGGCTTTTTAAATATGTAAGCATTATTTTGCTATGTATAGTGGAACCTTTGCGGGATTTTAACTGAAATTGCCTTGTTAAACAGTTTTGATACAATTTTGCATTCATTTCTATAGTTAATGAAAAAACCCAAAATTTACCATTACATGGCTATTTCAATTGAAATCCCGCAAAGGTTGTACTAATCAGAGGAGATTAATGTTTACATTTCCTAAAAGCTGAATACTTCCTCTTCAAAATGATATCCACAGCTTGTGGCCAGACTTAAAAATAAACATTTAATGCCTGATTTTACTTGAAAAACTGTGTTAAGTGGAAGGGAGCAGGGGGTCCACGGGCCCCATAGGTTTATTATTGCAAATTCCTCCAATATATACCCATATTTTGCTGTTTGTAATCTATGATTGAAAGAGAACCAATAAAGATAGAGCTCAACCGAAAATAGTTCTGAAATCCCCATGCCAAAGCGCATCAGGTAGAATCATAAATGATACAGATAAATTACTCTGTAATTCTGGTGTGGTAATGCTGATTAATTTAACTTATATATCTACAATATTCACACTATCAACCAAAGAGCTGACGGTCACCATTAATTTAAGTAAGGTTGGATCAGCTTGGGTTTAGGAATATTTTCATTGACTGAAGGTTCCACGAGCTATAGTCATGCCTCTCAAAAACTGCCAAATGGAATATTCAAGAGAAACGTTACTGTTCCCCGGTACAGATAAAACAACAAATAAATAGGTAGTAAAGTGTGTATGAAAACATGACAAGCAATTATACATGTACAGTGGTGTCTGATCATCAAAGCATCACAGTATGTACTTAACTACCAAGCTACCCCAACACCATAATGCTCTGATGACGATTATTCTAACTTGATAATCCCGGTCTGATATGTTATAATTATTGTTTCAAAAATACTTACTAGTAAAGTGAACTTCACGAAACAAAAGATTCGCCTTTGGATTAAATACTAGCAGCATTTGTATGAAATGTGTTTACGTCCAAGACACACAAATGATTGCACAAAGTTATACATTGGCCGTGTGTTGTATAATTCTATCATTTCTATAGAATAAACCCATCATGGGGACCACCAATAGAACTATTTCTACCACACAAACCCAAATAGACCGGGGCCAGTGGATCTATATAAAAGCAGTGTGACCTATACATTATAGATACCCTAAAACCTATTGGTTCCCACTGGGAAAACTAAGGGTCAGACCTGATGTACATTGACGAGGAATACTGAAATATGTATGTATATGGTGCGAGTGGAACTGTACATTATTGACATGTGCAACACTGTTCATACATACTATACAGGCAAGTTCAACTGGGCAGGGAGACAAGCTCGATGGTCATGTACGTAGTTCACATTTTATCATCTAGCCCATAAAGTATAGTGACTTTTTAGAATTCAACCTTATCTTTCTATGCCAATGGTCGACATAATCTGCTATGTAATATTGTGTTAGTCCTTTTGGAAAACATAATTATCTAAACGCTGATAATAATAATTAAAATGTGAAAACATAATTATCTGGTATGATTTATCTTCAAAGCTTTGAGCGTGACGTCATGCTGATTCGAGTATATGCAGATTACCGTCAATACTACAGCTGTCAGGCAATATTTGTGACAGTGGCTTTCAGCACATTTATAGCAGTTCTGCTGATGGGAGTCAGTCACCCTGTTATACATTATGAATAACCATCACCTGTCAGTGTTACTGCCTTCTACCATTCATAACTTAGGTACCTGGCTCCATCATATTGTCCACGGAGGAATCTCACCCTTTATTGCCTCATTGTAGTTAACTGCCAGGAACATCGATTGTATGGCAATATATAGACTGAAAACACACGACTTCCCACTATACAACTTTCCTCATGTTGGGAAGAAATATTTCATTTTCAAGGTCGATTTGCAGCTGCCTTATCTATATCAAATGAGACCATTATGCACCATAGGTAAGAAACATGATGAGTTAGGACCGGCATGCACCTGGAGGATGTTTTACAAGGAATGCAGTACATGGATTGACCTAAGGGAGTGTTCATTATTTATGGCAGGGGGGGGGTGAGCGCTTGGCAAATCGAATACGTCAAAAATAACTGCCCCCCCCTCGGAATAGGTTGAAAAAAAAGGCCCCCCCCCCCTCGGAATAGGTTGAAAAAAAGCGCCCCCCCCCCTCACCGTGGATCGTTTTCAACTTTATTACAAAAACGATGTTGGTGTCTACTCATTGTATGCATTTAATCCTGGGCACTTTTTTACCTACAATTTACTACCTTGCAACAAATACATCCATTTGTAAGGTGTTTTAGTGTAAACGTCTCATGATACTCGCTGGTGAGTGATAATAGTCAAACCTCAGACACTTGACTTACATACCGTTGAGTTTAAGGGCCCCAGTGCTTACAAATTGGAAGCTCCCTTACCCTCAGTGCTTACATGAGGCCGGCACTTTTTTGAAGACTGACAAAACGGTGGGCTATTTTGAGTGTCAACAGTTCCCCTTAATCTCTAAAAAATATGGTACAATATATTATATTTTAGGTCACTAGCTCAATATCCCACTATCTCATTTAACTTAAATTGTGCTTACCAGCATAGCCGTGTTCATGTTTATATTTATAATCATAATCATAATCAAAAATCACAAATCAGTACTCAACCAATCAATTATCCCATAGACGGGACAAACGGGTTCCCTTAAAAACATGCCAGAAACCTACTAAACACCAATCTATAATAATGTATAGACAACTGTATGCATACTCGCATAATGACACCATTTCTGGACTGGGGACTCTCTGTCCTTGAGTGCCCATGTGTTTGTGGACTGAGGGTGATGGTACTGATGGGTGTGGTGTCCGGTAATGCACCCTACATCTTGTTTGATGCGGGCATAAATTGGTAACCAACTGATATCCATTGGCCGTCGGCCCTCAATCCCCTAAACACAAATCCTATTGTGTGTAAACCTGTAAGCTATACACTTAGTACTTTATTGTATATTGAATATTGATTGCTGTATATTTGGTCTATGACTGGGTTTTGGTACCGGCTGCATACTGACATACCCTACGTCATGTTTGATGCGGTCCTCAGTCTGCGGCCAATTGCCACTCCAGTCAGCAAAATAATTAGTTGCTTAAGTTAAGTATACTGAAACATATTGAAGCATATCTGTGTCACGACCAACATGGTGGACACCGATGGTGATATTCATTCATATTAAGGCTGTACGTGATTGAGCGGCGGCCGGTGGTCACTGATCGCCAGTCCCTGGCCACTGGTCGCTGGTCAATGACCTTAGCCCACTGTCTAATGGTTTCATTATTATTTTCATGATTTTATTGCCCGCCATTTATCACTTCTGTCGTTGGTGTGGGGGGGGGGGGGGGGTGGCACCTAGTGTTTGTGCTGGTGCGGTCCCGCCCTGCACCTACTAGCTGCACATTGAATAATACACACCATACTATAGTATACTTGAAATGCAGATGAAAGCATGGGCCGTAACGCATGCCACGAGCCAATATATATGTGTGTCAATGACCTATATGACGCCTATATGACTTGCATAACTCATGTGACTCACTTGATGATATCGCGACTGCGAGCGCCCCCGGGCGCAGCCCTGAGTAATGTTACATAGGTTGTACCATACATCTTGTTTGATGCGGACAACACTAGTACCAGCATTCTCATGGCACTAAAGCAGCACTCATACGACACTCACTTAGTATATATCTGTAACTCTCGTCTTCAGCTCATTGAGCTTAACAGAAGGAGTCAGGGACTAGATGGCCTAATGTCCATGGTAGTCACTGCTGACCCTCTGCTCTCTACTGTATAATGCACACATACTAACCACTGTAGCTATGTAGCATCCTAATACCAGTGTGCTATGACACGGCTAAGGCCATGATAGTCTAGTACTAGGAAAACTAATTCCACTGTGACCCTTGCTACATCGCAACTAATGATGTCTCGTTATCAGTATTATCATTGTTGCCATTGTTATTCTTTCACACTCCCTGTGCTGTTACCAGGGCTGTGTTCTTTCCCAGTATCATTATTATTACTAGACCAACATGTAGCATTGTAACACCAGTGTGCTATGACACGGCTAATGCCATGATAGTCTAGTACTAGGAATACTAATTCCACTGTGACCCATGCTACATGCTACATCACAACCAATGATGTCTCATTATTATCACTGTTACCATTGTTATTCTTACACACTCCCTGGGTTATTACCAGGACTGTCTCTCCCAATATTATTATCATTATTAGACCAGCATCTATGACCAAGTATCTTGTCTGATGC
The DNA here is from genome assembly GCA_947462335.1 of Harmothoe impar. Lineage (NCBI taxonomy): Eukaryota > Metazoa > Annelida > Polychaeta > Phyllodocida > Polynoidae > Harmothoe > Harmothoe impar. The sequence goes on from OX381708.1 coordinate 40,169,588, forward strand.
GGCCATTTACGATGCTGGGCTCAAATGGCTACAAATCCCTCCCAACTCGCCGCCCTCCCTTCCACACCCACTACCCCCCGCCTCTCCCCCCCCCAACCCCCAACGGCCCCCAACCCCCCCCCCCCCCCCCCGGCATTCCCCCTCTCCTTCCCCCCCGCGTCGTCCGCTTACCGTCGAAACTTTAATATGAAGATCTCCGCGACCGAAGCTTAGCAACTAATTATTCAGTATTAATTATCTTTTTTAGTTAATCTAATCTATGGATCACGATAATTATACCTCGAGTTAGTTTGGGGAGACAGCTCTCCTACCAGTCAAGCAGTCATGCACCTACAGTTACAAAGACATATAACAAACCCCAACGGCCTTTCTCAAGGCCACTCTTCTCGACCGCGACGTACCCTACTCATATAGGGGATTGGTGCTCGTGACACCGCCCCCTCTCTCTGTCCTACACGTATGTGCAGCCCCTGTGCCGCCACTCTCGCTGTTTATATCACTGTCCCTCAGCACACATATACCCCCGCTCTGGTCACTTCCCATATAGCAAGGTGAAATCATACCTTAAAAATGACCACCACATATGAGGACTTTGTCCTACTAAAAGGCCTAAAAATAGGCCACTATAATATCAAAATCTTAAGTTTGGAGAATTATCCAACCTTGTGAAACTATTTGATGTACTTGCGATTAGTGAAAGTTGGTTAGTTGAAGGCTTCCCGGATAATAAACTACACATAGCTGGTTACCAATTTTTCCGCTATGACAGGGTAGTGAATAAAACCGGTGGAGGCCTCCTTATCTACATATGTAATAGTATGGCTCCCTTCTGTAGCTTACTCACTCCCCTGAAGCGATCCAATGAGGACATAGAATCTATTGTTGTAAATTTTACTAAAGATAAGCACCGTCTCACCACCTTCATCCATGTGTATCGCCCACCTAGTGGGAGCTACATCAAGTGCATTGAGTCCATCAAAGAAATCTGTCAGGACCCAATACTGGAGGGGCGAGAATGCTGGCTAATAGGTGACATCAACATAGACCTTTTCCAGCCCAATGATCCTAAAACAAAATCATACACCAAGGCCATGAACGACTTAAATCTACATGATCAGATCTACCATGTAACCCGTCCCCACCCTAATGGCAACGGAGGAACATGTATAGATCTCATATCGACTGATTGCGATATTGTCATGTATAATGGTACGCTCCCACTGTTTGTGAGTGACCATGTCCCCACCTATGCCATAAAAAAGAAGCCAAAAGAAGTCTATACCATGGTAAAGATGAGGGGCCGCTCTTATAGAAATTATAGTCAAGCGGATTTCATGGATCACCTGCTACACGTTGACTTATCAACTTTCTATGCAAGTAATGATGTTGATGTTAGGTGGTCCATATTACAGTCACACATAACTGAATACCTAGACATCCATTGTCCCATCAAGGATATGTCCTTTAAGGACCGGAACAAGCCCTGGATGACTAGGGACATATTTGAGTTAATTCATGAACGGGACCAGTACATCCTGGAATACATTAGAGACGGGGAGCATAATCCTGATCTCCTAGAATGTGCACAGCAGGTCCGTAGGGACATTAACCTTAAAACGCGCATATCTGAAGAAAACTACTTCAATAAAAAACTAACCGACTTGGCTTCCCAACCTACTAAATTCTGGCGTGAATTAAACCTCCTACTTGGCAAAACCGGTGATAACAAGCCGGATATTGTATTAGATCACCATAAGCATGGTCAGGAGGTCAAGGGCAGCGATGTACCAGGGTACATTAATGCTTTCTTCTCGGGAATAGGGGAAAAGCTCTTTGACACTCTAGGGGACGCCCCTAAGGTCTCTGAATGTAATAAGCCCTCCAGTAAGACTCACACCTTCAGTGAGGATGCTGTAACTAAGGTCTCTTATGAAAGTGTACTAAAGCTTGTGAAATCTATTGAAGTCCACAAATCCAGTGGCATAGACAATATACAAACCTCGGTGATGAAGGATGCCCTATTGGTGCTTGCACCAGAATTACTATCCATCATCACACTCAGCCTACAAACCTTTGCATTCCCACAGAAATGGGCATCTGCAAAAGTAGTACCGCTGCCTAAATCCGGTGACTTGAGGCATATAGGGAACTGGCGCCCTATCTCACTCCTACCGGTCCCCAGCAAGATTATGGAGCGTATTGTATATGAAAAAATCTACACTAACTTAGAAAACAGTAAAAAATTGCATAGTTCACAGTATGGCTTCCGCGCGTCCAGGGGAACAAATGATGCTGTGTTCAAGTTTGTCAATCGGGTCTACCAATCCAAAGACAGAGATGAAACCCTGATGGCCTGTTTCCTGGACGTGCGGAAGGCTTTTGATAGCATCCACCATTTTGAATTAATTAGCCGCATGAAATATCTAGATTTACCCCCAATGCTCACTGACTGGTTATTCGCATACTTAGGCAATAGAACCCAACGAGTTGTCTGTAATGGCTCCTCATCTACCCTACTACCTGTAAAATTCGGCGTCCCCCAGGGGTCCATCTTGGGCCCCCTCCTATTTATTTGTTTTGTAAATGCCCTACCTGATGTCCTAGAATATTGCGAAATTATCATGTATGCAGACGATGTCGTCTTCTTTATAAGCGCCCAAAACGCTGAAGCTGCGGAGAGAAAGCTGCAAATTGACGCCACAAATGCATATAACTGGTTTAGCAAAAGTGGTCTCTGCATTAACACTGAAAAAACCAAGGTCGAAGTGTTTAATGTGAAAAGAAATGATGGTTACGAACCCAACATTAGAATGGGAAACACATTGTTGAGTGTCTGTAATAAGTATGAATACCTTGGCATCATAATAGATAATAACCTGTCCATGGAGTATACCATTAGTAAAAATGTAAGCTCAGCTGCAAACAGATGTAAAATGTTAGGTCAAATGCGAAGGAGAATGTCCACAGCTACTGCAATACTTGTATATAAGCAGACCATCCTACCAGTACTTGAATATTGTGGTTATCTTCACAACGGTATTACTCAGTCACAGCACAAGCGGCTGCAGCTGATGCAAAACCGCTGTTTACGCGTCAGTCTGCGACTGCAAATGCACTACCATGTACTTAACTTACACACAGACACCAAAATAGATTACCTAAGTGTTCGTTTTGATCTGCAGCTGCTGTTACTATTATATAAATATCTGAATGGTACTAACCAGTCCCCTGCAGAGCTAGGTCTTGCATACTCTAATCCCCCCGCGTGTGGAAGAGTCACCAGATCCACAAACACTGGTCTCTTGCAATACCCCCCCAGTAACACGTTAACCTACAGGAGAAGTCCCTTATATAGAGGCATAGACCTCTGGAATAACCTAAATGTCTCATGTCGCCTAGCTGCGAATAAATCCCTCTTCAGGTCAAAGGCCCTAACCCATATTCGAGCCCTACACCTTGCCAAATTACGCTTACAGAGATAGCAAGACAAGCTGGTCCCATACCTGCCTGCTGTTAAACAAAGAATCACAAAGATTACTATATATATCGACATTGTTCAACCAGTTTAATTGCCTTCCCATATTCAGAAATCATGTATTAATGTATGTACTTTGATTGTATTAATTAGAAATGTATTAGTTTATTGTGATTACAGGGGAAATCATGACGCTGCCCTCCTATATCTATATAGGACGTTGATTGTGTGGCATGGCAGTACCTAGTATCTCTATATCTATTACTCATAATAACCAAGGAGAGGAAATATTCCTCATTTTGAATGTATCGTATTTTTGAAAATCACCAAGTGAATAAATACGTTAAAAACTCAAAAAAAACAGTGATGCAGTGAGAAATTTGCTGGTAGTTTGAGGAAAATTTTAGAAAATTTTAGAAAATATTGACGTAATTTGGTAAAATATAACACAGGCTGTTACCAAAATTCGCGACATTTCAATGTACTAAATTCGCGACATTTTTAGGAATACCCCTAAAAAAAAAGGCCCCCCCCCCCTAAGAATAGGGTAAAAAAAAAAGGCCCCCCCCTTTGAATACGCCTAAAAAAAATTGCCCCCCCCTCAAATGCTCACCCCCCCCTGCCATAAATAATCTGTGCATGAGTGGTGATGAGGAATAGCAAGTGTTTCAAAATAATCATTCCTAACATTCCTCTCAATATGTAAGATACCTCAGATATAATGGTAGCCATACTGTAAATTTATGAAACTGATGTTATATATAACCGCGACTGAAAGGGCCCTAGCGTAAAAAACGCAATGCGCGGTAGCTAGGTATAATGCATTCTTGTAATTGTATTATTTTAACCCAATAAAACACTTTAAAAAAAACAAACTTGTCACTTAGAATGTGTGCAGGTAATCGACTGTATACCTTACACGGTAATGAAACAAAGCACACCCACAAGATATCTGGGCTTCAAGTTTCAATACGTCATGTTATACGTCATTTAGTGGCATCCACAGAACCTGGTGTGTAACTGTCAAGCATGTGTAAACTTTGAATAGCGTTAAAAGGTGGGTTTTTAGCTCTGTCGGAAACTTACAAGTCTCCACGCCCATTAAACACTGTGTCCAGACTCAACTGATGCAAAATGTCCCTCTTACATTGTATCCCATCCATATATTACTATTAGGCTCATATTGTGCGTAAGAGAATGATTACACCATTAACTGTTCATGATTCCGACCTTGATGAATGTGTCGGGACAATCGCCGAACGTTTCATCTATACCAGGATATTCAATACGGTTTTTGAGGATTAGGCTGTGAATTGGTTATTCTTGTAATAGCAATTCAACTTCCGATTCCACTTTCTTTGAGCAGCATTATTTGGCTTAGTTCTTTGGGAGCAAAACTCTTAAAAGTTTGATCCGAAACAAGAGGAGGCGTTTTAATTTGTTTCATCCTGGGAAGTAGGACTAACAACATTTCTAAATGGCTTTTTCTGATTCCTGCCATTCTTCCTGATTATTTAAGCTTTAAAAGTATTTTCAGATTAAATTTCCCTCCACAATCATGCTTGCTCCTTTATTTTGGATAATCCAGAAAACTTTATTTTTTTATTGACTGCCATCTGATGGCGTATCTAGGTGTATTCAGAATGTCATGCCTGAGCTGTTCAGCAAAACATGTTAAACAATTCCTTCTTTGAAAGTCATTTTATTGTGAGCACTGCAATGTAGTAGGGGAGAGAGGGGCACGTGGAACCACTTTTGCACATTTATTTTTTTCCAAGTCCTTATCAAAGTCATCTGGGCTTTAATCTTGGATCTAGGGGTTACCTTATAACATTACCATATATGATCACCTATGTATGGTCGTTTTTTGTATTTATTTAGGATAAAATCTTTTGGTGGTTCAATGTGCCCCATGCCCTGGGCAGGTTGACCCACCCCCTGGGGCACCTTGAACCACACATATTGAATGGTTCAAACTATCAGCAATATGGATCTATTATGGAATGTTTGGGTGTAATTACTTGCTATTGTTACTTTTGGAGAGGTTTGAGTATACAAAATACATATTCAATGCACGTAAGTCTGTCAATCAAAGTTTCTAGAATAGTGACCGAGTTAGAGACTTACAAATTTCCCTTAGGTCTATATAAACCATCTTAAGTGGATTGCTATTATTTGCAAGATCTATATAAATCCTTGGTTATATCCTTTCATGATGTAACAGGCAGTTTTACCTCCAAAAAAAGTGATAATCTAGGGATGAAGGCACTCTGAATATGCTACGAAAGAATTTATTGTCCCAATTGGCATACTACATATTATTCTATCATGATAGTATAATGAAATTATATCTCTTTCCATGTGCCTAATAAAATACAGGTTTTTAAATACATCCTATACAGCTTATAGTAGACCCAGAGGTTGAACTGAGTACCATCTTCTCATCTCTCACCTATAAGCTGATGAGGAGACCTTGTAAAAAATACTGCCCTCTGGTGAGGAGCAGTGATACCTTGTCCTTCTATGCACTGCAATGCACAGGCCCATGTGTGTTAGATAATAGAACTAGTACTTCAAGAGCATGGTTCAAGGTGCCCCAATTTTTGTGGTTCAGTGTACCCCATGCCGGTCATCATGAATAATGTTGATGTTATTCAAATTACATCAGGGGTATAATCAGGTTCTATTGAAGAATTTAGATGTAAACTTTGACCTCCATACAGATCTTTGGCCAGCAATGTTTTGTAACAACAACAGAACAAAAGTTTAACAATGGCAAATATTTACTTTCAAAGGCATAAATCTGCAACGTTGTCTGAGTTGCTCCTCAGTATCCCAAAATAAATATGATGCTGCCGCTCTGAACCATTTATATAAGGGGGTAATGCAGTAGGCAAACTGCTGGAAAATTATCAAAGGAATAGCAAAGAGAGCGAGTGGTTCAACGTGCCCAGGTGGTCAAGGTGCCCCTCTCTACCCTACTCTTGCATAGCGTGTCCTAAGATGCTTAGGTTTAACATAATATAATAGAGCCAGGTCAAACTCCTAGCCTGGTGACAAGGAAAATGGAAACATAATTACAACCAGAGAGATGTTTTAAAATGGCAATGAATAATTAATATCATGTGCATATATAAACAGGTGTTAATTTCATACGTATCAAATCCTACACAGTCATTTGGTTTTGGGTTAAATATTGAAAATCAAATCCAAGGTTACTATACAAGACGACCTATGCTGTTGCAGTACATGTAATCAAATTTCATTGCAATTTATGATATTCCATGCGTATTTAACATCTTCAATACAAATCAGGCAAAGGCACTTGCACTGAACCGAAGAAGAAAAATCAACAAATTAAAGCACACTCTTCACTTCCAAGCCGACGTTCAGCATAAAATTCTAAATAATTTGAAGCAGAACGAAGAACAATGTCAGGACTGCCGTATATTATTCCGCAACAAGTGGACGGATATTGGCAATGGAGTAGAGTGGGCGAAGATGGATGGCATTCTCGTTGATATCATCATTGAGATGAATGGAGTCTGGGGCACGTTTCTGAAATTTTAATGCAGGTCCCTGGATTATTCAAAGTGAGTGAGGTGGGCTGTTACCACTTCCTAATTCACATGCCTCTTTCAGGTTCCCTCCATAATGTTGACTTTTTAATGACTGCAATGGTCTGATTAACTTTACTATGTTGATGTAGATTCCCTTAAATAACCCTCCGATTACTTCCCTTTGGAGAACTCTTCGTCTTAAGATGAAAATGGCCTCCATTGGTATTCATGAAGATGGTGTCTTCATTGGCGTTATTTAAAAGATTCCAAGGAGGTTGGGCCGGGGCGATTTTGCATGACAATTGTTCCGTACAGTAGTCGGAATTCGTATCTGAATTGTCTGAACATTGTGCCATGTAAAATCATCCACTTGAATATTCATTGAATACCATGGTAGCTTTTCTCACATGGACAATGTGGGCTATTGGTTATTATATTGTATTACATTTTGGTTGTGGAATGGTCTGATGTCAAAGAATTGTCTCTGTCTCAGAAGAATTTATATTTCACATGACCAGTATAGATCCTTTCATGCTTTGGAACCGTTGGATAATATTGTCATTTTACTCTATGATACTTCAAATATTCCCTGCTCTGCCGTTGAAGAAGTAGAGAAACACATGGAAATGAAAATGCTTCATTCGAATAATAATAAACCACCCAGCGAGGCGTAGACAACACATTAACAGCTTGTATTGATCAAAGTATATTTTATTTTAAGCTGTCCTTCATAGTGCAGGTCTTAAAGCTTGACCATCATGGTTGAAGTGAGACCAAAAGCACTTTTAGATGTAGTTCAGTTTTGATTCACAAGAGGGCTCTTAAGGGCTGGGAACTCAGCTCTTACAGGTACAATACAGGTAAATATGTTGTAGCTGGACAATGCTCATGGTCCCCTGTCCAAACACTGATGCCCTCTGGTGGAACTGGTATTTTAGTCTATGTATGGAAAATGCTGAACTTATTCCCTGACGGCCCAGCTTTAAATTTATTAGTGTCATTGCAATTCAACCAGTAAATTTCTCATGTCTGAGTGTAACAATTGTCAAGAACAGGCGCCGTCATCTAGATGCTTGGACATCCTTTTCTTGGATTGGATAATCAATTTCCAAAATAATCAAGTATTATCAATGAGATGACATTATTAATCCAGTGGCGGATTTAAGGGGGAGCACACGTGCCCTGGTTCCCTTGGAAAATAGAATAAAAAGATAAAGAAGAGAGGAGAAAGAAGAAAGAAAGAGAAAGCGGGAGGAAAATCTAACCCTTTTTGGAAGCCAAACCTAGCCGTTTCTATATAATATTGATAAAACCTGGCCTATCCTAATGCCCGAAGCTTGGGCTTTCTGACATTCAAATCTGGCCCTTTCTCATGTCTAAATCTGGCCCTTTCTCATGTCTAAACCTGGCCCTTTCTGTTGTCCAAACCTTTCCCTTTTCTTATGCCCAAACATGGTTTTAACAGTCCATGCTTAGCTGATCAATGTGACATGGCCCACCTACAGCCACGTAATGTCCGAGCATCTAGGGACGTGTCATGTCTATTAGAGTGGACACTTAATTCAGTGACAAATTTAGAAAGGCGAAAAAGAAAACGGAACTCAGAATTCAGAACTCCCCTGAATATCATACAATTTTCTGACAACCAAACCTATATAATTATATTTGTTACTGCTCAAACCCTGGCCTCATCTAACGTCCAGGCCTGGTCCTAACTGACCCCTACCCCTTTTGATGTCCAAACCTGACTCTATCTGAGATCTGACCCTGGCTCTTGCTGATGCTCAAACCTGGCCCTGTCTGACTCTGATCTTGGCGACGAAGCCTGCGCCTTTCTGATGCACAAGTATGCTCTTTCCAATCCTTAAACTTGGCCTTTTCTGCTGCCTGGATTGATGTCTGAACCTGTTCTTTTATGTCCAAATATAGACCTTTCTGATTTCCAAACTTAGTCTATCATTATACAGAAACTTGTTTTCATCATTTAAAAATGTTTCCTCAAGGGCAAATTGCCATCATAGATCTGTCCCTGTAGTAAGAATATTCCAACCCAAATGGCAACCCCAACTCTTCCCAATGACAGCCCTAACTACTAACCCCATTGGCAAAAGAGAGATACATATCTGAGCCAGAGAATATTATGTACCAAAATGAAACAGAATACACAATTAAAAGTCTAGAGATTTATTTAAATTAATCCCTCCAAAAACAATGTCTTAACATCAATAGTAGAAGGAAAATACAGATCTGTGCTATAATCAGAATGCTCCATTTCAAGTCTGGACATTAAAACTTGCATGGGGGCATGATCACAAACTCCCCTAGTTTGACCGCTCTAAGTTCCTTGTGGTGCTCGGGGGTATATTATGTATTTATCATCTTGCCCCACTTTAAATGAATACTAGGTCCACCTTGGTAATCGAATTGCCAGCTAATGGGAAAAAAACCCAGATTATCCCACCTAACGCTTCTGGTACCGGTCACAGAAGACCTAAACTCCGGTGCATAATCTAGATATAGAATGGATTATCAACATAGCAGAGAGCATATATAAAATGCTTAGAATAAAGATTAAACCGTCGTGAGGCACAATAATGCAGTTATGATCAGATGATTGGATCCATCCCTGTTATCTGGAGCACAAACCAGATAACGAATGATCCCTGACCCCACTCATGCACGCCTCCATTATCTCTCACTATACAAATGGAGTCCCAAAGCCAGGCCAGACTACAACATAATGGTCGCCATGTAATACGATACGTTGCTCGGGTGATATGGAGTTGTTCCTTTGTGGCAGATAATTGGAATATGGCACGACTTGTGGGCGTGGAGTGTAGTTGGCTATACAGGTCGAAATCTGTGCCACTTTATAATTGCACATATGATGATCATATATATATGCAGTATGCTGACAAAGAGCTTTAATGCGACAGCACAGGAATGTAGATGTAAGATGATCGAATTGCTGACTCTCAGTGCTTGTGTACAGTATTATAAAATCGTACATACTAGGAGAGGCGTGCAACATCAATAATTCATTTATACAGACAGTAATAGCTCGACTGTACGTGTAACTCTTATAAGTTTATTTCTCAAAGACGCGGTGAACCACAGCTTTCAAGATAGAACCCTACATTTGATTTGTGAGTGAGTAAATATTTCGATATACGTTCACTAGTTGCCGTTTTGGCTGAATATGATCGGAGAAATGTAACGGTTAAGCCCCAGTGCAAGCATTGAAAACCCTTCCATTATATTTCTGCACCTTCACATGAGCTAAAAATGAACTCCCATTCAAATACCAATCTCCATCAATTCCAGGTAGCCTGGAAAGTAAATGTTGGTTGTTGATGATATCACGGTCGACGGAGAAATTAGTTAACGTACCAGACCGCCTCCCTCCAGATGTAACATTTGCAAAAGAATGCTCCCCCGTTTCCTATTCAAAATCAATCATCATCTTTAAGAGAGATCATCTAGACCACCAAACTTGGACCTAGACCGTTCCTTTATCTGAACAGTGCCTCCCACGCCTCTTCTGAACCTGCATCTAGACTTTCTCTGATTTGACAAATATGGTACAGGCCAGTCCTCTGTCAAAAAGGCTGCCATGGTCCAATGGGCAGAACGGAAGCCGGACCTCCAACCTCTGCTTACAAGTGAATTATGCCTCGCCGGTGGCTCTGCCCGAGCGGTATGGGTATCAATTAAAGGTTTTACATTGAATCTGAGCAACTCTTGGTACTGCTCAGTGAGCTGCTCAAACCCACTCATTATCAAACAGCTCGCTCATTCTGGGATGAGTGCATTGGGACCTAACCCTAAGGAAATTTGAAATTCCCCTCTGGCTTCTATTTGATTAATTGCAAAAGGTATTCTGCATAAATGAGAAGCATTTCCCCTTCTCTCAATAAATCATACATTTACCAGCCACAATATGGGCTAAAAGTCAACATACTACTTTAAACCACATTAGGATTAGCTCATGTGAACTGTGAGCATTGACCTTTCTGAATGTAAAGGACTAACTTTAGCTTCCATGGTTGGGGAGGGGGAGGTCAATGACATACAACCCCACCGCTATCAATTGACAATTAATATGAAGGGGAGTTCAGTTTCAATTTCTGAAACTGAACATATAATGCATTTGGACGTCAGCCCAAAATCTACTAATGCCAATTATGCATCCAATCGAGAAGGATTTGCCAGACACATAAAACTCCATGAAGAGCCAAACATAGCTACCTCCCACTCCAACTACTTAGAACAATTTAAACACCAGGCGCTTTCACAGCCAAACAAATGCGGCCAAGGCTCTTACCAAGTGGAACTTTAAGTAAGAGAATTCTTCTTTTATTTCCTGCTAATCTGAGAGAACAGCGGAGAGTTCCCAGGTTTACCCCAGGCTAGCTCCACAGCCCCTTACCTCTCTATGGGGGATTAACGGATTTACATTTAGTTGCAGCCTCCAGCAGATTTAGCTCCAGACCTACAGGACATGCCTACAGATACGGGCCATTAAGAACCAGACTAAATCCACCAAGAAGGTAGGGTACCATCAAAGTGGTCTAAAACCACTTCTACCATTCCAGAAAACGAACATGTGTATTTTCTCTTGATAGGTGTATTTTATTAACGCTGACCTAAGTCTGATAAACCCCCTAGTACATCTATCCATACCTAAGCAATGTGATTCACATTAGAGTTTAAATTTGAACGCGATGGTAAGCAGTCTATATATGTATGCACAAGGGTCCCATCATGCCAATCGTGAATGCAGCTGCCTTTCATATCTCCGTCCTCAAATCGGGATATTTTATTGTACATTTAATCCATTATTCAGTGACCGCACTGGTAGACAATAATGAAAATTCATATTTCATCATTGGCTCTGAGTTGATCATGAAATATCGTTCTCCTCATTACATCACTATCACATCCACTACTATACGGACTCAAAAGGGTTCTTTCAATTCATCCTTCACCTTTCCCATCTCCATCTATCTACCCCCTCTCCTCCCCCATCATCTGCCCAATGCCTCCCCTTTGTGCATGGCGGGTGTCGGTCTCATTTATCGTGCAGTGCATGTTTGGGAGATGACAGAGGGGACAGTGCCTGTGGGAGGTAGTACTAATCGTTGTTAAGGGTGGTAATTGGCGAACTGGGTGGGTACCTCCAGCACGCAGGCTGTGGTCTGAGACAGTCCTTTAGCTGCTTAATCAGCCTGGGCGGCCAGCAATCTGTTGATCCGCCACTCGCATGCTCTGGAGGATCCCACCTTAGGCTCCTATTTACCGGCACAAATTGGCGGTGCCGTCTGTGCACACATCTACCCCATGCCCTGCTCTGGTTCCTCCAGTTCCTCCAGGCGGTGTTGGGTTCTTCTGGTGCCTGCAGGGGTCTGCTATGGGGTGCATGGTGGTGGTGGACACTGGAGAAGGGTTGTTTGTATGTACTGCAGGACAGTGATTTGTATGTCACGCAGCTACAGGGTTGTTTTTTAGTTACTAACTATGGCCGTATCATAATATACATTTCTCCACCCCAAAAGCATATAGCTCCCGCCTCCATTAGCCTTGTGTCCTCAGGACGACAAGGGGAGTGCCTGATTTCATGTTTTTCTCGTAATTGTTAGGAAATTGCTCCATGTTGTCATTCTACTTTTTAACTGTTATTGTGTGTCCACAGGGGTCATCTCTGCCCAGACTACCCGAGCATAAGTGGGTGGGGTATTCTATTCGAATCAAGAGCATATCGCTTACTTGCTGCACAGGGGTGTCGGAAGCAACTTAACTTTGGGGAGGCCATGGCCGAACCAAACGAAGTTCAGAAGGGTGCGCGATTCCGAGCGTTAGAAGTGACACACTAAAAGTGGTATTGGGGGATTGGGGTCATTTTTGAAAATTTTGACAATTTTGTGGGTATTTCTTTATATAACTATAGAGTAATGAATATAATTTATTAGCATTTCCAATTCTTTTCTTTGGGGGAGGGGGGGGGGGCAAAAGATACTTAGCCCCCCCCCATGACTAGGAGGGGGGGGGCATGGCCCCCCGCCCTGTTCCGACACCCCTGCTGCACAAACTATTTAAATGCCGACTTCTGACACCCGCCGATTGCTATCACCCTTTTTTATTTGAGAGTTTTGTCCACAGGAAGATAAAATATAATCAATTTGGTGCCTAAATTCAAGGTTTGCTGGAGGACAAACGGCCCAATAAATGTTAGTGGACATGTATGCCTATTGTCCTATTTGCCATAAACTTACCTCCGCCCAATCGCCCAATATATGAAAAGCCTTTCTCCTATTTTTCCTGCTTGATCTACCTGTCTCCCTAATAATACATTTCTCCTGCCTCCCTCAGACCTTCCCTACCTTTTATGTTAGCATTTTGGCAACTACCGCATATCCTACCCTTTTGTCAGTGATGCTATCTCATTTTCTAGTTCAAGCTCACTTGACATACCAACCTCACACACCAGCTGCCTACTTTAAATGACAGTACATCCGCATTTCATTAGGCCAGAAAAAAGGTTTGTTTCCAGTCACCCGACCGGGTCTACCCAAGCAGGATTGGCCTTTTTTTTTTTTGCTACATGTCAGTTTTTACGGCTTGTAAATCGGACAATTATTAAGGATTTTAGAGCAAAAATTGTAAGATAATCAGTTTTCCCCAAAAAGGTTGGATGGATAAAATATCATTACATTTTTTTTTTCATTTTCTACATGCCAGTTTTTATGGTCCGTAGGTGCAATTGTAAAAAAAAAAGAAAGAAAGGCCCACCAAAATGAATACATTTTAGATCAGGGATTTAGACAACACCCCTTTTTACATTTTTATAGCTTTTAAAAATTGATAGGCACAATGTTCCAGGTACTTTTTGGGTTGAGCCCCCCTTAATGGGCATGCATAGGATTTTTTTTGGTTTTCTTGCTACATGCCAGTTTTTATTTCTCGTAAATCAGCCAATTACTGTGAATTCTTGCGTAGAAGCCGCGGCTAGTAACGAGGGTCAGATCGCCTGTGCGGCTTCTGGGATTGGCCCAGAGTCAGGGTGTGGCTTATACACGAGTTTTTGCTACTATAGTACAGTATTAAAGCAACCATAATCATATGGCCAGTGCGGCTTATAGGATCGGCCCAAACTTGGGGTGCGGCTTATACGAGAGTTATGCTTATACGCGAGAATTTACGGTATTTAAGATTGTAGCACAAAATTGTAAAATGATCTTTTTCAAAAATGCCCCACCAAAATATCTTATACTGTAAAATCTCGCATATCAATTCACGGCTTATAGGATTGGCCCAAACTCTAGGTGTGGCTTATACATGAGTTAGGCTGATACTATTAAGAGCAACCGTGAGTCGCGACACAATGCTTCTCAATGATTTGATGTTTGTTAAACCCCCCCTTTCAGATTCCCACCTCCAATAGTTAAAGTTAGCCTTTTGACGTTGTTGAACCAAAGGTAGGGTGCACCTGAAACCAAATCGCCCTATGACGTAAGCTACCCAGCCAACACACCCTAGTGGGCCCTAGATGGGTCACAGATGGGCTGCCTTATGGAACCCATATGGGCTGCCCATCTGGGGCCCGCTTCATTTTGACCGGGGCTATCAGGTGGGGGCCAGAAGGGCTTGCCCAGGTTTGAAGTGGGCCGGCCCTGTTCAGATCTAAGTGGGACCCAGGTGGGCTCCTTTATTTGGGGAACACGTAATTGGGGGGGGGGGGGATTGGGGCTTGGTGCTGGGGGACAGACACAACATTTTCTTTAGCTATAAGCTTTGTTGTTATGTAGTTGATGACCATACATGTTAAGAGTAGTTACCAACAAGTATTCAAGTGGGTCAATTAATTTATCTGCATTTAGTGTCATCCCTTTATTCAAGGAGGAGCAAAATGCATCCTTTGACTAACTACAACTCTGATCACATTGGGTGACACAGTCAGAGTTCCTGTGAGTCTGATAGTGATACCTGAGGGAGCCCTGGGATTATGTACTATGAACATGTCCTGGGGAAAGGTGTCAGTATCAGAATGCTCCTCGTTTCTCTATTCGTATGCAAACTTGTGTAGACAATTTAGTATAATATGAATGTAATGTGAAAACTGTATCATTTCAATGGTTTTAAAGGTATTGTGAATTTATGGCTCATTGTAATAAAGACAAGAAAATGTCCATAGGATATTAAATCCTATGTACTCTGAATAATGACATCTAGTGGTAAGCTCAGGAACAATACTTGCCCACTTAGCCCAGGCCTAGCCCAGGTGAACCCCACTCTTTTGGGGAAAGGTCTTGGAAAAGTAATTATGAAAGTTGTGTTGGTAGAATTAGCCCAGAAAGTGAAGTTGGTGGATTGGCCCACATGGGGCCCACCTGGCAACCCACACCAAGCCCATGGAAAACCCATACAGACCTCAGCCCACTTAGCCCAGCTCTAGCCCAGGTGAAACCCAGGTAGACAACATAGCATGAGAAAAATAATTTGAACCTGCATTTTCTAGAAAAATGGGACAAGTGAGGATAAATTAAAATATCTGCAATGCAAGAAATTCATTAAAACTAAGTTCAGTACATGGGCTCAGCCCACCTGGGCCCTATCTGGCTGCCCTTGCTGAGCCCATGGGAAACCCAGGGATACCTTTGCCAAGTTTGCCCATTTCCAACCCAGATGAAACCCACTTTTACAAAAACACATATATTGTCAATTTAAAATGTAAATTAATTGAATATTTTCAGAAAAGAGTATGAATTGAAGGATTTGCAGTGCGAACATGACATGTTGATATTCTGGGCTGAGCCCAGATGGGCCCCATCTGGAAGCCCAGACAATTACCAGTTAATACCCGGATATGGGCTAGCCCATGGTGCCCAGAGACACACCCATATGGGGCCCATTTAGGTGCGTTGGCTGGGTAGTTACAGCCCAGGTAACAAGAAACGTTTGGTCAATGTTGATCAACCTTCACTTTTGGTCAAATGGACTAACGTTTTTTAACTTGCATTATTTTAATGTTGATTTAACATTTTTGTGGAAAACGTGATGTCAGAAACGTTGGTTTAATGTTCAAAAACAGTTGGTAAACTAACGTTTTCCAGGTAACCTATATTGAACATTGCTCAACGTTTTTTTATGGACTTAAAACAACGTTGATTTAACTAATTGGCTCAACGTTGGCTCAATTTTTTTTGCAACTCCACGCCTTTTCACCAGGTGGCAGTTTAGAATGTAATGGAAAGAGACTGATGGCTGGACAACAGTATCTGTCTAAGATAAGCTACAATAATGGTACTTTATGATATGTTTAATCATATCAATGGCAACATTTAATGTTTAATCATATCTATGATAAATATGTTGGTCAAATTGTAATGTAATCTCCTTATTGGGGTGTGGGGTATGGGAAACACCCGTTCTGTAGCATTAAGAGATATATAAATAAAATATTTCCACATAGGCCTGGGAATCAATACATTGCCCATTTATAATGGAGTAAAGGCTTAATGTACTTCTTTGTGAAAAGAGTATGTAGGGTACATAAGCAGAAACGTATAGAAAACATAAGGAAAAAAGTAAAATAAATGTATATCTTATAGAGTAGTACATGGACCTCCTTTTGCATTAGAATGTGTGTATTAACTCAACGTTGGTTCACCCATAGCTCAATGTTAAATCAATGTCAAATTAACGTTGATTTGAGTCCACGAAATGGAGTTAGGCTAGATGTATAAAAAACGTTATTTCACTCTTTAAATGACGTTAAAAGAACGTTTAAACAACTTCAACTTGTTCCCTGGGAGGCCTTTGGGAAAGAATAATTTAAAAAAAAAAATCCGACCGGCCGGGTCTATGCTCTAAGACCATGTTACTGGAAACAAACCTTCTTTTTTGGCATTAGAAGCAATCTGCTGCATACCATCTTAAAGTTCAAACTTTTTCTAAGGGAGTGGCCATTTTCTACCAGCAGGTGCGGGTGTATTGGGGGGGGGGGGGACATAATTGGGACTCCTTGTAGGGGGGGAGGGAGGGACTAAACTAGTTTGGATCCCTCTTAGAGGATTTCACTTATCTGTACTCTACTGTGCAGTGGGGGTCACTTCTGTAGGAAGGGCCTACTCACAGGCTCCCATCATCCTCATGATAATATGTACATTTGTTGTTTTCTATCTTTTTAACCCATTCTTCTTAGAAGCAATCTGGCGCAGTGTGGGGGTAGCGTGGGCGCTGCTGCAGGCCAGAAAACAATCACAGTTTTTCTCAAAGGCTGAGGCGCACGAAGGAGTAGATTTGCTTTGTGCTAGATTTATTTTAGCCTTTGTTCCTTTTTTTCCGTACTGCACCGAGAATCGAAGGCTACAGGGCATGTACATCTTTTGGTGCATATTATACCTGAAGACAATGTACCATTAAGGCAAAGTATAATGTTTACAATTGCTTTGCTTTTCTCAGATTCATACGTATTTGTCCTAGTGGATCCCATTCAGGCATACGTACAATACACAATATTCATTATAATATGGCATGCTAAGGCTTATGTACGTGTAGCATACAGTAATACAATCTAATTGACATTCCAAGCTGATTGAAGACATCCATGCACACAATAGCTGTGTCACGTAAATTGCCTCAGCTAATTGGAATATTGAATATCAAACTACAAATACTACGAGGCATTCTGAATCCATACCTTTGTATAATGGAAATATATCAGTTTTTAAGTACGCTATGATATTATGTCCACCACAGCCATCAGCCCCCGGGGGACTCTATGATACGGTTAATTGGAATAGCCGAGTAATTAGGTGGGAGCTCAGATACTGCGCTCGAGTAATTATACGGATCTAGCAGACAGTGCCTTCCGGTATGATCGGAAATTGGGGTCTTATTTTTATGTCTCTTCAGCATCGTGAGCATGCATGGGCTGAAGCTATAGAGCTGAGCTAGTAAACTTAAGTCTTGCCTCCTGGTTCCTTTGCTATACACCTTCTATGTGCAATCTCATTTCTACAGTTCCTCCTCTGCCTAGGAAACCCTTCTGAATGATGCCTTCCCGGTCCCATTTTCTAAGTTCCCAAGATTACGTATGCAATGCAACTTCGTTATACAGATGTGGTTGGTCCGGGGTCTATCACATCTAAATGATATCTGACTCTGTTATTATTAATTTTGGTATTAAAAGGTTTATCATGCAGGTCCCAGGGGGGCGGCTGTTGCTGCCACGTTGTACTGTAATCCTCTTCCAAACGTTGCAAATTACCTGGCATCGGACACCCCGCATAAGATATCCACAAGGTGTATCAGCAAGAGCCTTTCTGTGATGCAAAATAAAATTGGATGTTTTATAACAATATTCTGAAATGGACTCCTATTTTTACTTTAAATAACACAGTCTTGGAAAAGGTTGACTCCTTCCTTTATCTAGGCCTGACGCTTGATCCTTAGCTGAAATTTATTGAGCACAGGAGAGGTATTGTAAATGATAATAGACATAGGTTTAGTCAGCATCAGAAACTAGGTGGACGAGGACACAGCTCTCGAAACTTTATAAACGACGACATTGCTCTCTTTTGGTTATGTTGATCGTGTGTCAGATTGGGACACTTTGGGGGGAAAATAGCGAATTGCAACTTGTACAAGATAACGCACTCATGATTGTATATATGGTTAGGGTTAAAAGAAATCCTCATTTGAACTCTATTATGTCGATGAAAGTCACTGTATTACTCATAGTGATAGGCGAGTTATGCACTTGTTATCCTATGCTTATACGCTGTCAAAAATATTCATATTATAGAAGAAGTCTTCCAACTAGGAGGGACCTTGGCCTACGTCTTATTCATTGAAACCATAACTGTCCTCCGTTGTACCATATTCAGAGCCATTAGTAGGTGGAAATCCCTATAAGCTGTATACTAAAAAACGTTCTGCTTTTAGACTAGCAATTAGCTAGACTACAGAGGGTATTTCATGTAAAGGACAAAGAGACTGTTGTACTCAATTCTGAGACATAATTTATTCATTTATTTCATTTACGCCTCATATCATCATTCAATAGACAACAATGCATGCATGACAGTACCTGTCTCAACATAACTTATCAATGAATGTAAGACATATCTTACATGATGGACGCCAAATCGCGATATTATAAACCTTTTGTTAATTAACAAGAAGAAAGGGACTCTAGCATAGGAACTACAAAGCGCAGCCGCTAGGTATACTGCTTGTCTTGTACTTGTACTGTCTTTTACCCAATAAAACACTTAAAAAGAAAAGGCAAAGTATCACTGTCTTATACTTTAAACCATAGCAAAGTTGGTTCTACGTGTGTATATGTAGGCCCTAAGCTCTCTGAAAGCTCTGGACGCGATTTATGGATGTTTCTATAGACAGACACTGCCCAGGGAGGCAGATCGCTCCATTATGTTTGCGATAAACAATACTTGTTATTACAGACTATTGACCTCCCTGGGACAAAAATGGTCTTATCTGAAAAACAAATAGGACGTTACTCGAAAAAATAAACACAGTGTTTTCTGGTGGGCTTAGGCTTTAGACGGAGGAGACACCAGAATACGTCTCTGGTGTAACCAAGAGACTGTGAGAGGACAAATGGGGAGGGCCAGATAGACCTACAGATTGAGACCGGGACAGTGGGATACATGGGATAAATTATGCCTTTTAAAGTGGCATTCGCACCATGTTTCGACATGGTTTTCTAGCGCAGTTCTAGTCAAATAAAGAGTGGCATGTTAATGGGGAAAGCGACTCTTTAAAAGCGCGGGGAAGCAATGGATACATATCATATACTGAAGTTGACTCATGGTAGATTTGTATTATGCTCTGTTCCTAGATCAAACAATGGTTCCGGCCTACCATTGTCTGAATCATCATCACCCATTCCTGTCACACCGTGTAAGACAACAGTTGTTCATGTGCAGCTACATCTACAGTCATAGCTCATCTACTGCAGGCCAACTCTCCAAACATGGGCACAAAGGATTCTCCAACTCCGCTGGGAATGGTGCAGGAATTGCTTATTACCCTCAGGGGTTCACTGAAGCTGACTGTAGCCGTTTGTTCTAGCTGGGGAACATACAAATGGGGTTTGACTGTTGTACATTGTACATTTGGTTTCTTAGTGTAATATGGAATTTACATTCCACTCGTGATCATGCGTTGTGAGGGGATTCATCTTCCCTAGAGGATCTTTAAACACCAGCCATTATGCGGTAGCCCAGACACATGAGACGGCTATTTCAGACGTGTACATTGTAATTGAACTCTCTCGTGTTGGGATTACAAAACTAAGCTTTACACAAGGAGGTTTTCTGCCATTCTTTTAACATAAGCAAATTCCTGGAATGTTGGTTAAGCATTCTACTCCCCCCCCCTTAAATTGTTTATCTTCTAAAATGCCTGGAAGATGACCCGATGAACAAATGAGAAATACAGATTATTCATTTACGTTTCAAGTGCACTATATCTCCTGCTCCTGATCAATACATTTGTTCACCAGACTTTGCGAAAGATTATCCACCGATACCAATCAGTCTGAAGGATCCAGTCGTTGGAGATGCCATGATATTTTGACAGGTTAATTTAGATTCAGGAGATTGGACAATGGGTGATTCAATCAGTTGATCGCCTCACTAGTCTCAGATGACAATATGGATGCTGCATGTCTGCCTGGTTTGATAATCACTGGTGTCAGTACCTGCTGCAATCGCATGTTTTACAGTGGGACGCCATGTGGTGGAGTATTTCTGTGGCATCTGACGCGGTGTCATCAAAGGGAATTTGGGATGTCAGCTCATCTCCTGTTTCAATCTGGTTCCACACAACTCTGGTTTTTGATCTAGTCATAATCAAATATTTTAAAAGAAATGGCATTGAAAATGAAATCTCCAATTGGTGTCAGACCTTTCATAATTCAGCACATGGTGAGCCCATGGTTAACTGATTGATACTGATATAAAGGGACTGCTACAAATCATTCATGATGACCACCAGATGACCAAAGAAGCAAAGATTCAAGTCACCCCTGTTGTATGATTTGATTCCAAACAGTGTTAGCACAGTGTTCAGTGGAGGATCCAGGATTTAGAAAAGGCGGGGGCGCGCCCCCCTTTCTTGGCAAAAGGAGGGGCGCACCCACAAATTTTGGGCTAAATTGGGGTGTAAAAATTAGTTAAACTTTTAACTACAGGCCAAAAGGAGGGGGCGCGCGCGGTGTTAGCGACGAACTGTGACCTGGATCATACATTTTACGGTAGGGGATTGGTCAAAATTAGTGAGAGAGGATGAGGGAGATTTCCTCGAAGAGGTCCTAAGATAAGGGCCGTAATTGCGAACATTTTCCAAACATGGTGTCTTTTTTACAGGGTCTAGATATATAGGCGGGGGACTTTTTCCTAACCTTTTCTATTGAAAGATACCTGTCAGGTTTCTAATGGAAAAAAATTCAAGATAATAAGTCTTGATCTTTTTCCCAGTAGGCACCATAACCGACTAGATTGGTGTGGAAAAAGACATGGTCTAGAAATCTAGGGTACGAGGGTCGATTCTCTCTTCAAAATATCTTTTCAATTCTGGAAAATGCACAGGAATTTAATTGCGAACTCCTGCAACGACTCATGAACCACCACGGCTTCGACCAAGGTACGATTATATTGGCTTTGTGTAAGGAAAATAATGAAATTATGGTGTTTCTTCAAGGTTTCTCTATGCATGACTGTATTGCCTATGTAAGTTGCGTTATAAGAAAGAAGACATGGGTATTTCATTTTTGCAAATTGCAAACACTTTAGTCAGGAAAAATAAACAGAAAGTAGACATTATGCGTCTACCTTCGGCCATAAAGTGATATAAAGACATGATTATGGGTACTGGGAGGTGCTCCTATGTATCAGTATGGTCTCTCACCACCGAGCCATAAGAAATATGAAGAAGGTGCTTTTATTTTTAATTCTTTTACGGCCTAATGGGTAAGATAATGTAAGATCCCACCGAACTAAATACATTGTACACACTTTAATCATTTAAATATAATATTATGCATGTTTTCTCTAACCTACTACATAACCGACACCATAGGCGAAAAATGTTGTAGAAAATATGCCAATATTTTTGCTTTTTTATCAGATTTTATTTTTTAAATTTGCAAAAGAATCAGCAAGAAAATATACAATTTTAATGATGCCCGCGCGGTGATGACAAACAAGTGATCTCTTGACTGGCCTAAAGGATAGGAGATACTCTTCCAATCTCACCATTTGGACCCCAGGAGGGTACTCAGATCTGAAATGACTACCAAATGCCCCGCGGAACCGGTAGCAGTGGGACTCAAAATTATGGGGGCAGTGACTCTCGGCACCCTCAAATATGGGGTCAGTAACTGTAGAGAAGGGATGCAGTGAGTGAGTCTCAGTAAGGTGTAAATGATATTATGTAGGGAGAATCATTGATATCCATGTCTACTGTACTAGTTGCATCAGGAAATAGTATTACTGGGGTCCCTAAAATAACAGGGGTGGTGGCCTATCTGGAAGAAATCAGAGGGCGGTCTTCTGCAGTTATGAGGGCGTTGGTTTAGTGGCTCCTGATTTTAGATGGGTGGTAGTTTGGCAGTCGGCGGGTAATGTCATAGAGTGAGTAGCTTCCCCTGAGCATTTGGATTACACGCTACGTGAAAATATCGCCAAGTAATGTTCAAACACAGTCGGAACTGTATGAGAGACTATCCTCATAAAATATTAAAATATATGTCTAGGGAAGAACGCATATTAGACTGCATTACGTATATATGTCTGAAAGGGGCAGATATACTGGGATCGCTACATCACTGGAGAATTTCAATCTTGGGCAAATTCCCTTATAATCTAATCATAAACAGTCTCACATTTACAATCCAATAATCCATTTTTATTTCTTTATAGCTTCTGCACCCGGGGGCAACCAATATGTCCTCCAAAGGCAATGACTAAACCAAATCATCCTCAGTATTACCTGGACCTAAGGCAAAAAGAATATGAGAGTCAGTGTCCTTAAAACCACTCCGTTTTGAGTGACCGGCAGTAGCCTTGGTGACACAGACTCTCACTATTTTCGGTGTATAAATGTCATATGAACATGATGAGTATTCTCTCACCCTTACCGTTAAAGGGGCCAAGAATATGTAATATGTGTATCCAGAGAGCCTTCTCATAAGTTTAATCTTTTTAACAATTTAACGATAGCGTTTTAAAGATAGCTGAAATGGACCAACGTGAGTGTATTTCATAAGCTGGATGTATTTCAACTCTCTTAAAATGAAATAACAATAGCAGATGTTATTTCAACGATATATATTCGGGACCGTATTGTGTCCAATAGGGAGATTCCCTTCTAGCAGCCTCGGGCGTCAATTACGCTCTCTCTATATGACTATGGAAATAAATGACCTACCTATAGAGCAACTCATTCCTCAAGGTCAGAGCAGTCGGAAGTTGCCATTCAGTGGCGTAGGGTATTTTTGATTGAGCTGTTTCCTTAGGACCGCGGCCAGCAAGAACAGATCCTTGGTCAATCAGTTGTATCCGGGTATTTGTCATGGGATCGATCAACCCTGAATACAATGAATAGAGAAAGGGGAAATGCTAACAGCCAAGGCGGGAAGCTGAGGCAGGCATTATATAGGCTATGTAAATTAAATGTATATATAACCAGCGCAATCCTGACATCTTCCCTTGTTTCATTCATCAGAGTTCAGGCGTCAGTCTTCTGCAAAAGTGAATTTAATTATTTCAGACTTGTTTACCTTATTATTACACCTTAGTTATTTGCTAGATGCTAAGTATTCTAGGCTTAAGTTAAAGCATATCAGATCGTCATACCTGTAGATATGCATTGCAAAACTAAAATAAAAAAAGGGTGATTCTCGTTTTACCCGATCCCATCTCGTCATAAAGAATTATTGTATATTAAAAGAGCTAGACAAACATTTATTGAAAACGTAGTGAATTGCTGAAATAAAAAAGATAACCTACCACCCTGCACCTACATTATTGCTTCAAATTGTTTAGTTTTGCAAATACAGTACAACAGGTATGCAATGTCCTATGGTATAACTCATCCTAGTCTACTGGGGATTGACAGATTGATAGAATAATGAGAATATCTATATTGTATATATATATATATATATATATATATATATATATATATATATATATATATATATATATATATATATATATATATATATATGTATATATATATATGTATATATATATATATATATATATATATATGACTAATTCAGTAGAAAGTGTTTCTTCTATATGAACTTTTGGTCAATAAATCTTTTTTTCTTTTAACCCCTTCCACCCGGTAAGCCAATATACCACCAGATTTATCGTCCATCACACTCGATATAGTTGTGTCATTACGTCCCTCACTACCTTGAACATTATTGTAGTTAAAACCTAGATCATGTCTTGTCTGTGCCCAAGCTGATAATCACCATGCATGAGTAGGCTTGCTTATCTTGATAAGTGTGAACGTTTAGATTAATTCTAAGGGAGTTTTCATTATTTTTCCACATCCGCTCTCCCAAATTCACAACCTCCCGTCTGCCTTTGGAAGGCTGTGAGACTCACGCAAAAAGATGTGTCAGCATTTATGTCTGATATTAGTTTCAATTTTACAGTCATGTTCTGCCTTAATATCAAGGCCTCATTTTCCGTTATCTTAGGCAGTTTAATATATATTGACCTGGTCAAATATTCTACATCTGGTACCAAAGAACTAAAGACAATGCAATCGGGAATGCAGAAGCTTCTTTTGATAGCATTAGGTACATAATCTCATAGACAATCATATTGCTGAAAGTGCACCAAACCTGCTTATATTCTGCAGCCAGGTCGGGGAAGACAATGATCATGATGCAGAGTCCCAGTGTAAGGGTAGTGAGAGGAAGGACGGGTGGTGCTATCGGTTAATAAGCGGGTTATATGATGGTAGGACATGGTTTCTCTGAGGATCAGTGGTCGTTGTAATGAAGCAAGTATATTGGCGTGCAATTACCTATACCAGGATCTACCCATCAGAAACAAGGCGTCTAGATTAGTCTTAGCACGAGGTACCCAGTAGGCCTCATGACACACATGCTGTACTAGTTGTGTCATTCAGTAATATAAAAGACACATACATAGGGAGTATTCATTAATTGTGACTTGCACTAGGAATAGGTGGTACCTCTTTTAGTCATGAAAAACATATATTTTCCATACATCTCAAGCGGCACAAAATTTGTTTACGCCCCCCTCCCCTCTAGAGCATGTGGAATACTTCGTGCATGTCTTTTCCATTTTGTTTGTTTGTCGAAAATGATCTTGATAAAAGTCACTGCACCGACCGGAATCTCAGTACAGTCTTTCATACAATTAGATGAGATGATTAATTATAAAGAACGTTAACTGAATTGAAACTTGGGCAGAGGGATCATATAGACTGTTGTAGGTAGCAAAGCATGATCATTCCAGAGAGCACGCCAACAGCAGGGAGGCTATTGATGATAACGGTCCCGCTCCTCCACCTCCTCAGGTGGCCCTGCACTTTGGCAAGAAGTTGGCATGTTGATATAATGATATCAGAATCCATTTTGATATACGTCTGATCATTTGCTGAGCGATAATCAGGGTAATTGGCCCCTTCACCAGGTGGCCTATTTAAGGAAGACGTAGGCTGGTATAAAAAGTGAGTAATATGAAAAATGAGAACCCCTTTTGCTGCAGTACCACCATAATGCATGGGTATAATGACGGGGCCACATCCGGTCCAGCCAGACGCTTCTTCTATCCTTTCAGCGGAAGTAAATAGCAGCGTTCCCATTCAGCTAGCCATGACGTCCCAGAAGACACCATTCCGACTGGAAATACCTCCCATGGAGCACTATGGGAGGACGGGGGCGCCCCTAGAGACCGCTTTGTCTGGGTATCCCAGCAGGTAGTTGGTTTTCTGTCCAGAAAAGGTCAAGGGGTGACGTATGTGTGTGTGGATGTATAGATGCGCAGTGTAGATGTGATGTCCAACATATGGTATTGCACTGTCAAACACGCAGCTATCAGTGGTGGGTGTCATGTTGGAAGCGGCATGCACTAATAAACATGTTTAGTAGTGCGGCACCGGCGAGTAACCAGTGCTGAAAGTATTCATACGCACCCAAATGGTCGGCATGGTGCACCGATGCAGCATAGGCGAGTTACTTACTGGGTTCCTGTTTAATGTCAAGAAATGTGGATGTGTGTGGATGTATAGATGCGCAGTGTAGATGTGATGTCCAACATATGGTATTGCACTGTCAAACACGCAGCTATCAGTGGTGGGTGTCATGTTGGAAGCGGCATGCACTAATAAACATGTTTAGTAGTGCGGCACCGGCGAGTAACCAGTGCTGAAAGTATTCATACGCACCCAAATGGTCGGCATGGTGCACCGATGCAGCATAGGCGAGTTACTTACTGGGTTCCTGTTTAATGTCAAGAAATGATATGAACTTTCAGTCATCATATCGTCCTTAAAGCCCCGGGTGCGATATAAAGAATTCAACCTCTTATAACTACTCAAACCAAAACTGTTGAAGATCAGATGTTTGTTTGAAATAAACAAGATCTATTTTAAGGAAGGACCATACAACTATTTCTGAACACAACTCCTTTCTTTCAGAACTTTTCGTTGTTTCATTCCCTTTGTATATATGTGAGTTGTGTGGGTGTAGGGCCAGCATCATTGTCTACCTCCTACCATCCATCAGTCTCTCCCTGGCCGCGGGGCAGATGGGGCAGAGGTGCTCTCAGGCTAACCGATCACCTTGAGCTGCTCGGCTGTAGTAGAGTTCAGGATTCCCTGCTACATACCACAAAAAGGTGTTATTTGTATGCCTAAAAATCTATGGGTAGTTGAGATATGAAATGATAATCCTTGGGTAATACCTCAAAAAGAATCCTTTTTATATCGACTGCTTTTTAGGTCTAGAGTGTCAATTAAAAGAGAACATACAAATTGTTATGTTATTCGTTTTAGCTTTAAAAGAAACCTTAATTCTCCTCAATCAACCACCACCAGGTTTGACCCTTGTGAATAATAAGCCTCAGAGGTTGAAGTTGGTTTGCCGGGATTGTGTAGGTCGTCGTGCCATATACTATAAAGATAAGTCGACCCACGTCTACAAGGTACTATAATTTCTGAATGACACATGTCCTCAGTCTCTTAAATGGATTGTGCATGAGTAGAATACATGTACTACAAGACTCACTGTTAACCCGTAAAAGAAAAAGGCACTGTATTTTTATCTACAGTTAACTGTAGGAGTTAACTGTATCAATCCAATCTAGGGCCACATTGCAAAGCATTGAAATGTGCTGCACACGGTACTAAATGGGTGAAACAACTGAGCCATGGTCTTGTACTGAGTTATGCCACAATTCATTCAATGCATCCTAATAGTGCCTCCCCAACACCGTTGGTCTACACCCAGATTACGGGCCATAAACTACTTCATACTTTTTGAGAGCCCGTGATGTAAACGCGTGATTGAATAGTTCATGAGAACTGCACAGGTGCGACTGTAATATCCACTTTCCAAAAGTAGCCCCCTAGGACAAGTAATTATAGCAATGTGTTCCCAGAACACGCTTCACTTTTTAAGTAGCTTTAGCAGTTATTAATGTACTTTTGTATGCCATGTCATATATTATTGGATTCAAGGAAGGACTAAGGTAGGCAGTGTGAGCATTCATATTACAATATGCTCTTTGTGGCTTATACAATATTTCATTTATTTGAATACTCGGACTGCAGTTTTTCTCAATTCTCTGAATATACAGGTACCATGTAAAATAACTGTAATGGAACTCAATGTATAGAACTAAACATACTACGCACATATACATCACTAACGTTACTCCCATTATGGCAACTTGTATTCCCCCTGCTATATGAGGGATTAAAGTATTTCGAGCGGCTCAGATGTAAGTATAGGACATCCCCACTAGATGGCAGTCTATGTGAGCAGCTCAGAACAGTAGACAAGACCGTGAGAACACGAGCAGAGTCGGACTAAGTGTGTGTAAGGGGATAGATATCAGACAGAGAGCAGCTCAAAGACAAGTAGAGCAGACAGTTCTATAACATCTCAGATTTTTGCCTGAGAAGAGTAGGGTGCACAAAATCCTCAAAGGTTCTCAGGAACCAAAGGGCATGGAGGACACCAGAGGGGAGAACACGTGTAGAATATATTTTGCAATCTGTTCGATTCACATGCTTTATTAGAAAATAAAATAAATTAGAAAATAGAGAGCATTCTCATACCCTGTAGTTCACATTAAAGTACATGCATTTGCACACGCTGTTTCCTTCATAAAATTTTCGTGTAGACATTTACAGGGAGAAAACTAAGTTGCATAGGTCATTTTTACCTGCGGAAACTGAACAGGCTACAACCATAAAGAACCCATAAAGAGAGAGGTATGCAGTTGGTGCGTCAAACAGACGTAGCATAGGGAGGTAGGCCACATCACAAATGTTAGTTTATATATAAGTCAAGGGGGCAAACACCCTGAATGTGACCTGAATGGAAATACTGTGGTGAGGTGCAAAAGGGATAGGCAACTGCTTAAAGGTACATTCATCCTTTGGTACCGGTACCAATTTAACGGATAGCTTGAATATCATTTGCTTTTTATTAATTCAAACAGTATCTGGAGAGGTATCTGCTTTGTATCGACACCCCTTTTAGATGAATACACGCGTACATCAGAACCGTGGCTATTTTGTTTTACAATATACTCATTACTAATACCCACTAGGTTAATTGATAAGAGGGAGACATGATTGGGTAATAAGGTTTATTTAATAGTAGTAAACCTTGAAGGTTGTGTAGGGTAGTAAACAACCGAGTATAATATGACATATTAATTAATATAAAACAATGGTATAATAGATAAGACATTGGTTGTAAATACACAATTGATTGATGAATAAAATACGTATATGAATATTGATTAATGATTGATATTGAAGGTGAGGGTGGGTGGGGAAAAAGGAGTAGTGGTAGTGGCGAGGTGAATGTAAGAAGTGAGGAGTGAGGAGGGCAGGTGTAGGTGGGTGTGAGTGGGAGGTGAGAAGGGAGAACCGAGAGGGGGTGTCGGAGTTGGACACCTATTGGTTAGCAATGATCTTTCATTACCCCTTTCGGTGCAATGAAACTACCATTACTAATACCCACTAGGTTAATTGATAAGAGGGAGACATGATTGGGTAATAAGGTTTATTTAATAGTAGTAAACCTTGAAGGTTGTGTAGGGTAGTAAACAACCGAGTATAATATGACATATTAATTGATATAAAACAATGGTATAATAGATAAGACATTGGTTGTAAATACACAATTGATTGATGAATAAAATACGGCCAAACATGCCAAGGAATTGTGTAAGTATGAGGGATGGGTGGAGGGAAGTAAAAACATTGTATGTGATTGATTTGAATGTGATTGAGTGTGATCGATTGAGTACCGGTAGAGTTTGAGTTGATTGACTAATTCAGTGCAGCGGCTATGGCTAGTTGGACCGCTGACTGTGGGTCCTTATAAATGTACTTCTTGTACGCGTCTGAGGCCCATCCCCCAAACTGTTGGATGTCCAGCTCGCTGCAGCCTGCTCGGTGAGCCTCGGTTGCAGCTGCCTTTCTCAGTGAGTGAAGACTGAATGAGGCGGTCTTGATCTTGAGGCTTCTGAGCGTCTTGCGCCACACTGAGTTCATATGTGTTGTTGGGATGGGGAGCCTTGTGTCGGGGAACATGAACATGGGCTCTGTGTCCGCCCTGGTCGGGGTATCCCGTATGACAGTTCTTATGGCCTCCAGGGGGCAGTACTGCCTGTCCTTGGATGCATGCAGTGATACTTCCCGGACTTGGTCGTAAAACTTGAGGTTCTTGCCGGCTTTTATTCGTATGAGTCCAAAGTCCTCCAAGAGGCGTACATCTCCTCTTGTGAGGTGGTATATAGGTGAGAACCTTAGCACGGACGGGGGGAGGGCCTCCGACTGCCTCAGTGCTCCGTTGTAGATTGTTAGCACTATAGCAGCGTGGATCCTCCCCAGTTTGTCCTGAGTGAACTGTGCCATGATCCTCCTGAGGGCGTCCATCGATATTGGCAGTTTCGGGTTGGGGACATACGTCTTGTCCCTCTTGATGGCGTCCAAGGCGTCCTTGACCTTGGGGTGAAAGAAGGGGGCCAACTTCACCCCTAGGGAGTTCATGTAGACTCTGATGTGCGCCACCTTGTTGAGTATAGTTCTGGGGCAGCCGTGAACTCTTGGTAGGAGGGGCACTGAGGGTCGAACTGCATTCTGAAGGCGAAGGGCAAGTATGTCTTGAGGGTTGACCTTTTGTTGTTGATGGTGCCTGGAGCCCGAGCTGCTCGCTGGCGTGATGCTGCTCTCTGCTGAAGTGAGGCGAACACCGGATCTGCAATATATCGAAGGTTGGACTTGTTTGAGGAAATAGTCACATCCCTCTATGACATTCATATTGTTGGTTTCTATGTACTCTAGAGCTCTGGTTTTGTAAGCCTGACCTAGATGGGCTCGGCTGAGATCGTCTGCAAAGTTATTGTGAATGCCAGGAATGTGATCATATGTTATTGCAATGTTATATATAGCCTGTATCATCCAGGCGGCACGAGCGCAGTCCAGTAGTGTTTTGTCGCGTCCTCTACCGGTAGAGAACACCTGGACGGCTGCCTCGTTATCACAGAAAATATGGATGTGTCCGCCGTAGTCCCTAGGGCCCACAAATGTATGGAGGGCAAGGACAACGTTTGCTGCTTCGAGATATGCAATGTTGACTACGCCATCATCTGAAGTGGGTGGACTTGAGTAGGCCCACCCCATTCCAATCATGGCTGAACTCTTTGAACCAACGTAAGTCCTTCCTAACTTCCCCACAGAATTTTACATACCTGCCCCTGGATTCTCTGAGAGCCTCCAGGAGCCTGCTGACAAACAGACGAGCTGGAGGAATGCACTTAGCTACGTGCAGAAGTGCCCCTAGTAGGCTTTGGAATTGTTTCTTTGATACTGAGCGTCTCGCTGCGAGCCTGTCTATTTTTTGCTTTACCTGCATGAGTTTCGGTCCTGGTATTGAGAGAGTC
The DNA here is from genome assembly GCA_947462335.1 of Harmothoe impar. Lineage (NCBI taxonomy): Eukaryota > Metazoa > Annelida > Polychaeta > Phyllodocida > Polynoidae > Harmothoe > Harmothoe impar. Next base: position 40,200,829 of record OX381708.1, read on the forward strand.
ATGTTATCGGAGTCCAGTAGGATTCCCAACCACGTGACCTTGGTGTTGGGAGGCTGCGCCTTTTTCTTGGCCTCTGGGAGGCCCAGGTCGACCAGTAGCTGGCAGGCTGCGCTGAAGTCTTGTTGCGCCTTTTGCCTGGTGGGTGAAATTATAATAATATCGTCAAGATACATTTTGGCATAAATGTTGTCACGGGCCAGCATCCATACTATGGACTCTGCCACCCTCTGCATGTGGCTAGCGCTGGCCCGTGACCCAAATGGCACAGACGTGTCGAGGTAGAATTGATCTTTCCATTTCATACAGGGCAAGGGGTAGTCTAATACATCTGAATTTAGGTTCTTGTACGCTCTGCTAATGTCTAAGCTGGACATGAAGCATCCCTTTCCCTGGCGTAGGATTTCTAGGCCCACTGCCTCGACAGTGTTTTTAAGAATGTATGCATTGACCGATTTCTGTTTGGGGAAACTCATATCTGCAATTATTCTCCTATCAGATGTGTCTCGTTTGGGGCGTGTCATGAGCGGTGACACGTGACACCATTCTGGAAATGGGGAATGTTCAAAGGGACCCATGATGCCGCGGAGTGCAATCTCATCTTTGATAAAGTCTTGGATGTGTTGTGGAAACTCTAGGGCGCTACTATGATTTGTGGTGTCAGTATTGTCTGACACCGGGCCCAAGTATCCCAGAGGGAATCCAAATCTGAGGAAGTCATAGAGTTGACGGTGCTCGGGGGAATCTGACAATTTTTTGTCCCATACCGGTAGGTTGAGGGCGGTAGGGAGGGGGATGCGAGCGCCCATGGCATTTGGCATACCGGTACTTTTGACTTTTTGGTAAATATCGGCCAAATCGTCCATTTTACACCTGGGGTCCATGTTGGGCCAGTGTTGTGCCCTGTGTTGGCTGAATGCCGCGGGGTGTATTGGAATGGTATGGTTTCTATCGTCAGTCTCGCACATTTTTCTAATTTCGTCAAAGTCAATGTTTTTACTCATGTTGTTGTCGGCTGGCGGAGTAGAGTCACCGGCCGGGTCGATTGAGACGGTGCGTGGGTGTGTTGACGTAATAGCGGGATCTGTCTGCAAGTCCTGCGTGTGCTGGGGACGGGATGCAGCTGTGGCCGGGTCTGTTGGCTCGATATTTACTGTAACTTTAGTAGAAATTGGTTTTATCTCGGTGCGAGCTGGCTGAATGTTGTTTTCCTGAAGGGCCGCGCCGCCATGTTTGACCGTGTGTGCGTCTTTTGAGGGAGGCCTGCTTTCCGTGACGTCATGCGCAACAAAATGGCGGCCTGGTATGGGGGCCGCCATCTTGGAACCGTCGAGAGTGGTGACGTTTTGCACAACAACATGGCGGGCCGGTGTGGGGGGCGCCATCTTGGGAGCGCAGGGAGCTGTGACGTCATTCACAACAAGATGGCGGCGCCCATGGGCGAGGCGGGCTGCCTCGACAATGATGGATTTCCGTGCAGATTCACTCGTAAAACTGTTAACATCGTATAAAAGAGTGGTACTAAACTGTTCGTGTGTGGCTGCGGATCTACCTCGAGTAGGATCGGTCGAGGCAGACCCATCTAGGCGTTTTTTGAGGCCGTGTTGCTGTTGGTGGTCGGCGGCTGTGTGCCCGATCGCCACGACCCGCCGCTGTTATTGTTGTGGTTCGTGTTGTTGTTGGCAAACTGTGATCGGCCGCCGTTGAGTTCGCTGTACTTTCTGTCGCACCTGGATAGGCCGTGTGTGCACAGTTTGTCGACCGATGTGAGACAGTACGTACAGTAGTGCAACAGACCGTGATGTGTACGCTGTGAGCAGCCGTGGGCACTGTTGTACGCCTGGCACAGGTCGGACGTTTTGGTACCTGCACCGACCTGTGAAGTGGATGTGCTGGAGGGCCTGGAGGAGGAGGGGCGTGACCCGTGGGCCCCGTGTTGTGCTGGAGGGGCAAAACTGAACATGTTGCGGTCCTGTTGGATTTTATGCCAGTCGTGCCATCCGTAATCCTGCCTCTCGATGCTGTCAAAGACGTGCTGCGACCAGGTGAGTACGCCTTCCCATGACCTTTCTCGTGCATCCTTTGTAACATGTGTGAGGTGTTCCATCATGTGTGGGAAGTTCTCCCGGGGGTACACATCCTTTTTACCTATTAGTGTGCCCAGAGCCTCGATGTACTCCAGGGCGGTCAATGAGCTGCGTGCATCCAGCTTCTGTTTCAAAGTGGTAGCACCGCGGCGGTTGACATACATGTAGGGTTTTGCGTGCATTTGTTTCTGGAATGGGTTGCATAGAAACAGGGCCTTACCATCTGTGTGCTGAGGGGCGAGGGCGTCTCTCATGAGCTCCCGTGATATGAAGTCCTGTGTGCCTGGAGCTCGCTGCAGCTTGTGGTGTGTAGGGTACCGGTTGGTGTCGTCCAGGTATACGGTGGCCGGGGCCGCTCCCCGGGAGAGAGCTGGGGCCCAAAGGGGGGCGTGCTGGACCTCTGGACGCCGACGGCGCCTGGGCGTGCTGTGTGATGTGCTGATATCCCTAGACAGGTTGGTCTCTATGAGCAGGTCCAACTTGTCATGGATAGTGTTCACCTTCCCCTTGATGTCCTGCATGTCGTCCTCCAGGACCGAGACCCGGAGGGGGGTGTTTGACCTGTCCCCGGGGCTGGTGGTAGTGTTGGGGATGACCGACGGTACCTTCTTTGCGCCTTGAGGAACTATGATGGGCAAGAGAGGGATTTCCGTCGTGGTCGTAGTGGACTTCTTATCTCTTAGCTTGTAAGGATTGCCTAATGGTCGCTTGTTGTTGATGGCGCGCTTGGGGGCCTTCCCCCTCGCGGTCACCTTCTTGGGCGCCATTTTGGCAGATCACCTCGATGAATGTCCAAATTTCAATCCGTCGTAATCCGTCAGTAATACACGGGTATATCCCACTGGATTTGATAAAAAGTTTTAAAATTGTGTATACTTATGATGTACGGTGGATTTGTAGAGTTTGGATGGAAATCTGGCCCCGAATGTAGACGGTTGTGGAGCTCAGAAAAAGGAGTAGTGGTAGTGGCGAGGTGAATGTAAGAAGTGAGGAGTGAGGAGGGCAGGTGTAGGTGGGTGTGAGTGGGAGGTGAGAAGGGAGAACCGAGAGGGGGTGTCGGAGTTGGACACCTATTGGTTAGCAATGATCTTTCATTACCCCTTTCGGTGCAATGAAACTACCATTGTTTCCGATGTATTCTTCTGAGTAAGTTTATCTAATTACGTATGTTGTATGGTTTAGCATACATTTGTAATCTCCATCTGATGCGGTAATACTAGGAACCCATCGCCCAAATGTGATGGGTATAAATTATGTCATATAACTGTATGCCTACTTGTATAAGATACACTGAGCTTGTTGTTCTAAAACGTCTATGAAACAACAAAAGCAGTACACTAACTTACATGGTGGAGCCCAACGAATTAGTTAGCCCTGCAAAGTCCTCAGGTACCATTACCAAGAAGCCATAGAGATCTGGAGGCAGTCCTCTAAAGCCATCCCCGTTGGCAAATTAAGCCCCCTGTTCGGGGAAATCGTCCCTCTGCTGAAGCCTCTTCAGTATATTAGACCATTTAAGTCTCAGACAAGCTCCTGATTGTCCACTCCTTCCCTCGTGGAGCTCAGACTAATTTAGTGGAGATTTTCAGAAGAGGAAAGATAAAATCGAAGATTTTCAGACTTATTTAAAACGAGTCCTCATACTTGAGTGCCTTCAAGACTGGAGGGTTTGGAACTCAAGCATGAATATCATTTGTGTAGAATGGACGAAATCCGATCCAGTGCACTGAGTAAAGAAGATAGGATTAACACAAATAGCACGTCATTTTCATGATTAACAGATTCAAAATCAATAATTCGGGAATCAATTCAAGGTTTGATAAAGAATAAATAGCACAAAATTAATGTACAACTCATTATAATTCTCTCGCGGGATACTTCTGATCAGCGGCTGATTCTAGTTCTAGTCACTGCAATTTTGTCCTGGAAGGAGGAAGGCAGTGCATTTGAACTTATATCTATTCTCTGCTTAGGCAAAAAAAAAGAATACACATGTTTGTTTCAGGTCACTCAACCGACCCTATCAAAACAGGGCCGAGCCTACGTTTCTTTATGCGTTTTGGAGAAATTTTATTTTTACCTATTTTATGTCAATTTTAGGGTCTTTGGAGAGGTTGGCTGGTTCTTTCATGTTAAAAAAAATTCAAAAAAAATAAATCCAACCTACCGACCTTACATTTTCATCTCATGTTACACTGAAAATCCATAGATTGAAAGGGTTAGTCAGTACAGACTAACCCAGGTTGGTCATATGAGTGTTAGTCACAATGGCAAAGTTATATTCTAAAATGACCAAGGGGTCAGTCAGTAGTGGCTAACCTAGGTCCATCATTGGTGTGTTGTATTTGTATGCCACTAGTTGGGGCCACCTGTGATGACCACTCAGTGGCTCCCCCTGGAACTAAAAAGACTAAGGTGGGTTGGTCAGTAGTGACCATCCTGGCAATAATAACTAATCTAGGTTGGTGGTATAGGGATCCAAAAAATGACTAACTAGGTTGGGCACTAGTGACTGAGAGGTTGGGCGTATAGGGAGCCTAGGAATATCAGTGTACCTGAAACCTTTTTCTTTTTGGCCTTTCTTCCTTTACAAAATAAATTATTATGCAATCACTGTTCCTTAACATTTCACAAAGAAAGGATTTTCCAAAACAGATCGAGTATTTATGGTTCTGTAGCATTTTTCAGGATGATTTGCCTGTCAAAACGCCTGTATTGTACATTAATGGATGGTCTTACCCATATGCCTACCGGTATATTCAATGCAATAGACCATAAGTACTTGGGCATGGACAAGAGATGTTTAAGCAAACTAGAGGCCATTCATCATCAGCTGATATTATTTAGTTATGTGAGGAACGACAGTTATATAATCAGGTTACCAAGAGCATGTTATTTTGATACTTTAAAGTGTTACATTGTAACAGGTGACCTCCGTATTATTCGTCTTTTCGTAGCAATTTAGAGCAATACAATTGACAGCCATTCTGCTTGTACAGAATTGATTTAAATAAAATGTCAATTTGATCCCCTGACCAACGGAATTGGCACACTCAAAGTTCAAAGGGTTTGTTTGGCTGGCCCCTTTTGTCTGTTTTTAACCCTAAACTGTGGGAAACCAAGAAGAGGTTGCGGTGGAGGACAAGGAATTGAATTCTGCGAAGCGTGCACTATGGCCTGATGCAATGTGAGAGGCAGTCTTTTCGGTCGTTTTCAATCTTCGTGCTTCAAAACGAATAAAATGAGTTTGTGACAGCCGCAGGCGAAACACAAACTCCATCCGTGCAAACAGCTCTGCCATTGATCGGGAAAAGATCTTATTAAAGTGTGAAGAAAATAACATTCATTTATCACACTCATTCACACAATTGCTGAAACCGGGGCCTTGGAACAAGTGTTTTCCTGGCACCCGATCCATGTCGATTCCCAGGGTTTTGTTTCAAGCTGTTTCTTTGTACTAGGAGAGGGTTGGGGGCCAGCCCGATCGTGAGAAAGTTGTCTCAACTTGACTGCTATCAGGAGGGGTTGGGGTGGGACGGGGTCCAGAAACGTGACCAGAAAGGCTGAGAAATCGGATATTTAGCACGTACACCAGTCTGGGAGGAGCTGGACCAGAGGCAATTACCATCAAAGAGCCACCTTGATGAGAAGTTGCGAGCGGGATTGAAGATTATGCGCAGAATCGTGTCATGTCTGATATTTATTTAGCTCTTATAGTTGAAATCCACTTGAATATAGACTTTTATCAGTGCCTGTTCATTCATATTCATTACCGCGTTTTAGCTTAATTCAGCAGTGTCAAATAGCTGATAATATGTGTACAGGCAAGGGGAAAGGGATATCCAACGAAAATGTCAACTTTAAAATTGATATCATGAGCTTTCCAGTGATATATTACACAAGAAGATATCATTTCTAGTTTTTGAGGAAAAACTATATGAATATGGGTGGGCATTGCCCTATCCCAAACCCCAATAAGCTCTAAGTCCCATAGTTTCATAGATACCTCTACCTAATTAGCATAATTATAATAATTAGAAAATGATCATATATTTTTATCCTATAGGCTATAGATTTTGATCTAGAAAGTATAATTTTATCCTGTTTTGACCATAATAATCCTCATGAATCATTCTATCAATGAGCTACTTCATTTTCTTTATTTGGAATAAAAATCATGTTTCCATGGCAACACATGTCAACAAAGACACACATTTAGGCTCCAAAACGTTCTTTTTACATTCCAAATATGGAAGCTTTTCACCAAAAATAGAATGTCTTGTATAAAACTACTGAATTCTCCAGAAAAAAGTACCAAAAAGTAATTATTAGCCTGTTTCTTCCATTTCATGCCATGGTGGAGCCCCCTGGTGGCTAAAAATGGCACTAATCCCGCGGGGATACCCCTTTCTGCTTGCCTGCTCACATATATTAACTACCATTCAATTAGTTCATTTCTGTAATGGCAATAATACTGCTTCTTTGGGCCTGTTCTTAATTTGTTTACAAAAGGAATTGAGAATTAGGTCAAAAATAGATAAATGGTATGTTTCAGGCAACCCGACCCTAGCATTATGCATTATTTACGATTTTGGAGATTTTTTCTTTTTTGCAAAATATTCTTATTTTTTTTCAGAAATTTTAGCAATTCTTTGGTCAGGAAAAACAGATCACATGCTAAATTATTTGTTCGACCTCAGGAAATTGCTCTTTAACAAGAATGTCCAACAATTTCATGATATTCCTAGTTATTGTAAGAATCAGTGAGTCGTCCTGATGACCTGCGAGTTGATCGATGTGGGGGTTCACGACTCATTCCAGGTACCTCCAACATTAAAAAGAAAAAAAAAGAGAATTTGGACCATGTTGCCTGGAACACACCTTTCTTTGGGTCTTAGCACCAAAGTAAGATTAGATTACCCTACTTCAATAGTAGATTCCCCTATACCCCCAGCAGACGTCTGGACACTCAGTTTCCCCTCTCATGGCCGGCTCACAGAGCAGCAGCATCGCCAATTAGCGTACAGACGACATTTATCATTAAGCAGACGACAATTATTCACCGCTGGTTTCTTAATCTGATCAGCGTTCTGCAGGCACCTTGGCGGTCAGGAACCACGTGAGGCGACGTCCAATTACTGCAGCTTTTCAGCTTTTCTTTTTTCTGACATTCTTATCTCCATGAAAGTCGATTTTCCCATCTAAAAGAGCTGAATTGGTATTTTTATGGTTGGTATCTCACCCTGGTATCTGAAGGATTTGGTGACACGGAGGACGCCTGGGTATTGCTATGATAACCTTGATAACATTAATTTGCGAGCTTTGGATCTTCTTATCATGATGTCATGGTTCCACTAATTGGGTCATGCCACATTCAATTGAATCACCTCTGCAAGGAGACGTGTCATTAGTTAGTTCATAGTTGAAACAGACAGTCCCTTTTCCCATCTTCTAACCTCCATCTTAAGCTTTGCTCAAACCACCAGTCTTACCTATCCGGTGTTCCTCTTTTGTCAATTTGGCGATCGATTCAGAGAGTTGGCAAAATATGAGATGAGAAAGGGCTTTCCGTTTTATCTGCGATAAACCTCATGTTATTGGGAAACAGCCGTGCCTCACGATTGCTCAAAAATATAGCTGAACAGGTCAAGTAGCATTGATTTGAGATGCAGTATTAGCCAAGGCAGGTTATCAAGGGGTATCGTAAAGGTAGCTTAAAGGTGGTCCCATTATCTGATTCTGCCGCTATCCTAGCTAGGTTGTTACCATTTTCTCTGATGCATCCCTTTTACCTGAGCGGCTCATCCTACCCAGAGATACTCCCCTGTTCCTACCTGAGCACCGGAAAGTGCCCCACCTCTCCTGCAATTTGGTTCTGAGCAAAAGAGGCTACGTCAAAGCTTCCAGGATAAATATATAGGGTGGTTCTAAGCCTCCAGTATAAATATAGGGTTGTCCAGGCCAATTCTTTCCACATTATTGCCCAGGCAAATTAAGGAGAAAGGAGGTTTATTATAGGCATGACATGATAACTTATGAGGAGAGATAAATATGGCAAGTTTTTCTTGGCGTAGACCGTTTTCACGAATTTCCCTTTTACTGTGGTGAATCTTATGTCTCTTTTTGAAATAGTATGAAATGTTTGACAAGATCGTCCAAAGCGTGTGTTTCAAAGACCCCGCCTCGAATCATAGTATTAGCTTCAAAAAGTAGTATGCCATGAAGTGCATAATACATAATGTGTATGAGGGTTGGTTTTTATACATCAAAAGCAGTTTGCTGTACATTCACCACGCCCAAAGACACTGATCAATACGTTGGGCTTTCCTCTGGGTCGTTACAGATTAGGAGTTTATGATACAAATACAAAATGTACATACCTTTTCGAAAGATGGAAATAGGATCTTTACAAAATAGAAAGCTCTGCATCCGGTCGTCTTTATTGATCCATAGCATGTTGTATGCTAAAGAATAGTTTAATTTATGCTTACCTAATGAGTATACATAATTTGTATAGAGCATAGTGCTGTCACGTAATCCCAATAATCTAAGTAGGATAATTGTATTGCAGTTTTGACATGCACGCAATGTTCATTGGCCTGCAGGGGAATGAGAAAGGAATTTATATAATATGATTAAATTGTTACCTGTTCTGTCTTATCCATATAGATAGTAGCATAAATAAACAGTTGCACATTATTGAGCAGATGGATACACTGTAAGGCTAGGTTTACCATTATATTAAGGTAAAAGTGCTTGTTTAGTTGGTGCACTGAATATTTAATCCCTCATACTCTCCAGTACTGTAGTGTCAAACGATAATTTTATCGCTTTGTAAATGTAATCCCTCCTAAGAGCACAAAGGCCACTCCGATCACATACTGTTAGATCTCTGGAGACTAAACTCTGAGCATTACCCTGGAAAGAAGCTACTTAGGCAATCCCCTTAAAAGAAACCATAAAACAGAGATAACTAGCTAAGATTATCAGAGCATTCCCGGTACCATAAAGCACATAATGAGGACCCTAGAGAGGCTCAACCTTAGTTGTGTCCTGATTCAGCCGTCCATTCCCTTTACAACGATGCAGATATACAGCTAACTACTTATGATATTTCCTGCAGGAATCACCACAACACACTGCTGTAGGATAAGGCATATATCATTATAGTTCGAAAACTGAGGCACAAATCTGATCTAGGCCTACCTGGTACCAGAAGTAGTCTAAATAGCATTGGTGCATGGGTGATATCAAATATAGTTTTAGTTCTCACAGGCACATTGTCATCTAGGAAAGTATCTCTGTTTAATGACATAGCTATTTATAATTGTTCTTTACCAGGTAGACACTCACATTATGATAACCATCCTGGTATTTACAGGACTTGTTTTGTTTGCAGTGGACTCAAGGCATGGGCATGCCATCAGGGACCCTGGAACACCCTGGAGGAGGGTGTTGGTATCACATGACCGAGTCCTTAATGCAAGACGACAACAATGGGCGGGTACCCCATTACCCAACTTCCTTAGCAGTCATCTTTACTCCACCCCTGTCACCCCCACCCATTGCGTATACTGCGGAGAAGGAGGCAACCTGAACCTTGAGTCATGATGGTGAGATCCTCAGTCTCTTTTATGTTCAAGATAAACTAAAGGGCAAGGCTCTATACATTGCCTTTTGGCAGTATCTACCCTCACACTGGCCCTTACCTACATGAGTACCCTGTAGTAGTCAAAATGCACAGTTGCATATATCAGCAGATGGGTGCTTTCTATAGTCTGATAGTTGTAAACCGATAAACATTAATAATTTGGCATACACGACAAAGGCACTATAGAACGTGCAGTGTCCAAGGTAGAAGTAGATAGCAACAAGAGCATCAGGTGTGCACTAATGCATGGACCGACAGGGCCATGTGAATAATAGATTTGTGAGAGTAGGTCTCTTGAACAATGCGGTCATGAATATATCCATACTACAGAAGAAGTCACATTGTGATGGCTATTCTAGCAGTTCGAATAATCATTATGGACCAATTGTTGTCAAGCTGTAATGATGGATGGAATTTAGCTACGAGTACACACTTGTAAAGCCATTGAGACAATTTCCAAACCTCTGTTCACAATGGAGATTCAATATCAGCTCCAGTGTACTCATGATTAAATATTCATCTGCATGCCTGTTAAAGCCCATCACCTGGACCTGGTATTGATAAGATATATTCAGTTTTACCAGATTATAATGCCTGTATATCATGCCTTCATGGTTTCATTCCTACATAAGAGGCACTCTTTATAGTCTATCATAATCCCAACGTTCTGTACCATCAAACTCCCTCTTATAGCTTTCTAATTGTACCCCCTTCCTATAAGTACACAAAGGCAAGCATACAACCACACAATTTAAGATCTCATAGGGCCTATAGCTCGTACTAGACAAGAATTACTTAAGAAAGGGTGCCATAGGCAGCCCCCCTTAAGAAACCATAATGCGCAGACATCCAAGGATTAGAACATCAGTCTTACTACCATGAAGCACCCATGAGGCCCCTTGAGAGGCACCACCTTGGCTGTTTCCTGATTAGGCTTGACACGCTAAATGACCGCCTGTCCCCTCCACAGGGACCTCCACAACTACCACGCCATTCCTCACTGGATCACCACAGTACACTGCTATGGAGTAAGACTGTATAATAAAAAGGTTATACATAGTTAGGAAATGTAAACAGAAATGATGCATACATCTGATTTAATTGAAATCAGGGAGTATTGCAAGGATATTAATTACCTGGTATTCGATTTGTTTGACAGCATTGGTATTGGAAGTTGATAATTATGAAACATACTGTTCTTCCAATCTGCACCGGTGCAATATACACAGAATTGTGAATTGTCAATTATAAATTCCAGTTAAAGACCCACTAGTTAAACTATGCTATTAAAAAAAAGCATTCATGTGTTGCGCCCTTCTAGATGCTTAATCATAGTGGTTAGGCACTCAGAGTAAGTTATCCTAAAATCTCCAGGACTCGTATTGCAGGGAACCCAAGGTTTAGGCAGGACCTCAGGGACCTAAGACCCTGGAGGAGGGTGTTGGTATCACATGACAGGGTCCTTAATGTAAGACGACGAGCAGGGGTGGGTGGGCATTGTCCTCATTAGCCAACATCCTTAGCAATTCTCTTCACTCCACTCCCAGCTCATGTCACTTACTCCACACTCCCCATTTCTTATACTGCAGAGTGGGGGGCAACCTGAGCGTATAGCCATGTTGTTGAGATGTATGGTTTGATATTTCCTGACAAAAGAACTATTTACCCTGAACTAATGAGCAGTATACATGTGTATAGTGGGTAATAAAAATGAACATAAAGCATATAACAACAGCAAGCTCTATACCAATGCGTTGCCTTAAAGTAACATTCACATAGCGTGGAATGTAGCTATACAATCAATGGTTTCCCCATTAAATATTGAATTGGTTTTGATTTATTGATTCCTTATGATAATATCATCCTTATTTAGAGATGATCTGATGTTCCCTTATGTAGTCATCTACCACAAATGAATTTGGTCTTCAGCAGTGCTGTGAGTTTGCTATCATCTTACATGTATATGTAAAACACATTAGAGTAGGCAAAGCCGGTTGTTGAAGTACCAGCACAGTTCGCACAGAATATTGAATCAACATTGGCAACTGGCTTATCGTTTTATGTGCCCACTGAGATGTATGTAAGATGTCAGCCACGACGTCAATGTACTTGTGGCTGTGCCTATCGTCTGTTTGCCCTGCTGTTTCTTGACCATTCCTCTCTTCCCTCCCCCTTAAATTCATGCTGATGACTGTAATGTGCATCAATCTTTCTTTCTCAACCTCAAAATGTCTTCCCTCTCAACTTTCTATCCAGACCTGTCAAACAACCTTACTTCTTACTATCTTCACTTTTTTTAGCGCCATTTTTCATAATGTCGTCTGCTTTTTTGTTACTCCCCATTCGCAGAGTGTGTGAAGCTGATCCTGCTGCTGTCGCCTTCAGTGGAGGAGGCCTGAGACCGACAGTAACGCCCTCCCACGGCCAGCCCTGTCATCTGCCCCCGGCCCTCTTTATTGGACTACCACAGAGCCCCTGGTGGTGGTCTGAGAACTAATGTCGACGTCGTCTGACGTCCTCAACGCTGGCCATTTATCGCCCACGCCTTCGTCCCTCAGCGCAGATCGCTGTAAACATGCTGAGCTGTATCGTACTGCTCATCGGGAGCTAGTCTTTGAGATTGTGTTTGAAAGCTTCTACAGCTTCTAGTACGTAGGGGACTAGTGTTTTGGGAACGTATAATGTGTAAACAAGTGGAGAAGGGATCTAAGCGATAGAATGGGAGTGCTCAGGATATCTCCCGAGGAAAAGGAGAGCTGGGCTGTTCGATGCGTGGAAGGGGACCTCCTCATATATATGATCTATCTTCGGCAGTTTACAATCTGGGGGTTTACTTGTAGATCTATGCCTACACTGGGCCTTATATCATTTGCTACTGTGAATCAGCACTCAGCAGAACATGGAATCCCACACTTGCTCAATTAGTAGTAGTATTGATATCTGCATGATACACCTGAATTGATCATGAACTAAAGTACCTCATAACATATTTACTATGTACTATAAGCATGTCAGCATTGGTGATATTTATGCTGCAAATGGATTAAATGAAGATTTTATAAAGCATAATACTTATTGTGCCATGGTGGGATGATTCGAACCCACACTCCTCATTAAAAAAAAAAGGTCCAGGATTCCAGATCATTTTTTCCAGCCTGGAGTGCTCACTTGATGGGGGGGGGGAGGCGGAGGGGGTGATTTAAAAGTTCAAACCTCGTGAGGGGTAGGGCGTAAATTATGTTGCCATTGCTTAGCAAAAAATAAGCCGCTGTAGGCCTATTAGGCAACAAGAGGTGTATTTCAGGATACTGGACCCTAAACTATATCGAAACGGGGAGGATATTTCGTCTATTTTCAAAAATAGAAATTGGTTTAGGCCATTTTGGGTCTATTTTAGAGTCGATTTGATGGTCCTTAAGTTGGTGCTGTGGTCCGTGAAAAACGTAAAAGAGATAACCTACCCAAATTTCCGATACCGTCTGAAACACACCTTCTTTTTGGCGTTTATTTTTGTCCTCACAGTACTTTTTTCAATCAGGCAACCACGTTGAGTAGAACTTATAATATGATAGAGGCAGATTATACCACAAGCAAAGCCAGGGCTTTGCATTATTGCCAGCAAGGAAGGGCAGGGCACTGACTCCTGCAGCTTTTCATTCACACAAGCATCGAGGAAAAGAGTATTCACATACACACCATCGTGTTTACCCTCCCCTACAAACAGTGCAAACTCTTTTCGATTCTTTTCTCCATTTTCTCATCTTCAGACAAGTGAGAGGGATTGTAATTCCAGTACTCTTGGAAGGATTCAGATTTCAGATATCAGTGTGCATAGACATGCGTGTACATGGTTGGATGTCCGTTGTCTTTTCCGATTGCAGTCCTCTCTCGCCAACCCCATACTCTCAGAATCTATCATCTCTATCAACATCTAACATTCCCTCACTGTGATCGCCTCTGTTTGCAACGCTATCCCTGAGCTTGGCACTGCCCAGTGCATAGTACCAATGGCATATAATATTATGTCTTCCATTTAAATAAAGTACACTTATAATGGAGTGGCTATAAGATTTTGAATAAAATTTAGCCCTATTGAGACCGGGTGACTAGGGAGTAAGATCTAAGATGCCTAGGATAAAGATGTTAAGACAAAACCAAACACTGTACATTAAAGTTAACTAGATTGATATACTATTCTACAAAACGATATGCTTTTTGAATGCCAGTTAGTCAAAAGATAAGTTCCCTAATTGTTCTAAATCCCTTCCCATTACAACAATTTATTGCAGCATGTTACAACGGTTTCCATAAGAGCATGGCTGATAATAGGCTGACCGTAGCAGTATATGGAATGTCTGGAGTGACTGTTCAGGTGACCATGTGTTATCTTCATGTGATATTTTACCTGATAATTGCCAACATGAATATTTACCTATTCATATCAGGATGTTTTGGAATATTTTGAAAGCTATGCTGAATTATTTGAGTCTTAAGCTCATAGAATAGTAAACCAATTATAGTACAACGTTGATTCGTACAAATGTACAACTGGAGAGTATGTTTAAGACCTTACATATCAAGATCTACAGCGTACCCAAGTTTCTTAAATAAACCCATGAGCAAGTTAAATAGACAGTAGCTGCATGGTCCAAGTTCTGATATAGAATATGAACATGTGCAGGCAGGGCGGTATATAGATACCTTTTACTAATAACAAAAAAGCTGTGATAAAGGAGATAACTAACTGACAATATACTTGTACATACAAGTGACCTTTCTGAACCACACTTCCACCTAGGCTCCTTAACTGGGGTTATCACTCTTCCACGATGTACATAATGACGTACGACGACGTCTATGTGATATACCCATGACGTAGGGTGTGGTAATAACGATGGTTTAAGAATGACGCGTTGTCTGGATACACGTCACATGAGTCAGGGGGTTGACGTATACCTGTCATGACGTGGGCATCTATTACACTCAATAGTGCATGTTGGGATACCTTCCTGTCAGAGCATGAACTACCACTTCCGCAATGGGCGGAGTGTAGGGATACTATCATGAAGTCTATATTCTGTCTGGAAAATAGGCGTGCTGAAAAGAGAAAGTCCTACTGCCAGGCTAACCATTTAACTTTTGTTTGTATTTAATATATTTATTGGCTGAAAAATCTTGATAACACATTATAACTTCCTCATTCAATAGCAAAGACTTCCTCTGTCAGAAAAGGATAATGATAGTAAAGAAATGATATACAAGTCTCTCTTCAGTTAAAGATGGTGTATCAGCTAAAATTCCGTGACTTTTTAATCATGCCATATTACTATTGCATAGCCTATCCTATACATACTCCCTAAATTTTAAAACAATTGGCAGAGTCTAAATCCATAAGATTAACACATGTAGGGCAATCATTTTTGCTGTAGGTCGACACTAAAACTCCCTATGTTGTGGTACTGCATGGCTCAGTGCTTTCTCTACCAGGCTAGTTTTCCCTGTACTCACCTGGGGGAGTGACTGAGTCAGTGAGGTGAATAGGCTTTATTGTTAATTATCTCAAATCATATATTTATAGACAAATATTTTGCAAATATTGAGTAATGTTTATCAGCTAAAATTATATTAGAACCCATGGCATTCCTTTTAAGGAAAAAGTTTGGGAAGTGTATTAGTTGATACACCATCTTTAAATGTCTCGTGCAGTCATTGGTGCCGCTGCAGTGGCTCAAGAAGCACTTAATTACGACCATAGAAGTTACACACTTTTTTTTACCGATGCATTCTAATGCTCTTGGGATCAAACCATTTAATGCTAATGTGAGGCTTAGCCTTAAGGTTCAATATCTTGTATAGGTTGAATCCATGGCATAGAATGGTGTGACGAAATCGGTTCCCGACTCGGAATGCTACACTTCTTGGGATGTGTGGATTTGTGATAACGTTTGTGTTCGGTTTTATTCCTAAATGACCCAAACTGGATATTTAGCCGTTAAAGGAATGGTCTCTAGATGACAACTTGACTCTCGATTTCTTTCGTAGCAACGTTACTTTTTGCATTTTAGATATAGAGTGCTGGGAAAAGATAGTGAACATCACTACGAAGACCTAAGATTATAATAAAACATTTTTGTACATTTTTCTCCCTTTCGGCGTACTAGTTAAGTACAGTGCCAACACCCCGGGGCCCTAGTACCTTGTTTTTATCATCATCTAAATGCGTAATTTGGTTCTAAACCTTAAAAACAACCCATCTCCTTCTACATACCTCTATTATGAGGAGCAGCTCATTCTGTCTGGAGTTGCTCATTATACGTGGAGGATGCCCAGGCCTGACACTGCATGCCCTTCATACATTAGCAACCCCCTGTCCCTTGCTCATCCTTCTGTTTCAATTACCTTAAGTTATGCACAATTAACAGTCAACCCGGACCTGCCCCTGACCATAAATAACACCTGGTCAGGTCAAGGTTAGACAACAGGTTCATATGAATTCTTCATTATAGCTCATTATAAAAGCTCACAGCTACTATGCTGTGGATTCCTTATATTCCTCATTTCCTCATATACCAATGTATGATATCTTCTGTCACGGAACCATATTCACTGCTGAGGCCACATTTATGAACTTATTTCTCTAATTAGAAGTTATCTGGGGCCCTTTACATAAAGGAGAGGTTTTATTTCTTTAGGCGATTTGGGACAAAATAGGTTTCATAACTAAATTATTTGTCCTTTGTCCTCAAATTTTGGGATATCTACGAAATTTGGGAATATTCTCAACTTTGAGACAAAGGTCCCATCCTTTTCCCTTTCAATTTACAAAAACAGGAACAATATTTTGTCTCAAATTCACTTTTGTCTCCTTTTTTTGTCCCAAACAGCCATTTGCGAGAACCGACCAAACCATCGGTTCTCGCAACTTTTAAATTTGGGATAAATACCTTTTTCACCAACTTCTCATATCTTCTCAATCGCATGTAATGGATATGTTGGGGGTTAACCATTTCTTTCCACTTTCCTTCGGTTATGCAATATTTCATGCATTTTTTGTATACTTTTTCTTGGGTTGATTGAGACCATGTCCAAAAAGGGGGTTTGGGGGGGTGGGGACAAAAGTTGGGACATCTGGGAATATCTGCACAACATGTTCACTAGGTGGCGTGGCAGATCACAAATTTAAGAAATATTTCTCAACTAGGTAATTTATCATACTGTGACTAATAGAGATATTGATATATTTGGCATAGGGTAGATTCACCACTTTTGGACGCTCGTTTGCAGTGCAAACGTGACCCTTTTTCTCTGGCCTACAGCTATGTTGATATGCCACATAGAATTATTCTTTTAAGTTATGTAGATTAATAAGTTTTACTGGAACACTTATAGCATTACATCCTCTGTATTTGTAGCAATGAGAAAGAACCAGTGCACAGGTCTGTCCGGCTCATGGTGTATTTAAGTCATATATTTAGAAGGTCTTAAAAAAGAACTTCCTGGCAATCATTTGTACCTTTTTTTATATTACAAACTTTGAGATGTGTGTACCTTATTATGTAGGTCCGGATTTATGGCCTAAGTGTAAATATAATGAAAAAATCCAACATGACAGCACCCTGTCTGACATAAGGTACATGATATTAGCACACATTCTGGAACAGCTCCTCACCATGAAACGGACTTCAGGGGTTGATAAGAAACATATAACATGTGTTTGCATGTATGTGATTTTATTGGTTGATAAGAACAAGACTTAGATTTTACTGTGATACTAATGCATTGGGCAAAGAATTTACTATATTTTGTGATTTTTAATGATAAAAGTGTCTGACTTAAGGTGTGTGTCCGTCTTTGGGTGAATCTACCCTATATGTCAAGGACCACATAGTGCTTTAGTGCGTTATTGACCAGCACCACAGGTTCTGGTCAGTCTTAACAGGTACAAGACCCGTAAGCTCAGACAGCCGAGCAGCGTGTCCATAGGAATAGCATTGAGGGATCGGACTGACCACCCTGTGTACATAGCCTCTATACTCTGTAGCATTAGTACCGAGCACCCCTCAGCCCTGCCCACTACCAGCGTGGTCGTCACACCAGCCTGGCAGCAGCGCCCACCCCTCAGGCCTGCCAGGTCTCAATCCGTTCCTTTTAAGACCTTACCTGCAGTTAACCTATATGTTGTTCACACGTCTCCCACCCAGAATGCACTGCTCATTCCGGTCTGCTGAGCTTTCAATAGGTACATAACTTTAACATTATGTTGTTCACGCCCCACTCCACATACTAGCAGTACAGACCGCGGCAGGCAAGTCCTACTCACAAGCCGTCATATACATATAGGCCTCTACCGGGATCGGACTTGTTCCCGTGATCACGGTGTTTACACTGACAAGCCTAACCCTTTAAGGGCAGCATAATGCTTTTAAATATTATGCACGTTAGGATACATGATAACATACATAGCTATTCAGCAAGTCATGATGCATAAATGCAGACCTGGTGAGTTACTCGCCTTTAAAATCCTAATGAAGGTGCTGGTCACCACACCTTCGGTGTGCAAATCCTAGATCAGAACCTTAAAATTCTAGTTACGTTTGCCATCATGATGCATGAATGCATCAAGTTGACCATATGGGATTGAGACACTCCCATGATGCACCAATGCAGCCTTTGTAGAGCAGTGAGAGTAGACTAGCCCGTTCTGCATTAATAGCTCCAAGCCTTTTGATTACTAGTGGAGAACCTGAATAGGGACCCCCCCTTTGGTGTCACAAACAATTTGAGAAATATTTACAGGGAACCCCCCAAGAATATTACATCATCAAGGGGATTCCCAGGGAGTTTGGACATATTTCCCAGGAGTTGGGATATATTTCCGGGGAAGCCCATGTCACGTGACCTATTTTGGGGGGAATTCCCTCTATGACGTCATAAAAATAGTGAGTAAGGACATATTTCCTGACTCAGAGTGAGTAAGGATTATTTCTTCAGGATTTTTCCCAAAATATTTTGAGATAATTCCTGTCCGCTAGGACAAAAAAAAACACCCATTTTGTAAGGCGAGTTTGAGATTGTCCCAGAATCCATAGTTCCCAACAAAAGTTGGGACCAAAAACGACCTTTTTTTATGTAAAGCACCCCAGTTGGCGTCCAAATAGTGGCATATGAAAGGCAAAAATCCCGGACACAAAACCTGCACAAAACACCTTAATTCTGTACAAGGGGACATTCATTTTGAGAACCAGTGGTCACCACAGAAGGTCAATACTGTATGTGTCTACATCTAGTAGAATTATGTATGGATCGTATGTTTTACCGATAATATGACCCACTTAATTATGTTCCCTTGTGTGCTCCTCTCCAGTCTCTTGGGTTAAGGTAAGGTAACATGTGGGGCATTCACCAGATATGGTTACATAGCCATGTATTTAGTGACATAATCATCATATTATTGCAGGGTATTAGGAAATAGGGTCTGTCTGCCTTTGAGTGTCTTTACTCTACACCAAAGTCCGGAGGGCACATAGGTCGGATCGGATATTCATATATTTCATGCTTTGCTTTTTACCAGGAATGATTAACATTCACATGGCCTTCACATGGCCTCATGGTTTGTCATGATGACTCATTGATTGTTGCAGTAACTATCAATGAGATAACGGTTCAATATTCCGATAAAAAAAACTTGACCTTGAAGTCAGACAGTCCTATATACTTCAGGATTAGCAACGTCAACCACCCTATTAATAAGAGGAACAATCAGTACCCAATACAAAGCATCATTACCATTTATTAAATACTACTCCGGTACTAGAAGGATAGATGAGCCAGACAGTATACAATGAGATGAGTAGCACAAAACATTACTTTCAAATAGATATAAGTGGAGGCCAACTACATAAACTGCCTTACTGTGGCAGACTATTAGCCTGGGAGCTTTTAAAGGCAGGTAATTGTGGACAATTGGACCACTCGGGACTGCACAGTCATCTGTCTATTTCAAAATAAGATAGGCCCTGTCTACAGTCTACACAATTATTCCAAGACATTTGCAAGACAAACGAGTCTTCTCCAATTGCTAATTTTCCTTGCAAATGCCACCGCACATTCGAGCAGTCTCACACAAACTGTGAAATCCAGAAATCATGTGTTTTTTAACTGCTTGCATTTGCTTAACTGTAACATAATGCACGCTTTCATGTACTATAAATCAAGGCATTCCGTCATTAGGAATGTTTCCAGAGGCAAATAAATCAGACATGTCGTACTTCAAAGCTTGAAAATGATAAGACAGTACACAACAAATCAATAAAGACACCACATAGTCTGTAATACATAGATCTGGCTTGTAGCTACACATGCAATCTATCATGTATGCAAAGCCAAGTATAAAGGAGCATTGTATTACATGAGGCCAAATGACAAACTGTCAAAATAAAGTAAAACATAAAACAGAGAGACAAGGCATGATGTTACGTGCATGGCAAGTAATGAAGCTTTGACAGGTATTGTTAGTATTCTGTAAATAGTTAGCTGTCGTTAGCTGGTTAGTGAATTCATGTATACAGTAGCAGCTACTGTACTTATATAGTTTTCGTGTATGTATGCTCAAACAGTATATTCTTGGTGGTTCTACTGCATTGATTGATTGGTTTTATTTGGCATAGAATCTTTATAACATGTCAGTTTTTCATTAAGATGCCAATATCTACCATAATAATATTAGACAAAGGGAGAAAGAGCTGTATAGCTATAGTAGATGCGGTAAAACTACAGTTTATCATTCTTTGTACTAATGCTAACTATATTAACAGTGTATGATTCTTTTATCGACCCCTAAAGAAGGCTAGAGCTATCGGATTCATTTTTGCTGGATTCAATTACCTGTCCTATGTCAGTGTTGTCATGTCATATTCTCACCGTTGTCACGCTAGTGAACCATGCAAAATGTTTACAACATTGAGGGCCATTTTCCATTAACCAATTTGGAGGTGACCGGCAGGCAATCGGCAGACAATCGGCAGGTAGCTGTCGGCAAGTCAATCAGTGGATATGGGCCATATGAAGGCGTATAGCATAGCCTAAAGTCGGCAGACCAATGGGCCATAATCAGTGGTCAAATCGGCTAATGTAAAATAGGCCTTAGTGCATCAAATGGCAATTCATTCCTCTCCTCAAAGAGCAAATAATTCTTTGCTCTTATCAAATGTAACAGCCTGAGGAAATCTCAGATTAACATTCAGAGGCATCTGGGCATTTTAGCTAATATTTTAGAGAACTAATCAGATTGACATGAAATTGGATAGGCCCTATCCCCAAACCCACATAGGAATGGCTAATGAATAGGATTATCTACTTTAAATAGTATAAGTGAGACAGGATAGAATATGATGAAATTAATATGGGGAGCAGATGGTATGATTTATCTCTCCTCAGATGAGATGTATTGTGGGTCCCGCATCAATTACAAAGCAATTGAATTTGTGACCTCTATGAATTGCCATCTGATTCTGACTATCTTCTCCATAAGAGCACTTCATATAACGTGGATCTAACATTACTACCTACACACGTGTACGCATTTAGGTATGTTTTTCTACATGTAAGGAATATTACTAATTGTATTATATGTGGAAAGATTATGGCTTAAAGTCTTCATGGAGTAAATGATAAACAGTACAAACTCACCAATCATACTATATTTAGAAATTTGTACTGCTCTTTAGATACTTCCATTACCAAGAAGATAATGTCACTTTAAAGGGAATTATAAAAGTGAAACTGCTATTGAACATGGACAATATCTCAGTTCACAATAAACCCTGAGCATTATGACAGTAATACTCATGTCTATTCTCAATAAGACACTGTTTTATAGTCATTTCAGGTCATGGGATAGGGTTAAAGGTACCATGCAGCTTAACAAACTGCCTAGAAGCATCACAAACACCACAACCTTTCTGGAAGGTCAACATTTAATGCTCTTCTTCCTTTGAAGAGTCTCACTGGAAATATCCCTCATTTCAGTGTTTCTCCTCCTGAATCCAATTCCGGCAACTGGTCCCATAATTTTACCACTGAAACCTGGGGACCTTCCCTAATTCCCAACAGGAAACGGACATGGTGTCAGACTAGTGGTGCCTGGGTGGGTCAGGGGAAGGAAGTATTTTATCATGTATTTCTTTTTGTGTGTGTTAGCAGATGCTGATCACACCCCTCTGCCAGAACCAGTGTCCAGCAAGAAAATGCTCATCCTCCACCACAACAGCAGAAGAAGACAAAACCTAGGTGGAGGGGGGGGGCAATCTCCATATAACCTTTATAAACTCCTGATCTCAGATGAGTGACTTAACAGTATAATATGATTAAACTTTGGAATGGTGCTTGAACGATTAGATTATAAAAATTACATGTACGACGCCTATTCAATAATAAACAAATGGAACACAACTGTGAGCAGGCAAGCAGAAAGGATAGTCCCCGCAGAATTAGTGCCGATTTTAGCCACCAGGGGGGCGCCACTATGGCTTAAAATGGAAGAAACAGGCAAAAAATGCTTTATGGTAATTTGAGAATACAATAGGATAACTCAAAACATTCCATTTTTGGTGAAAATCTTCTATATTTAGAATGGAAAAGGAACGTTTTGCGGCCTAAATGGGGGTCCTTGTTGATATGTGTTGCCATGGCAACATGATTTTCATTCCAAAAAGAAGAAGAACATTTTCTCATTGATAGAATTATTCATGAGGATTACTATGGTCAAATCAGAATGAAATTACCATTCCTAGATCCAATTTTATGACCTAAAGAATGCAAATGCATGATCAATTTTTATTTTTTAGAATTATGCTAATTAGATGGAGAAATCCTGGAAAATAAGAGACTTAGGGCTTATTGGGAATTTGGATAGGGCAATGCCTATACATATTCATTAAGCCAGATTGGTCTAGCTCTGTCATTGCTGGGATATGAGTTTGAATTTGTCTTTATTACGTAATTTAACATTTTTAATACATTTTACACTTTTATCATATCGTCGCCTCAGTATACAAAGGTTGTAAGTGAAAAAATACAATATTTTTTTTATTCTTTGATATTTTTCTTTATCCAATGAATTTTCGACAATTTTTGGAATTTTTCAAAAATGACCTTTTTTGGGGAGGTAATAGCTCAGTATACAAAGGTCGTAACTGAGAAAATGATTTTTTTCTCAGTATACAAAGGTCGTAAGTGATGTGAAAATTGTAACCCCAATGTATTTTGTTATCAAAACAGCATTTTTGTGGGCAGTTTCCAACTATTTTATATAATTCCTATTATATAGGTACATTTTGAATATTTTTACAAAAATATGCCAACTTTGAAGTATGAAGTCAGGGAATATAAGGGGTAAAATACAGAAATTGCTCATTTTAGCAGAAATCTCACTGTTGCTAAGCAACAGCAAGATGTGTATGATTTTTTTAAGTAACATAAGCAACAAAAAATATAAAAGATTCATTTAGTGACCATTAGGCTTAAATTAATTAACTATTTAGGCATTTCCCTACAGTTTTGAACTGAAGAAATCATTTACAACCTTTGTTTACTGAATCAATATACAAAAATATACATTCAATTCAGAATACAAAGGTCGTAAGTGACCTAATTTTCCCCATTTTTCACTAATTATTGCCATATTTACCATTGGACTAGGTAGAATAATTTAGTATAATTCATATAATTAGTTTTGACTTACTATTGTTTACATGAAGGACGATTTCTGGGACAATATATCATGTATTTTAGGAATTACAGCCTGAAGATTACATTGATTTTTCTTATTTTGCTCATATCTCAAAACATGAATTTTCCACTTACGACCTTTGTATACTGAGGCGACGATATGGCTTAACTGAAGACGGGTCGCATCTTAGCCTATTTAAAGGCTAATATTTAAGTCAGCGACCTTTACATTTATAACTTAGTATTGATAGTTCATATAGGCGAGCCAAATTAAACCCTTATACAAAGATAACAATTTCACGTATTATAAAGGCATATTTTACTTTTACAAACCAGTTTTATATATCCCCAGCAAACTGGGGTGATATGGTGTCTGCTTGGGTCATCCATGTGTTGGGTCATAACGCAGTTGGTCAGCTTGGGTCACCCATTGTCACCTTGACCCAGTGTGACGCATTCTGACCCATCTCACTATAGTGGTCATTATGCATTGGGTCAATATGGGTCAACTCCAGCCAGTTCTAACTCTGTATGACACATTATGGCCCATCTGACATTATTTGTCATGATGCATTGGGTCAGTATGAGTCAACCCCATTCAGGTATATTTATGTGGCTCAAACCAATATAATGGAGCTAGAGATTCTTCTACACTCCCTGCCTATTTAGAGGGTCAATATAACTTATAGTGCCCCACTCTACCCTCCCATAGTGTACTAGTATCAAAGTAACGGTTTTCCCAGTCCTATAAATTCTTAAAAAATTAATGTTGATACAACTAATAAATATATGATTCATTAGTCTAAAATTGTTTTATCTAAATCAAATATAATTTCCTATAGTCTTCCTCATTACTTTCCACTTTTCCTTCAACCCTGCCCATTTCTTAGAATCAACATGTAACATGGCCATTTAAGTGACATATGACATGACCATTTCTAAAAATCAACATGTGACATGGACTATAGTAGGTTACCCAATTTTTTTCCCTGTAGGTTGTCGATTTTTCTAAATTCACAATAGTGGTTGCACTGTGTATAAGTTCACCATTTCTCAATTGAATCAATGACTGGATCAACTTCCTTATATTCCAGTTTAGACTAATCCGTCACCCCATCCTACCCCCCCCCCCCCCATCCCCCCCCGCCACACACACACCCTGACTTGTGTTTCCCGCCATCCAGGTCACGTGGTGACGCCATCCAAGCGTGGGTGACGCCATCTTTGAATCCCAGCACTAGTATTGGAGTAACTGCACACACAGGAGGACAATGGAGGACGGTGGGAGAAGGTTCCATATGGAAAGGAGGCCTTTGAGTATGGGGGATAAGCAAGAGGACGTCCAGAGGCCGGGGAGAAGACTGAGGAAGTGCTGGACAATGCTACAACGGGAGGAGGACGCCCAGAGGCCGGGGAGAAGACTGGGGGAGTGCTGGACAATGCTACAACGGGAGGAGGACGTCCAGAGGCCGGGGAGAAGACTGGGGGAGTGCTGGACAATGCTACAACGGGAGGAGGACGTCCAGAGGCCGGGGAGAAGACTGGGGGAGTGCTGGACAATGCTACAACGGGAGGAGGACGTCCAGAGGCCGGGGAGAAGACTGGGGGAGTGCTGGACAATGCTACAACGGGAGGAGAACGCCCAGAGGCCGGGGAGAAGACTGAGGAGGTGCTGGACAATGCTGCAACGGGAGGAGAACGCCCAGAGGCCGGGGAGAAGACTGAGGAGGTGCTGGGTAATGCTACAACGGGAGGAGAACGCCCAGAGGCCGGGGAGAAGACTGAGGAGGTGCTGGACAATGCTACAACAAACGATGCCCCAGAGACAGGGACAATTAAAATGATGTTAGTAAATGATGAAACAAATATCATTCACCCCCTACCCCTATCCACCACATTACCAAGAGAAAAATAAAAATCCTCCCCATTATAATTGAGCACCCCCCCCCCCCGCCTCCCCTCTATAAAAGAAAAGGCAAAAAAAAAAAAAAAAATTCAAGTTTCCCTGGTGAGGTTGGGTCATGACCCAGCGTGTCAACTGTGGTCAGGCTGGGTCATAACCCAATGCGCCAGCCCAGGTGAAGCTGAGTCATGACTCAGTGTGTCAACCCTGGTCAAGCTGGGTCATGACTCAGCTTGACCAGATTCCAATTCAACTAGCGCACTGTGTCAGGCATGTCCCAACCCTGTCCCAGGATCACCTCAATTTGCTGGGTCATGTCTCTTGAACACAGTCATGTAATTTGCTTGTATAAGAAAGATACATATGAAAACCTGTATGTATATCAACATCACTTGTCTAGGGCTGCATCGTGCAAAACGCAGACCTCTAGATACTTAAAGCTAAGTGTTAGTAGTGTCTTTGGCTTTGTTGAAAGAAGAAAACCATTTTTAATCTTGAGGGGGGGGGGTGTGGGGGAGAGAAAAAGGCATGGGGGGCCACTCCACTTCACTCGTTGGTGACTTTATCTGGGATATTGTTACTTAGAAACTTTTTGACATCTTTTTTGAATAGGAGGAAGGTAGGAATATTTCTATCTTCAGGTTCAAGGTTATTCCAAGCAAATGCTAAACTCCATTCTAAACTATGTGTATACGATTTTGCATGGGGGGTAAAACATTTCAGTATGGGGCCATCCCAGGCTCTAGTATTAAGGCGTCTATTATCTCTAAATTTTGGAAACTGTTGTCTTTTATAGGCTGCTAAATATTGATGTGCTAATAACCTTGTTTCAAGAAGATTAATATTTGCAAGGGCATGGATATCCTCTGTGTGGGCTCTGTAATTTTGTTTGAGGGCTATTTTAAGGGCTCTATTCTGGGCTCGTTGTCTTCTCTTCAACAAATCCTTGTTAGACTCTACTATCAGTATATCTCCATATTCCAAAATAGGTAGAATGTAACTCTTATAGATTAACACTCCAGTGGCTATACTTAAGAATTCACTCATCCTTGTGAGCTGATAAGTTCTGAAACTGACCGTTCTCAATTGATTGTTGAGGAATTTCTCGTAATTGATAGCTTGATCTAAAATGACTCCTAGATATTTAAAACTAGAAACACCATAGATGTTGTCAGTACCTATTTTGAACTTACAATTTTTCCAGCGGAAACTAAGACCAAAGCACATGAACTTTGTTTTTTTACAATTAATAGTCAACTAATTACCTAAGCACCAAGTATTGTAGGTGAGTAAATCCTCTTGTAAAAGTCTATTTACCACATTTTTATCTTTACCAGACATATATATAACCGTGTCATCCGCATAGAGTAGAATTTTACTATTTTTAATAACTTTTACTACATCGTTGACATAAATCAAAAAGAGAAGGGGTCCTAAGGTCGAACCCTGTGGAACGCCACATAACATATCCAAAAAACTTGATTTAACATTATTTGCAAGTGTACATTGTTGTCTATTACTTAAATAATTATTTAACCAGGTCATTGCTTTGTTCGGAATTCTATATGATTTACACTTATTTAACAATATTGTATGATCTACGGTATCAAATGCTTTTTTTAAGTCAATATATACTGCTATTGTCTCTATCCCTACATTTCTATCCCTTAATATGTCATCTGTTAGTTCACCCACTGTTTGAATAGTTGAAAACCCTTTACGGTACGTACCCTCCCTGCTTTTCAGTTAGAATTCCCTTATCGTCTAAATATTTGGTCAATTTGGAATGTACTATTTTTTCTAGGATCTTTGAAGGTGTACAGAGTAAAGATATGGGTCTATAGTTCTCAACAAGAGTGGGGTTGCCATCTTTAGGGATAGGAATAATGCAGGCTGATTTCCATGACTTTGGAATAATACCTGATTCTAAAGACATAAACATAAACGCATAAACATATGCGTGACTTGGGGTAAGAGACATACAAGTGCATCTTTTAGAACATTAGCCTTAAGTCCATCTATAGCAGTGGTCTTATGTAAGGGTATGTCCTTAATATACTTCATAACTTCTTCTGGTGTAACACTCCAATCAATAATACCTTCAGCGTAGACCGTGTCCTCAAAAACCCAAGGTGTGGTATTATTTTTACAGAGGTTAGGCCCAATATTAGTAAAGAAATCATTAATGAAATCAGCCACATTTTCTTCAGGCATAAGTTCCTGGGTAACAGGGTCCATTAACTTAATTATATCCTTTTCACCCTTTTTCTGAGGAATTATCTTATTCAGTTCACGCCAAAAATTTCGCTGGTTGTTTTTATTTGCTTCTGCTTTTTAGAGAATAAAGTTTTTTTTGGATTTGTGTGCCTTTTTTGAAATTTGATTTCTTTCCTTTCGAGCCGACTTGACCTTGGCTTTGTCCCCCATCCTTTTTGCCCTTTGCATCTCATTATCTTTGTGATGCATTTCACCAATCAATTCAGGGGTGAGCCACGGTTTACTATCTTTATACGCTTTGTAAGTTGTATATGGACACATAACATCTAATACATGATTAATTCTTTTTAAAATTAAAGCCCATAGTTTTTCAACATCCATCTCTAAATTAAAATTTCTCCAGTTGAAACCAAGAAGACATCTTACAAATAATTGTCTATTGTAATTTCTCATTTTGCGGCCTTTAACTTCAATCTTGCCATTAAAAACAGGTCTAACTTCTTTACATGTAACATAAACCATTTCGTGGTCACTGAGATTGCAAATTACACAGCCCGCTTCATTAATGCTCAAGCAATTGGAGAAAATCAAATCCAGACAAGAGTCTCTATCTGCATAGCGTGTAGGCACAGCAATATAACTTAGTAAACCATATCCAGGCATTCCCTAAACCTGACCTACCAGTGTGGGTGCGTGATGTCACTCCTTGCCTCACGAGATCAGACTGCGTGTACCCATGAATGCATTTTGTCCTCTGCCCTAATATTATAGAAGTCTTCATGTTTTTGTCAGTTCTTTCAAATTACATCTAGTATATTGCTTTTTATTCTCTGAGCCCCCCAAGGGAATTGCTCCTCTTCACCATGTCCCCGTTAGAGGTTTTCTCGCTAGATAGACCCACTGCGAGACATTGTCAAATATGTATAGACATCTATCCTGAGTATATTATATCCTCTTTTCATCTACGGGCTTGTACATCTGTGCTTGATATTTGCTCTCCGTGTAGCAACAATGATCTAGAAGCTGGTCAATTTGACTACTGCTGTATGCTGTATTGGTGTTTCTTTTATCCGTTACTTTTTTTCTACATGTTAGAGGTAGAGAAGGAAAGAGATTGGTATATATGTGCACAGCTCTCGGACTATACATCGTATTTATGTATGACAATACAGGCGCCACAGATATGTATTTACCTCTGACCAGCCTACCCCTGTCGACTTGTCATATATCAATATCGGTACCTTTTATCAGATGCATCTGTGTCCCTACTTGTCTGGTAAAATGATGAAAGGTTTCCTGTATATAGATAATATCGATCATCATGTTTTATATATTCATATTCTATAAAGATTGTCATATTTGCTAGGCTCCCACAGCCACAACACATTTTCCAACATTTTATAGATCATAAAATATTACTTTTGTATTCACTCTAGGTAGAGCACTGTCCATCAACACAGCTCTAGAGCATATAATATCCAATATACAGTTAAGGTATATACCTCTTTGTATAAACAGTTCTCATTTTTGGATAACATATTATGTATGTAGTATATCTATATGATACAAGTGAGTCGCAGTATGAGTGTTGTAAGCCAAGGAGAGAGTAATTGTCTAAGGCATCAGCTGAGGATGATTGCCATTGTTCAAGGCTAATACCACTTATGCAGCTATTCTCGCATATCCATATCTGACTTAAATCCAGCAATTGGTTTATGATTGGTTTGTACGTGTTATACAGACAGGCAGTTTCTTTTGTTCTACCATCCAATTGTGGTATAGGTATAACTGCCCATATTTTAAGTGACTGTGTTAACTTCTATTCTTTTAATTCCTCTTCTTTTCCCAATACAAACAATAAAGATTTACAAATGCCAAACGCAATGTATGATGGAGGTGAGCCTTTACTTGAAAAATGCCCCGACTACTTCCATAATAAATTAATGTTTAGCAACGTTTGCTTCCAATGGACTACAGTGCCACTTGGTACCTAAATCAAAATGATTTCCAAAAGGGTATTTCCTAGAACAGTGACATCACCTAACCATTGGTAGAGAGATTACCTATCTTTAGGCGACCTCTCTACAGGCCACCTAACAACGCAAATTGCCGCCAATTGCTGAACTTAATTTGTTGTAAATAGACATAATTAGACGCTAACTCCAGGAATTGCCCCTCTCTGACAGGGTCTTTGTGCTTTCCTACGTCATGCCATTGTGGACAATTGTGGCCCTGAGAACTGAGGTTAATGTTAAACCATCAGAATTAAGGAGAAAATTCACCGAGTCGGACAACGACTTCGCATCATGTTTACGTCATATAGCCGCCATTTTGGAAATACTCTCAGGTGAATCGGGA
This sequence comes from Harmothoe impar, assembly GCA_947462335.1. NCBI lineage: Eukaryota > Metazoa > Annelida > Polychaeta > Phyllodocida > Polynoidae > Harmothoe > Harmothoe impar. The sequence goes on from OX381708.1 coordinate 40,230,770, forward strand.
AATATGCATTATTCTTGATGTATTGACTATTTTAGAAGCCAAGCTGCCTTTTTAGTCACAGTCAGCGAATTTTAGGATACCGTCATACCAAAATCAATGCATTAGACCCTCCAACAAAATGGCCGCTGATTCTGCGCAGAGTGCCCCCTACAGCCTTAAGCTTGTGGGACACAAAGAATAAATCACTGGTCAAATGTAAACTTGTATCATTATCATAATGCTTGTATTTCAAATAATACTAATGGTGGGGCTTTAGAAACACTTTGATAAAGATGCATCCTTATTATCCCGTGTGAAACAACTTCCTGGCATGGTATTAGTCTGCATACTTTCTGAAGGCTGAACGCAGCTAATTATTGACAATTCATCCCTTGAGAACCTTATATAAATGTCTATTTCAGAATAGACAGTCTACATCGCTATTCTAAGACATCCCCCAGATAGGAGTTTCATTTCTTTCCTACAGGTGTTTCAAAGGGGGACGCCACTGGCGACATCACATGTGTTTACTTCCAGCTGATAAGAAGTACCATCCGATCTTAACTGTTCTAAACATCCTGACATATATCAGGCATCTGATGTTACAATGGACAATGCACGACAAATGTCAGAAAAAGAGGCAGGGTCTTACCTGAACTCTCTGCATGTAGGCTGCTGGTTTGTAGCTGGGCTATACATGCAATGTAGCATGCATGCCAAACATACCCTCAAAGAACACAGCAGTACACAGAGCACCGTCTGGATACTTACACAAGTTTAATGACAAACTCCCACAAAAGAGCAAAACAAAGAGCGAGTTAATGCTTTCTACATGAATGTTTGCACCACTTGCCAGCTTCTTCCTAGATTTCTTTTCTCATTATTACAACTTTGCGGTTTAGTTTGTTGGGCCTTTGATTTACTAGTGTTCGTATTTGACTGTCTAATTGGACTCATCATCACATGACATTTGAAGCAATGGGTACACTCTCACTCGAGCTTGCGTTCAATTATCGGTGGATGGGGTTATTTCTAAAGGTTGCATAATTCCAAGGGCGATTTTGTCCAGAGGTTTCTATCATGATTCCTACCTATCACATGTTACCTACATAATTATAGAGGGGGTCCACGTGTTCTGTTATTCCAAATATCAAAAATGTCCAATTTTGTATTTCATAGTTTGTAGAAATCTGAGCCCTGAATCCTGGAAAAGAGATTTAGGGCCTCAAACGGCTCCAGTAACAGTGTCTATTAACCAGCATAATTCCATAATGAAATCTCAACATTCCAATGATTTAGTTCATATTGCAGGATAATTGGTTTACGTTGAATTGCATTAGACTTTCACCAGTTCCTGCTGTAAAGGGATGTCACACAGAATAATTTAAAGTTCTATTGCTAGTTTTCATGTAAACAATTTTAAAACAAAGGGAGCAAAGTAGAGCAGGTGGAGAGGCTCATCTTTCCTAGGAAAAGATGTACAGGCACCTGTACAGCTTAGATATTACAATAAGATATAGTTGATGAAACGCGGGCTAAATCGGAAGGTTGTTTTACCAAGCCTGCATAAGATGAGCTTGTGTGCTAGTAGCTACACTGAAATCCATAGGTTGAATGGGTTAGTCAGTACTGACTATCCTAGGTTCGTCATAGGTGTGTTAGTCACAATGGCAAAGTTATATTCAAAAATGACTGAGGGGTCAGTCAGTGGTGGCTAACCTAGGTTCATCATTGGTGTGTTGAATTTGTAAACCACTAGTTGGTGCCACCTGTAAGATACTATGATGACCACTCAGTGCCCCCCCCCCCCCCCCCCCCCCTGAAATTAAAAGTCTAAGGTGGGTTGGTCAGTACTGACCTAGGTTGGTCCTATAGGGAGCCAAAAAATGACTAACTAGGTTAGGTACTAGTGACTAAGAGATTGGTCGTATAGGGAGCCTAGGAAAATCAGTGTATATATGGGTTGAATTTAGTATGGAATAGTAGTTTGACGTTTTGCCACAATAAGGAGCTATAGAGAAACGTTATATAACGTTGTATAACGTTTAGTTTTGTTTACTGGGGACAATACCTATGCCAATTTCCTTTTTTAGTCATGGGAGAGGAAGCTAACACCCTTCATCGTGAACTACTAGGGTATACAGGCTATAGGCTATAGGTTATTTATATAAATATATAGACATACACATTTAAAGCAGAACCTACTACTTAACCATCACTACCAGCCTCTCTAACCACCATATATGATCCATTGAGAAGCTCACCATTACTCTTAATGCTTTTCTACCTTTGAAGAGTCCCTCAGGAAATGTCCTTTTTTTAGTGTTTCTCCACTTGGAGCCAATTCTGGCAACTGGTCCCATCATTTTGACCAATGAAACCCGGGGACCCTCACTAATTCCCGACCGGAAGCGGATATGGTGTCAGGCTAGTGGCGTCCACGGGCCTGGGTGGGCGGAAGGAACTATTCTTATTTATTTTCTTCTATTTGTGTGTATTGGTGGAAGCTGATCACACCCCTCTGGCAGAACCAGTGTCCGTCGGGAAAATTCTCTTCCGCTACTTTAAAAGCAGCAGAAAGAAATCCTTGGGTGGTGAAGTAAAGCGGTTAAGAACTTGGCCCCTGACCTCAGACCTGTATCTGACACAATGATGTATATTTACGAGGAGGAAAGGGGTGATTGTAATACCCGTACCGGATTAAAATAGCGCTCTGCTAGATTGACATATACACTTAAAAAATATGTTTGCGAAAAAACACTCCCCTCCCACTTTGGGCTCAATGCATAACTCCCTCAGTGACCCTGTTACCATGGTAGAGAGTTAGACATCAAGCTGGTCGAGGGTGAAGAAATTTCACTAAGAAAGTGTACCCACTATCATAGTAGATACTATTATTTGTATAGAAACACTTTAATCTCCCTCTGGCAACTATAGGAGCTGCTGAATTTGCCCACTTTAGGTGGTCTGAATGATTCTTTTGTTAAATGTGGTCTATGCATGCCAAAGGTAGATGGATAGAGAAGGATTGGTATGTTCCTAAAGCCCTTGTGCCCACCATCCATGGTCCTACATCAATAGGCCTGTGTCCACAGGGCAACAAGGGAAGTGAACGATTTAAGATGTTTGTCATCCAGTGATGGGTGGAAATTAGTTCTATGTATTTCAGTTTTGTCGTCCTGTTTTTTGCTGCAAATGCATGTCCACTAGGATACATAATATATCCAAGAATTATATTTATAGTACATGAGGAAAGTAGTCATTCTCACAGAAGAGTTTTATTGCTCACGTTCTGTACCAAGAATACCAAACATGTATAACTAATACAAGCAGTATACGAATTACTATGTTTTTAGGCATACATACATAATCTTTCTCTTAGCAGACTTCCTACGTACCACTGTAACGTATTATGGTATTTCCAATGCTCCCCATTAAAATGGATTCTAGCCTTTCATGACTAAGTCCTTGAGTATAGGCAATACAGGTACAGTGCCAATTATCTGACTATCGGAACTAGGCATCCCTTTCGCAGAGAAGTATATAGGCCAGAATCTAATTATCTCATTTAGAGGAATTCTGCAGACATCGTCGGGGCACTATAACATTGAGACGTCGCATTGACGTTTGTACCTAATCGGTCAACCATCTGCGTCAGCAATCTAGCGCCCTTCCCCTGTTGGCTAAATTAGAATGAATTGGCCCATTTATATGTGTTACGGCAAACCAGATTCAGACATCATGACCCATCGTAGTGCTTTTCTCTTTATCTATTAAGCCTCCTCCTTCGTTGCCTTCCTAATTCCTTTCCCCTCTGTTCTTTCGTGCATTCACTTTAATTCCCTTCCTCCTTTTCACTCTAATTACCTTCCCCCTTTTTGATTATTTTGCTTCCAATTCCTCAGCCTTGGCCCAAAGTTTAGATTTAACTTTTCTATTGGGTATATGCTGACTTAAGGTCGCTGTCAGGTTCTGGTGTCTGCTGGTTCTCCGTAGGCTATATGAACGGTGAAGAATGGCCGCCAGTCAACAGCAGCGTTTACCCAAAATGATTGGGTGCCCGCTGACCACTAGTGTAAACCAAGTGCATAAACTGGGTCAATACACTCTCACAACGGAGGTTGCCTATAGTAAGGTACAGTGTGGGACACTCTGAATGTCAGCCATTTTATTGCACTGCCCCCTGTTATATGACATAGGAGGTGGTAGTCAAACACAAAAATGCTTAAAATCTCAAATATAAAGTACTTCTTAGGTTCTGGAATAGCAGTGTGTAACTGAATCAGGATATAAGTAAGGTCTGCACCATTTGGGGCATCTAATTTCACTCAGATTGTCCCTAGTACACCCTACACAGCAGGTGGTAGTCAAATGGTTTCCCACACTGTTAGTAATATATCAGAACATCTGTCTGGAGAGTGGAATGACCTAGTTAATGCACGTGGTGTAAACCCCTGTCCAGTGTTCGGAAATTGAGATCTCACTGGGGAGACCAGCACTCTGAGGTTTACATCTTTGTAAATGCCGATCTTTTTTTTAAATGTTTCTGTTTGACATCAAGTTTGTTAACTTCACTACTTCCTCCCAATAGTATCATTCTTATGCGCTTGCCAATCTGCATTATAATTATGTTGAGGAAGGAATACCATTTTAGTAGTTAACCAATTTTTCACTATAGAAGCAAATAATAAGAGACGGGGAGAGGGGTCGACAGAATATTGATGGTACATGTATCTTCATTTGTTTTAGGTAGGGACTTACTGCGCCCTAACCACCACCTTTAGCTAAGTCAAATCCTAATTCATAAGCCAGATCTGTCATTTTCAGAAGTCAGAAAAATATCTTGGTCGAGGGTTTTACGAACACGTCCAATAAGGGTTTACCTCCTGACCACTAGATGGCACGACTGCTGCGAGATGAAGGCCCCACACATCAGCAACACATAACCCCCTCCAGGACACAGTTAGTGACGTATAAATGACATCAGATGGACAATGAACACCCCCTGGTGGGTATGAGCAGCTCACGTATGAGCAGATCTGCTAGTAAGAGACCAATTTCAGATGTAGTGTATAGTACTTTAGAAGCATGTTGAGCTTTAAGGTGGGTCGCTACTTCTTGTTCAAAGTTAACAGAATTTATCTATTTTCTCTACAGGCAGTCTGAATCATATAGAATCGGAAAATGAAAAGAAAAATGGTGGGGTCCCGAACTGCTCTTTTAAACACAGAATTTTGAAAAATTAAAGTATTTTAACTTTCCTCTACATAATCTAGAAAATGTGTAAATCTTTCGATGATCTTATTTCATATTAGCCATTATGCACAGAAATATAAAACATCACATGTGAAATGCCTATATACTTCTCCTTTTACTGTGAATATAATTTCACAGTTGTATGTCATGGCATTCTGGGTAAAAATATATTTTTTGGTAGGTAAAAGGTAGGAATGAATTGCCATTATTTTGCAGCCTTATTGGCTAAAAATAGTATTCAAAGTTAACAGAATTTTTTTGAACTATCTCAGAATGTTTTTCAGATCCTTTGCTAACTTATGAAAGTAATTTTGACAGCCCATGCAATATTTTAGAGTTCGAGCTTTTGAAGCTAGACATAATGCAAAAGCGGTCTAAATCTTACATTTAAAGCCAAAAATTATGTGTAAATGGCTAAAATCAGGGTATAAAATTGTCACATTTTATACCCATTATTATTTTAAGCAACATAGTTTTTTTTTGTTTAAAAATAATAACTATTTGGACGTGTTTATTTGACGAATAATTTATGTATACAATGGTAATCCATCCACAGGTGGTCAGCTGACAATGATAACGTGTATCTTATGTAGTATAATACAGTAGCTTTTAGTGCACATGTTTCTACTCAATGAGATAACGATATAATCGTTGAAGATACATTAAGTCATGGCATGTCAAATAAACAGTCCTGGAAGGCCTTCAGCCAATGCCTGGTTTTAGAGACCTACCAATGAATTTCACAGTAATTATCTAACAATATGTTTAATAGTATAATGGCATTAGCAAGACAGAAGACATCAATATGTTTCAACAATATGTAAAAGGGTGTGGTTGAACTTCATAGGGAAGTACGTTTTCACTAAAAAAAAGTGGGGTTTCAGTACCGGTATAGAAAATTATATGCTTGAAAAAAAAAAAAAATAAGGTGAGATCTATATCATTCTAGATAATGATTTATTAAATGAATAATGTCAACGTTCAAACTTGTGATAAAATAACAAATATTATTGGTTAAAGTCCTATAAAATGCCCAATTTGGTCAAAATCCCCCAATTTATATGGCAGAGTAACCATGTACAGCTATCGGGTTATCTAATATTAGCTCATTTGGATACACTTAAGCTGTAGGGGTTTATTATTACGGGGAACCATATGTAATTATACATACTATATCATCCTAAACTACTCAGTTCGGGTTCAGTTCAGGTCACCTGGATGGCTAATGCCACCTGTCCCGAACCTGTCCCACGCAGTTATCTGTTATGTAAGCCGGCGCGGGGGATCCTGTTTCTTTGCCACTAGGTGGTGTGAGTGTTACCTATACCCTCTATTCTGTATGGGGCATCAGGTAATCTTTTCCCATTAATTGTACTGGATCTCATTCCCAGGTGTCAGCACTGGTCACCTACCCCACTATATAAGGCAGTCCATGACTCCGCCGCAAGGACTACACCCTCATTACGAGGTCAATCAAAGATGACAACCTTATTTTTTCTTGCGGCACTGCCGCAAGGACTACACCCTCATTATGAGGTCAATCAAGGAACAATTTCTTTTTTTGCCTTTCTTCCCACATATAACATCCAGACATAATAGACAACCTGACAAGCAAGACAACGATACGGCATCATTGTTTCATCTGATCGATCACTATCATTGAACTCATCCATCACAAACTCGCACTCCGCTCATCCCTTGGTGCAGCTATTACCGGGTCTTGAATGCATGTCACCACCGGTGGCTTTAAAAGTTATCGTATCGTACCTGATCAGGACCCAGTCTTTGAACCAAGCCCGGCTTGGACGCTGATGCTTCGCGTTCCACTCTCCTTTACTTGTCCCTATCTGGGCTATGCCCCACTACTGTCCGACGTGGAGGCCTAGAGTAGCCTACCCCTGTGAATCCAGTTTAGATCCCTTAAACTCGTACTATGGGCCCAGTTCTGATCACCTGAGTGACTGAAGTCACCTGTCCCGAACCTGTCATACACCTTGTCCCAAACCTGTTCCTAGCTACACATCTCATCGTGATCATCTAGTCCTGAACCACACCTTTAGCTGTTGTAAGCAGGATACCTGAATAAAGCGTGTTACTTATCTACAAAGCAGAACTGGGTTTGTTGATCAATCTATCGCCTACAAAGCTATATATGCACAGATACCTGCGCAGTGTGTCCATATTGAAGAGGTAGCGATCCACCTGAAGTTTCATGAATCTATCATCTGCCCATAAGACACGGATTATGCTACCTCTGTACTCTTTATGTATTTCTTTACCAGTATGTTTACCATTACAGCTGCTAAGGCAAGAAAATGTGTTCCTAAGAAATATTATAAGTTCTGTTAAAAATTCGAATATAAGGACCCCCCCCCCTACAAAAAGGGAAGAACCATGCTAGATTCGGCCTTGTTTTGTAGCTAAGGTCATGTTGCTTGAGACGCCTTATTTTATAACATAATGAACAGTGAGGTAAGAAAAAGTTCAACCATTCTCTGCAGCAAAGAGGTCAGAGAGTAATTGAAATCGATCTCAGACCAAGGGAGCACCCCGTGAACATCCTCGATTGCTCGGTGATACTGTTAGACAGTTGGGTTAAAAGGTGAAATTGTTTGGTGTTCCTCCACCCCTGCACCATCACACAATCAGCTTCTTGTAACAGTGTGTGATAATACACCATGAAAATGACTTTGGGACACGAGGGATAAAAATCAAGTGAAGCATGAAATAGTGAAGGCAACCCAGAGAAAGCTTACTGTATAGAAAGTGACAAAAGAGTGAGGTCCAACCAACGTTATTTTATGTTGCCGTCGAAACCTAAACCTCATCAGTGGGTGACAGAACTTTTAACGGCCACCTTGCCAGGCTCCACATAAAGTTGTAAAGGCATGTTTGCGTCACCCAACTTACAGCTTCCCCTCTCACCCCTCATAGTCATTTGATGCCTACTGTATAGTCTTGAATAATACGTCCATCGATATGTACAGGTATCAGGTATCAATTTTTAAGTATCAGGCATCGGCCCTATAAGGGCCTGCAGCCTGATACTTAAAAATTGATACCAGATACCGACACCCCAAAGTCAGTTTAGCCGATCCTGTCTACCTATACATGTATTATATGTAGTAACTCACTACCAGTGTACGGGATTGATACATTCCCAAAGGATTATATAGGTTTTATAGACAATGCTGACCCTTTAGGAGGAAACCCATAACTAATGACAATGGCTAAAGGTAGAACTGTTTGTACACCGATTAGAGTTGCCGGTTTAAATGTTTTTCGAATTTGAGAAATTGTTTTTAAATTTGCGTTTTTATGTTTTCATTTTTGTGCGTTTGTCTGTTTGGTCATTTGATATGTTGCTTTTGCACGTTTTATAGTGCTTGTGTATCTGATCTTCATGTCTCATCTTTCTTTTTTTTCTGTGTGTTTGGTCATTATTATCAGGGTGTTTTGCCTTTGCAATTATCATTCCTTTGTTTGAATGCTTGGTAATTTGGTGTTATGCCTTTGAGCCCTCTTGTGTTTATGCGTTTGGTCATCACTAACACTTTGATCCTCATTTTCCTCATGCAGAGTGGCATTTCAACTTATGAAGGATGGAGCTTTCCTATGCAGGGCCTTTTATTAGTCCTCAGAATGAAGAAAGAGGTGTTTATAGGTGTTGATCATCGGAAAAGGAACACTAAACCCACAAATGTCCATAAAATCTGGGGAGCAGGGGGAGGGATCAATACGCATGCAAGATATTTCCATCACACAGGTCTCTAATCTCATTGCAATAATACCATCTTTTTTTGCAAGTAATGTTCGTACAAAATGTAGCATAAGTATAAAATGGACTCACACTGGTGGTATGCGCAGGTTCAAACTTGTTACACAAATATAGTTTTCGTCCTAATAATACCATGGTAGATCTACTGATTGTTTACATCTTTTGATATTTGATTCTCATAAATAATTTCCGCTGAAATAATTTTGCCGATTGCAACAAGTCACCTTTCGCTTTTAGGAATTATAAGGACACCCCCGCAATGAATCCATCTCTCAAACTAACCACTCACACACAATAATAGGATTTCTAGTGACATTAGCGAGGTCTGCCTAAAGAATGGCTTTTCCATGTGTTCTGTCCCTCTGAGAACTTATACTTTGAAACAGATGTTGATAGAAAGATATTTTCTGGCGCCTACGCATGATATAATGTACAGTTCCCATGCAGTGCTAGAGGAAGAGTACACACTCAGAAATGTGAGCGTCACTGTCGCCGAAAGCACTCTCACCTGAAAGCCAGGCAGTGCTTTCGGCGACAGTGACGCTCACTTTTCTTAGTGTGTATACACGAGCCTTTATATTGAATGTTTCATAAAGCAGTGATACTACAAATGTATTCATCTCATGTGGAAAACGAGCATCTCGGTACTTCAGCACAATCTTCATATTCAGGGGTGTCATCAAAATGGCTAATTAAAATGTTCCATGAAAAACATACAGCGATTGACTCCGCCCCAGGGAACTCACAGGCTTAACTCGCTAGGAAACACTTACCCTGAATAGATTCTCGTCAACCTCTGTCTACTTGGTTTATGCATCTCACTCCATGGAATTGCCTATCAATTAGTATAGCAGGGGCTCACATATATCCTGGTCAGTGGTATAAGTGTTTGATGTTATAGGCGCCAGTCTGCTCAAGACTGGACTCCCCAGAACAGACAACAGCAAATAAAAGGTCAAGATGGACCCAGACCGTGCTCAGAGAACTGAGACCCGTCTACAGGGAGAGACTATAATGCTGAGGTTAGCATAATACTGTGCAAGCTTTACGGATACATAACAGTGATGTTTGTGTCGCTGTGATGATATCAGGTAGACTAGTTCACTTTAATATGCATCCTCATTATGATAGAGATGTATGTACTGTAGAACTTAAAATGGACTGTAGTCGACGATTTTGACAGCTATAGCCGATGTTATGTGTTCTAGGAAGATTCAAAACGAAATTAAATCGAAGAATTAAAACGACAATTGTGAAGTCATAGCCATATATATATCATCTAAGACCATCAAACAAATCTGTAATAAATACACTTTTAGAAAAAATCAAGGATCAGCATATTTCTTGCCCCTAATGAGATGGTTAAAAGGTTTAAGGAAAATGATTATGAAATATGTCCTTTCCATTTATTGACGCACATTGTATGTATATTACATCATCAAACAGTGTTGCATAATGAATACTTATTCAAATTATATGGTTGCCATTTAGTTCAAAATATAACCATTTCCATGGATACTATCAATAACATGTGAGTTCACAGTTCCATTACATGCAATAGGAATTGATCACAGGAGTAGAGATGATGTCACATGTGATCCTCTTTCTCCAATAAGTCCATACAAAGCTGGTGTGGCTTTGAATCAATTAACAATGGATCTTCTCAATTATCTCTAATTAACATGCATAAGCAAGACCGCCCCCTTGACGTCATGCAAAGATTTACAGCTTATGAAACATTCGGTTTTAGGACATCACACGTCATTAATGAGAATCAAACCCTTTCACGGCTTCTGTGCGTCATCTTATACGAGTGCAGAAAGGTCTCTATGTCGATTGGCTGAAAGGATATATTATGTGTATATACAATCGTAGTGGCAAAGTACCTTTCAATTTTACAACAATTACTCCTGGACAATATGATATAACCGACGCCTGGAATACTGCAGACCAACAGAAACGTGGTCATTGAGACAAAGGGCGTCATATATATAACCCATCCCGTTAGTTCTCAATAAGCTAGCCCCTTACCACAGGCTAGACATATACAAGGCACTAAATCACTCATAGTCCGATAGGAAGGGGCTCCTCAGCGATCTAATTGACTTTCACACCTACAAGATGGCAACCAATCAGTGTAAATGTAAGTAGTGGCCCGAACACTCTACAACCCATTTTCGACTCTACCATACCGTGCCCATAGAGGCTGTCTCTCCCCAACACCCTTTTTATGAGCTGGGGCATAGGCGCATGGAAGATCCTTCCCATGCTGGTCGCCCCATATGAAAAATAATTCTGTTTGAGATTGATAACAATAGCAACCAAAATATTTAAATCGCTTCATTCACCTTTTCACTATTTTGACTGTACTTTGAGCAATTGAGGAACATGTCTAGCTCTAGGGACACCCTTTGTACAACAGATTCCTCTTATTACAAATTTAAGAATTCCTTCTTCCAAACATAATAGTAGATGCTTTTCTCAAAGACGAAAAATAAGGGCTACCTATGTCCCCTCTGTTTCTATGATGCCTCTGTCATGGATTGGCTAATACCCTATTGCACCAAAAACACGCATGGCTTTATCCTCACTTTACCACCATTATTACTATGGACAAAGCCTCCATGATATTAGCATTCATGACATAGATAATTGATGACAATGTCTTGTCCCTATGGTAAACGTACGGATACAATGTAATATTTCGTATTAAGGGTACAAGCTACAGCTATAAATTCCGTCCTAAAATAAAGCAGTACTATGGCATAAGGGTTGGTCAATGATATATGGTATACAGGTCAAATTACAGGTTCAATGTACTGTGTCTCATTAAGGCCTCCAGCTACAGGTATCAATTCTGTACTAAGAAGTGGGGGGATACCTTAAGTGTTCCTAGTGTTGTGACATAAAGATTGGTCATTATGCATGGCTAATTGACATAGAGACTTGGTATGCCTGGACGGCTATGATGTCCCTTTAATGTCATTTCCAATCATAGCGTTGAGCGACCACTGGTGCAATTACGATACTATCAATTAATCACACGAGTATAAACTTATATTAGAGGTTATCATAAATATCTTTAGTGCAGACGTGCCACACCAATGTGCATAAGCATCCTTAGTGCACATTGAAGTGTCACACTAATAGCAAGTTTTAGATAGAACCATATTGGAATTATTCTGCAGGCAATCTCACAAAATGGAAGTGTGAATATTGTTGAAAATGTCACCTCCCCCTTGCACACCCACTCTTGATTAGTTCAATATAACCGCCCCAAACAACCAACATCACACGGTTCTTTATATTCTACATGCAGTCATATCAAAACAATGGCTAGCATGTCCTGCGAATAAAGACTGATGACTCGACACAATGTTAGTAATGCCATATGGCGACAGGTGCATGGAGAGCGCTGAGAGTACCTTAGGGACCTGGTGTAAAACCCATAGGGGCTTTGTACTGTGCGCCTGAATAGAGAGGGACAGGGAAAGGTTTACTGCTTGTTCTTACCCGAGATACTCAGTTCGCAATAATACATTTATGAGCACTCTAGATAGTTATCTGTACTACTCCCTTCACTGTTCCATGCACGATGTCCAATTTACCTACACTACTCCCCTCCCTGTACCACACACAATGTCCCATTTACCTACACTACTCCCCTCCCTGTACCACACATAATGCCCTATTTACCTACACTACTCCCCTTCCTGTACCACACACAATGCCCCATTTACCTACACTACTCCCCTCCCTGTACCATGCACAATGCCCCATTTACCTACACTACTCCCCTCCCTGTACCACACACAATGCCCTATTTACCTACACTACTCCCCTCCCTGTACCACACACAATGCCCCATTTACCTACACTACTCCCCTCCCTGTACCACACACAATGTCCCATTTACCTACACTACTCCCCTCCCTGTACCATGCACAATGCCCTATTTACCTACACTACTCCCCTCCCTGTACCACACACAATGTCCCATTTACCTACACTACTCCCCTCCCTGTACCATGCACAATGCCCCATTTACCTACACTACTCCCCTCTCTGTACCATGCACAATGCCCCATTTACCTACACTACTCCCCTCCCTGTACCATGCACAATGCCCCATTTACCTACACTACTCCCCTCCCTGTACCATGCACAATGCCCCATTTACCTACACTACTCTCCTCCCTGTACCACACACAATGCCCCATTAACCTTCACTACTCTCCTCCCTCTACCACACACAATGTCCCATTTACCTACACTACTCCCCTCCCTGTACCATGCACAATGCCCCATTTACCTACACTACTCCCCTCCCTGTACCATGCACAATGCCCCATTTACCTACACTACTCTCCTCCCTGTACCACACACAATGCCCCATTAACCTACACTACTCTCCTCCCTCTACCACACACAATGTCCCATTTACCTACACTACTCCCCTCCCTGTACCATGCACAATGCCCCATTTACCTACACTACTCTCCTCCCTGTACCACACACAATGCCCCATTAACCTACACTACTCCCCTCCCTGTACCATGCACAATGTCCCATTTACCTACACTACTCCCCTCCCTGTACCATGCACAATGCCCCATTTACCTACACTACTCCCCTCCCTGTACCATGCACAATGCCCCATTTACCTACACTACTCCCCTCCCTGTACCACACACAATGCCCCATTTACCTACACTACTCCCCTCCCTGTACCACACACAATGTTCCATTTACCTACACTACTCACTGTACCACACACAATGTCCCATTTGACTACACTACTCCCCTGCCTGTAACATGGACAAGGCCCCATTTACCTACACGTACTACTCACTGTACCACACACAATGTCCCATTTGCCTACACTACTCACTGTACCACACACAATGTCCCATTTGACTACACTACTCCCCTGCCTGTAACATGGACAAGGCCCCATTTACCTACACGACTCACTGTACCACATAAAGTATCCCATTTACCTATACTACTACAAACAGAAAGTAATTTGGGGAGGCAGCCCTGTCTATTGAAACCCTTGCGAACTATATCGATGAATTAATTAATCTTCACTGTGTCTGAGGTAAACCCAAATAGCATCATCTGCCTTCATTTTGGATGGTAAATGTAAATACGCTACTGGAACAAGAATCAACTTAGCTAATCTGACATGATTAGATGGACATTGGCACAAAGATTTTCACATTAATGCATTGATCCCATAGATAATTTAGCTATCATTCATGAGCCAGTATACTTCATCAGAACAAAATTAATGAAACCGAGACATTGTGGCAACAATTGTATTTATAAATGGTTTCCCTATAGAGACACCCACTGCAATACACTGGGCGACAATGCGAGATAGAGACGACAAAGACTACACATCTGTGCAGGGTGATTTATTCTGGAGAAGGGAATAGAGTGTGTTCTGCTGTTACTCTGTGCTGTCCGTGCTCCTGCTCTGTGGACCAGTGTAGGTTCTTCATCCGGCCTTGAGAGCTGGGACATTAAGAAGCTCCCTATCTTGTTAGTTCTGTCACTGAAGTCAACTTCCCGACAAGGATTCTGTAAAGTCGGGCTCTTAAGACTATTTTTGACAATTTATGGCTATTGTTAATTTCGATGTGCAACCTTCCATTCATACTATGAAACGAAGGCGTAATGTGTGTGATGGTAATGGTGCAATGGAATAGAATCAATTGATAATTGGGGTCTGTATGATTGTGTTTTACTTGGGCCAGATGGGTTTGACCATAACCAGGATATGGGCAAATCAGCTTGCCCAAGTAAAACACATACATATGGGCCCCACTTTGCAATGTTGACTGGGAGGTGTGTGAAAACCTAGCTATAGGGTATATGAAGGTTGGATTTATGTTTCATTTTGTTATTCACTTAGGCCTTAAAAATACTGGAGAATAAAGTGTGAACTGCGGCGCCAACTCGCGGACTGGCACCTCTACTCATGGACGATCGAATCAACTCCAAAATGTCCCCAAAACTGAGTAAAATATCTAGGGTCGGCTCTGTTTTGCTAGGTATAGGGTCGGGTAACCTGAAACACAGTGTTTTTGGCCTAAAGTAGAACCCATCACCATCAAGCTTCCCTCCTTATAATCCTAACATACTCTATTGACTCTCCTCTTGCAGATGTGTGCCCTTGTTCCTTGCGTGTGGTAAACAAAATACAATACCCAGACATTGATGCTACAACTTATACAGCTCGGTTTCAGGTAACATTGATTCGCAAAACACGAACGGCTTACTTTGGAGGACCTCCTTCGATCTAGCACGCATGCTGCAAGTCCTTGTGTATGTATGGCTATTGGATTACACTCACTTTTTATAAATGTGGTTTACATCTGAGATGGAGACCTGGATTGATTTCAAACAAAATATCAGGACGATGCAGTACTTAGTGTAGCCAGAGTTCCAATATTATTTTAGCTCTTTTGAAAGGGAGTTAAAATTTACCTCCCTCAATGATCTATGATTCCTCAATGCGCATTGTTGTTCAGACATATATCACTAGAAAGTGATGTACTGATGTAAATTAAATCATTCAATTTTCGTGATTATGGTACCATGACAGTAGGCTGGCAGTAGTAAGTATTAAGCTTAAACTAGTGCTTATGCTACCCCACAAATGTATTGATAATATACACCTGAGAGAGCTACACGTATAAAATCTTTAGACATCTGCCATGTCCTTGAACAAGAACTATGTTGATATTCAATTCACCTACGTAGCATAGGTGAAGAGAACTATGATGAATATGCTCTTCATTACACTGAAGGATGAATCACAATTTAATATCAACCTTTGAAAAAAAATCACACGTATCCTATTTATTCTAATCTCTAAGGAACAAAATGTGTAGATATTTTGGAGAGAAGTGCGGTATAGACTGGCAAGTATGTCACTTTCCATATTCATAGTATGTCTATAATATGGGGATTAAACTGCTGGCTCATTGCCTGAGTGTAGGCTTCGGGCGATCTGCATGGTGCACAGGTTGCCATGGCAGAGACCGACATTAATATGCTTGTGACGTAGGTGCCAGGTTGTATTCTGCTAAGCCCACATTCATTGGACCAAGACGTTAGATCACGTATGTTCAGGTTATAGAATTAGTGGGGAATTACCTTACCAATTTGCCTCATTCATAAGTGCAGTACAATGAGGACAGCAATTCCTCGCAAAAGGAATTCTATGGAGTCAGCGTCATTCATTTAGAACTGTTCAGATTCTTGAGACCGTACCCCTTCAAACGGAATTTGGTAACTGAGGGCGGCCAATTCACTTTGTGGACGTCACAATCTCGTGACAGTGTAGAACAATAGTTGAGAGGTATTCTAGAACTTGAGACGACGCATTGAAAAGAAAGCATAGAAAAGGGTTTGTAGCTTTCTAAAATATCACCTTGTAAGCACCAATCAAAAGCATACGTACGCATGCCCGCTTACGTCCTGCGCTTAAACACCCGGAAACAGATTGTAGGTGGCGCCTCTCTGCTGAGCACACACGGGGCGCCTTCTGGTGGCAAGTATTGACACTACTGCCGGAAGTGGTCGCCCACGCATGCCTACAAACATCAACCTCAAAACTCTGAAGGTCATGACCTTAGGCTGAATTGGGAAGAATACATTGAGGGGGGGGGGGGGGTTTCAGTAAGGTATGTTAGGCGAGATAGTCACAAAATATACTATATTTTTGTTAGTATCTCGCAACCGTCAGGCTAGCTAGTCTCATAATTGCTTTCAAACATTGACCATACAGTTGCCAATATTTGTTTAATGCTGATCTACCAGTCATCATTGCTGATACAACGTTGAGAAGCGAGTTGCCAATTTCACTTTTTAACTTATACCATTTTCCAATTATGCTGACTCAACGTCATGTTCCATGCACTGGGATTTTGAGGTCCGGATTTGATTCACGTGACGCCTTGCATGGTGACGGATCGTGAGGCTATCTGTATGAACTGTGTATGGTCTCCGGCCACCTTTAATTTTTAGAAAAGAGTCAAGAATTTTGGTCCAGATCCCCGTCCTCTAGGGAATCATGGGTATTCCATACCCCTAGACATGATATTGCCATTTAGGTAGGCAATGCTATCTTCAGAGGGAGTCATATGCATGAAGAAATGCATAATAATATTAAAACTTGACGCTACACTGTATGCTAGATTGCACGTTAAAGACCAAATAACAACGATGCTGTATTCTTAGTCAACAGCTTAGGCTATCATGATCACTTCAATGACACGACCCATAGGGCCATGCCCATCATTCACCATTAAGTGTTCACAACTGTCTCGACCATGGACCTCAGAGAATTGTTGAAATATTACCCTGAGAAATGGCTTCCTGGTACACAATAGACACACACATAAAGAAGTTGTAACCGCTTTCAATCGAGTCTCTAAGGAGCTATTCTGAGTCAGAACACAGTGGCCAGTGCACCAGGTGAGAGTTATATGTACTTGTAGGCAGCCATGGACTGGTCTGGCCAACAGTGAACAGTGAATCCTGGTTTTCCTCCAGAGACTCTTGGGTGTCCAGTAAATAGTAGTCAGGCCAGCACACAGCTGTGGCCAGTGTCTACATGTGTAAAAGAAGGAGAGTGAAGGAGAGTGTATACGGACAGCGCTAGCACGTTTATATCATATTACAGCCCATGCTAGAAGGATGAAGATCAAATGGTTAATAATTTAAAGATACATTTACAATTCCATATTTCTGACCCCCTATATTTAATCATTCATATCATGTTATTTTTAGTTTACACAGTAATACATCTAAGGTTGGAACCCCATTACCAAATCTGTCAAAATTGCTACAGCCAATAGTCAGCAATAGCACCCCTACTAAGCCACAGAGAGCTACATATTGCTCCCTTTGTATTCCAGCCAGAGACCAGAATAATCATTCCCATTATGGCCGGTTATTTGACCAGGCCCACCCCGGTAGCACCAACAATGTGCAGACAGCACAAGGTCAAATCAAGTGGGCGATAATGGATGAAAGTTCCAAAGCAGACAATGGTCCTGATGGCCCTGATGACGTCATCAATAGCATGGTGATGGCTATGGTGTCAGGGTATCAGCCACGCTAGCGGGCATTCAACGGATGATTGAATATATTGTCCATTGACAATGTATCAGTATGTATTGTGAATGGTACATCCCTTATTAACCAACACCATACATAATTTAGTAGGCTCCCATATCATGTCTAATGATATTGGCTACAGAGATGTGCAGAGGCATGCTTGTTCTACATTGCCATTTCAAAATATTAAAAGATTAAGGGATATGTACTAGAAGCTGAGAAGGGATTTAGCAAAATATTACGTCCTTGCGTATAGGAATGGGGTTGGGGGGGGGGGGTTCCCAAGAGAGGAGAGGCTCCCATATTGTGTAAGCCTACACACTCAGAAAAGTCAGCGTCATTGTCGCTAAAACCACTCTCACCTGAAAGTCAGGCAGTGCCTGGCTTCCAGGTGAGAGTGGTTTTAGTGCCTGACTTTCAGGTGAGAGTGGTTTTAGCGACAATGAAATGACGCTGACTTTTCTGAGTGTGTATATGAAATCTCCTAGAATCCCACCAACCAAAATACTTGATCCCCCCCCCCCTCTCTAATAGAAAAACCTGTCGGGAAGTTGCAAGCCTGCACAACGCAATGGCTTAATCTAGCACTCTTGCTTTTGTCATCAGAAAGGTCACTATATCACGTTGACTTAATAACACACTTAGCTCTTTTCTATAATGAAGATGTCCCTCTAGATTTCAGATATTATACATAAAGGCATGAATGGGAACTTTTTCAATACGTTCCCTATTGCAGGGGGCAAGTAATGGCAACCCTGAATAACACATGGTCAGCGTCCCTCTGAAGGTCAAAGGTCGACCTCTAGGGAGGTCACTGACTCGCTGTTGAAAGAACAAGGTGCTATATAATTTATAGTGTACTGGTCTGTAATTCACTGCTCAGGACTGTGTGCCATCTATAGCCAAACAAAGCTTTCGTCTGTACCATATATTTTATTGTTTTTTTGGTCATTTATTCATTGGAATAGGCTGAGAATGCATGCCAAACTGTAATTTCGTACAATGCCAACATAAAGGTGGATTATGAAGGCCCCCTCCGGTATAGATGGATCCAGCTGAAATATGGTTCAAATAGTCACAAAAGTGTTCAGAAATTCTTAACCGATGTGGAATCCGAACCGATGTGAGGCTACACATTTCATTATATACGTGATACGTATGCCCTCTGAGAAAAAAAGGTAGTTTGGTAAGAATAATTGAGTTGTATTATTTTAATCCATAACAGTTGTAGATATTGCAGTTACATAATCACGCAGACCCGTTAGTGGCAATACTATACGATTTATCAATTTTACAACCGGTTCCTCTTACTTTTAGCAGTTACAGAGCACAATTCAACCTTCCGAATGAAAGCCTTGTCCAGATATAGATCCCAGGAAGCCTCCCAGCATATCCACAGGGTAGATCAATGAACACCACAGTGCACTCTTAAGGCAAGTATATTGATGGCGTTTTTTAATGTCAGCATATACATAGATGGTTGGTTTAAAGAGTGAATTATTTCCTTGTTTGTAGGAATACAGTTTGTCAGCCTAGCATAACTATTTTAATGATATTTTCTCATCCTCTTCAACCTAAAATTATGAGGTCATGGCATCATTGCCCTGAGGTAATGTATGGCATCCCTAATTGGATGGGTGTTCCTGGGGAACCTTAACCTATAACACAAAGGACTATGATAGAGTGTTATGATATGACACGACCTTAATGAGGCCAATCAATACACCTTTCATATCAACTTTTATAGTGCCCCCAGGGGCTTGTTTCTTAACCAGATGGATTCTGATCCAGTATGGGCAAATGCAAGCCAGCGAGAACTAAATCAGCAAAATGATGTTCTGTTTCTTAACCATTCTGCGCCAGAAGTCTTCGCCAAAAGCTCATGTGGCAGAAGTCATTCTGAAACAGAAACGTAGTTCTGTCTTTGCCACAAGCTCTGTTGGTACTTATTCTGACATCCAGTCCCCGGGGGGGGGGGGGGGGTCACTCCTTCAGTTTCAGTGACTATTTGTGATCATAGACCCAAGAGAAAGGGCCCATTTCTCAGGTATGAGCGTGGTTCCTGAAGGGCCCATGATATAGGATACATTTTAGACATGTTTTGAGGTAAAGGACCTTGTTAAATAGTTGTATTAGCCATTAATGACTGAACAATATCCAGTAGCACGGGAATAGGCAGAGGGACAGAGTATCATCGTTGCCAACTCTTCACCAAATTTTCAAGTCTTTGCCAAGTCTTTGCTAAGTCTTTGCCAAGTGTTCCCATAGTCTTCCCTTCTACCTACAATAACAGGCTTTTCCTGGGTTGCATCTTATCAGTAGCAAATCAGAGGATGTTAGGGAGGACAAGCTTAATCATTATAGACTATTTAATAATATTGATAATAATAGGTTTGGTCCTCTGGGTTAATGGACAAGGTTTACTAGTACTACTATACATGCATACTAGAAGAACACAAGGAGATCAAAATTTCAAAGCTTATATGATAAGGACAGAGTCAGTATGTGGCTAATTAGCGAGGATTTATAGCACATGTGGAGACTAATGTGCATAATTTTCTGTACATATGAATGATACACACAATAGAAAGATTGTTAGATTATGTTCTAATAGGATTCAATAAAGTCTATAGATCATGTGGAAGCATAATATATTCATGTATTTGGCATTCACACATTTTGAAATATAATTATCATCCAAGTGCTTAATATCATTTTTATAAGGGTTATTAGTATAAGAGCTCTCATACCTATCGTAAAATGGTTAAGAAACAGAGCTCACATAACCACTATTCATCATGGATAGTGCTATGTGTGAATGCAAACAGTAATTGAACTCTATAGCGTATTTAAAAAAATGATGGCTGGTTAAGAAACAGAAAACCGGATTACACTATCAGAAAGTGGTTAAGAAACAAGCCCCAGAGGTGTTACCCCCCCCCCCCCTGTTGGCACATAGATCAGCTTAATCCCTGCCTTTACCCGGTTATTTATTTGGTGGGATCCTGACGATATAACATGAGCTTTCCAAAACTGAAGAAATCATCTTTATATTTTAACTATACGTAACACAATCATGGGACTAGCCAAGTACATTGGCATCTAAGTGAAAAAATAACTCTAATTTGTTTCTGAGAATTGAAACGTACCAGTTATCTATCCACTAGAATATGTATTACTTTAAGTTCCCAAACTCGTGCTTACAATGACGTACAGATGTTTTGCTACATGGTGAAAACAGAACTTGTCAGTGCTACGGACCCTGTTACCAGAGTCAGGTGGGTTGCCAAGATGACCATCCTTCCAGGTAGAATTCATCATTGCTTGGCTCCCTCCCTCTCTTCTCAAATGTGTATTTGTTGTATATCCAAACTGTGTCTCAGCCCACATTGGGTAGTTCACTCCAAGCCCGAGTAGAATTCGCCCAGGGACTGATGTGGCATGACTATAGTGTTTTGGCTGCCCAAACTCAGCATCCCTACCATGCCCGTACATAGCCCAACCATACATTTTCCATTGGAGCAGTAAAAAGATATCCATTTACTATTTTGATTCAAAGTAACCTGAGCTCATTCATCAGCCAAACCTAAGCTCAATAGGAATTCTTCTCGAACTCTAAAACAGCCAATTCGAGATGATATTGGTTTATCCTCAATATGGGATTGCTACTTGAATGCAAACGGAAACCTTAAAAGGATATTAAAGCAATGGATCTGTGCAACCATTCTAAATGAATGCATGTATGGCTTGGAGTCCCCTGATTGCCTCTCCACAGATCCCTATACTGATGTTGGCCCTTACCTTTCCCTATCTATACAAAGTAACAAAGGCAAAGCAGCTGACGTATGTGCTTTGTCCTTTCATCAATTTAAATATGAGAGAGTTTATGTCAATACAAATGGTTTTGAAGTGCTACTAGTTGTTAGTAATATTGTATTGATTATGGCTGGTGCTTTGTCTGTTTAATGTATACAATACGACTATGAGCACACCTCAGCGACACATCATCTGTCAGATACAATTTCACAACCGTTTCTGCTTCCCTGAAAAATGATATCATATGCAAGGGATCCCTTTAACTCTGTAGGTATTGACTTACTAGTATTCTTATCCTATTTCAATTGCTCATCTCTTGTGTTCTGCAATTGGGTACCTGCAACCCTCAAGCACAGAAATGTGTTTTATAGTGTACATTCAATATATTATATGTATATATCGATAGGAAATACAGAATTTTGCAGGCTACAGGATAATGCATCAATCGGGTTCTTATGGTCAAACGTCTGTCATGTCTTGAGGAACAAAGCAAGATCCAGTACTATTACTAAGCAATGAGACATAATTAACCGTATTGTTCATGGTGTCTCATCTGGTATTATATACAGATTAAGAGGGATATCTGCTACAGTGGTCACCACTTTTCTGCTCATATTAAAACACACACACCCTCAGAAAAGTGAGCGTAACTGTCGCTGAAAAAACAGGCAGTGCCTGACCTTTAGGTGAGTGCACTTTTGGCGACCATGACGCTCACTTTTACGAGGGTGCAGGATGAGACCAGTATAACACCATCCACATTTTTTGTGCCGTATGCTCTTTATTTTGGTTGTTGTCATGAAGGAATCTAACGTGAGCAAAATCAGTTCTTGCTGGTTTTGTGTCTGTACTAGCAGGGGATCTTCAACACCAATGCATTAATCAAGATATCAGGAACATGAGTAATGTGATTTTGTTCAATACTGAACCCCCTACTTTTTGTATCAGAAGGGACTCCTTGTTGTAATGAATGATAGTAGAGAAAACTAAAAATACATAGTGTCATTGGAGAAGTATTTTGGCATCCAATAGTTCTGACCAAAAGAGTATAGTAGGTTGAGATAGAAATTAAATGATAGTAATAGCCGATTATAACCAATACTGATCAGCTAATCAGTGATGCCGAAGATCTGAGATACCTAGAATATTCCACTTATGAACAAGGGAGGTGAACAATTTAGAGACGATCATTGTTGTATGATTTGGCAATGCATATTAGCTCACGGTTGTGATAGTCATTACTGGAAGATTTAGAAAAACTCTGAAATGGAAAATTGATTGGTGAAACTGTATGGGCCATGAGAAGAATGTAATTATATATCATAGAGGGAATGCAGCCTGATTGCCCTGTGGCCAAGATCATCACCTCCAGTGTCCTCTATTCATCATAAATGAGAACAGAACACCTGTGATCTCTGCTATTACCACGAGAGGGAAAACTGCTCCCTAAACACGTTAGATGTTTTTTAATGGTGTAACTTCACTGTAAGGTTATGGTATCTGATTACAAAATAGAAGATGACCAACTCTCATTGGCCAAATCATCCGGTTGCGACTACGCACCTTGCATCAAAACCAGCTTACCAGCCTACATCTGATGATTCCCCAGGCACAGCCCTATCAAGTCTCTTATAGAACTGTTATTGTATTTATAAACATATACCAAAGGAAAGAGGTCAGAAATAGCCCCAGAACTAGTTCACTCATTGTAAGTGACATGGAGGAGCTTTGTTGCTACAGAGTTTTGGAGGACATGCCTACCTCATCTAAGAGGCTGACCTTGTTGCACATCTGTTTCCTATTGTCAGTATCCCTAGGGTATCAATGCCCCCATTGGCTACCCTGCTCGACCTTCTACATATCTACAGGGTGTTAGGTGGTAGGGATCCCAAGGCAGCACAGGTACACTGGTAATAGAAGTCTCAGATGACACTGGGGAACAAGAGAGTTATTGAGTCAGCAGCTGGTCTTGAAGCATGTAAGTAAATTAGCGTATTGGCTATCTAAGGTGCTGGAGGTGTGGAAGCTCTACACCCCCACCCTCCAGGGGCCGGATCCAGGGGGGGGGGGGGTCCTGGGGGTCCGGACCCCCCCCCCCTTTTAGATTTTTTAAATGATAATTTCGGTACTTTGGTGTTTGGTGGACCCCCCCCCCCCTTTTCAAATTCCTGGGTCCGCCCCTCACCCCTGCCCCCTGATTAGCCTCATCAGCAGCAAGAAAGCTGTGAAATCCAAGAAAACCGAGAAAGCTAAGATGCCCCCTATCCATTACACCTCCTGACATAAAACACTCATTTGAGAAAGCTGACAAAACAAGAGGTGGCTGGGGACACATGGAGTCAACTGGGCTCTAGCAGCGGTACAGTGCAGTAGGCCTGCAAATCTGAATAGGCCTACGTTTTGGGTTGCAGTTAATAAGCAGGCCACTGCTTCTTATAGCATCCGCCCAAACTCAGACATAATACTCAATAATCTTTAGTACTAGAATATAATTATAATGGTGTATAAATAGTAAAAAGATATATTGATGTATAAAAGATGTGTGCAGCAATTTTTCAAATCCAGAAATGTTTCAATGTTTAGGTCCCTCAAGGTGGTCCTAAACTGATTTAAAAATGATAATATATTGTTAAAGCCCTTATATGATACATTCTGTTATCACTACTAGTATGTTTAGCGTTGCTGAATTAGTGATAACTTCCTCTATTAGCGGAACGAAAGATATTGTAGTACTGCAAAAAGATCCCTTTATGAAATACCGTAAAACCTTGCGTAAAAGCCGCAGCTAGTACGTGGGTCAGATCACTAGTGTGCCTTATAGGATTGGCCTAAAGCCAAGGTGCGGCTTATATGCAAGTTTTTGCTAATATGGTACAGTACTTTAATCATCATAATCAGATCAACAGTGCGGCTTATATGATGTTCCCAAAGTCGGGGTGCAGCTAATACGCGAGTTAGGCTTATAAGCGAGGTTTTACAGTAGAATAACATAGTGTTACCTCAAATATTGGTTATGAAACAGACCCCTGCAATCATTGGCCATCAACCTACTATGTACAAATCATACTTTCCAGTATCAAACTGAAATGAAAGATTGAAGGGCCTGATGAAAGATACTGTACACCACTGATGCCATTTCCAGCTAGCACAGCTAGTATCTTTCAAATGAATATTACATAAAAGAAATTGAGAAACTCTTCGGTTTTACCTAATAATAATGTAATTCAAATGAGTGGTGCTAGCAGGATTGCCATGCCAAAGCCCACTGATATTGAGTGTTACCTGATCTTGATGGATTTCTTTACTCTCTTCTTCTGCCCCGATAGCCTAACCAGTATCCAGTGAACTTTCGCAGGTTTGAAATTCTATCTCAGAAAGGATGTTTATGTCAACAGAATTATAGCTCTTGACACAGCTTTACTACATTTTACTACCATTCAACCCCCTAGCCTTGCCAGTGTTTCCTGTACTCTGCAGGAGGTACAAAGTAATAATATGAGGTAGATCCCCTATGATTTCATCAAATTTGACACAGCACTGTCAAAACAATGTTACAAGCTCGGAGTCAAGCTGTATGTTCTATACTTCATAAAATATTATTTGATGTAACTATTTCACCCTAACTTGTCCTCCCAGACAGAACACTTTAAACTCCCGAAACATCTGAATTAAAATAGCACTTAAAGCTGGGCCGTAAGGGAATAAATTCAGCATTTTCCATACATAGACTAAAATAACAGCTCCATCAGAGGGCAGCAGTGTTTGGACAGGGGACCATGAGCATTGTCAGGCTACAACATATTAACCCTATCTTGTGCCTGAAGGAGCTGAGCTGCCAGCCCTTAAGAGCCCTGTCGGGCCTTGAGCCCTGTGGGGCCTTGAGCCCACAAAATTGCCTTGATCATTCTGATGGATATATATACCTTTCCCTGACCCCACAAATCTCACACAGTACATTGTAAGCAGCGTTTCCACGATGATATGTACCTGGCAGTTTCATGTCTCATTAATAACCCTCTGTCACAATAGCATGGTATACATGTGTGACTCACACAGTGAGTGCCAGGGCACAAATACTGGCCACCCATTCTATGGCTCTTTGTGATGGAATTATGAACAGTGGTGGTAGGAGGAAGGCATTGATGGTAGATGGTTTTGTGTAGTGTGTGAGGGGGGCTGGTTTGGGAGTGGTTCAATGTCAGCTGTATAGAGGTAGTAATGCATGTAATGCCTGTTTCATGATACCATGTGTCCTCGTGTAACCCTGCCTGCAGCTTTATGCCGATGATTTACCATTGTCATTATATCTTTTTTATGCTTAAGTGGTTGTGTAGCCACCTGGTGGTGCCGCCAGGCACCAGCAGGACGAGTCATATGATGTTTGCTCTTTACCAGAAGTCAGAACAGGCGCTGCCATCTTGGAATTAAGGAGTCACAACACAAATGTATGCTATGTGATAACAATGATATTAATATAATTCAATATTATAATCATACCTGCCCCCCCCCCCCTCAAATGGACCCAAGAAATCCAATGATGTTATTGCTTTGTTTCTAATACAGCTGGTTCCTTGGTCCTGGAAATGGACCCAAAGAATTCAATGTTTCTATTGGTTTGTTGCTAATACAACTGGTTGCCTAGCAACAGCTATTCTAATTGTGTATCTGCCTAGCAACACACATTTCCATGGTCCTGGGGTGCATTATGATCATACCTACCCCCCCCCCCCCCCATTTCTTTACGTGGCAACAACTGCAATTCTTCTTATCGATTGTATTCAACCCTGAGATGGACATCAGGTTATGTTCCTAATCAAAGGCGAATGGTGCCTAATGGATCACTACCTATCTATGTATAGTAGTGGCCAATGCATAGTTTTATTAGTGTTACCAGCAGGGTTCATAAAACATGTACGCCTTTGACATTAAGTATAATCAAGACAGAAGGCTGTTGTAGAAATCGGTCTCTTACTGTGGGGTGTCACTCAATTAATTTTATTATTAGTAATTTGGAAAGTTGTACAGTGTCAATCTAAGATGATCTTTATAATACACATCTCAAACGACAATATGAAGGCAATTATATGTTATGGATAAAAATATTATTTGTATATCGACTCACCTCTTCCCTCTAAACCCAAAGTTTCAGCGAGGATTAGCCCAATTTTCTGGCGATCTGAAGCAGAGACAAACTTCCATACTGACCCCAACCATGCATCAATCGGAAAGTAGACTGCCTTGACTTTCGTAAACAGTTTTACTTTTGTGAATTGGTAGGTATAGTCCAAGAGTAACCCTTTTAATTTGAATTGCCATTGCACATTTATTTAGAGTTCACTTTTGATGTAGTGGCTTATGAGTATCAAGTAGAAATATAGAAAGAAAGCTTGAAATATGACCAACGAGGCATGTGTACAACCGATCCCTTTTTCGATAAGCACAGTGTAAATGCCCTTGGGTGACTATAATATACTGTGCGATACCAAAGTGTGATATTTACTTGTGCCCACCATAGTTGTTATTAATTATCACCCAATGTGATAGGGGACAGTGACAGTGCCTAGTAAAATGACACCTCACTTAAAGATGGGTTAGGCAAACCATGGGCTCTATATTTAATGCATTTTCTAGTATCAGAATGATTTGAAAGCTACACACATATTCATATGGACTTCATTAACACAACTACAATAACAACAAAATATAATAGAATGTACCGCATTACTCGTTAAACACAGTTGTGTAAACTCGTATAATAGTTGTATAATAACCTTCCCAAGAGAACCTCTGCATATCAAACACACACAGAACTAAGGGCCGGGCTTCCTGCTTTTAATCAATCTTACCAAAGTAAATACCAGTAGAGGTTCTTTAGCACCGATACTTAAAGTATTCAGAAACAGCTAATGAGCCTGCCCTGGTTCTGTTTAATCAAGCTCACGATCATCCCAGCGGGGATTCCATCTCCTGAATACATTAATCAAAATGTCAGCAACATGAGTGATGTGATGTTTGTTAGATATTACCTCCAATGCTGCATGTCTCTGAATCAAAACTGCATCCCAAAGACTCAACCCCCTTATACCTGAACTGGCATGTGCGATTGCAAATGCCACACAAAAATCAACCCTCTTAGAGTGATGTTATTCTGTTCATGAGCGTATACCTAGGTTACTAGACCATAATTGTCCCCTGGACTAAGTTCAGTCAACATTAGTGACCTGGAGGAGCTGTTTTGCCACTAGGCTTTGGAGGACATGCCCACCTTGTCTTAGGAGGTGACATCTGGTCTCTATTGTTGCTATCTGTATGGTGTCAATGGACTCATTGGCAATCTTGCTCGACCTTTCCTGTGCTGGGAATCCCAAGGTAGCACAGGTACACCGGAAATAGAAGAAGGACTATGGGTTCTAGAGTACTTGAGGCCCAATTATTGTAGGAAATCTTGATCTCTTTTTAATTTGTGGGGAATAGCGGCTCTCACCCTTAAATACACTAGTCTTCATTATTGATGATCCACTGTTGACCCCTCAGCACTTGCCCTAGACCATATACAATCACTGCCATTATCGTCATTGAGATACCTGGCCATGCTCAGGGACCAGGTGAGTATATAGTATACTGATCACACTACGTTTGAAAGTTATTTTGCCTAAATCTACATAAGGTAATGTGGGATCTATTTCAACACATTTGACAAGGTATTATTACTTAGGAAAAGATGAACCGGATCACCTATATTGGATATTTTGCTTAGAAACATAGTACACCTATAATGATGATGGCAGTGGTCCCCTTAGCTCTAATGGAATTACTAGCAGCTAGGCTGATTGGAAGATTGACTAACAATGAGTGTGATCAGTCCGTTTGTCAATAATGGGACTTTTCACCTCTATTAAGCCAACCAAATAATTGTTATCACTTTGGATAAGCTATTATAGACATCTTGAGTGGAGTCATCTTAAGGTAAGAGTTCCGCAATAAGCAATCACATAAATATAATGTGTCATGTACTGGGAAAAGGGACCTTAGTGCACCCTGCACCAAGGGCCTTTTTCGCACATACTGATTAGCACAATGGGACTTCTGGACTTAACAATTGATAAAGTATACATGAAGATTACTCTGGACCTAAATGACCAACCATATACAACCATTATTGATATAAAATCAACTGGAAGCATTGACCTGTTGTTGTAGTGCTAATCAAATTCGATTCAAATCACCTTCCTCATCTATTAAGCTAAGTTTACCAATAGCAGATTTATTATTGTTTTTCAAAAGAAGAAGATTGTGATTACATAATGATGACCTATTACTTAGAACCATTGTGATAAGAAAGCCATTTTGAATAGAAGAAATACCATTTTAATCATAATGGTAATCAATACCATACAACATTTCTTAAAAGCCTATAGATGTTCCACACGCACAGGTGTGATACAGCTGTGAGTGGTAAATTGAGGGGCAGCAAGTTATCAAAGACACCAGGTGGAGGGTGCTCTGCTTATCTGTGGTCCAGGGGATTCAACCTAATCCCTCAACTTGAGGGGATTCTGAGCATGGAATTGCACTTAGGATCACACCTACATAATCACCTCATTCTTGGAATTTACTGAGATGGCTTCGGAGTTTCTAGTCAGTTAATGTATAATCCCCTCTGGGAGAACATCCTCCCCTGGTTGTATCTCCCAATCGATAACACTTTGCAAATGAGGGAACCCAGTGTGAAATAAAGTGTTTTTGATACTGTTAAATACTTACCTTGCTCAGTATGGATTTCATGAGGTAACTAGAGTAGAGATGCGTCTACCACCCTCTTTTGTACTAGATAATTATTTAACAAATATTTAATACAATAAAAATAGTCATTTATGCTTCGTAACGTAACTCATAGTCATCTCTAGTAACAATAAGTTCATCAAATACTCTCTCTCTCTCTGATGACAAATTAAGTGGTATTTGAATACAATGATAGTGGTGTATAAATATCATGAACCATTTCTGCGTATGAATGAATATTTAGAAATATAATTGGAAAAAGGAAGATCTGTAGTCACCTGAATTCATGGGCCACCAGGCTGCCATGTACATTTTTACTGAACTGTAATTAGGCCCCAGGTGATTGAAAAGATTAAAATGAAGTACAATGATTGAAAGTTCAGATGTAAATATTGTATATCACCGATGCTATTGATCTATGCGTTGATATAAACCCTTTACAAGAACTTGGTTTCGCTCTTTTCTTAAATGTGAAAAACACTCAAGATATGATTTTTGATCTCAAGAAATTTAACTTTATTATTTCCACAAAATAAGATTAATAAACTTGATCCACGGACAAATGACTAGTTTTAAGAAATGCTGGTAAGAAAAGTGATCTCAAAAACCTCTTTCAAGATAAAAACTAGAACAATATGAAATATTGCTCTTTCTTAAAACAAGATAACTACAAAAACTCAAAATGAGAATTTTTCTTATTTCTAGAATATTTATTTTGAATCAAGTATTTTCTGAGTTTTGTTTATCATGTGAAGAGTCCACAAAGGACTGTTTTCTGTGCGCACGCACTATGGTATTGACAAGAGTATCCTGGTTCACCATACGATATGCTACTAACTAATTTTCAAAAGGGTTCCTATAGCTATGTAATAAACATTCTATTAGCAGAGAAAGGTTACAAGCGTACATCAATAAACCTATTCATAAGAATAGTATGAGAAGATCAGCAGTAGTCACATGGCAAGTAGAGAGAGGCACATAGTGGCAGTCCCTGGCGCCTTATAATTGTGACCCGTTTTAACGAAATGGGTCGGAAGTCGCACATTTAAGAGCCTAGATATGGGCATTTTAAGTAGCATAGTGTGAATTTTTTTTTTCTTTTGAAAAATGAGTTTTTGACATTTTTCTAACATATGAGTAGTTATCTTCTGGCAAACTAAGTTAAACACCAAATTTCTACCCCTATTTTCCCCAAAATGATGGCCATGGGATCTACAATTGTATTGTATGATATATATAATATCTAATTTAAATGTTAATTATCTCATTTTAATTAATTTCCATTTAAATCAACAAAAGAGTATCAAAAATATCACATAAGAATGAATATTGGGCAATATACCACTTGTCATACATCAAATGAAAGCTCTTGATGAGCTGCACATGAATCTGGCAATATCAGAACATTTTATATCTGCGACTTCCGACCCATTTCGTTAAAACGGGTACCTATATTAAACATGCTTAGGTAGGGTGTAACACGGGTAGCTTCTCTATGGCATGTTTTAAATGTCGCATAGTTGTTAAGCGGTGTATATTGTTCTCTGAGGTATCCCATAAAGAAAACTCATTAATAATATGGAGACTTTTGATAGAAACTGCTCTTGACCCTCCCTTTAGCAAACTATATTTTCAAATCCTGACGTCTGCGTACATTGTGCTGCTCCGTAGCCTCCCCATTATGTGTCTTCTTCTACATTAGAAAGATCAATTGGAGTTTTCTTTTTCTGGTAAGAAATCCAGTATTACACTCTTTATGCAGATCTATAACGCTCATGGTAAATTATGAATTTAATCAAGGATCTACAGGGAATGTAGCCATTTAAAGCTCTTACCATAGTGATCATTAAGACGTAATCTCAGATTTTATAACCTTAACCTTTTTGTTATATTATAATAACTCCCTTTTCGTATGAGCCATATATTAATGAGATTGATGACATTTAATGGATAACATATTACATGCAGATTTTAATAAAGTATCCACAGTATTACTCTGAGTAATAAAGATACAGGGTGCATGCTATTTGGGTGATTTACCTCATCGGCAGACCAATATCGAGAGCATATAGCACCTGTATTCTGTCCTAACCTCTGAGAATACTGCATATGGCTATACAGCTCACCCATTAGAGAATTATGGCAGTGGCTAGATTCTCTTCAGTATTGTTCATGGTATTAACACTATTGACATAAAGGAGGAGAACATGTACACAATATAATGCAGAACAATAAAGAGGGTATGCTATTTGGGAGAGCAATACTGTAGTTGTGAAGTGCTGTGGCATCAGTTGAGGGGACTTTCTGTCCAGTGCCTCGCAGCAGGCACTTTCAAAGAGAAGCAACCTACTCTGAGTCACTCAGACAATGGAGTAAAGAATAGAAGGGAACGCCCCACTCTGGACGTTTCACATGCCACAAGAGGAGCTGTCCTATCAAGCAGACTCCCCCACGTACTTTATTTTCATTTCTGCATTCTTTCTCTCTCTTTTCTCTATTCCATGTCTATGTCTATTTAGGGTAGTCTGATTTTCTCCTCCTGATATCATCTGGCACCCCATATGGATAGCATAATATATTAAGGTA
Organism: Harmothoe impar; assembly: GCA_947462335.1. Taxonomy (NCBI): domain Eukaryota; kingdom Metazoa; phylum Annelida; class Polychaeta; order Phyllodocida; family Polynoidae; genus Harmothoe; species Harmothoe impar. Next base: position 40,263,102 of record OX381708.1, read on the forward strand.
TTGTGGTATCGTCATTCTCATTTAGCTGGTTCTTTCTTTCTTTCTTTCTTTCTTTCTTTCTTTCATTCCTTGACTTACTCTCTCTTATTATTTTCCTCGTTCCCACCATACATTATCTGTATTTATATCCAGAGCCTCCTGGTCTTATATACACCATTGCCTCACATCTCAACAATGATAGACATGACTTTAATTCCAGGGCTCCACTATCCAGTTGATTTCCCAGAGAGTCTTAGGATCTTAGCATGTGAGTGGATGGCATGCACGTTTTCCTCCTGACATGTTTGCCTATTGGAGGAGCAGGTATGAGTAGCTCTGAGGAGGCTATCTGAGTGGGTCAACACAATATGGGTATGTAGTCAGTGTGCTCTTGCAGGATACCCAGACAGGACATGCTGTCCATACAAAGCTTTAGTAGGATGCGGCTATTTAAGCATATTAGTGCAGCTAGATTGTACACTGTTTTGCACAGGATGAGAAGCTTATCTGCAGCAGTAATAGCAAGTAATCATTGGGATTAAACTAGAAAACCCTGCTAAAATGAATACACTCTTCTATCGAAGAATCAATTGATTCGTAATAAAGGGGTTTTAAAACAAATCTCTACATAGTCATTTTTACAAGGTGATGATACAACGATTGATCCGGAACATACTGGACAGGTAATTGTGTATTTTTACTGGTTCAGAAGAATCGCTAAACAGTATAGTCAAATGCCCATTGTTTAATACATTGATGTAACATGATATCTACCGATGTAAATGAGAATTATCTGAGCTACATGTATGCATATACTGATGTGTGAACCAATGATATTGTATTGGATGTAAGCAGAACCGACTCTACAGACACCATTATTCTTACCTGATTCTGCTTATGGCTTTTATTGTCCTTTCATTAATGAGCTTCATGTGGAAAGGTTATGATGATCAATTGTAGTACAGATGTAAAATTATACTTAAACATTGAACGCAACATTTGTCCAGCTCTGAAAGGGTCACTTTTATATAGAGAATACAGGATAATTAATTCTAGTCTGTGCAGTAATATGAACACCTGCTGTGTGGTTGCCATGACAATATCAAAGGGAATAGTAATCAAGTCAAAAATAATGCGCTTTAAAACAAGAAAAGATTCAATAAAGAAAGGTAAGAAATATGGGTACGGAGCTGACAAGGTAGAGGTTAGAGGGTGGGAAGTGAAGATCTAAGTGCACATTCTGGTTGTGTATCAGCCTTTGTGTGATGATATAAATCAATGAGGTGACTGCTGCGCCAGAGGTGGTACTTGAATAGATGAATTGTCCAGTGGCCATTGTAAATAGAGATCCCATATAGAAGAGGCAGTAAATTGCAGCCGTCGCTCGGTAATAGTGTAGGCCAAACGGGTGGGATGACTGACCATGTTAGACGATCATGGGTGCTAGAATCTGATGGCGAATTTAATAGATGAAGGATTTCTAACCAAAATGAGGTATATATCATTTTCTTCTGTAGTGGTTGTAGCATAAATCGTCATATTTGGGACAAAAAATTATATGGCCCCGACAGCTACATCTGAAATAAGCAACATACATATGTGTCCTCCTCTAATAACAACTCACCTGGTTGAATGAGGTGTAAACGAAAATGCAAATTAACCATAATTTTTTGTTACTTGTTGTTCAGCGACTGTACATTCACCGAGGCTGGGATCAGTGTGGGTGCACAGGTGAGGACATGTCATTCTAGGGACTTCAGAAAAATGTATTGGGGTATTGGGGTAAGTTTGTATTGCAAGTAGTTTGAAGTTGACCTATAAATGAGCTGCGTTGCCTGTGGGCCTACTAATAATTTGGGAAAACTAAAGTCCTAATTCGCTGTCTGGGCCACATACAGATGCAGAGTACCCTTTCGCCCTTCTCTGGATCTTGGACGGGATCTCACAAAGACATTTGATAGCCAAAAAATAGTAAATTGGATTTCGTTTTGGATGATATAAACGGACACTGAAAGTGGCCAGTTGCATTGCCTGCGGGGCTCCATTACCTTGTGCCTCAGGTGTCAAGCATTGAGGGTCAGTTTTCCTTGCGTGTACCATCGCTGCAAAGCATAACATGTTGACCCAATACAATGAGCTGACGTCTCATGGTGTGCAAAAGTTGATAGACTGTCTCTATCATAGCTTACTGCATCATGGATCTAAGTGACAAACCACTATCCTTAAACTATATAAAGGCGCAAGTTCTGACTGGGAAAGTGATACAGTGCCATCAGGCTACCAAGCTGCAATCATTTGAGCTTGCTATCTGTTCTGTCTTTGGCGCCTTTTGATGGGATAGCTATCTATAGTTTCCCGCTGGCTGTGGTCATGTTGAAGGAGAGCAGTGACGAGTCAGCTGGTGCTCCGCTGGGTGAGACGGACACAGTGATAGTTATAATACCTGGCTTTCCAACTAACCAGTGGCTGAAGTAGCTAGACTTGTTCATGAAGGATACTATTTCTTGCAGCTTTAAAAGTCGCATAGAGCATTAATTAATGCATGGTTCATGGATGCAGCCCTGGCGAGTAACCCCTTTGTAGGTCGAGATACCGCCGAAGTTTTCGTATGATGCATCAATGCATCCATGCATCATAAAATAGCATATTAAGACACTGTGCTGCCCTCAAAGGGAAGTGCCTTTTTTAGCACCTAATTTAGATTTCCTATTGTTGATTTTGCAACGCTACAGAAATTGACTCTGTTTCTCATGATTGTCGGACATCCTCAAGTAAGCAATCCAAATGGACTTATTACATTTACTGTAATCTTCAATTTAATGTAAGTTTCATAAGGCGTGACCGTAAAAGTGCAGTCGTAAATGCATCCTTACATTTCACTGCCTTAAATTGGGCTCGCTGTTGTAAGTGGAAAATTGCAAGTCTTTCATAAGGTTTTGCGATCACGTTTTGTGAGAACGTCAAGTATTTTAAGGGAGCATGTTTTTGTCTTTCATAAAGTATGTTTATCAGCTGCCTTACCCCTGGTGATAAATTTGAATCATCCAAAGCTGCATAAGACGGTCCTCCATAAAAGTTATGGTAGCGAAACTGGTTATGTTCACACAACTATTAGACATCCTGTTTTTTTTCTCAAAAGTCTTTTATAACATGTTACCTTAAATATTATGTATGGATTCGTAAGTATTTGAGTTAAGATAACTGGTTTAGAAAGGCATTAACTTTTGGTCACTTATGACACCGTAACTCTGTTATCATAACTTTGCAGCGTTAATGCGAAAACCACATTTCTTATGAAAAGGCTCTCAGAGCTTTGTTTATAGCTTGTACCCTTTGTGTCCTCAGGGAATCCCTTTAACACTGCGGTCATTGACTTGTACCTTTGTCTCATTTTAAGTGCACATCACCTGCAATCTGCACCCAGCACCTGCGGCCTCAAGCTCAAACCGGCTTTTTAATCATTATAGTAAATACATTATGACCAGTACCGAATCAAAAGAGAACGCATTATAGGTAAAGGAAGCACCTGTAAATGTATGGGAAAAAGAATGATTATGTTTACATTTTTTGCATTTTCGTTGGGTAGCCATGTAACTTGCTGAACCCTTGCCATTTTTGTACCATGCCTGATCATTTATAACTTCTATCATCGGTAGGTTATAGTTGCATTTCTACCATCCTGCATTTCTTAATTGTAACTGCTAAAACTTGCAGATTATGTTATACTGAATCTCAGTAATTGGAGCGTCCCTATAGATTTGGCTGTCATCTTCCAAGCAGAGGAGCAAACATAGGATTATCAACTTGGTTTGCTCTGCGTCTCATTAGGGATTATCCGCAGATCATGATGGGGGTGATTCTAAAGCAGATGCTTTTCTGGGGAGATTAGATGACATGTTTGGTGCTGCATAGGATAAATTCCATGGACATTGTGGTGTTTTGTAATAGTTCTTGATGTAAAGTATCTAAGTCACCTGTATGTAAATCAGCAACTTAGGATATTACATGTGACTTGGTAATCGCATAAAAGTATACAAGTATAGTATTGTTTTGCAATTTAAATAATTAATCACCGATTAATTTATCAGAAGAAAAAGAAAAAGGTTCAAATGAACTAGAATTAATTCATAAAGAAAATTCTGAATATTTGTTCCAAAATATCAGTCTTGTCAAAGGACGGATCAAAAATTGATTGTCATCTAAACAGCTAAATACATTTAGATACTAACTTCAGTAATAGTACTAGTGACAAGATCATTATCATAATACAAAGAATATTGAACCTGATACAGATACCTGTGATACACCGTATTTGATATTTTGCTCATTCGAAATAGTCCAAGCTGATGCGGTAGGTGTTGAAAATGACGTTTCATACAAACACACAGATAGACATAGAACTCTCAGGGAGCCAGTGTGCCAATAGAGCCCCCTGGTGTCAAGTGGTGATACTACTTATTACTTATATAGCTGTCAATCTATTTGCAGTTTAATTACGGCAAGCAAACATTATCTTTGACGCAAAGATTTGATCTACTACGCAAGATACTGTTCTTGAAAAACCTTTTTTACAGTTCATAAACCAGGTGGAAAACTAGTTGAACATGACAGCCTGTATATAGGCTGCAATATACAGGCACCCTATGCATTCAGGCTGCGTATGCACTCCCCAGCACATCAGGCTGCTATAGGAGGCCGGGAGTGCGAGATGGGCCTCAGACATATCACCAACTTTGGATATGCTTAACCAGCGCAATTGCCTAGTCCCAGATAACTGTGTTCACACTTAACTTTCATAGATCTATGCAAATTCATCCAATAAACATAATAAAGCAGTTAACATAATATTTACTTTGGCACCATCAATATCTAAGGGTTTGTTTCTATCTTAATTCCTAATAGTGTTGTGCACCGGCCATCCGTTTATTCATAGTTGGTGTGGTACTTGCAGGGTAATTAGCAGGTTCATATCTAGGATGTTGTCTTCACTCCGTTAACCATGTCACATAGGTGATTATATCAACAAGCATCCATTACACCCCTATAGTCGTTCACTGTAAAAAAATTGTTGTTCCTAAACAGCAAAATGTGCCGTAACTATACAGTACTTTTGCTGCAAAACATAATACAGTAAATTTTACATGTACATTTCTGTTGCTATAGATGCAGCTTACAGTAGTGATTTGTAGACCTACAGATGTTGTTTGCACTCGTGATCACCCTATCAGGAAAACATTATGAGAAACAGTCGGGTCTCTGTCTTTGAAGAAAAGTATTATAGATCAACGGATGGCTGTTGCAGTGTGTCCTATATTGATACATGCTTTGAGTCCCAGCCCTTGGCAAGGCAAACCGCCATACCGAATTATTGTTAACTCAAACACCATTCATGTGAGCTGCTCATATGAACGACAATCAACTGCCCAAAACGGCTGACTGGGAGTCGGTTTCTGTGTCTTATACATCCTATTTCTCCAGCATACCCCAAGAGCTGTGGGGCTGAATGCTGAGCTTAACGAAGTTGGGCAGGACCAGTACTGGACCAGTCTGGTGAGCTAGTGAGTAGCTCAGTACACAGAAGCAGGCTGAGCACACCTTGGCTGTGCACAGACTTGGGACTGCAATTGATCTTTGAATTAGTAATACTTTTGAAATGGTAAGAGTGCTGGAACCAGACACTGCCTGACTGAATCTATATCCAGGGCGTTTTTGCCTAGGCAAATAGTATAAATATACAAGGAAAAGGACTGGCATGCCCATAAGAAATTGTAATTGACACGACTTCATCGTGTAGATAGCGTTAGCAATCATACCAACACCAAGGTAGTAGGCCTTCTTGATAATTATAGATATGGGGTGCTGCACTGTTAGAAGTAAGTACTGTTCCTGTACAGCAAATACTGGGGGCACCGTTGGTTCCAGTAGATTGTGCTGTAGACCTACAGCAAGTCAGCTGATGCATATTTACAGCACATTATACTGTACAGTAACAGCAAAATCTACTGTTACTGTACAGCAGAATTAATTGTAAAACCAAATCTGAAGGTCTAGGGTCCGCTTCTCAAGGCTGGTGATATTTTTGGTCACGATGAATTACTTTTTAATCACCATAAATTTTCTAGAATAGCCTACTAGGCTACCAAATAAAATTATAATAAAAACAGTTCATTGATAGACTTACATATCACTTTTAGAAAAAATAAATCAAAACATCAAGGACCTAGCGTTTCATGACAGGCCTGACCTGGGATTGAAATAGGGACCTTCCTATCACTGTACCACGCTGTGTCTGAGTGAGCTATCGAGACAGCTGGAGTAAGGCCTGCAGCATAGCTCTCATACAGATGATCAGATGGATGAGGGAAAGGAAAATATATTTAGGACCTCTTGCAAATCAAGTGCAAGGTTGGCCTTGTAGTGCTAGAACCATATGTTATGTAGAGTTTGCTAAAGGTCTCTTTTGTCCTGCGTACAAAACAGCATTTCATGTTTTTCTTTAAAAAATGTCTAGAAAGCATCTTGTGTGGATTTGCATATCACTTTCAGGGAAAAAGAAACATGAAACTGTAGTTTCATGACTAGCCTGACTGGGGATTGAACTGGGGACCTTCCTATCACTGTACGGCGCTGTGTCTGATTGAGCTATCGAGGCAGCTGGAGTAAGGCCTGCAGCATGGCTCTCATATTTGAATAGAGAATGAAGTTTAATTGCTTGTGACCATTTAGTATGTAACACATTGAGAGGTGGCTAGACCAAGAGGATCAATCCCAAGACCCCCCGTGTACATAGCACAGAGAAAAGTGCTGTAGGTCTACAACTCACTATTGTAAGCTGCATCTACAGCAACAGAAATGTACATGTAAAGCAAAATTTACTGTATTATTTTTTACAGCAAAAGTATGTATAGTTACAATACATTTTGTTGTTCAGGAACAACAACTTTTTACAGTGTGTTTTGCACAAATAATATGTCATGATCATGTGCTAATATGACATTATAAATTCTGTAGGTCTAGGCCATATAATGCAAAATATAATTATAGGACTGTTAATAGGTACATAATAAAATTTCCATAATGAAGGATGGTCTACTGCACAATGTCATATTAAGCATCTTAATTAATCAGGCAGTTTAATGCGAAGCAATTGACCTTTCACCGGTTATAAGTTCTATATGGTAATCATAACTACGATGGCAAATAAATCACGCGATGTTTCCAGGTATAATAACACATTAATACCAGCTTTTTAGATAAGAGTTTAAAGGTTGTTACAAGTAATAACTGTGTTCTGTAGATCTTGGCAAAAAATAATTATCAAAATGTCTTGTGCAATAAAGCGATGAAGCTGTTCAATCAGCTTAACTCAGGTATCTCCATTGCACTTTTGCAAGTGTCTTTTCAATATGTACAGAAAGAGGGGGTGTAGTAAAGGATGCATGTGTAAAGCTACGCAGTCTGCCAGTCTTCTAACACATAGTGATCTTGACCCCTTAGTGTCTTTGAAAAAGGGATAGAAATGCAATAAATACATTTGCCACTTGATAAATATACTGTTTGGTTTTAATGAAATACTAAGTAAGTTGCATAGTGAACAGATCTTACGAAGCAAAACACATTGTTCTCCCCCCTGCCCCTGCATGGTGACTCTTCTTATAATACTGTATTGTAAATGTAATACCATGAATAAGGGCATTGTATTATTACTCAGATCGACCTGAGGATTAATATTATAATATTTCTTTTATTACTGAGCAGTAGCCCCCCTTGCATAAATAATGTGATCTGGGCCTGTGTCGACAAGAACTGGAGCATGTTAACACAGTCTGACAGAAGGATGGATGAATGTTTCAGTGAAATGACAAACTGTCATGGTAAGACAAATCAGCATGACCTACAAACCTTCATCCCACCCCACAACACATACAATTTCATGTCAAACCAAGAAGTCCAAAATATTCTGTGGCTTTTCCTCCTGTTTGTCATTGGATTTCAGCTTATTTCATGTTGTCCATTGTCCATTGTCATTTACGTGAATATAGAGTTGGTTGCTGTCATCATTGGTGGTCATAACATGTACTGACATGAAGAATGTACGGTCATGTATATCATCCACCGATAATAGGCAATTCCCAATAAGTTAACAAGCCAAGCATCAGTATCTAACTAGCATTGGTAATATATTCGATGTCTTCTTCAATTATACCTTTAAAATCATGACAGGTTCAGCCCATGTCATCAAACAGTTATTTCCTTCTTTAATTTCTATTCAGGAATGTGACATACATCACCCACCCCCACTTACTCTCAAGTAAAGTCGGACAAGTATAATTATTGTTCAATAATATTGATATTGATATTATCGAATGCTCTAAATTATCGATTGTGTATCGTAAATATTAGGAACTAGTTAAAAGAAATTGTCATGTATTGCCAACCTCAAATGAAAACTATTTTCATAATTGTAAACTAATTGATATGTTGTTACAACAAACAGTATTACATGAGAACAAACCTCCCACCGACCACACCAAACCTTTACCCTCTTTTAACCTCAGATGTACATTGTTTGTAGCAACATTTTCTAGGGAATCACATTATTTATAGTTGCAGAACATTATGGTTCCAACCTCCAGACCGCGTCTGACATCTGAATCAGCCGGCATGCATGACTGACTGACCCTGTCAGAGACCGGAAGTGGTAGTCTGTGTGGGTCCATATCGATAGCTCCACCTATCCGTCGAAACGGAATTTCTGTAAGGGAATTGTCCATGTTTAGTTTCTCCTTGTTTGTTGGTATCCCGGTACTACTAAGTTATACAGTCCGTCATATTCATTAAAGTGATTATAGGAAACCACTCAAAGCATCTAACTTTTGTATTCATACAGGGACCTGTAATGATTAACTTTATTTCGAACAGAAAATAAGTACATTTGTATCTTCCTTCATTCTTCTGAGATTCTCTAAAGCCAGGATACCTCACAAATTCCATTAAGATGTGCAGCGGACATGATAACTATATTAAGCACTAGTTTGTCTGTACAGTATTTATTAAGTTTCACCAAAGAAGCAATATCCAAATTTGCACTAGACAATGCCTAGAGATATCATTATCATCTGCATTCCTCTTAAAACCCCACCCACCGTATTTAAGGCCAAGGTGCTGGTCCTGGCTTTACTCTGACTGTTGCTGGACGGGTAGCAAGATTAAGGCATTAAAGGAGAAACCGTGATCAATGTTATCAGGCGTGGGTGGAGAGTGGATGAAACTACAGAACCTCTCAATTTGCTGCAGGGTAGGATGTTTCTGACAGGTACATAGTAATATGCCGCACCTTAGGTAAAAGGATTTCTTGTAATTCCTTGGGAACTTACTCAATACATTAGGCCCCGACCAGACGCTGTCCAATCAAGGTATTGCTGCCCATAGGATGATTACTAGAGGTAATCTACCCATAGAATGCTCAAGATTGCAAATGGCCAGCTTGTCGTCGCACAGAAAGAAACATGAAAGTCTTGTGGCTCTTATGAGGGTGTCGCGTAACAATGACAAATTGACAATAAGCTTCAAAGGCCAATGGATCAGCTCTATAGAACTGGTACTCTACAGGCACAGGGGTCTGGGATTTGTAAGCTTGATTAAATTGATCATTCAATCCTGACTTATGCTCAATTCTCTAAGAATAATTTAGAGTTTCTGTTGTGTTATAAAACATAATTTGGCGGAAGGATAATTTGAGTTTTATGATGCATTTTATTCACATGGTGATATTTCAAAATACGATACAATTCAAATGAGGTTCCCCAATGGGCACAAAACATTGAATCAACATTGATATATGGTTGACAATGTTGATTCAACATTGATTCAACGTTGATTCAACATTAGACTGAATTTTGTGCCCACTGGGTCACAGGACCTCAGCAATCAGGTAATGACAAATGAATATGCGCAATAGCATGTAAAAAGGTCATCCATGTCACACAATCAACTTCCTTATCAGAGAGGGAAGCGGCTAGCATTTCCCAATGACAACTATGTTATCAGCATAAATACAGTGTATTTCATTTGTTAGCAGATTAATAGAACAGTCAATGGAAAGCTTTAGCTGAGTAACTTTGAGAGGAATTTAGCCTATAGGATAGCGCTTCTGGAGCCAAACCAAACGCTGAGGCACCTGTTTTGATTTAGCTGTAATGTTTTATGTTGGGCTTGTAATTAGTACTTGATTGTGCATTTCTTGGATTTTCTTAAAACATTTATAGACCAAGCGCAATGATAACCAAATAATTAAAGCCAGTCTTCTTCACTGCCTTCCTCATTTCGACTAACTAGGTGCTATAGATGTTTCTTATCTCTGTGTGGATGATCTGTGAAATATAAATATCTCTAAATGTCAATGTATCTTCTGCTATCAGCAATTTTCCAAAGACGCTAGCTGTTATGCCGGGTAATCTTACATCAATAAAATCCTTCCCAAACTCATCTCAAACTCTATATGTATAGATCTATACAGTGTCCTACTATGTTGCGTTAGCCTGCAATGCTTCCATCGTGTGAATAGTGCCCACACATATTCAAGGAGTACGTTCTCAAAAACTAGAAGTCGTACATGCTGATAAAATATCACTGGAAAGCTGATGACATCAATTTTATAATTGAGCTTTTACCTTGGAGGACGCTTTTCCCTCGACTGTACACATATAGATTTGAGGTTGTCTCCTAGCTCCTCCGGAGGCTAGATCAATGAACACAATAGTGGGCTTATCATAGAATGGAATATCCTAAATGGAGAGACTCTAAAGAAACATTAGATAGATAATTAGGTAAGGAAGCTAACTACCCCGACAGTTTATAGCTTACCTCATTAGGTCTAATGTGTTACCTACTACATGTCATGCAAACGCTACATTGATGTACACAATACCGCCCTGCCTAATTAAATATACGGCCTTTTCAGGATGTAAAGTTATATACATTTGTACTAGAACTACAACAATCTCCTCAAACATGGTTATTTGTTTTTACACAAAGTCTTTATTTTCTTTCCACCTTTATACATGAGGTCATGCTAATCACGCTAAATAAATATCATTATATGAACCTTTTTCCGACTTTTCTGGGCCGTTTAAGCAATTCCTTAAAAGGTGATTTTTTTTGGGCTGTCAACCACAGAAAATTCTAGCTGTCAACTGTCTATATTGGCTGAGGAGGGTCACTGTTTTGCTGATAACCCTGTGTATTCATACCCCTCCGGAACTACATACTCTCCAAACACATCTTGCTTCTGGGAATGAAACGAGGCTTCCTATATGCTGCAGGAGAGTGTCCTGTTTCTATGCATTGAAACAGGACATAGTCAGCAGGCTTTAACGTGGTTGCTTCCCACGGCCTCTCAACAGAAACAGCAACATTGAAGGAGGGCAGTGATGGGTCGGCTGGTGTTCCATTGGATGAGACAGAAACAGTGATGGGTATATTCACTGCCTTTATAACTACCTCTCAGGAAACTGGGGTGAGGAAGGGTGAGACTAGTGCGAGCATTGCCCATAGAGCAAGGTAGGGTGAGCCCTGTGTGTAGAAGCTCACCCTATGTGCTAGACTGGGCAAGCCTTGTGCCTATAGCCTGCTCTGCCCAAACCCACACTGAGGGTGACCCTCTGGTCTGTGTGCTGGCACACCACCTTACCCAAGGTCCCCCTAGCATGTACACCAGTATTTAGTATAGGTTGTGTATTGCCATGGTGGATAAATAGAGGTTCCTTTATATGGCCACCCAACACAGATCCGATAGTATACGATATATCATATAATGGTCCATTAATGGACATATGGGTTCAAAGATATAATTGTGTAAATATATTCATCATCTGTGAATAATTGTATTCATCAAAATGAACTCCAATTAGTATATGTAAATATTATAATTGTAGTTTACATACAGATATTCTTTATCAAAAAGCACAAATACATTGTAGTGCTAATATACTATTTATTATAAAAGGTCTTATAACATGGGAACAATTTAAAGGTGGCCGACGGAAGCAGACTTCAATGTCTTGACGCAGCCTTTTTGCTTAGAAAACATTAAATGTAAAGTTATGACGTGTATAGGGTAATATGGAAATGGATTACTTAAAATGATATAACCTGTAAAATATGATTTCAATGTGTGTAAATATTTCTTTGATTCTGAGCAAATAAATTTTTAAAATTTAAAATTGAAATTGAATTGAATTGTCATCACTGGCACATTGTATGTGAAAGGTCCAGGGTTCAAGACTCGGCCATGTCAACCTACCCACCATTTTTTCTTATTTCTACTAATGTAACTTTACAATTGTCCACAAAATACATGTCACTGGTCTATTGTTCTTAAAACAAAGAGCAACTGGGAGAACTCACATCATAGCTGCATTAGGACTTTCCTTATGCTACTGCAAGCCCCTCTTGTAACTCTTCCACAGTGCCACACAGTCCCAGCCATCAAGCCTGGATTTGGGCAACATCACAGAGAGCTGGATAGGGCTAGCACAAGATTCAGGCTTGTGTGAGGGCAATGCTGTGCCTCTACATGGGTCCCCACATATTTGACCATGTCGCTGTGTCGATTTTTAGCCACAGGGCCGTGTCGTTGTGTCGATTTTTATGAATTTAGCAACTCATAGAAAAATTGCTGTGGGTCGAATTTTATCCCCAATTTAGCGATGTCCGTCGGTTTTTAAAAGGCTTGTGTCGCCCGTGTCGAATTTTAAAAGGCCCGTGTCGCCATGTCGCACGTGTCGAATTTTACCCATGTAGAGGCACAATGCTAGGAACAAAAGGTTAAAACATTCTAATGTACAATTCATATAGGTTCCTTAGATATCCCAGCCTTGTACCCACATGGTGGTCTAGTGGTCATCACAGTCACATTGTATCCCAAAGGTCCAGGGTTCGTGACTCAGCCATGTCAATCTTCAATTTTCTATTTTTATGAAGAAAAAATGGTGTGTAAGTTAACATGACCTAGTCACGAACCCTGGACCTTTGGGGTACAAGGCGACGGTGCTGACCAATATACTACAGTGTGGGTGTGAGGTATTGACATATACGTAACTGATATATACTGCACACTGGACAACCCCACATATTGTGCAAGCCCTCACCCACCTTTCACCCAAGTTCCCCCACCACCAGCTAGCCACTGGGTGGGATTGGGTGGGCATGTGGAAGGGATAGGGCACCTCACCCCAAAGCTCACACTACCTCACCCCTTGAGCTAGGCACAAAAGTAGTTCGCCCTAGCTGGCACTAGCATGCTCTAGCCTCACCCCAGTTTCCTGGGCTGTTATCTGCTGTTATGCCTTCTCTAGACAAGGCATAGACAAGACAATTGGCCTAAATTGTGTGAATTGAAATCATTCTAAAAGTAGATCCCGACCCACTAGTAACATCCATATATGAAACGCCAACATGACCTCTAGCAAATTGTGTATAACTATATTAATTCAGACCAGAAGTGAATAATAACTTAGCCTGCTTAATGTAGTAACCACGTCTCTAAATTGGAAAATGTTATCGACTTTCTAACTGTTATATCAAGCTAGCCTATAATCGCCGTTCTGAGCCTGAGCCTGCCCCTGCCCCTGCCCCTGCCCCTGCCCCTGCCCCTGTCCCTGTCCCTGTCCCTGTCCCTGTCCCTGTCCCTGTCCCTGTCCCTGCCCCTGCTGTGCTGAGGCCTAAAAACGCTACCACATTGTACTACTTCTAGAAATAAGTATGATTTAGCTCCTTCATTGGTTCTCTCTGTTGCCATGGCAACTAAAACATACTTTAAATGTTATTTCAAGCACCTTAATGATAGCTGATATCGATGATAGAATGATGCCTATTTCCATGCAGGGAAATCGATGTATAAATGCCAGTCTAACACGGTTTTATGGTAGCAGTTCCTAGATACTGTACACTGATATTCCTTATGCTAGAAACCTTAGTCAGTACTGACCAAATTTCTCAATCATTTTTTGGCTCCCTATACAATCAACCCAGATCAGTCAGCTCACTCAAAACTGACCAACCCTACTTAGTCTTTCCATTTCTAGGAATGATAGCAGTATCAGGGTTGGTCATTTTGACCAACCTTGTAAGTCAACATGACTAACCCTATAGTTAGTCAACATGACTAACCCTAGTTAGTCAACATATATAACTAACCTAGTTTGTCATATTATCTTGTTTGGAATCCTTAAAAAGCACATCAAGCGCTTTATATTACACACATTCACAACCCATGAGGAAAGTTACTCTAGGATTATTGTAAGGCAGCATTATGTAGAAGTGTGGATATATATGCATATTTTACTTAACACAGAACAGGACAGAGCCTCAACACGCGAGAAGGAACCTTTGCAGGGGATTTTTAGTACCAGTTTTGGCCACCAGGGTGCATCAGAATGGTGAAAGATATGCCAAAAATGCTCTAAGGTAATTTTTTTTATGCAGAATAAGTAGTTTTCTGAGAATTATTCAATTTTTTGTGTAAACGTTTTATATTTTGAATGTAAATGGAACATTTTCTATGAGAAATAGGCACATATTGCACTTTTTGGTTGCCATGGAAACCATTCAAGCTTTTCTAGATGGGACATTTTGGTCCCACTTTCGTGGAAATTCCATTAGTATTTCAAAACTGAAAACAGACCGTGAAAATTCCTACTAAAACCAAATCAACATGGAATATTCACACTTTCTTTGGTTATTTTTTTACTAATGTAGGAACAAGGAATTGTTGTATGTCCCCTCTTTGGTTATTTTTTAGCAAATCTGATTTTTTCATAATTTATTGTAAACATAGTTATCATTGGATACGGTGCATTTTAAAGCTTATCCATTGTTTGAGATACGATTGTCAAAAAACTATCAGGGATATCGTAGCTCGTAATATAGATCTCATTTTAGAGACCTTGGCACAAACTTAAATTGTCAATTCCCCCCTCAGTACCCCTTTTCACGTGCGGGGTACCTGGTCAGTCTGGTGTTTATGTTCCTAGAACAACATCCTTCAGAAGGTTATCAATTTATATGGTTTAGTTCTGTTAATTCTATTGGGAGTTTGAATTGCAAAATCTCAAATGCATGAAGTAATTGAAAATTAAGAAAGATTATTTCAACACGTATAGATCACTTATAAGTGTAGATCCTCTGGAAAACTATCCTGACAAACTGGTGTGTAATTTGTGCATTAGACACTGAGTCATTTCTGAATACATGTATCAGTTGGTCCAAATGACCAACCTGGATTAGGCACTACTGATTAACGTAGCAAACCTACCGAATACCAGTGATGGGGCGTGTTATAATTATGTGTAAAGAGAGACCAGGTTCAGTGCCCAAGGTCATATGCCCAGGACGGCTCTACATCTCAGGTTACAGGTTGGCTCGATGTACAGACGGTTGGCACCTCCTATCACTGGCAAGGTGTGAGGAGGGAGGGTACTGGAGGTACAGGTGTTGGCAAGTCATTACACCAACCTTTCACAGAACTATAGGGACTTTCTCTATGTCCGTTTGGTATTTAGGTTCTAAATTTATATATCTTTTCTATCCTGGTCTATCCATAGTTTACAATAGACACTTCATGCAATATTTCAACATGTTTTGAATAATACTCATTATTAGTAGTATCAACATGTTCTGATTACACTCATCCTTGTCTAACTGTTTAGTTGAGACAAAGCAAAGTCTATATTATAAGGTCCAGGCACAACAATCATCATAACCTTTTAGGGCAACTTTTTTTAGCATAATAAACAAGTTAGTTCTAGTTGGAATATTTGCACAATTCTTTCAATTTTGTAAAGGTAAATTTGTGGACAATTTGTCGGTCAAAAGGTGTATTGATAGAATTCCTTTGTCTATGTAATAATTGCATACCGGAAAGGTCGATGTATCGATTTGGGGGGTATTGGTGGTGGTCCTACCTGGCTGACCATACAGTAGATATGGACGCCAAATAAAGTTATTTAATTTTTTTTAAATATCTCGGGAAAGGAAGAGGCATGCAGATACAGTGATAGGGGAGGCAGCTTTGCATGCAGGTGAGAGAGTTTTAAAGAGTTACATACATATATATTCCAATGACAAGAATGTCGAGAGAAAAAATGGGGTATTGCTTTAAAAGAGAATGGTTCTTCTATATTTATTACATTTTCATCAATAAAAGACTCTGGCCCTACGATAGGAAAGTACTCCTCATGATTCAGTCCGAAATCATTCATTTCCCCAACAACACCTACGCCGCTCGATTAGTTGTTTGACATGTGGCATTAGCACTGGGAACCTAATCCTGCAGTGTTGACAGGAAAGATGTCACAGCGCGATTTCAAAGGATGGCTCTGCAGAAAATAAGAAGGTGTTAGCGTATATGCAGAGATAGGAAAGTGGTGGGTGATGCTCATGGTATGAGTGATGACAGTGGACTGCTCATTAGTGGTAAGAACACATACAAAAAGTTAATCTGGGACTGCTCACTTCTTATCAATTACACATAGTGTTTCCGGTGCCCTGGTGTTCTGCAAGATAATACAGTCGCGCCAAACAGTGTATACATATGGATGAGACACACCCAAAAGGTATGTATCTTCGGATTCATGGTTCCATTATCAAGGTGGGGTAGGTTGCATTTATTTAATTTCTGTGATGTGACTCCCGGATTAGTAAGAAATGGGCTAAATAATTATGCTGTGGTTTGTACACAAATGGAGTGAAATATCTAGGGCCGTTTAGCACGGTTTTTGAAAGTCTAAGTGTATGAAATGTTTTTATCATAAAGCAATAAAGAAGAAAAGTGGACATAGATTTTTTAACTACAGAGTTTTGCAGGCTATCATATGTTGCATCACATCGGTTCTCTGGTCCTAGGTCTGTCATCTCCCAAGGAAGAAAGCACTATTTGCCATCATTACCAAGTAATTAGATGCAGGATTTACTACCTCCGCCACCTAGCGTCTCATCCAGGATTATCCACAGATTATGATTGGGGATTTACTACAACAGCTAACAATTCTCTGGTGGGATTAGATGACACAGGCTTGTGTAGGCATGATTACTGATATCACATTTCCCACGCTTTTTTTTGGTGGGTTTGGTTCTTTCAGTGGGATAGAATATATGTGAATTAACAATAGTCATATGAGATCAGCCAGGGCAAAAGGAATATCAGGAAGGGAATTGGTATTGGTAATTCAAAAGTCTGTGACAATGTGTGAAATGATATAAAGTAGTATTGGTACTTTTGTGGGAATCGCTTGTCTTACTTCGGTTGTTAGCCTATGTATAGCTATAAAATAGGTCTAAATTACATTGTATCACCAAACATTACGATCCGCTCTTATTGAAAACTATTAAATGACAACATTTTAGTATAATTTTGGTTCTAGGAGAAACTTTCAAGGTATGAGAGGTATTTCAGTTTTCAGCTACTGATATTATTAGACAGGCAAATAGGACCAACATCTCTCATTTAAACTTGAGAATGGAATGGTTTCCACGGCAACCAGAAAGTGTCATTTATATTATACGCAGTTTTGTTTATTGTACTTTGCACACTTTTGTCATCATGGTGCCTCCTGGGTGGCCACATTCAACACTAAGGATCACCACTTTAGAACTATAACCACAAAGTAGGCCGTTGATATTGGCAGGGCAAGGTCATGTATCAGCCAGCGAGACCCTGTCGTGTCATTAGTGCTTGCTGGAAAGGCCGGGTTATTATCACCAATTTCATTATTTATATATTTTGCCTTTTTAAGTCGTGTACACAGCACCAGGCTTTTATGAGCTTAAATCTTGAAAAAAACTCACATTAGTTTTGATTGGCTTTCCCAGGTTTTGTTTAATTAAGATCGAAATTAACCCAGCAGGGCCTCCATCTCCTCAATACATTAATCAAAATGTCAGCAACATGAGTGATGTGATATTCGTTCAATAAGACCTGCCAGGGGACATGTCGTTGAATGAAGACCCCAGTCGGAAGTGGTGACCCTATTATTCGTGAACTGTCATGTGAGATTGAAAATGCCACCCAAAATATGATTTAATTTAACAAATGTCCAATGGGTGGTGAAAACTAACCACATAAGCATTTTACCAGCTTTACTCCTGTCCCTTTGATCTGCCTCTTTGGCCCCAGGTAAGAAGCTGCCCTGGAGGAGGGGACTAAAGAGCACACCTGTATTTGCACTAACCACATCACTTTAAAATGCTGATTCTATTTATTTATGGAATTTGCGTTTTGTCTGGGTGTTCCATAACTAGGTGTCCTGGTGACTTAATAACAGCAATGAACAAAAATAATGTGAGTGAAAGGCTTGTTAGATGTTTCACCAAGGCCTAGGGAAGGCAGGGCGGGGTTAGCTATAGCACTCTCGGACAGCTTACATTATTCGAATATGACTGTATGATAATCAGATGATGTATAAAATAACTATATTTGATTTCATACTAGTTGGCCATGCATAAATACATTGTAGGAGTTTCAGTGACATAGCGCCATAGCGAGAGTCTTCCTGACTATTACCAATTTCTAGATTATACATATAAACATCAAGTTGGCGCCTACGGCTCCTATCCCTTCTTGATACAGGGGTTCTAGAGGACACCTTTACCTGCTTTGTATGAGAGGGTGACCTTGGTACACACCTGTTCCACAATATCAACAGCTGATGTCCCTGAGCGTCATTGGTCCCATTGACTATCCTATACACGGCCTTCAATGGGGTGTTAGGCAGAAGGAATCCCAAGGTAGTACAGGTACACCTCTTCCTGGTTAAAGGTCGATATAGGACGTGTCTACAGGATGAGGCAGCAGACTGAGTTAACTGCACACTATGATCATGCACAACCCCTCCATTTGAGGAGCTACTGAGCACGGGATTGCACTTAGTATTGCACCTGCATAACCACTTTATCCTGGCAATATATTGAGATACATCAAAAGTAACATTATGATCTTACCTGGAACATCTTTCTAACCGAGTTTTTGATAGTGCCTATACCTTACCTAGTATGAATTGGAGTATATATATGTAAGAAGGAACTGACAATAATGGTATGCATATAGTAAAGATGGGAAGTGCCTTAGGCCCATTACTATTCTTGATTAACATTAATGATGTTTCGCCAGCTCTCTATCATTACAACATACACAGCCTATTTCGTAGTACTTAAGGTGGGTCGATCCCATTGAATCAAATTCATCAGAATTTTTCTTTTTTTTTCTGTGGGTACCCTAAATCATTTGAAAATAGAAAAAGAAAAGAAAAGTAGAGGTTGCTGCGCTAATTTTTAAAATATGGAATTTTGAAAATGAAAAGTGATTTAATCTTACACTGAAAAAATGGAAATAATGTCAAAATTTGCCTGATTTTATTTTCTATCAACCAATGACCGGAGAAATTTGAAACCTTACATTTTTGAGTTTGTAAAGTGTTTATTTTCATAAGATGATTTTCTTAACACAGAACATGTCAATGAGATGGTACATGAATGGTGCAAAGTGATAACAGTTCACATACATCACTGATGTTGGCGTGATCATCTCGACGTGGTGACATGATAAACACAATCATGGTTATTCACTTTTATTCTGAAAATAATTTTGTAATTTTATCACTTTACATTTTGGGGAAAAAAATGTTAGATTTAGGGTAAGAGTAGGAATAAATTGTCATTATTTATTTACATGATAAAGGAAAATTTGTAATAAAAGTCATCAGATTTTTCTTAGACTTCTCTAAGAAATCGCTTAGATCATTTTCTAAAAGATAAGAGTAATTTTGATATGGGTTGCCGTGCATAACTTGAAGGTTTCGGCCTTTGAAAAAAAAGATCTAATGCAAAAATGGACTATATAAAATATTTGAAGCATTGCATTATGGGTAAATTCCAGACAACATATTATTTAATCTCATCATGTAGCTTCGGATATACTAAAGCAATTCATTCACTTTGATGCTCTTTCAAATACCATTTATTACTTTATGAATAAAAGCTCCTGAAGAATGTTAGAAAATACCCAAAATGCCTATAATTATTGTATCAAAATATAAAAGTGCTCTAGAATGCTCAATTTTGCTCAGAATCGTCCAAAATATTATTTGGGTGTATACAACTATCCCGAGAATATGCCCACCAAATATGACATTATTCTGACCATTATAAGCCATATGCGCAGAAGGATGCGCAGTAGTCCCTTTTGCAATGGCCGCGACCCACCTTAATTTACCAATCTTGATTATGCTAACTACTATATTGGCAGTATGTATAACCAGTATTATTAGTTCTGCAACAGACTTTCCTTATTGACTCTCTCCCATGACTCCTAAACTTGGTAAAGAGGAGAAGGTAATAGGATGAAGTAGATCTGCTATGGTGTCATGAAATTTAACACAGCGCCTTGGTCTACCCTCTATATCTAACAGCTTACTTTGTTGAAGCTATTGTGCTCAGACTGTGTTCTTGCCCGAATGATTTACAGTATCATCAAAAATGTGTCGTGGATGGTGAGTCAGCATTGTGAGTTGGAACTAGGATAGGCCTTCCATTTAATCAGGTGAACAGCACAATATGTAACTTACTGTGGAGATCCAAATATACATAATAATGCATCAATCTGTACCAGTGTGAAATACATAGTGAGGTACATAAACAACTGAGGAGTCATTCAATGTACATTGGTATGATGCAATTGTCCGATGATGATATGCTATGTTTTGCCTGATTTCCTGTGCTCCTTTTCTCTACACATGTATAACCTATTCATGGGATATCTCTAACAATACCATAGACATACTTATGCAGAAATCACCAGACCTTGACAAAATATTTATAAGTGATCGATATTTACTACATTTGCTACTAAAGCTTCATTTGAATGGCACAACTAGGAAATGATGGGATGTAGGATGAAAAACAACATTGTTTTAGAGCCCAGATAGAACGCTATAGAAGTCATAGACATAACTGTTAAAATTGCATTATTAGAAGAGCATTACACCAGTCTGGTGTATTTACCCTCCGGCTCTGCATTTCCCTGAGGATTGTTCAGGCTCCCCCCAGCCCCCTTAGAGCTCACACGTACTACACAATACAGCCATCCTTAGCACAATATTATTCTATTCACTTGGCATTTTCATATATTATTAATATCTCTCACAAAAGTATGGCCTGTGTTGGTTGGCCCCTTCGATTGCTGTATTCCATTTAGTTTACACCACACACACTGTAGACCTTTGTGATGGCAGTGGGGTGGGGGGAAGTGTTCATGCTAGATGGATTGTATGTTGTGTGTGGGCTGAGGGGTGGCAGATGTAAGGCCCAATGGTGGTAGTATTCCCGTTATGTTATAACATTACCAACCTACATCATCCGGTTTTAGCTCGGGCTACATTGATATGGTTTTAGGTTGGGTTAATTGGTCGTTTGGCCTTAATTTTGCAAATTATCCTTTAAGTATGTGGCCTTGACTTTGCTACTAAGACAGCAGGTTTTGAATGTACATATTGTATTTTTAGAATACCCCATTTCTCGTTTTCCTTTTTGTTTTTTGGCCATGACATAATCTTTTGACATTTACCTCCGATAGCACCCGATGTAAATTAATGTGTTTCTCTCATGTCATATAATACTGAGCTAACACCTCACCAGGTGGCAGAACCGCCACCCCACCCCCAGTGCAATAACTTAACACCTCAATGTGTGACACTTCTAACCAATGAGGTGTTTGAGGGGACGGCCATTGGACCACTCAGTGTCTCTATCCATTTTCGCCAGTTGTTGGTAACTAATGACACTCATGGTGGGAACGAAAAATACTCGTTCTGCACAGGTCTGTTGGGACTTGACTTGCATAATGTTGGCCAGCAAGCTTGCCTCCCATGTAATACATACAGGCAAATGAAGGCAAATGAAGGACACTGTCCATGCACTTACACATAGTGATTTTCGTATACACAGTGTCATGCACTAACTTGTGCAGAATGAAAGACTTTACGAGCAATGATGTGCACCTTTCTTTTTGTATATACATCTACAGTGATCTATGTTTGAACCTTATCACCTACAACCTGATGAACCTCTTATTCATCTCCATCATTGTAAAGCTGAAATTGAATGAGTAACCTTGATTGATCAACACTGTTTATTTCTCGAAATTTCAAAATTTAAATTCTGATTTGGTCACCACAAATAATTTAAAATGCGAGGACACATTGAATGGTGCATCATATTTACTTGCAAAAAAAGAAGTATATTTGTATTAGGCCATTGAAAAGATTGAAAAGAATCGTTGCTCTTATTAAGAAATCATATTGAACTAGAGGATGGTCGGTTACTGCTCCGAGCAGGGTTGGCCTCTCACCATTATATTTGACCCATCTCCAATTGCGCATGCTCCAAAGGCTGGAGAGGAGTTAGGCTGGAGCTAAATGAAGATAGGCAGTATCAGATACTGGAGTGGTTTGGCAAGCTAGTGAGCAGCTCACAAACTAGCTACACCAAGTATACCTTGGCAGTGTACAGACTGGAGGCTGTGATTGATCTTTGAATTACTTCCATAGTAACTGAGTCGCTCGGGGAAGATAAAGAACTACAGTAGATCCCCATTTATAAGTACAGATTTTAAGGAGTATATTGACCAGGCTTATAAATGGGCTTATACACCAGTTGTACACGGGACAGGCTTATGATATCTCGCAAGGTGAGTTTGTCTGGCATCCTATATTAATTTCTGATTAATTCAGTATTTTTCAATACTAAATTGGAATAAATTTCTAGTAATTCCTGGTGAAATATAGGTTGATAACTTTTGTAAATAATATTATCATCTTCATAATGGATGAAATTAATTCTAGTTTGTATACAAGAATGAATACTTCAATTGGAAGCTAGGTTATGACCAGAACGGTGATATTTGATGATTTTCATTCCCTGCCCAGGTTGATATTCGGCCACAGCATATATTAGACCTTTTACCACTTTTGACCTGGCTTATAAACTGGCTTATATTCAGATAACAAACCCCGATAACAAACGGGGAAATGCGGTATTTCAGAAGTTCTCTGCCATGTAACTACTACTGGGAATTATATCAATTTGTGCAACTGTATCATATGAATAAAATATGGCCAATGTGCTGTTCCCTGGCCCCTGATTTTTCTTCATGCATGTAACTTCAAGGACGATGCCATTACAAATGACCAACATCTTAGTGGTTCATTCATTGAAATAGGCCATTACTTAAATGCCTCCCTCACAACCGTGGCTAGTAGGTACTGGTGTAGGCCTATTTGCATTTCCCTATTCATGGGGAACATATCATACGCATGAAACACATGGATTTACAATGTCGGCATCAGCATCTGTCGTCCCAAACCCTACTTCCTATATCATGCCCTTTTCCTCATCCAAAACAACTCCCAGACGACCAAACGTGACCTTTATCACACTCCTACTTTAATGCCAATCTATATAAACAGCTATAAACGAGTGTATATGAGGCATCCCCGTAGTAAGCTTAAGGTTTAATTAAAAGCATCCTGCCTTATTCTCTATGACTCATCCAGACTCCATGTATTATTCTTGTTATCGCCTGTGCCAGACAGGGAATCTTGTCTCCAGATTAGCTCTTTTTAATGTTGTTTGTTGTTGGGAAATGCCACCAATAGACTGCACTTTTAATTACGATGTTGATCAGAGACCGCAGGCTATGTGACTTAGTAGCCATTTGAAGCCATACCCCTCATCAAGGTTATAATCAGAGCTTATAAGCTAAATGTTTTTGTTAAACTTCTCATATGTATCACTAGTCAGTCAACAAAAAGGTATTACTCTTTAAACATAATTTTACCTATTCTCTTATTGTCCAATAACCTTTTTTGGTAGGCCTATGGTCTTAAACTATCCCAGTGTGTATTACTATTGACCTTTCTATTA
Source organism: Harmothoe impar (assembly GCA_947462335.1). Lineage (NCBI taxonomy): Eukaryota > Metazoa > Annelida > Polychaeta > Phyllodocida > Polynoidae > Harmothoe > Harmothoe impar. The sequence continues at coordinate 40,287,057 of OX381708.1, forward strand.
GGTTGTCAGCGCATCCAATCATGGGTATGAGAGTTCCTTTGGGACTGGGTCCCCTGCCCCATGTTAATTAAGCAGCATAGTATATTAAACCAACGTCCCCTACATCAGGTGCAGAATATTGGTCACTACTCCACTCCGGGTCTTGCAGTTTGGGGATAGCAAGACCCTTATGGATAAGAATATCATATCATATTATAACAATTTTATATTGCTTTGAATCTTGGTAAACAGATGCACACTGCCCTCTACGACACATATTATGGGAATATTGGCCTGAAGCTAAGTGGGATTCGAATCTTTCTTCATCAAAATGTTCATTGCTTTACTATATGAGGGATAAAGGGGTTTAACTACGTTGCGTGTATATAGATATAAATATATATATATATATATATATATATATATATATATATATATATATATATTCATATATTTATATATATATATGGGTGGGGGTGGAACATATAGTGTATAATTATGGAGTCCTAATATTATTGTGTAGAATATTTAACTTTATTATAACAGTATGGGAGTGAAATTCTGAACCTGCGGAAGCAATTAAATTGGATATACGGGTGTCATTAACACGATACCCGGCCTACCACAACTATATATCATATTTATATTATGTCTAAGGAAAGTGTAAATCTGTTACACAATACCATACAATATTGTCATTATCCTCAGTGAGGTCTATACCTATGCTTAATTCATACGCAGTGTATTCTTTTACATTGTGGGATGATGAGTGAACTCTGAGGGTGAATGAAACAGTTAGAATGAAAGCCATAAACTCTCAAACAAGGTACAACAGTAAGATATATCATACCATCGAGCTTTGGAGAAATTGATTTAGAAATACGGCATTCGTGATGTTGCTCTGCCCGACGGTCTATCGCCCATTGTTTTAATGGTAAAGGATAGAGGGTCCTCCAATGAACAGCCAACTTTACGATTCTTAGTGTGAGCTTTCCAATGGTAATACTACACTAGGAGATCACTTCTGCTGTTTGTTTTAGAAATGGAGACGTGACTATGCATTGTCCAAAATCCAATAAAGCTTCATTGTTTTCAGGATATCTCTACCGAATAGCATAATTGTCGTAATTTATTTCCATGTTCGTCCGTTTCCGCCTATTCCTTACATACATATTATTGTTGGCCTTTGTGGCACCCCTAGTGGCCGAAGACAGTACTCAAATCTCGGGAAGTACGCTCTTTCTCTTCAACTGTGCACACATCGTATAATCTCACTCTATTTATATTTGAGGACGTTGCACTGTGATATTACTCTGGTAGCTATTTTAAAATAGAATTAGGCAGTGGCTGGACTTAATTGGAGGACGTTATATGGTATGGTGAGGAGTTTTGGTATCACTCAGGTGATGGGATATAGAATAATGCAAGAACTCTTTATATTTGCACTGCCCTTGGAGGATTATCCTGTCCATGGGTCCCCTGTTTCTCTTGAAACATTGCGAGACCTATCCCAATCCCTGAAAAACATGCTTAAAGGCATCAGGTTGCTGGAGGATATCACATCAGGATACCTTTGTTCTTAAGCGTTTAATCATCCACCCCTGGTGTTTTACAATTCTGATTTCCTTACTCTGTCACTTGTATTATAAATGAGCGGTTATATTTAACAACAATGGCCCCCGGCCCCACAGATGCAGGTTCATTTGACCGGACACTTTTGGTCCCCCCCCCCCAAATCAACCACCCCCTGCTGAAGACACAAAAAGACACCGGCCTATAGATTGTGGCATTGCAATAAGCCCCTCTATCATCCCCTCCTTCTCTTCTTACTTTCCCATATCTAACTGTTGCACCTTCTTCTATACTTTTCAGTAATGGTCCGTTTGTTTTCAAAGAACAACATGTCCGCTCTCAGGCTCTTGCCTTGAACTTCCCCTCCTTGTCCAACAAACACCAGTGCCTCTTATTCCTGTGTTTGCATTTCCCCAATCCGATTGCACCCAACTCCAGTTGTTTTCCGAGAGACTTTAACATGTGAGTGGATGGCATGCACGTATGCCTCCCTGCATGTTTGGCTATGACAGGAGCAGGTATGAGTAGGTTGTAGTAGATAGGGCTAGGCTTTCTGAGTGTGTCCACATAGCTGACTATGTATGCAGTGTGTTCTGGCAGGGTACTCAAAAAGGACATGCTATCCATACAAAGCTTCAGGAAGATGCAGGAGCATATGTTAGATGATGTACATGCAGACCCCGTGCAGCTTAAGTTTGTGACTTACTTTTTTGTAATATCGAGGTATACCCTGGATAATATTCCCTGTTACTGTCAGGCAAAGTCATGAGATCATGCGAAATGAACATTACTGCAGTAACAAGCAATATATGTCTTCATAAGACACACGAAGAGTTCCACTAAGAAACTGTCACACTGAAACTGTTTCAAATGGTAACTATTTGCGGGCACACTTGGATTTATTGAAGCAACGTGAATAAAACAAGGCCAAGACAGAAGACATATCTGTATCATGTTTTACACTGATTCGCTAAAAATGACACGTATTATTATCTACACAGTTTATAGTTTGTATTGTACATGGAGTGCCTAGGGACCGGCGTTTGTCATTACATGACACGCTACCATTTATAATGAGGGTTGTCAGCCCTATATTATACTGTAGTATTTTTTTGCAAATCGAAGTATTCAATAAAAGACACCTGACTTCAAAACTCAGACCTATTGTTACTGCATACATCCTCGTCATCATAATAATATTTATTATTGGATTGCACTCAAATTAGAACAAATAACTACCTAAAAAAACTTCTAAAAACGAGGGACATCATGTTGAATGAATACATAGGCATCTCACACCATAGCAACAAATAAACTGTGGTCATGACCAGTAATTTAATCTGGTGGGTCATCAGTAGTGGGAACACAGAAGACATCAGTGCATGGACGTTCATATTAAACCTGTATTTTAACCTTTGGCCTTATGTTTGATCGTTATTATAGACACCCCTTCAACGAGTGTTAGAAATGTTATTTCCTTCTGATGGCGAACTAGAAATCTAGGCGTTGAAGCAGGCATAGAATGCGATACATTGAGAGAAGTATCTAAACATGAATAGGGTAGATTCACCCAAAGACGGACCCACACCCTAAGTCGGACACTTTTAGGCCTGTATTATCATAACAATGCATATATCTATGTATGTGCATGAATAGGAAAGTAAGATTCAAGTGTTTTTCTTGAAGATAAAAGTAGAACCAAGTATCCACACTTGTCATTTTAATATGTAATGATACTCTGAACTGGCACTGTTTTGCATTGAAGGGCTGGTGGGCAATCTCTAGATTTCTGTGGTACCACATTTCAGACATCATTGTTATCATGTTATATTATGAGGAGTATGGATGCATAAGCTGTGTATAAAAGACATAGGATATTAGGTATATATATTCAGGATTCTAAATTACAAAATACATAGAAATAACCACCAGAAGTAACTACATGAAACCCTTTAAAAAAGGTACTCTAATTTCACCTAAAGTCGGACACTAATTTCCGATTGCTTTTCTTCATCCTACAGACAATGGAGCAATCAGATCTATGACTATAATACTATATATATTAAATGTTACTTATCTTATCTGGCGTTCTACCATGAAAATATGAGAATGTGCTGATCCATTATTTTGTAATCGGAAAAAGTCATTATGATGGACTTTGAGATGTGGGAAGAGAGTGGATGAAACAACAGAAACTCACTATTTGTCACAGGAGAGTAGATCATGTTTCTGACAGTACATTGTCAATGTACATCTGGAACCTATTAGATAAAAGGTTTTCTTGTGGTTCCTCTCGAACTTGTCCAATACATTAGGCGTCAACTTTGACTGTAGATCTTTATAATACCAATCCTTTTGTATCTACCCAGTGGGCACAAAATTCAGTTCAACGTTGAATCAATGCTGAATCAACATTGAATCAACATTGACAACCAGTTATCAATGTTGATACAATGTTGTGTGCCCACTGGGTAGTCAGCCTATGTCAATTGTAATACTTTGTATGATTATGACTTGCTTTGCGTGCTGAGGCATAGCATAATTATCTTTATTTACACATAATATAACGATACATTTATTTCGCAGTGTATTAATTTGGAATGGCAATAAATAATAACCTGCTTTAAGAGTAAGATATAATATGTTAATTGCAGAACAGCAAAAAAGAAAACGGAGTCTCTGCTTTTTGTTTGCCTTCATGCACTGCTTTGCGTGCTGCTTGCTGTATGTTGGCCTCCCTGAGCGGAGAGTTCCCTAGGTGGCACTGCCCAGTGGGCACAAAACATTGAATCAACATTGATAAATGGTTGTCAATGTTGATTCAATGTTGATTTAACATTGTTTCAACATAGAACTGAATTTTATGCCCACTGGGTGATAGTCCTACCATCAAATATGGAAATACCTTCCATGGAAGTTATGAACAATAAACTATCTATTAACCTTTCAGAGATAAATAGTAAACTCGAGAGGACAAATTGTACTTATCAGAGGGGGCCAGTATAGATACACGGACTATAGTATCATATATACGCAGGAAGAACAAACTAATGTTTAAAGGTTTAGACTGAAAGGGGGACATCTGTAAAAACAACTGACTGTCAGTAAATAATAAAAGGAAATTTCCTCCTGCGCATCTCAGTTATGTTTTGTGCTGTATGGCCTAATGCCTAAAACCTTTTGATTAACTGGATCATTTCTACAATATCCTTACCAATAATGATTACTTTATCTAATTTCAGGGGGGTAAAAATTCTCTATGAGGTTTAGGTTGCCATGTATATAACATTACAATGTCTCTCCGCCTTACCCATTAGGTAAAGAGCATTAACGCACTGATTTCTATGTTGGGGTATAACCTTTTAACTCATGGCACATGCAATTAAATCCACATAATTAGTGATTATCCCTAGAACATCGGATTTACAAATTGTACCCTAGTAGATGGTCCAGCATCAGGCAAATTCTATTCAGATCTATGACTATAAAACTATATATATTAAATGTTACTTATCTTATCTGGCGTTCTACCATGAAAATATGAGAATGTGCTGATCCATTATTTTGTAAAGTGAAAAAATATACTTTTCTGGTATAAGTTAGGTTCAAGGTAGTTAAGCACATATTTCCTATGGAAATGTCTTATGTATCTTTAATGAGAATCGTACCCTAGGACTATTAGATCATGCCTGTCCAATTGATCAGGTGCTCTACCCTTGATTTCCATACAAAAACAAAAGAAAACTAAAGTGTCTGACTTCAGGTGAAATCAGCCTTTCTAATTATCAGTTTTTGAATGATAATATTTAGGTGAAAAATACTTTAGAACCTTTATATTATACATAGGTCATGAAGTATGAACACTCCCCTATCCATACATATGACATAACAATTTGTAAGTGAATTAGGGCATTGTCTATACTCATTGGGAAAAGGGTTGCATCAGCAGTGACGACGAGCGTCCGAAAGTGGTGAATCTACCCTAATTGTATAATGAAGTCGTTTTATGTATAATCCTAGACAATGATCAGGTGGTGGCATATAAATCAATCAGGTGACTGCACTCAGATAAAAATGGCATGTAAATGGAGGGTAGTCACCTGCCTTTTCCAGATGGAGATCTTCTATGGGTTAGACATGTAAATAGCTAAGTTATTGATGCGGGAAATGGTGCCATGACTGGTACTGTGTTGGGAGATGATGAGTGCTTGAATATTCAGTCGGTTTGGTCTCACATTACAGAACCTAATATGAATAATATGTGAGAGAGAATAACGTGGTATCAGAACATGTCACCAGGAAGAGACGTTCATCAGATTAAATGCAGCAATTTGCAGCCACATTCTACAGTAGAACATAAAAGCAGCAGCCAGGTCTGGATTCAAAGTCCTCTGATTCTAATTTGCTCTGAATTTGACATTGAGATATATTCTTGTCGTTCTTTTTGGCACAAGAAATTGTCACTACTATGTGAAGTAGTATCAGGAAAGATGCGTTAGCAAGAGGCACTGTTCCCTACTATATGTGAGTAGTATGAGGAAAGGTGAATTGACAGGAGGCACTACTCACTACTGTAATTATAAGTAGTAAAGGGAAATGTGAGTTAACAGGAGGCACTACTCGCTACTGCATGTGAATGTAAGTATCATGTAAGAAGTATAGGGAAAAGTGAGTAAGCAGGAGGCACTGTTCCCTACTATATGTAAGTAGTGCAAGGAAAGATGAGTAAGCAGGAGGCACTATTCATTACCATAAAGTGTGTAAGCAGTATAGGGAAAGCTGAGTCAACAGGAGGCACTATTTACCATATGTGAGTAGTATGTAAACAGTATGGAAATGTGAGTTAGCGGGAGGCACTATTCATTACCATAAAGTGTATAAGCAGTATAGGGTAAGCTGAGTCAACAGGAGGCACTATTTACCATATGTAAGTAGTATGTAAAGAGTATGGAGAGGTGAGTTAGCGGGAGGTACTTTTCCCTACGAATCTAGGGTAGGTAGTATAGGCAGATGTGGGATAACATTTGGCACTATTCCCCACCATATACTAATAGTATAGGAAAATGTAAGTTAGCAGATTATATCTTATTATTATGTAGTAGTTATAGGACGAGTACCAATCATGTACGCGAAATAGGCTCCCTTCACTGAATACCCCTACAGGCTTGGTACAAGGCTTATAACTACCTTATACCACTAGCTGTATGCAGTATACAAGAGGTGTGAAATTCGTTGTTCTCTGTGCCCGCTGTGGTATAAATGAGTATATAATATATATATATATATATACAAATGTCAGGTGACGTCATGGCTTGATGTGACATTGGTGTCCTTTGAGGTCATATTTCGTCTTGACACTAATGTATAAGGCCAGTCCACATATTACCCTTTTCTAAAGGGATCAATGTCTTAGCAAAATGACAAAGTGGCACAGCAAAACAAGTCAGTATGACCTGATGTAATTCGATTTAAACAGTAGAAACTCTATCTTTTTCATTTCCCCTTATTTTCTTCTCCCTTGTCATTTATAGCCATAGATGTAATAGCTATCAATATTACGAGCATTACGAGCATATTATGCGTCTGTAACCCACTAAATTCATAATCATTTTTCTATTCCAACATGTAGTTGCATATTATACACATAGATTATTATGGTTACCTGTAGATTTTGCTTCTCCCAAATGGGAACATACACCCTCTGCATAATGGTTCATTCAACTATTCCCCACACACCAACATCCAAACAGAGACACAACCAATCCCATGTCCAATCACTCAGGCCTTCTTTCATCAACCAAACAACTGTCTCCTATCATTCCCTTTAATTTCCCTCTTTTCAAAATTTCATATCATTTGCAGAACTCTTTTCGGTGTAATCTAAGAGAGGAAATAACACTGTTCCGATCACGGGAAGAGGTTAGAAGGGCCAGCTCCATTTTTAACCCACGAGGAACAGGAAATCACCTTAGGCGGAAGTTGATCTTGTTCTGACCTCCAGACCGAGCCTGACGTCTGAATTCGACTATGCATGCACGGCCGGTTGACCCTGTCAGCGACCCGGAAGTGGGAGTCAGTACAGTCCATATTGATTGCTCTCCCTATCCACTAGAATGGAATTTTACTGATGGAGTCATCCAATCTCTGTCTCTCCTTGCTTGTTAGTACAAGACAACAAGTTGAAATGAATTCTCAGGAACAGAACCACATTCACGACAGTTTGTGGTTTTACAAGCTGCTCTCGATGTTGTGCAACCAAGATGATTACATAATTAAATGCAATCTGTGTACCATTACAATTCCTTACCAATTATACTAATGGTCATTTGAAAACACAACGCTGAGAAGTATTTTATTCTTGTACTAATGAAGGAAACTGTACTGGTAAAGCAACAGTTTTACTTTTTACTGTTGTTGCCATTATCAACTCATCAACTAGAAAACCTCATCTGTCGAACACTCTTCAAAAGTACACCAGATATGACAGCTGTAATAAGTACTAATCCTCAATTTCGTCCTTATTGCAGGTTTTAAAAGTTGTGTCAGACTAAGTTAACAACGAAAATAAACCATTAGAATTATTACCAAAAATAGGATGGCTCTGTAACACTGTCCACATCCCTCATAAGGAAAAAAGTCATTATGATAGACTTTGAGATGTGGGAAGAGAGTGGATGAAACAACAGAAACTCATTATTTGCCACAGGAGAGTAGATCATGTTTCTGACAGTACATTGTCAATGTACATCTGGAACCTATTAGATAAAAGGTTTTCTTGTGGTTCCTCGCGAATTTGTCCAATACATTAGGCGTCAACTTTGACTGTAGATCTTTATAATACCAATCCTTTTGTATCTAGTCAGCCTATGTCAATTGTAATACTATGTATGATTATGACTTGCTTTGCGTGATGAGGCATATCATAATCATCTTTATTTACACATAATATAATAACGATGATTTTATTTCGCAATAAATAAATTTCGAATGGCAATAAATAATAACATGCTTCAAGAATAAGATATATGTTAATTGCAGAACAGCAAACAAGGAAACTGAGTCTCTGCATTCTGTTTGCCTTCATGCACTGCTTTGCGTGCCGCTTGCTGTATGTTGGCCCCCCTGAGCGGAGAGTCCCTATAGGTGGCACTCATAGTCCTTCCATCAAATATGGAAATAACTTCCATATCAGTTATGAACAATTAACTATCTATCTCATATCAAATTGTATACTTTGGATTAACCTTTCAGAGATAAATCGTAAACTCGAGAGGACAAATTGTACTTATCGGAGGGGGCCAGTATAGATACACGGACTATAGTATCATGTATACGCAGGAAGAACAATCTAATGTTTAAAGGTTTAGACTCAAAGGGGGACATTGGTAAAAACAACTGATTGTCAGTAAATAATAAAAGGAAATTTCCTCCTGCGCATCTCATTTATGTTTTATGCTGTATGGCCGAATGCCTAAAACCGTTTGATTAACTGGATCATTTCTACAATATCCTTACCAATAATGATTACTTTATCTAATTTCAGGGGGGTAAAAATTCTCTACGAGGTTTAGGTTGCCATGTATATAACATTACAATGTCTCTCCGCCTTACCCATTAGGTAAAGAGCATTAACGCACTGATTTCTATGTTGGGGTGTAACCTTTTAACTCACGGCACATGCAATTAAATCCACATAATTAGTGGATTATCCCTAGAACATCGGATTTACAAATTGTACCCTCATAGATGGTCCAGCATCAAGCAAATTCATTTGCTTTTACGTAAAATAAACACCGTTTTCCAAAGGAGACATGGTATGAAATGGAAAAGCTTAGAAATAGTTTGTACAAAGTAAATGGGGGTTCAGTATCTGAATGATGTTTATATTGGAGGTATAGTGCTTCATCAACCTCTGCCCAGCAAATTAGTGTACACGTGGGACTGTTTTTTGAACGTGCATATTGTGTGACTACCTTCCTATGTAACTGATTGCCGCAACATGAAACTGAGCTCCATAGCACAAACATTGACACTGATTGACACAGATTGAAACACTGTGGCTGATATTAACACATTATTTTGCCAGGTACCAAGGTACAAAAAGAGTGTATAGGTACTTGTTTTCATTTTTAGCAAATTGTTTTAACATTCGGAAGGTGTTTCATGTTTGCAATATCACATTTGCAGAAATTGGCATGGGGCATGAGAGCACACATAGCATACTGCATTCATTGCAGGTGTTTGTATGATATGTAGGCCTAGTGAATTTATGTCCAGTTTATTTTAAACATTGACACAAAAGTTCACACAGGTAGCAGAAGATAAGCAAACCTTTATCCAAATAATATAAACCCGAGTACCGTTTTCTGTGGTCTAGACCTCTTATTGCTATACTTTAATCAAAAGGATATGGCATGCAATTCTGTATCTAATTAAACTTCATAGGATGAGGGGTGAATGGATTGGTTTTAACCCATTAAGAGGCTGTTCACAGGATTTTATTTTGTGATAATGATTTTTGATGCACTATAGAGCCACTGGATTTGCAATCTTCTATTTGGCTGGACTTTTATATACAGCGCCAGAAACAAAGGAGAGTATGCCCTGGCAGTATTTCTGGACATAACCAAAGCGTTCGATGTTGTCCATCATGGTCGACTTCTTATGAAATTCAAAAAGCTTGGATTGACTGACTCTGCTCTTAGACTTGTATGTAGCTACCTGGATGAAAGAGAATGCTGCACACTGGCAAACAACCATCGTTCAAGTACTTGTAATGTGTTCTATGGGGTACCACAAGGAAGTATCCCGGGACCCCTCCTGTTTTTACTATACGTAAACGACCTACCAAATGTAGCCGTTAATGGTCAAGTAATTCTCTATGCTGATGACTTAGTGATAGTATCAAAAAGCCCTGACTCTTATACAAGCCAACCTAGACTCCATAAATGAGTGGTGCAAATTAAATCGACTAACCCCAAATCTGAAGAAATCTAAAGGGATGTGGTTTGCCCCTGATATCAAGCTGGGGAGGTCCACTGGCCTGCAAGTAAAACTGGATAATGAACTGATGCACAATACAAACCAGTTCAAGTACTTGGGGGTATGGTTAGACAGTGCAAGTAATTATTAAATCTCACAAATCTATAGCTCCTCATACTGTGATTATACAAATTAACTCAATCATGGATCCTAAATCTCTCAGTGGACTGCTGCTCAAATCAAATCAAATCAAATATAATCAAATTTTATGTCGTAGATCATCAAACCGTGCAAGAACTTTAATGACATGTTTTGAAATATTTGGACAGTTCTCTCTGTCATATATGGACTACAATTGAAAGTACATAACACTGGACCCTTTTAAATTGTGATACTCGTATCAAATTACACAAAAATGTTTGTCTCTGTTCGCTCTGACTCCGTTAGAAGATCGTATCAATGGATATGTAATGTTGTCAATAAACATATTTAATTTTTTTTAAATCAGTCTGAGAACAGACAATGTGTGTTTGAAAATGTGTCAGAGTGTGCCAAAAGTGAAACTATGTGACACTGCATCTATTTCTATTAAGATTCATAAGGTATAAAGTGCAAGTGATATCCTTTTAATTAATCATCAGTAAGAGGCCTAAACCATAGACACCAGTCCGGAGGTATTTCTATTTGAATAAATGACTGGCTACCCTCCACTACATGTGTGAACTACTGTGTTGGTCTACCAATGGTCTATATGGACCAGGTACGAAACTCAGCCATATATCAAAATTGTGGGAACCCCATTGAATGGAATAGGTCTGCACGAACTAGAAGTTCAAACAGCTATGTTGAGCTATGTAATTCTATTCCTCTTGAAATAAATATGGCACATTTTTCATATGTTGGCACACTAGCTGTCGTAAAGCTATAACAATGCAATACCTACATGTTTGGATCAGGCCATAATGCATTTTGTCAGAAACCATGAATATACTTTTCAGAAAACTGTCCGAATTGTGTGAATCTGTTTTATGGAACACAGTATCTTTGTGTTTTTGTCTGTTATATATTGTTAACTTGTGACACAATATACACACTTCTCACGCCAGGGGGCTTACAAGATGACATAAACTGAATCTAATCTGCTGGGCGCACATTAAACATGGGGGAAAAACAATATAATATGTACACAGATTTGTTTGACTCACTAAATATTGTATGAAATAAGCAAACAAACTATAATATTATCTGTTATGTCAGGAGCTCCCAAGTATACGCATTATATTGGAAACCCTATTGTCAACACTACAATAGCTTGACACATTTGTAGACTCTAGTTGATAATAGTGTTTACTTGGTGGTATCACGCGATTCTATTTATACTGTTTCACTCTTGTTTTCCCACAATTCTACACCTGATGCACCCATATGAAGCTAGCATAGAGGAATCGTAAATGTTATCGCATTCAGAGGCGAAGAAAGCAATTTTCATTAGGTGTGGGAGGGTGCAAGGGTCTCGGTTTGGGGAGGGCTGTTAGGCTAGATAGTCTCAAAACTGCGAGATAGTCTCAAAGTCTTAACAGATAGCCTCAACATTTTGAGACTATCTGTCATCCCTCAGGCTAGATCCTTAAAATACTGTGTACAGCTGATATAGTTTTGTGACAATCTCGCTGGATGAAAGTCAATATTCCCCCAATATTTAAAAGAGATTCAAGCCTGCTAGAAGATTTACTGATCGTTCCTTACATACTATAGAATCCATAGAGTAAATAAGAAATGGGAGTACCTATGCTTGTTTCTGTGCTGTAATAGCAAATACAAGGGCTTCCATATTTCCCTCACTTATAGGAAAGTATCAATTGTCCTTATATCATCAGACTGAAAACTAAATTTAAGCTATTGTGATATATATACCAAATGAACAAGAAAACACTATCATTGATGTCTATTGGCAATAGTTTCCAAGCTTAAATATGGGGATAATGGTGCTATAATACGTCCTAAACTTCTACTTTGGCAAACCTGTTTTGTATGTAGTATGTACATATGAAATTCATATTCCGGTCTCCTATAGTTTGGATATGTTGTAACCCATGGACAGAGCTTGGCAATAAGTGAAAATGTCTATGCAACATAACTTTACCATAACACCCACATCAAGTACTCAATCCTCTGTGGCCTTTTAGGCTGGGGGATTGGAACCTGTGTGGGTTCAAATCCTGGAGAGTTGGAGGTTTTAGACTAGATATCGCTCAAGATTGACTCATTATGGAGCCAATGTGAGAGGAATTTCAGGAATAAGGTAGTTGTCAAGGTTCCACCAGGGGCCAGGTCATTGAATAGTGGGTTTATCCTTTAAACCTTTCGGCGACAAAGTTGAGAGAGTATCAAACCCATAGTGTGCTCTGTGTAAATAATAAAGTATTGTACTGCTGTTACATGAAATAGACATCATCCAACATCAGTCCAGCGCCCCCCCCCCGCCAATTCCTCTACAACTGACATTTAGCCACTCTTCAGCATCATACGAGTTGATGAACGAAAATCATGAACAAATACGCATGCAGATCAGAAAACCTGTGCAATAAGTGTGAATGTATGCAGCTCTCCAGTATCACAAACAATTTCTGGGACATTAAGGGTGGGTTTGTCGGTTTATAATACATCATATCGAACATCCAGCGTTATGAAGGATATAAGTGTGCTTAGGTCGGGGTTGTAAGACATGTCTGTAACTCCTAGGTGACAATCGGTTTCACTGAGTGTTCCCCCATTGACGCCCAACGCCCCAGGACCAGTAAGCAATTTGCAGAGTGCTGATTTGTAGGGCGTCAGGTCAGTGTCAGGACAGGTGGCCCCAGGATATTGGGCACCAAGACAGGTGATCTCCTCAAATGTTTTCAGTTTACCTAACAAATCTGAGCTTGGCATCTCTGCTTCTATAGTCAGTGCATCGTAGATATCATAATCTGTGAGGGTCCTTACTTAGATGATGAATTATCTATGAGCATACATCAGGAATAAAACAGCATCCACAATGATGGGATGAGCATCCATCAGGAATAAAACAGCATCCACAATGATGGGATGAGCATCCATCAGGAATAAGACAGCATCCACAATGATGGGATGAGCATCCATCAGGAATAAGACAGCATCCACAATGATGGGATGAGCATCCATCAGGAATAAGACAGCATCCACAATGATGGGATGAGCATCCATCAGGAATAAACCAGCATCCACAAGGATTGAATGAGCATCCATGAGAATTGCGCGTAAATCAGCATTCATGAGGACCACCATGGCCGGTATAAATAGCTCACTCGTGTTTCACGGGGTATCATTTGGCGGGAGTTCGTCCTTGGAAGATTTTTCATAGACAATTTTGATACAGGTTTATTGTCAATGATTCAGTCATAAGCAGGAACAAATAAACCTTGGAGAAATACGGACAGCTTTTCTTGAGTGTTACGCGAGATATTTTCCTGTATCATGTTCCCAATTGAAACCCAAAAACGTGGAAGCTCCCGGAACATGGACATGTTCAATATTCTCGAGAATGTATCTCATGTAATACAACTCAGGATTTTCCCGAGGGGTACATGCGACACTTTCTCGGATCATTCACAAGTGCTGTTTAAGAAAACCTATAAATACATGGATACATGGATTAACGCAATGGCAGACCTCTGCACCCAGGTAGAAAAAAAATATAATTAATATCATGATTATATTGCGTTGAAAAAATCATGCGTTTTTCACGGATATCACGATTTGTAAAACATGATACATCATGGTAATATTATGATTTATCATGATGATGACTATAATAAACCATGATATTTTATAGTTTTATCATGAAATTTCGCATTATGAATTGTAATTTATCATGATTTATTATACTTTATCACAATATTAACCATGGTTAAATATATTTCATCATGATAAGTATTATGATGTAATCACATTAAGTATCACATTATTTTACATTTTTGAAATTATGATTTCTGTGAAAAAAACATGATTATTTTAACATAATTTCTAATGATAAGAAGTGATTTACCACAGTACGTTTGCCAAGATATATCATGATTTACTATGCTTGATATATTATGATATAATCATGGTTTATCATGATATAATCATATTAATTATCATGATTTATCACAGTCTAAAAATCATAATTTTCATGAAAACTATGATTTATTTAATATGATATTTATCATGATATGTCATGGTATAAAAATCATGATTTCCGTGAAATAACTAAACTATGATTTATTTAACATGATAAGCATAATGATTTATTTTACTATTTTTAAATATCACGATTTCTTCTATCCATGCAAGTGGATAGACAATATGTTTTATTGTGGGAGGGGGGTGAGGGGTTAATGCATTCATTCATCAATTTCATCATCTAATGCTGGTCAGCTGGTTCTGGAGGCCTGGGCCGGGTCCTGGAGGACAGGGACGGTCTCTGGAAGGCAGGGCCAGTCTCTGGAAGGCAGGGCCAGTCTCTGGAAAGCAGGGCCAGTCTCTGGAAGGCATTACAAATAGATTATTATATATTGCGTATATGTATATTGTAAACATATATATGCCATGTTTTAGCATTACTTTTATTTTACAGTTATTAAACATACTGTGTCAATACACCTACCTAGACAATGCACATGTATGTCTCCATGCATGTACATGTGGTCAGTCTGCTGCCTACTGGAGTACTGGTCATCCTATTCAAAAATAACCCATATCTAGCATCCACACTGAGGCTGGCTGCATGGTGGGGAGGGGGGGGGGTATTGTCTTGAACTAGGGGAGCATTGTTGTATGGTCGCACCTGCACACCAATCACAATGGGCGCCATGGTGGCTTTTTCACAGCTAGCTCCAGACAACTCCCTTATTAAGTATCATGGGTTGTACCCCTAAAAATGATGCATAATAATGGGATGAGTCTCCCCTAGCCCCCCCCCCCTGTTTAGTATCACGGGTTGTACCCCTTAAAATGATGTTTAATAAGGGGATGAGTCTCCCCTAACTCCCCCGGTTAGTATCACAGGTTGTACCCCTTAAAATGATGCATATGCTCATATGGGTACCATAGTGGCGTTTTAACAGCTACCTTAAGACACTACAAGGTGTATGTGGAGGGTAGGGTGATAGCCATTTGCAACTAAAATGATTTAAAAAAATTATCATCATACATGATTTCTCAAGTATCATGGCTTGTGCCTCCCCTCCCCCCAGAAGCCTCCCCAATGCTTAGTATCACGGGTTGTAGCCCTTCAGAAGCCGTAAAAATGATGTATGATAACGGGATCAAGGCTGGGGGGACCTCCAGGCTGGTTTCTGGAAGTCAGGATGGGCTGGAAAATAAAATAATACAGGTCATCATAATAGCATATTTGCATTATACACACTGGGAACTTGAATAATACACTATTAATTAAATGTATATATATATATATTAGTTGAATATCATCGGAATGTGCTTACAAAATAAAAAATTGTTTAGATATAATATCATATTAGATATAAATTATCAAATGGTTGTGTACTTACCTGGAATAACATGCATACATGTATGATACATGTGCATGTACATGTGGCCTCTCTGCTTCCTTGCTGTGTACTGGTCATCTCACACCCACACTGAGGACGGCCCCAGGGGGGCAGGGCTGTTGTCTTAGGGGAGCATTGTTGTATGGTCGCACCTCTGCCCCTATCACAATGGGTGTTATGGTGGCATTTTCACAGCTAGCTCCAGACAGGCCTGTCACCACAAGGGGTAGTTGGGGGGGGGGGGGGGGGGGGGGGGCGGTGGGTGATAATGTATTTTCTTATTATTATGAATAAATTGTCAAGTATATTATCATCTAGTTCTATATATTGTTGGCATTATAAACTCTTTTTTTTTCTCTGTGACAATAAGAAGCAATTTTACCATGTTATAGTACAGGTTGTGCCCCTCCGGAAGCCTAAAAATAGTGTATAATAACGGGATTAGTGTCCCATAGCTCCCCTGGTTAGTATCACGGATTGTTCCCCTCCAGAAGCCTTTAAAATAATGTATAATAACGGAATCAGTGTCCCATAGCTCCCCTGGTTAGTATAACGGGTTGTGCCCCTCCAGCAGCCTTTAGAATATATATAATAACGGAATCAGTGTCCCATAGCTCCCCTGGTTACTATCACGGCTTGTGCCCCTCCAGAAGCCTTTGAAATTAGGTATGATCACGGGACCAGTGTCCGATAGCTCCCCTGGTTAGTATCACGGGTTGTGCCCCCCCCCCCCCCGAAGCCTTTAAAATAATATATGATAATGGGATCAATGTCCCATAGCTCCCCTGGTTAGTATCACGGGTATTACCCATCCTGAAGCCTTGAAACAAGTGTAGGTATAATAGCGTGCTCCCTAAGTCCCCTGTTTAGTATCACCGGTTGTATCCTTTCAGGAGCCTTAAAATGATGATTATTTATAATAATGTGATCTACACTTTCCAAAGTTGTCCGCAACCTACTCCCTTAGGCCAGGATAATTTTTCTCTCAAATTGTGATATCATGATGAATTATGACATATTATGAAAAATCATGATTAATCATGGTGAGATATATGCATGTTTTCCCCATCAATGGGAGATATTATAATAAATCATGATAATATTAGGATTAATTATGGTAAGGTAAAATCATGATAAATCATGTTTTCCTCTCATTGGGTGAGATGATGATGAATCATGATACCTCATGATTAATCATAGTCAGGTAAAATCATGATAAATTATGTTTTTCCCATCAATGGGAAAAATCATAATAAATCAAGCCACATCATGATTAATTATGGTCAAACAAAATTGTGATAAATCATGTTTTCTCTCAATGTATAAAATCATGATTAATAATAATATATTATGATTAATTATGGTAAGGTAAAATCATGATAAAACAAGTTTCCGTCTCATTGGGTAAGATTATGATAAATCATGATCAGGTAAAATCGTGATAAATCATGTTTTTCCTATCAATATTATAGATCATAGTAAATCATGATTAGTCATGGTCAAATAAAATCATGATGAATCATGTTTTCTCACTAAATGTGTCAACTCATGATAAATCATGAAATATTACGATTAATTATGGTAAGATAAAGTCATGATAAATCATGTTTCCCCTCTCAATGGGTAAGATCATGACCAGTTATAATACATCATGATTAATCATGGTCCGGTAGAGTCATGATAAATCATGTTTTCTCTCCCAATGGATAAAATCATGATGCATCATGATAAATTATGATTAAATATAATTAGGCAAAATCATGATAAATCATGTTTCTCTTCTCAAGAGTTTGGATCATAAGAAAATATGGTTTATAATGACATTTCATGAAAAAAGAAAACAGATTTTTATTATGATTTGGCTTCTCAGGAAGTAAGATCATTATATAGTATGCTCAATCATGGTAGGAGAAAACATGATTAATCATGATTTCCCCTCCCAAGAGGCAATATCACAATAAAGTATGATCTTTTATGATAGATTAAAACATGATTTATCATGATATCGCCCTTAAGGAGGTAAGATCATGATATAGTATGATTAATCATATTTAATCATGGTAGGAGAAATCATGGTTAATCATAATTTCCGCTATCAAGGGGTAATATCATAATAAAGTATGACTTATCATGATTAATAATGGTAGACGAAAACATGCTTAATTATGATTTATTATGATAAATTATGATAGATCATGGTTCAACATGATAAATTATGATGTTTATCATGATATTTTTCTACCTGGGCATAGTCAACCCATTACATCCGTATCGAACAGGGCACTGTGGGCTCGCGGGTGTTGGGTTAGGTAGGAATGGAACTGGGGCTGGCCAATGGTGAGGTATATTGGTATGGTGTGTTGGTGATGATGTTTGTATAGGTGGGTGGGATAATATTTGTCCTGCAGGAGCAGGGGGAGTGGTGGGCATGGATGGTCAGGGCAAAAAGGGATAGAGCTGGAGGGGTTAGGGGGAGTGAGAGTGGGAAGACTATGGATTCTATCTCGGTGTTATGTGGTGAATGATAACGCCTCACCCACATTCACATTGGTAGGAACAACATTACATATATGCACAAATTATGGTATCTATTTTAGTGGTGAGAAACACCTGTTAATACGAACAGTATGGGGGTAGCTGTTCAAAAAGGTATGCAGTCGTTCAGTGAGTCGTTACTGCACATGCCGCCATAACCATATTATGTAGGTCTACTCCCATATCAAATTAACGACTAGTAGATATTACCTTGTATTTATTTCGTATACATCAAAGTGTAACCCTACACTCCAAAAATAAATAGCAGATGACATATTGAAATTTCAGCTTCACACATACCGCGTCGAGAGGTGCTGAAATAGTATAGTCAGTCTGAATTAACAATCTCTACTATCGTCATGTATGGCCTAATGAGGTAATTGGAGCCACTCTTCCATATACGAATACAAACAGGCAAAATGAAAGACGTCAAGTTGCTCAGAATATTAGCGCAAAGCAAGAATTCTCTCCGTCTCTCTCCTCGAGCTTATGGTTGTATTATCGGCCTTTGGAAACAGTGCAATTATAAACAGCCGATTTAAACTTTCCAATTACCAGTAAATATTGTTCTCTAAATGATAGACTCAGGTGATTAGGCCATAGAACAACATTACATTCCCAGCATGTCATATTTAAGTCATCTAAATCTAAAGCCGTTGTGATTTACTTTGAAATGCCTCATAGAATCCACAAGTCCACTGATGCTGCATTCACATTGTATTGTGGCTAGGTTTATTCAATGGGATTTATGATGTAAAATCGCTGATCAGGAACTCTTTATAAATCAAGATGTAAAAGCAACATCAAAGGCATTTAATCAGACAGAAATAGACCTTCTATGTAAACACATTTGTTGACAATCCGACGCATCATGGTAGGATATGCCGGATTGCGTTCAGAGTGCGTTGAGTAACAACAGTTTAACCAGTTCTTTTTTCCTTTATGTATATGGCACCATGCAGTTCACCTGGTACCATGGGGTGACATAGTGAATAATTTCAGCATGTTTTACCCCCCCCCCCCATTAATAACCTAATTTTGATATTGATCAGCATTCGTTTTGATTAAAACCGATGCAACGTCGTATACTTCCAAACACAATGTATACACAACAGCAAATATACATGCATACCTATCATGCATCTTCACAGGTTCAACCCTTGATCATTATGGGATGATGTGATGTGAACCAGCTAGGGGATTTAAGCAGCTCAGTGGGTCTGTGACACCAATGTGAGCGCAGCATTAGGTTTATGTGCTCTCTCTCAGGAAGGGTCAAATTACCATGCCAGCAGCACTGCTTTATTCACTACTATCCCTTTCTGCATGCCCAAACACTAATGGTATCATACCTCAGGCTTGACATGTCATTGTTAGATTTCTATCCCCCAACCATGAAAAAAGGACAAGAAGCAGAGAATTAATTGAGCTCCTACCACTAGATTGTGGCTAGGTGGCCCGGCCGGCGGCTAATTCCTTGCCTAATGGACAGTTGATTAAATCCTTAAGAGCGTTAATGTTGTTCGTGCCGAAAGAACTAACTCCTGAACTGTGGCTTCTTAGACCGACGTCCAGGAGGAAATTGGACTCAAGTGAATATTGCCTCAGGACAAAGGTCAATTCTAATGATCAAATGTGGAGAGAAGTCTAATTTAAGGACTCCTCAATAACATGGTTTCGGTTTTCCCCAAATGTAAAACAATTAGCAGATTTACAACTTGAAAGAATTTAGGTAAAGTATCTGGTAAAGATCCGGAGAACATAGCATTGTTGTACCATAAAGTGCAGTTAGTGTACGCTTTTAATGAGTTGTGGGCCTAATTTGTTATATGAAATCACATAAAACTATTTTTAAAAACAAAGATAAATGACGGAACTGGGAACGTACATTTCAATATAGAACTGGCTGTGGGGGTTCATCTCCACTTATAACAAAATCTACAAATCAACGCACCACCCTCACTGCTTAATTCTCTCTCAACGCAAAACCAAATCAGCCCCAATATCCCCATTGCCTATGCAGCCATATGGGGCCCCTGTGCTGTTGGAGAGCTGTGGTCGACCATTGGCCTAGTCACGGACCTAATGTAGACTCCAGTGACTGATGATCATTGATTGGCTGTGGGCAGGAGGCTAGCCTTGCCCGACCACTTTTAGACCACTCCACCTGGTGACGGATCAGTGCATCTGGCTGCATCCAGACCCCTGGGTCATGCAGGTTGAGCATTTCTGAGCTGCTCCCCGACCCAGAATAAGGGAATGCACTAACGCCATGGCCCTTTAAGGACACCAGGGTTCCTCAAGGCTGCGCGTTCATCATGATGCACCAATTCAGCACTGGTGCATGATTAACTAGACGGCAATGCGTATGTGTACCAGGCAATGCATGGTGCACTAAAGCACTGTGTTGTCAGTAAGGGGTTAATATTCACTTATGGACAAATGTAATTCCATCTCTTACCACAATTGCTGGTCTGATTGATGATCGATTGTGTTTGACAGGAACTAGACAACAACAGTTCCTTGAAAATGAGAGATATAAATCACAGAGTCTACGGGCATTTAAATATTATATGATCAAGTGATGTAACCCATATTCAATTTAAAGGGTACTTTCTATTATAGGATATGCTATCCTTGTCTCCATATAATATCATGTGATGGTCGTGGTGTGGGGTTATCTCAGTACCCACAAACCTCCACACACACGGCATGTATCTATCTGACACCCACCCGGGGTTATAGCTCTGACAGGAGTCACTGAACTCTCCTGTGGAGGAGGTCAGTAAGAGAGACGGAACTAGAAATGACGCGTCACCCTACCTACAAATGCTGAGAGATGTAGAAACAAATAGATCTGCCAACTGGCAATGTATCATCTGATCAGGAATAAAAAGAACGCTGGCTGCTGATGTCGGTGGTGACTGCATGGTGTCACCGGAGCAGATGGGGATTGCTTCTTTGTCCTAAGGGTGTATTGGGTTATAAGGGTTGTGGCCGGGGACACTGACTATAGGTCCTTTGATGAGTACTAGTGTTTGCATGAGGGCATATATATATATAAATATATATATATAAATATATATATATATATATATATATATATATATATATATATATATATATATATATATATATATAATTTAGCCGGAAGCTGGTCTTAGTGACAGGGATATTCAGTATTGCACGCCGCCAACCCCCCACCCCTGAAAGCAATACAAACCTACTCGTCTCGTTAATTCGTTATATCCGAATTTCGATCTGTTCTTATCGTTGCCACTCAAAATTCAATGTGAGAGGTCTTGCGTTGTTATGTATTGTATCACTTATTTAGGGACAGAATCTGGACTCAATTTTCCCCGTTTGCCAGCCTTAATTCAATGACTGTCCTACCGTAACTCAGCCAACGTTCTAAAGTACATGCTCTGCTAAATACGTATAATATAATCAAATCTCTCAACCCAGCTTTGAGTAGGCACTAGGCTCAGCTTAACTGGGTAAATTGCACCAATAGAAGCCAATTGAACGAATGACACTACCTACACCAGCTTCCCCTCTCCTTATCCCTGTCCCCTAATAATGCCCCCTGTGCTAATCCAATCACACATTTATGGAGATACGCATCTCTCTCTCTCTCTCTCTCTCTCTCTCTCTCTCTCTCTATATATATATATATATATATATATATATATATATATATATTTTTTTTTTTTTTAATTTTTTTTTATATATATATATTTTTATATATATTTATATATATATATATATATATATATATATATATATATATATATATATATATATATATATATATATATATATATATATATATATATATATATATACTTGTCATGTTGTTGCTGACCTGCTCCTCCCCTGGCACCAGAGGACGTGAGAAGCTGAATGTTACACTTGGATGTTTGTTGACACGTGTGGCATCAGCTCACAGCCGAGTCGATGCAACCTCGTGCAACCCACCACCCATGTCAACATCCTGCTACACACCTTAGTGCTCCTCCCACTGGATGCCCAGGATGCTAATTATGGTCTGCAAGCATGTGGGGGTGTAGTTCTAGGCCCTGGAGGATATTTGGAATACCGATTGCACACAGCGCAGAATTTTATGTTGGGCAAAGGGTGGCCTGCTGAGTGAATCAGGCACTGATCTCAGGGTTTCATGTACATATATTTGCACCATATAAGGCCCTTAAAGCTCTGTATTATTAAACCAGCAGTATTTACCCACTGACTATTTGGAACTATGATAGAGATGATTCCAAAAATAACCTATGTTCATACATGATTATGATCAGTCAAGACCAGACTGGTTATCAAATCTTCTACCTGATAATTAGATTTTTGAAATGACATAAATATAATTTTGTAAGGTACACATGAGAACTAGCCCCATCTTCCTCTTAGCCTTGAAGCATTGCGTGTACCATTGCACACAATGTGAGAGAGGGTGTGTGTGTGCATACACAGACTGCCATCAGTTGAAGCAGTGCTCGGTGGTGCCTAGAGTAGTGATCTCTAGGGAGGGGGTATTTACAGAGAGATTTCGCAGAATGTGTCCACTGATTTTTGATTATCCCTATACCAACACTACTTCTTAGCACTATGGATTCCTACAT
This sequence comes from Harmothoe impar, assembly GCA_947462335.1. Taxonomy (NCBI): domain Eukaryota; kingdom Metazoa; phylum Annelida; class Polychaeta; order Phyllodocida; family Polynoidae; genus Harmothoe; species Harmothoe impar. The sequence continues at coordinate 40,310,329 of OX381708.1, forward strand.
TGCCATGGTGGTGAAAAGGGCCCTATAGGACTAATGATCGACTGTACATCGTAAGCTAGTTGGATGTGGCGACACAGTCGGATACAACGATTCAGTATTGCCTCTACTGACCAAACACCGTAGAATCAAACCTCCTAATGACCACAGAGTAATTGAATTGGAGCAGAGGTGTCTTAGACATGATTAAGGGAGATGGAAAGAGGTAGAGGACAGAGAGGACAGATGTTTGGAGAGTGTAATAGAGAAAGAGAGTGAGTGAGTGAGTGAGAAAGAGAGAGAGAGAGAGAGAGAGAGAGAGAGAGAGAGAGAGAGAGAGAGAGGGTGAGTGAGTGAGTGAGTGAGTGATAATGAGAGAGGGGACTCACAGAGACAGGTAGGCAGACAGACAGGCAGAAAGACAGATCATGGAAAACACAAAAGGAGAGATAATGACTAGACATAGCACAGATAGAAAGGTAGCAATGGAGAGAAAACCCCTATAGGATGTCCCTTAGACTGAGTGAGACAGATAGACAGAGACACGAGGGGGGCTGACAATGGACGATACAGAGAATAGACTATTGCGTTTTGATTCCGTGATTGTCAGGTGTATAACAGGTAGGACAAAGCCTCTATCTACAATAGTCCACCCCTCTCCTACCCCAAGCCCATACCCCCTGCTGTGTATGGGTGGGCATGAGGGTGGGGATTATATTGATTGGTTGCAGGAGACATGCACACATACGCCAGGAGGGCGACAATCTCTGGCCTTAATGATAACATATTGTGATGCTTTGTTGACGCATTCATATTTCAGCATGCACGTCGCCCGCAGGCCATGATGGTTCTGTGCCGTCCGTGTAAACATCCATACTCATCCCCTACACCATTCTCTTAATCCCTATTTATTCTAAAACTCCACAAGCTATGTTTCTTTCCCACGAGAAGCATCTAAATATATTATTCAGACATACATGGCTGTATAGCTCTACATAATTATCATATGTCATGTTTGTATTCTCCTATTCTATAACCGTTCAAATATAGCGATGTAAACAACAACTAAAAGGTAGGGGGGTTTGAAATTGTCTTCTGGTCGTGTAATAAAGGTTCCCAGTGGGCACAGCGCCACCTACTAAACGTTTAGTAGCCATCTTCCTGCAACGGGTGCACCGTTTACTAGCTGGCTAATTTGGTGGCTAATGCAACACCTTGCAGCACTTACTAGTTGGGTTTTTGCAGTCCTGCAAAATAAGCCCTTAGTAGTAGCTGCTTATGCAGCACCTTTTAACTGGCTAATTTGGTGGCTAATGCAACACCTTGCAGCACTTACTAGTTGGGTTTTTGCAGCCCTGCAAAATAAGCCCTTAATAGTAGCTGCTTATGCAGCACCTTTTAACTGGCTAATTTGGTGGCTAATGCAACACCTTGCAGCGCTTACTAGTTGGGTTTTGGCAGCCCTGCAAAAATAAGCCCTTAGTAGTAGCTGCTTATTCAGTGGTTATTAGTCACTGCAAGTGCAGTTACTATTAAGAACTGCGAATGCAGCACCTGCTAGCTGGCTAATTTGGTGGCTAATGCAACACCTTGCAGCACATACTAGTTGGGTCTTTGCAGCCCTGCAAAATAATCTCTTAGTAGTAGCTGCTTATGCAGTGGTTATTAGTTACTACAAATGCAGCACCTGCTAGCTGACTAATTTGGTGCCTAATGCAACACCTTGCAGCTCTTACTAGTTAGGTTTCTGCAGCCCTGCAAAATAAACCTTTGGTAGAAGCTGCATATGCAGTGGCTATTAGTCACTGCAGATAAGCTACTATCATGAGCTTCAAATACATCACTTAGTAGTTGACTACTTGGTTGTTAACACTAGTCAAACTGGGCAAAGGTGTGATTTAATGCTGTAGTATTTGACCTTTAAGTAATATACTATTATACACAGAAATGGTGTCTCAATCAAATTTGGTTGTAATCTATGTTATAAATCATAATATATTTATTCAAATTTTTAACAATTGATGTAAGTTCTATGTTTAAATATTTAGCACATTTTGGTACACACATGACTAGTGTATGTCATTAATATAATGATATCAAAAAGTTCAAAGAGTATAAAAGTTCAAAAAAGGAATACTGCTGCCACCTACTGGCAACTAATTCATGCCTCAGCAACACCTAATAAGCCTTTATTATGCAGCAGCTAGTAAGCTCTGCAATAGCTGCCCTTAATAGTCAGTGCTTCTGCAGCCCTGCATTTTGCAGCTACTAATAAGAGCTTATTAGCCACTGCAAAAGAAACAGTTATTAGCCTATGTTAAGCAACAGTGGTCTGGTGAATTCAAAAGCTATTTAACTCATCCAATCTTGGTGACTATGTGATTTTTATTGATTAAAAAACTCAATTTGTTCATTAAGTATTTGAAGAAATTGAAAATGAGTCACATGCATTGATTCTATTACATTAATCAGGGATATCTAGGTCTGTGGAAATTGCTATGCATAACATAGTGTTTGCAGCCCTGGGTGGATGTTTAAGGAAAATCACCAATTAACCCAAATCCTGAGGAATATCCTGCTCATGATTTAACACATATGTTATTAGGCTCCACATGGACTGATAGATTTTAATATTTAGACACCCATTCGAGTTATAATCCTCATTTTCAGTTCTCTATGGGGATTAACACTAACTTGAGATTATGGGTATTTTGTGAAATATCTAGACAGCGATAGCTGTCGGTCATATGAAATATAGAATACTGGAGGGGTAAAGCATGATATGACCATGTCTCATTGACAAATATTGTGTGGTTTCTGTGCATTCAGGAGAAAACAATGAGTGATAATAGGGGATATTGAAAGCACATGGTCTTCAGCAGCCCTGCATTTGCAGCTACTAATAAGAGCTGTTGTGCACCATTTACTAGCCACTGCAACAGCAACAGTTATTAGCCTATGTTAAGCAACAGTGGTCTGGTGAATTCAAAAGCTATTTAACTCATCCCTTCTCATTGACTATGTGATTTTCATTGATTACAAAAACACATTTTGTTAATTAAGTATTTGAAGAAATTGAAAATGGTGTCACATGCATTGATTCTATTGTGTTAATCAGGGATATCTAGGTCTGTGGAAATTGCTATGCATAACATGGTGCTTGCAGACTTGGATGGATATTTAAGGAAAAGCACCAATTAACCCAAATCCTGAGGAACATCCTGCTCATGATTTAACACATATGTTAGGCCACTTAAAAAAATAAAATGGTTTCTCATCACCGCGCGCATCATAAAAATCGAGTTTTGAGGAAAACTTTTTTTTTTTTTTTTGCTAATTTTTGATGAAAAACATGATAAAAATCGACAAATATTGGCATATTTGGTATCAAATTAAAGCTTATACTGACAGCAATGCAGTGGAATAGAAATAACTTACATTTTCCCCACTTTCAAAGATTAATTAATTCTTAACTATTAAAATGTGAATTTCGCTCACCAAAAATGTATTTCATCCTATACATTTTAGCCCGCGGATTAAAAAAAAAAAAAAAAAAAAAAAGCCTCCCTCGTCAGATTTTTCAGTCATTGGTGATGAGAAACCACTTTTTTTTTTTGAGTGGCCTTATTAGGCTCCACATGGACTGATAGATTTTAATATTTAGACACCCATTCGAGTTATAATCCTCATTTTCAGTTCTCTATGGGGATTAACACTAACTTGAGATTATGTGTATTTTGTGAAATATCTAGACAGCGATAGCTGTCGGTCATATGAAATATAGAATACTGGAGGGGTAAAGCATGATATGACCATGTCTCATTGACAAATATTGTGTGGTTTCTGTGCATTCAGGAGAAAACAATGAGTGATAATAGGGGATATTGAAAGCACATGGTCTTCAGCAGCCCTGCATTTGCAGCGATTAATAAGAGCTGCTGTGCACCATTTACTAGCCACTGCAAGAGCTATAGTGAGGCAACAGTTAATAAGCCTTTCTTATGCAGCAACTAGTAAGCCCTGCATTTGCAGCCCTTAATATTCAGCGCTTCAGCAGCCCTGCATCTGCAGCTACTAATAATAGTTGCTTTGCATCGGCTACTTTGTACTGCAAATTCAACCCTTTTTAAGCTGTGTCAGGCAACAAATAGTAGTCCCTTAAATGCAGATACTAGTTAGCCTTGCATTAACATCCCTTAATAGTCAGTGCATCTGCAACTCTGACTTTGCAACTACTAATAGGGGCTGCTATACACCATTTACTAGACACTGCAAATGCAGCCCTTATTAAGCTGTGTCATGGAACATCTAATAATCACTTAAAATGCAGATACTAGTAAGCCCTGCATTAGCATCCCTTAATAATCAGTGCATCTGCAGCCGTGCATTTGCAGCTATTAATAAGAGCTGCTATGCACCTGCTACTAAGCACTGCAAATGCGGCCCTTATTAAACTGTGTCAAAAGAACAGCTAGTAAGCTCTTAATATGTACCACCTAGTAAGCTCTCCATTAGCTGTGTTTAATAGCCAGTGCTTCTGCAGCCCTGTTGTTGCAGCTGTTTATAAACGCTGCTCTGCTGCAACTAGTAGCAGTTGCATTTGCAGCACTGCAATGCACCAGATAGTAATAACTTAATACGCACTACTCAGAATTTTGCTAATCTAGCCCAAAAAGGTTGATGGTTGCTTGAGTGACTAGTAAACGTTGCAACGCAACTAGTCACTCAACCAACGACTAGTAGCTGGTGCAGCCGGATGGTGTGCCCACTGGGTTGTATTGTACGCTAGGGCCACGCACATCCCGCATATAAAGCCAGACGCACCTCTGGTTCGTACGGGATGTCCGTGACCCCATCGTACAAAACTGGCTATATACCGGAACACCCCATTATCCTTTTTAGATGAATATTAAAAACACACTTATTACCTTTTAATACACATATAGTAGCCACACGCTTAGGCCACTCCAAATAATATACTTTTTTTCTCATCACTAAGCCATGAGAAATATGACGAGGCCGCTTTCCTTTCTTTCCTTTTATTTTTGCTGAGGCCTAAATCGTATAGGGTTTCCCCAATCCCATTAAGGGGTTCTTCCACTGCGACGGATACGGATACGGATGAAATGACGGATGAAAAAATTTCACTTAAACCGTGCACGTATGAGTACACGGTCGGGAAATGTACTTCCACTGGGACTTATTGCACACGTATAACCCCCATCCGTGCACGTTTATAGCCCATCCGTGGCACGTTTAGTCTGCAGTGGGTACGGCAGAGCAGGGTTAGTAGGTCACATATCACGTGATAGCGGTCACATGATCAGTCGGTGAACCTACATAGGGTAGAAGGCGGCATTATTTTGTGTTTTGCTGGTGAAGAGAAAGGGCGCAAACATGTCTAAACGGCGGCTCCTGGACATGGGCGCCATGACGCGCTATCAAATGATGAGCCTGGCAATGTCGGTTGTGTTGACGGACGATGAGGAGGATTATTACATCATATCAGGCGGCATAAAACGACCACGGACACACGCATTTTGGATGAGTCCCTTTCTTCATGGACGCACCGACCCCACCCAGCGCAACACTCTGGCCAAGCTGGAGGCAGACTTCTTAAGGGTAGGTACACAAGTATGATCCAAAAAGTTGCATATTTAAAATTTAAAAAAAACAACCCAAAAAAAGGCCATAGTATGAAAGAATGAATGTCTTGCTGTCTCCCCCCCCCCCCAATCCGCAATTGTAATGACAACAGTGCCTCTTGTTTCCAGCTCGGTTGTGTGACGGACTTTACAAAAACCACACGGATGTCCCCACACATATATAAGGAACTGCTAGAGCTCGTCCGACCTATGATCACATACAAGAACACAAACTTTAGAGACGCTATCACAGCTGAAGAAAGACTGAGCTTGACCATACGGTACCTGACACGTGGTGAGTATTTACTTAATCAGGTATAGCATCTGAAAGCTAGAATGCCCAAAAATTCAAAAAGTCATACCCACTGCCCACGTTTGAATAATATGTAAACCTTACCGGTACTATCTGTGTACCGCTGTGCCAGCCATCCGCCCAAACCACTTCCCACGTACATAGATCCTTTAGGCCCATAAGAATAACATGTGGAGCTCTATTTAATTCCAGGTGATAGTGTTGCCACCCTACACCAAGGCTACCTTGTGGGCGAAAGCTCGGTCATCCCCATCATACAGGACACGTGTCGAGCCCTGTATTCTGTGCTCCATGGAAAGTATCTTAAGGTAAGTTCCCAAACCTGTGGCCGCCACCCCAAATTGTGTAATTAAATACGATAGTAAACTATGCACCTAAAATAGTAGAAAGTGTGAATATGTCAAAATATATATGCCATCCACATAAATCATACAGTAAGTATCTAAAACGTACCTCTCCAAATCCACTAAAATTATAAATCCAAAATGCATGGAATAACTGATACGTGAGAACATATTGTATTTGGCCTATGTTTACACACCTGTCACATGTATTAAATTACACTTATGTTTTTTTACAGACCCCGAACACCAAGAAGGAGTGGAAAGATATAGCAAAGTTGTTTCATGATCGTTGGAACTTGCCCCACGTCCTAGGGGCGGTTGATGGCAAGCACGTCCGGATAAAGAAGCCACGTAATGCTGGGACGGTCTACTATAATTATAAACACTTTCACTCCATCGTGCTCTTTGCATTGGTCGATGCCGACTATAAGTTCGTGTATGTCGACGTGGGTGCCGAAGGTCGCGCGTCAGACAGTACTTTATGGAAATATTCCCAATTCCACAAAGATGTTGAGAACAACAAGAACCCCCTTAATGTTCCCACCCCAGAGCCATTTCCAGGTTACCCAGGCGATCTCCCCTACTATTTTATAGGCGACGACGCTTTTGAAATGAGCATGAACCTTATGAAGCCCTACCCAACCACCAAGCTCACCCTCAAGCAGCGTATAGGCAACTTCAGGTTCAGTCGGTGCCGGCGGGTGGCGGAAAATGCATTTGGCATCGTTTCTACACGTCTCAGAATCCTCAGGCGTGAGATAGAAATGGAGCCAGAGAACGCGACAGTGGTGGTTCTAGCATGTGTTGTACTTCACAACTACCTACGCACCGAGGCGCCCCACGTCTATCTACCCCGGGAGGCAGCGGATTGGGAGGGGCGGGACTACACCCAGCACAAAGGTGTGTGGAGGGACGAGGCTGCCATGCCTGGAGGTGAAGCCACCCGCGTACGTAACAGGTCGCAGAAATGCAAAGACATGAGGGACAATCTAGCATCGTGGTGCATACAGAAGGAGGGGGAGCTGCCCTGGCAGTACGATGTAGTTCTGAAGCACGATTTCTATTTTCAGCGCTAAACTGGGACCGTCCACAATATTATCCAATGCAGGCGACTTTGTATACATGCCTATTACACTTATAATGCTAGGACAGATGTTAATAAATATTTCTAAATGGACCTGTTTGGTTACAGATTAAAACACACTCTGTCCTTGAAACGTGGCATCCCACACATATGTGTATCTATATAGTTGTAAAGACTTTGCACCGATTTGAACAGACATCCCAATTATATGTGTATCTTTAACTATGTACGTCTTAAGACTTTAGACCATCTGTAAAACTCAGCTACATAAATGTATAACTTCAAAAGGTGTCACATTTTTAGTGAAAACATTTTTATTTAGAACAAGAAAAAGAACGCAACTGCTGGACAGATAAAGTTATATATCTCAACATGCAATGTATAACATGAGTCCTAAGCACCGAAAAGTGGATGATTATGATATGCATGAACTCGCACGGTTCCAGATACTTTTGTCTGGCACGTGACTTTTCAACAACTGCTGCAACACCAACGTTTATTAATTACTCAAAGGTTGAACCTTTCATGTCAATAAGTATGTCAGTTTCAGTAGATGGACGATTGTATGTTCTAAAACTTCTTAAAACTAGTAATTAAAGGTAATACCGGTAACTTCTACTACTTTGCACCAGTCATACCTTTTAAACAGCTATAACCAATACCTTAATTCTGACGGAAATAAGTTGTACATAAACGCTTTAAATTGTATTTATCCTCTGAGCACTTTTGTACACCGTTGGCTGACGTTTGAGGTTGGGTAACCTGTGTTCAAACTTTTTATATTTATGAACCGTACATTTTAAGCAGGCTTTTTGGACGATTTCAAAAAGTGAACGTCATTGTACAAATGTTTATGTTGAGGCTTAAATATAAAAACGGCTGTTGTTCACTGTTAAGTAGTAAAAACTTCAAATATAAACTTCAATAGTATGTATGTAACTCTTAAGTACCGGTAGTGATATATAGCATCTGGCGTTACAGCATTTTAATGGCACATAAGTATACACATTGAACAATTCTGATACCGGTATTTTTTGTCCAGAAGTGGACCACACGTGTGGAAATTAGCCGGACGTCTCAAAAGGAAATAAAGCTGTCACCCGTATGTGTCCCTTTTTAAACTAAAGTGGTGTTGACTTTACACTATTTGTTCATCAACACATGAGATATACGGTACCGGGCAACTCACAAATATAATAATATTTCTTATCAACAAATAAACCCGTCAAGGTATAACCCAAAATATGACCGACTAGAATAATAATATGCACCAAACATCTGGAGTATCTATGTGCAGCCCGATGTGGGATTACCATCAAAATGATCTGGCCGCAGTAACATCAAAAGTTTAGTAAAAAGTAGCAAAATCTACCGAGCTAAGTCAATGCCAAAAAAGCTGTCGGCAGTGTGACTGAACTGTCAAAGTTTGATAAAATCAGATCTGATACACCAAAAACTGTGTAAAAAGTTCAAGTGATACGTGGGTTAATTTGGCCAGTTGACCAACTGCCACCAAAAGTGGAATGATTTGAACTTACAACGTCAGACTTTTTTTGTCCGCATGTTTTAAAAATTTAAGCGTCAGCAGGATCCCACCTCCTGTGTATGGCTCTAATGGCTATCCCGAGCACATGTACCATAAACATATCCCGGGTATGTTCTTCCGTCCGTGCCACCTGTGGAACCAGAGAGTCGGCCCACAGTTGAACCGGGTCAGCGGCTTGCTCCCGTGCCCGTGACATGTCCTCGCCAAACTTATGGAAAGACTAGGCCATGCTTTTCATGGCTTCAGCCTTCTCCTTCCCTGCATCGCTGCCAGCCCTCTCCTCTTCCTTGGCTTTTTTCTTGAGCTCTTCCTTCAACCTCCTGTGCCCGGGGCCGGCCTGCTTATGCCACGGTATGTTAGACACATCCAGGGATACATCAAAGTCACCTCCATCAGACTCCTTTGACGTGTTAATACGCTGAATAATGGGCGGCTGTTGGCCTTTCAGTGTCAGTCCTCGGACAGCTTTTACTGACTTTTGTTTAGCCAGTTGTATGTTCTGTTCTGCCTGGGCAGACAACTTTTTGGCACCAGCGGACGCCTGGTACCTGTCCAGTGCTGAAACAGGGGCAGGACCGCGTTGACCAGAGCAAGACGCGCCACTCCTACCATCAGAGGTGGAGGCGTCCGTGCCCGGCTTGTTCTTGGCTTGCCCTTTTATTTTGGTTTTATCCGCGGTTTTCCCGGCGGTTGACCCCTGCCCCAGCCGGGGACTGTCCTTGGTCAAACGTTCCACGGTTTTGGCATCCTTCAGCCGCTCGTTGGCGCTAAATCTTTTAGGATTAATGACACTCTGGCTCTGGGAGTCCATCTCTTCTTCGTCGTTTTCCTCACCCGCCTCCCCTTCAGCCTCTTCTGCGCCCTCACCCACTGAATCCCCGTCGCTGTTGTACCTCTTTCTTGAAATGGGAGACAGTGAGGTGTCCATAATCCTTTTGACGTTTCTTTGGAATATCTAAGAAATGGGAAAGATAAAATCCTTAAATACAAAGAATAATATAAGAAGTACATAACACCCAACGGTATTACTTTTCTGCACTGATTCATGTATATATTTGACTCTTTGTGGCAAATAATTGTTACTGAGGCTAGTGAAACGTCTGCGCTTCTGGGAATAAAAGAACTTATATTTATAATATGTGATGCAATTTTTGCCGTATTATTTTTTTACACGTATGCCTTGTGGTATGTGTACCGGTAGTCTGTTAAGTGCAACAAGAACCCTACATAATTAGTATAAATAGCACAGCTGCATAAAAACTAACCTCATCATCTTCCGCGTCACGCTTGGCTTCTTCCGCCACGGACAGCTTGGCAGTTTTGACTTTTGGGGTGGAGACGGCGCGCTTGGTGGCCTGCTGCAGAATGGAAGTGGCATTTCTTTAGTTTCATGCATGGTGATGTTGGGTCTCAGTCAACAAAACAGTACACAAATATAAGGCCGTGTTAGGAGTGTTTTACAATTTATAGTTATATGTAGGGTTAGAGTCAGCAAGACAGTTAACAAATATAAGGCCGTGCTAGGAGTGTTTACATTTCAAATACATTGAAATATGTTTTAAATTGTATTATACCGGTAGTTCAGAAATAACCCAAACGTGCCTACTTACAGCTGGTCTCCCACTCTTTTTTTGGGGGGTGTAGGTCTTAGCAGGGCTCACCCCACTGTAACTGGTTATCGATGTTGTTTTCTTCAAGTGTGTTCTGAGAAAGTACACAAGACGTGCAATCTCCCGTTGTCTTGTCGTTTTTCCACGGGGAGAAGCACCGCTCGGCAAGCCTTTACACAGTTTTTGAAAGGCATTCCTCAAACTACCCATTCGCGTAGCTATCACGGCGGCTGAAGAATAGGGAAAAGTCACTTGTTAGGAAGTGCTACATCACAGGCCCGTCCTGCATTGGTCATATAGAGTTTTCCATTTGATATGTCCAGTATTACACAATTATTTGATACTGCTCAACATTACCGGTACTCCAATATTACAAATTACTTTTAAAACATAGACCACCAATTTTGAATAATTTTGTGAATAGGTGTGATAATGCAGGTGTGTTCATTTCTTTTTTTTAAAAATTAATCCCTCTTTTGTTTTAAAATTAAATATTATTAATTTTTGGGCTTGAAAGTGACGCTTATACTCACGTGGCATTTTTAGGCGAACCGCAAATTTGCGAATCAGGGCTATACGGACCGACGGGACACGGTAGTCGTCTCTTTCCATGTCGAATAGCGCTGGCTCCTCGCCCCACATCAAACACAGGGCCGTCTCCCTAGTGACATCCTCTTGCCACCATTGGTCATGAGTTTTACCTTGTAAGTCGTTCTCTGCCGCGGTGAAGCCGGGTACCATTTTGAGGCCCCCTACGTCAAAAGTGTCTGATCCAGCATCTGATGCTGTGCCTGCTTCACCAGGAGGGCCATCCTCCAGGCGGTCAAAAAGTGGGTGCTTATGATATGATTTGTCGGCTTCCATTACTGGTTGAGACGTGTTGGCTGCCTCTTCATCATACACATCGTCAGAATCGTGGGATATGGCGTCATCATCCTGTCCACCCTCTTCTGCAGCGGCACGCTGTGCTAACAGTTTTTTGACTTTTGGGGTCATCGGCTGCTGGACAATACTTTTTATCTGTGCACGGAGCGACTCGACCTCCCGCTGCTGGTCTGCTGGCCTTTTAGCCATTTCTGCAAGCTTGGCTTTAAGGGCTGCTATTTCTTCCTGCGGAGATAATCTGTCATCCCCGTCCTCTCCCTCCTCAACCAGATCGACTACGGGTGCCTTTTTCGGGGTTAACTTGAGGGAGCGCCTCACTTTGCGAGCAGATGCAGGTGTTGACGTCTCTTTGACCTTACGGGGTGGGGTGGTGCGGATCGGTTCGGCGGGCTTTGTGACCGTCTTCGCCGGGCCCAGCGTCTTCTTACCTTTGCCATTGGGCTTCTCTGAACCCTGTTCCACCTCTTGGGGTTGTGCTTTCGCCCCTCTGCGCGCTCTCTTCGGCACTGGAGTTGTTTCAGCGTTTGGTAAAGCACTGCCACGCTTACGCCTGCTCGCCATTTTGGTTTTTGACTGACCTGTGTACGACTACACGCGGGGTCACATGACCCGTGAGCGACTGCTGCGCCTAGCGGTGGGAAAAAGATGAACTGACGGTTTCACCACTTTACGCCAGGTGGCGCCAAGACCGCGCCTCGGTTGAAAAGCCAAATTGACGGACAGAGGTCGAAAATGACAACCGTCAAAATATCAAAAATTTTTGATATTGTACGTTTGACCAACTTTTGGCCAAAAGTTGCTCAAACGTGCGTGTTCCGTCGCCTTTCCATGGCATTCCATGCACGTTTAAGCTGGAGAGTATGCAATACGTGGCCGTAACGTCGTTGGTGGAAGTACTTTTTTCAATCCGTAGCCGTCAAAACCAATCCGTCACGGCTAGAAACGGCTTCCACTGCCGACTTTTTGCCCACTTTTGGTCACTTTTTACCATCCGTACCCGTACCCGTCGCAGTGGAAGACCCCCTTTACATTCGCTGCACTGTAAGCTTTAGTTAGATACCAAATATATGATTCTCACGGATCGTTTCTAACTCTGCTGGGAGGGGGTTGAAAAAAAAAGGTATATAGTTAAAACCTTCTGTATTCATTTAGCACATGGGTTGGGGCATAGGATGGATATTTGAGGGTAGGTTAAATATCTAAAGCAAGTGTACAGTAGAGGGGCAAAGTTTGATCCGCATATCCAGAGTGGAAACACCTGACTCCCTATTCCTATATACTGGGAAATAGCTTTCTCATATATTAGAGCACATCTGCCATGAATACTGTGTGTTATAATTGAGTTTATAACATATTTATTCACGTGGTGATGTTACCAATACGATACAAGTCAATGGACCAGTGGTCCCAATAATTGAAGTAAACACCCTAACCTATGATAGGAATTACTTTGCATGTACATAGTATGTCACTTTACTGACTTTCTGTCCTGGGCAGCAGGATGTGATCCCTAAGAAAGCCTTGAAATCTATAAGGCACTTCTTGTCAAAGTAAATGATTCTGTGAAACTATGAGATATAGGGTTTTTGTATCTACTATGTATTGGTAATCTGCCATGTCTACGGCCTAGTAAACAGATAATAGGGTCAGAATTGATAAGATAGCCCTAAAGGAAGTATTTCCCGTATCAACGCTGTTGTGTGGAAACACCTGACTCCCTCACCAATGGCCTTTTGTACAGCACAGAATGATATCCGGTCACGCCAATTCAAATTGTAAGGGACCTACCATGTACACCATATATTCTGACAGCATATCTATGGTTATATCACACTACTACTGTGTGTTTTGATTGGTCAAATGACATTTCCCTGAAGAAAATCAATAATTTCTTGGTAAAAATAGATACTTCGCTGTGCTATAGCCACTCATGTAAAGCAGAGGAATTGTACAAAATTGTGTTTCTATATGCCTGTAGCTGGATGCATTATCAACCAATGAGATAACTCCCTGGCCTTCGCTGCGGAATTCTTAGGGGGCATTATGTAAGAGCTTGTACCCATTGTGATTACTGTATCAGTGCTTATCTCGCCAGCTACCAGATCAAGCAATGGTGCCCCCTATTAAGAAACCTGCAACCTCGGTATAAGATGAGAACCCTAAACATCAATGCAATATGGTAGATTACACAGTAGGAGTCATATCCTATATCAACCCTGTTATAGACAGTCACGTGGAAACACCTGACTCCCTCACTAATAGACTTCTTTACAGTACAGAATGCTATTCAACCACTCCAAATGGAGTTGGCAGAGACCTCCAATGCACACCAGGTATTCTGACAGCATTCCTATGATAAATAACACAATCATGGTGTTTAAGGAGCAATTAAATAATATTTCCCTGCGGAAAAGAAATCCCTGTTGAAAAAGCTGGGAAAAATTATTTCTATGCCTTAGTGACTCATTTAATGCATAATAACTGTGTAGGAATGAATTTCTGTCAGTTGAGAACCCTAAAGACTATAGTTATGTGATGGGATACTCTTTTAGCATCATTTTAACACTAGGGAGTCAGGTGTTTCCACGGCGTCAGGTGTTTCCACTAATGTAGATACATGGGTATATAGTCTCTGCCATGAATATAGTAGAATACTGCCACTTACACACAAAGCCACTTTGATATCAAGGTATATAATTATATAGCATAGTGATAATAGTTAAATATAATATGCATGAAAGCTACTCCAGCTCCTTTATTTATGATCACAGGTAGGCAAAAGTATGGTTCCCCTTGAAGCCCTAACTAACCCCGACCAGAATACATAGAAAATACCGATGCATCTCTTAAATTGAACAATTTTTAGAGTGAACAAGAAAGAAAATCAACTTAGAAACGATCTGTGGGAATCAGCGGTATGCTCATATTTGTCTAATCTTATCATGTTTTCCGGTGATGAGAAACAAGTATATCTTTGGAAATTGGGGTGGCCTTATGCAGGAAGAAAACAGAAGCCCAAACCTGGTCATACCCTGAACCCGGTGGTACATTTTCAACATATATTCCATACACTCATTGTTTCCTCTGATGAAAAACATCTCCATGGAGGTAATTTATCTAGTACCTCAGTATCAGATACTTTTAGAAGGTATGTCGTACACAAAGAAAGTGAAGGATTTCATTAAATTGTCGTAAAAATAAATCATGAAGTAAGGACCTCTGATTCAGCAAAAAAATACTTTAGTTCCTCCTCTAGCCCTGAACACATTAGCTTTTGCACCACTTTTTATCAGTAAGAGAGGCTGCAACCAATAAGGCCAAGAAACGGTGTGTGTTTCAGCTACTCAATAAAAGATATTAAATGTTTCTCGGCCATTTTTGGGCGATTTCAGAGTCAAGTCGCAGGTCCAACAGTCGAGGTTGTAATTAAGGGATCTTGCCACAGTGCACGTGTCAATTTCAGTACTTCTTGGGCCTGAGCCTAAAAAACAAAACAGAAAAAACAACTAGATTTGCCATGTAATCTGAAACACACCTTCTCTCTTTTGGCTTTGCACAAACATGGTGCTTGCCAATGTGTGGAGCAGTCTGTGTCTGACACTGCTGTCCCTATCGATTATATTATTCCTTTCAGCTGAATGTAATGTATGTCTGAATGATGCTGGGACATGTTTAAATGATGCAAGTCCATGATTGGATCCCACACTCCGTCACAACACCTCCATTCAGATGGCCCAGGACTGCTGACTCAGATGTAGTTTTGTAAGTTCTTTTTTAACAGAAAGTTTAAATATTAATTTCCCTTTCAAATCCCAGACAGCTGGCTGTGAAAATAAAACATGTGGGGTAATTATCTGGTTAAAAGATTAATATTTCAACTGACTGCAGCTGTATGCTCTGAACAAGGCAATGGATGATTATGTGTTGAATGCCAAGCAAGGACGAAGGACAATCGCACTAGCTTAGAAAAGCAAAACAATATAACATAAGTAATGGGCCTATTGCTTACAATGTTGATGAATGACAAGAGCTCATGAACCACTGCACTGTTAGAAGTAAGTAGTGTCCCTGTACACCAAATACTGGGGGCAACTTTGGTTCCATTCGAGTGTGCTGTAGACCTACAGCAAGTCAGCTTTTGTATATTTACAGCACTATATACTGTACAGGTGCAGCAGAATCTTCTGTTACTGTACAGCAAAATTGATTGTTAATCATAGTCTGAAGGTCCTGGGTTCGCCTCTCAGTGCTGATCATATTTTAAATCATTCATGTGAGGGAAAACGAATTTTAGGTGGATGTAGTTGGAACAAGAGAAGTGGCTAGACCAAGGATTGAACTCACGACCTGCGCTGTTGGAGATGGGCCCTGATCCATTGCGCCACGGAGCCATTCATATTGGGATATACCTCTGCTCAATTTCTCGACTGATTGATTATAATTTGTAAAGGTCTGGGGTTTGCCTCATGTATATATACAGCACATATGCTGTACAGTAACAGCAAAATCTACTGTTACTGTACAGCTGAATGAATTGTAAAACCAAATCTGAAGGTCTAGGGTTTGCTTCTCAAGACTGGTGATATGTTTAGGCACCATGAATTACCTTTTAATCATCATAAATTATCTAGAATAACTACCACATAAGATTATAACAAAAACAGTTCATTGATAGACTTACATATCACTTTTAGAAAATTAGATCAAAACATAAAGGACCTATTGTTTCATGACTAGCCTGACTGGGGATTGAACTCGGGACCTTCCTATCACTGTCCGACGCCGTGTCTGATTGAGCTATGGAGGCAGCTGGAGTAAGGCCTGCAGCATAGCTCTCATATCAGGGGCGTGGCAAGCAGTTTCAAAGTAGGGGGGACTGAGGGGTATTTTGACCCTTTTTGAGCACTTTTTACGTGACCTTTTTGGTTTGACCTTTTTTGGGGTTGGTCAAAAGTGGGGGGGACATGTCCCCCCCGTCCCCCCCGGTTGCCACGCCCCTGCATATATACATGATCAGATGGATGAGCGAAAGGAAAAGATCTCTCGCAAATCAAGTGCAAGGTTGACCTTGTAGTGCTAGAACCATTTGTTATGTAGAGTTTGCTAAATGTCTTATTTGTCCTGTGTACAAAACAACATTTCATGGTTTTCTTAAAAAATCTCCAGAAAATATCTTGTGTGGATTTGCATATCACTTCTAGAAAAATAATTCAAAACATGAAGAAACTGTAGTTTCATGACTAGCCTAACCGAGGATTGAACTCGGGACCTTCCTGTCACTGTCCGAAGCTGTGTCTGATTGAGCTATCGAGGCAGCTGAAGTAGGGCCTGCAGCATGGCTCTCATATTTGGCACCTTTAGCGACATGCAGACATAATTGTATAACACCTAATTTGTGTACTATACAATGAAAGCTATAGACAAGGCCCATAGAGAATGATGTTAAATTGCTTGTGACCATTTAGTATGTAACACATTAAGAGGTGGCTAGACCAAGGATCGATCCCAGGACCCCCCGTGTACCTAGTACAGCGAAAAGTGCTGTAGGTGTACAACTCACTACTGTAAGCTGCATCTACAGCAACAGAAATGTACATGTACAGCAAAATTTACTGTATTATCTTTTACAGCAAAAGTACTGTATAGTTACAGCACATTTTGCTGTTCTGCAACAACAACAACTTTTTACAGTGTGTGAATCTAATAACAAATGTAGGGAATGATAAAATACATTGTAAGTAATGGAAATTGATACTAGAAGTGCATGGTCTGACGTCGACACATATAAATATGCTATTGCCATGATTAATTCTAAGAGCGGCGTCGTGCAGGCAAATAGGAGAAGGGGGGAGGGAGAGAAAGAGGCATACAATGCATATTATTTATTCAATACCTGCAGCATTAGGTTCCTCTCATATCACATTACTCCCACCCAACGCACATCCTTAGTGTGTCCAGATACAACCCTACAAGAACCCGTCACATAATGGCAAAACCAGTGGCTTCCATTGTTGCTGTTGATTAAAGTATGCTCTATGACTATATGAATGATTGAGTTTGTAAAGTGTTCATAGAATGATGGTCTAAAAGAAGAGTCCTACATACATGTCTACATAATTATGTGAATTATATATGTGAATCATCAAGGGTTATCTTACACAAAAACATGGTAATGATGATGATAACATTGCCAATCCTGTATGTTTGAAGTAATGGATGGTATAGGTCATACAGTGTGAGCCTCATGAATTCAATATCACCTGGTATATGTAGACATGCAAGGACACGATTCTACGGGAAATGCCACCAGGAAGGGTCATCCGGTTTATACACTGACGCTCCAGATGGCGTAAGTCCATCTAGCCGCTGGTCAATATTCCCACTTATTCCATATCCCAACGTTAATAATAAAGGTAGGTCTTACCCTAATACTAATCTACATTGACCTGTATGCATACTGCGTCGGTAGTAGCAAGTCCGAACTCGCCAACGAACATCAACCAGTATGTCATATATTCTGCACAGTTTTGGATTTACAGAATATATAAATATAACATCAGTCTGTCGGTCTCTCATTCTCTTGGTCTCTCTGTATGTCTCTGTCTGTCTCTCTATCTGCATGCGTGCCTGTCTGTCTTTCTCTCTGTCTGCGTGTCTCTCGGGATGTCTCTCTGTCTGCGTGTCTCTCTGGCTGTCTATCTGTCTGTGTGTCTCTCTGGCTGTCTCTCTATCTGCGTGTCTCCTCCTCTCTTATAAAAATGCCTTCATAGTGCCATGCTACTCAATTGTAAAGAAACGGATTAAAATTCGCTTGATAGTGCTGTTACACCGTAGATATACTAGATTGCGATTATCGGAGTGTTCTATTCTACCTTTAATCAGGCGATCCTCTACCTCTGTTCAACCCCCCCCCCCCATCCCAATCCAGCAATCCAGTCTTATTTCCACAGCTCAAAGCTAATCTCTTTATTTGACGACGTTTCCGGTGTGAGGAATGCTGGGACTTCTCTGAGACACCAATACCACTGCGCCCTCTGGTGGCATTCAGTGCGCATGCGCTGCGTGTCGAATCGCATTGTGGGAACCCCTCAGGCGACACAAACCCGGTGAGTTATGAGCCTCTGTGAAATCGGAAGTCTTGTATTTAATACTGTAACCCATATCAGGCAAATTGCATCCCTCAACCCTCAACCCAGAACCAACATATTGATATAAGTCAGGTAGAATCTAAACTGTTTATAATAGGTCAAGACACGATAAAAAGATCATATTTATAAATCGCCACAGATGTGCCGAAAGAAGGTCTGATTCGCAACATGTTAGCTGATCTAAAACAGAGCTTTTTCAGAGGTTAATTCACAACGTCTAGACATGTCTTTGGCAAGCTCAAGGATTAACTACGCTTCCATAAGATACCTTAATGGTTAGACTAGTTAGTACATATAACTTGGATCACCGTGGTATATTGCTACCAGACTGCATGTGCTTACTCTATAAGTAGGTACTGACGACAAGCTATCGTTCACCGTGCACGCCCTGATAGAATATGCCCTTTACATCGCCTTATTCATAGCCAATAAACCGCCAGTTCATCGTAACCACCAATCCTCCTGTCGCGATTCCAGGCTTGATTAATGTGGTTCTGAGGGATTAACAAACCATCATCTGTCTGTCCTCCTGGGTCCCCCGCCCCTTGCCCCCCCCCCATCCCCACCCTACCACGCACCATCTCTCTCTCCTCCTGTGAAGCATCAGCGTCCACATAGGATGGCGCCACTAGCCACAGAGCCTGTTGCGCCGGCGCACTGTGTCAACCGAAAGCCTGGGACCGTTGGCCTGCGTCTCCTAAATAATTAAGCACCCAACCGCCGCTCCCCATTGGCTGTCCTGCCTGCCTCATGAATAATTCATAGGTATCCCCTAGTGCAGCCAGCCAATCCGTTTAAGAGCACTTTGTAATCTATTAATTGGGGCTTCCGGGCTCGGTCGTGCTAGCAATAAAGAGGCGAATGGAGCCGTATAGGGTTCACTTGGGTGTCGACTGTCTCCTTGCTGTATTATCTTTGGAGTAGACATTGCTGTAGACCCGCCACAGGATCCTTACGTGTGAGGAAAGCGGCCACATCGCCCCGCAGAGAGCCGAGAGACCAGAGAAACAACTGAGAGCTGCTCCGGTAGGTAGTGGGCCCTCTGTGCTGAGCCGCTCCTGGTGCCTCCTCCAGTACCCTACACTGTCCCAGCACCCTCCTCCTGCTGCTGTTGTACCTGTCCCGGGCCTGTACCGCCACCCAACTGCCACTCCCCCAGCACAGCTCACTGTCATTGTCACACCTTTTTCACACCATATAGTTACTATAGGGCATTCAACCTAGGCAACTACACACAATTCTCATTTTCCTTCCCTTTCTTAGTTGTTGGTTACCATGTGTCCCATGTGTGATAATAGTATGAGCTTGGCGTTACTTTTTAATGTTTGTAATACACCTGCATTTCTGGTACGTTGTCAAATGCAGTATCTGGTTGGGGTAAGAAAGCACTAAACTCAGTTAAATGATATCCCGGAATGATATGTTGGCGTTTGCTTACACTAAGAGAGTGCTAGCATAAGCTGTTGTTAGTCCCAATATTTGCATACATGTATGTGTACGGCCTCCCTTCAGATCAATAACTATCAATAATATCTCCCTTCTAGTTTGAGTGTAATAAGTTGAGTCATTGTATAGATGGGCCTGGCGCCATGTATATCCTTTAGAGGGAGGGGAGAATGCATCTCATGGCGCCTTATGAGCCAAGCTATGACCATCACCCCCTCCCACCGCAGCCTCCAGTCCCCACCCCTTCCCCATATGGCCGGTGGTACTGTGTTGGTGCGGGGGCGTCCTCCTGAACGTGGGCGTGCAGACACCTTAATAAACAGGCAGGTTTTCGGACTACATTCTGCCTCCTTCCCCTGAGAGGACATCTCCCCTTCCCTCTATAGTTTCCTCATTTCCCATCCCTCGGGGACCCCATTTCCCCTTCTTACCTTGCCGAGACACCCTGTTACTGTGGATCTGGTAGGCACCAGCTGTCAGTTTGTATCTTGTCTTCTGTGTCCTCCTGTTAATACTGGGTTAGCCTATAATGCAACCCTTAACTTGTAGCCCATTTGTGTGTTCACATTTTTCCTCAAGTATCAGTATAAAAGACACGGTTAGAAATACATGTACATTACCCACAATATGCACATGTAAGACATCTTATCCTATGTTATATGTATAGATACATACATACAAAGCCACCCTATGGGCCTTTTTCTTTTATTAGAGGGTGCAAGAATCTAAGTCACATGTGCAAGGTGATTGATCACGCTTTGCGTTTATAAGAAGTGTACAGGGAAATGGAGTGCTTTGATGCCTGCCTGGCGTATATATATATATATATATATATATATATATATATATATATATATATATATATATATATATATATATATATGTATATGAACACGATACATGCCATAGTCCACAAGGTTATCAGCCCTTCAGTACCTGTAGCATCATTATGATACACCTTGAAGCTACTTCGTATTAGGTCCAGCTTTCTTATTGTGTTTCCGTATTTCGTATTTATGAGTTGGTGCGCATTTTAAAATCATGCTTTGGCTCTGCAACTAAAAAATCTAAAGAGCAGGCTTATGAATTCAACGCCCAGACAGTAACATGGTTAAATCCTACCCCTAAATTCCATAAGGAACTAGTGTGTGTGTGATAATGTGATGCGGTCAGCGAAAAGGGACCTTAGTGCTGGATGCATTAACATCCCTTTTCCTATTGCATGTCATATATATATATATATATATATATGTGGACAGTCGAGGGAAAAGGGTCCTCCAAGGTAAAAACTCAATAATAAAATTGATGTCATCAGCTTTCCAGTGATATCTTTTATAAGCAGGTACCATTTCTAGTTTTTGAGTACTGGCTCTCTGAATATGGGTGGTCACTGTCCAATCTTAAATGCCAATAAGCTCTATCTTCCTTTGTTTTAGACATATTCCTATCTAATTAGCATAATTATGCTAATTACCAAATATCCTAACTTTTTCAAACAATTGGTCACAGCTTTTGATCTAAAAATGGTATTTACATTCTGTTTTCAGCATAGAAATTCTTTTGGGGCCTTCTTTCATTCAATTTTTTAAAATTTTCGATTTAGAATGAAAATCATGTTTCCATGGCAACCAATGTGTGCAAAAACACCAATTTAGGCCCCAAAACGTTCTTTTCCATTCCAAATATGGAATGTTTTCACCAAAAATGGAATCTTCTAACGTGACCTATCATATTCTACATAAAAAAGTAGTATAGACAGGTTTTTGCTATATCTTGGTCCTTTTTGGCTATATGGAGCCCCCTGGTGGCGAAAGTTGGTACCAAAAATCCCCCGCGGAGGTCCCTTTTCCCTTGTTGATCCACATATATATATATATATATATATATATATATATATATATATATATATATATGTATATATATATATATATATATATATGTATATATATATATATATATATATATATATATATATATCTAAAGTGTACGGCTTTTACTTTAGCTTTTACATTATACATACAAACAAACATACACACATACACGTAAAGCTACAAACATTAAGTGCTGTGCTGCATACACTCGCCCTACTCTACATGTATATCCACCATGTTAGTAGTATAGACAAATGGGAGTGTGTTGGCACAAGTCATTAGTTTACATTAGGCCTGGAGGACGTGGGGAGTGTACAGAGTACCTGTCTTAATTACTATGCATGAGCACCATTCACTGAAGGCAAGTGACAAGGGAAATGACATTTCTACGGTACTTGAGTTGCTCAGTTCCTGTGGGGGCAACTCGTGAGAGCTAGATCAAATCTGATGACTGTAATCAGGCCATGTGTGTCCCCTGTGCCTTACTATAGAGGTCTATGTCGATCTCCGCCAGTTGTTGTATTTCTCCAGACTAGGTGAGTTCTTTGTTATGAGGCTATGTGAGCTAACAACATGACTCAATCTATAGGACGTTTTTACCACGAGCACAACGGCCACAGAACAAAAGAAGCACACCTAATATTCCAATAGCTGATAACAACACGAATTAGCAGAAACAATGACATAATGGTATTGCCTCTCACTGTTTGTGTAGTTATCAAGCCATCCGCTGGGGTTACACAATGCTTTATATTACTATGCATCAGAGAACAATGCCCATATGGAGAGTGGATCATGGTATTACTAAAGAGCTGTATTACCGTTAATTGTACATAGTATCGATCCCCAAATCCTATAGAATCACCTCATCCTAGCCTAACGTGATTGTATATATACGATAGTACTAAATGTGCAGTACTAGGCTGCCTATAATTATCAAGGTGCATTCTCAGTATATATAATTTGTTAATGGTCACAGACCAGTTATCAACTTCAATACTTACTTGGATTATCCAGGGAATCCTCCATGTCCATGGTACCCACTAATTTCCGAAATTGAAACGTCCAGTAGAATCTGCTTGCAAATATCAATAGTGACAAAGTCCAACTTATGCCCTCTTCAATCAAATGTGTACTTCTATTTAATTTGTTCTGGGTTTTAGGACTTTGGTCCCACGGGTTCCTAATCATACCGCCGTGCCCACTTGTGTCGGCCCGCCACACACACAATATTGTCGTTTAGAGTGGGAACTGCGGCCATTAATTTGGTTCCATGTTTGTACATGGCTTCAAAATGGAGCAGCTCCCCTGAGCAGTTCTCCAATGGGCGGAGGGGGGGGGGGGTGGTGACTGGTGAACATGGAAATCCACTGCTGTAGTCTGTGTCTGTTATCTACCTACCAACCTACATCCTCACTTTAATGGCCAACGGTCTACCTACCTAGATCCTACCACTCGGGGTTATATATCCTTCCTTTATAAACAAACTGATGGTCCTCAATTGCCTCCCCACTGTCATATACACGCTTATTTGCCCTAGGGGTCTTTAATAGAAAGGAATGATGATCATCTTCCTCTTTTGAGCATACCCTATTGCGAGGATGGGGTATACTCTTTACTCAATAAGGACATTTGAATTATATGCCACATATGCTGAACATGGCATGGAATTACTCTTTTCAAATACAGGAAAAAATTATGTCACCTGTCCTCTTCCAAATATTCCAATTCCATCGCCCGTCATGACATGGTTATCAAATATTTAGGCAATATTGTCGTCAGTCGTGAACAGTAAACTCATCACTCTAGTTCCCAAGTGTAAAATTACGAGTTACACTTTATATTAATACTTTAGGATTAATACTTCAGAATTATCCCACAGGTCTGTGATTGCCTCTGTCAGAAACACCCCCATCCCCTGCACTACCTCCACGTCCCACCCCCCACCCCCTACCCTCTCCCAGTAATACCCATCAGGTGGTTGACTGCCAGTTGTTTCTGTGTGCTTTGATTGCTAGCACAGTTGCACAGGTGCACCTCATGAGTGCTGTATGCGTGCACTACCACGGAGCACCAGGAGGGGTTGCGTGTCATTGGGGCGGGGTCCCCCCCCCCCCCCCATGCCTGGGGCTGTCACAGGGGGTGCTGTGTTAAACGTTAGCTACAGCTTTGTCAGGTGATATGTGTGCAAGTTTATGTTGTCTCTGGTATGTGTGTGTGTATTGTATGACTGTGATACCTGAGAGTGGGCGTTTATTTTACATGCTAGTCTGTCCTGACGTTTGTATGTACAGTACCTGATACAGGCCCGTGGATGTGTCCCTCCTAACCACTTAAGGGCCGCGTATTACATATATGCTCTTTGTTGGGGGTTTGCATGAATGTAGTCCTAGTGAGTCTAATTGTCAAGGCTGCACTCATGCATCATGATAACCAACGGAGATGCATCAGAATAGTATACGGCCCTTAAATGGTAAATACCAATCCTAAATCCATGGGTATCCTCAACACACAAACATCAACTTTTATTTTAAACATTTATTTATATGTATGGTATATTTGAGTGGTTCATCTTACTGATTTCCTTGCGAATGTGTCAGCATAATATTATTATTATTGGATTTATTTCATTTTATTCATTACTTCAAAACAGTATATATGTGGTCAAGACTTTCTACCATACCCCTCTATATGGTTCTCACTCCAAGTAATCCTGAACAGAAAGCATTGTCTGCCACCTTAGAAAAACACTGCTGTTTGTAGCCGGCATACAGATTGTATTTGTTCACTCCACTAGCACTCTGTGTGTACCACATGTAGAGGACGGAGAGGTGGTTGTATGTACAGAGAGACTGCCTTCTACCGTGCATTCCCAGTGTATCAGCAATATGCATGAGGTAACCATAAGGTTAAACAGTATTCACATCCTGGAGAAGACTGTGCAAATCCTTGCTGCTATAAGTGTGTTTAATGTTGAGGTGTATTCATACTTGGTTGGAATTTGAAAGTATAGCTATCAGGATGATAGTAATAGCTTTAAAATACCCCCAAATCCTCTTATGGATAGATAGGAACTTAGCACCCTGTGCTATATAGGTGGGTAAAGGATTAAAATGATTTGATATACCTTACGGGTGAGTGATATAGTTGGGCACCTGTACAAAGGCGTAAAGTACCCTGAGTAGGTGGGATGGGGGAGCAGCTCTGAGCTGCACTCGCGCTGCTCAGCAGGCGATCAATAGGACAATATGTCAGCAGGGGTTGTTTGTAATGTTTGTCTCCTCCCGTCCTCAAGGCCGCATGCAGCAGGAGGAACACGAGTGACAGGGGTGGGTGTAGCACATGCAGCATGTGCCACCTAGTGCAGAGCGAGCAACTCCCTTTGTGAGGACCTTTTCATGTATTTCCCCTTCTCTTCTCGTCCGCAGAACCACCAAGCAGTATGCAGCGACTGACCCTCATCTGTGCCTGCCTCGTCGTCCTACCGCTCGCCTTGGCCAACGCCTGGGGAGGTAAGTAAATCCATGAGTTACTACTATTTCTTTTGGTAATGCAGAGACTTTAATACAACGGCCGCTCGTGTCTGAGCAGCTCATAGGGGACAGGAGCAGCTCACGGTGTGACTGCGGGGACGGCCGGTGGCGCTGTCCCGGGACGAGCACCTTGATAGACGGCTGCCACGCAGGATATACAGGGGCCTGCACCTTTCCTTGTTTAAGATACTCTCTGAGGTTGGGCCTCTCAGCACTCCCTCTTTGCTGGCTACTATTGTAGCATTATTTATATGTACCTTAATTAGATGTTGGGGAAGGTAGGTGTTTAACACCCGGGGTCCTCATATATGAGCTTTTAATATCGCAATGTAAGATATGCAGTTTTCTCCCCCACCAGTCCCCACCCTCACTATATGGATATTATGTCTCTCTCCCTCTTTCTGTATCTTTCTACCGTATTCTCTCTCTCTCTCTCACTGTCTCTCTGACTCTTTCTAAATCATCTCTCTCTCCCCGCCTTATCGTATTTCATTGGACATCATACTGTCCGAAAGGTAGCACCTGCCTCTTAGATAAAGAGAGTGTTGGTTGCCTGGGTAGATCTTCCCAAAGGTCCTATTCTGTATCTGTTCTTCTGGTTGCTTTCCCAAGTTCCCCTGACCCTCATTTTCCCCTGCACATCTCGTCCCAGGACGTTCCCCAGTGGAGGCTGTCCATTTTAATTTCTCGCCTACAGCCTTCTACTCTGGTCCACCAGCCTTCCTCGGGGCATCTACTTCATTTATATTGCAATCCTGCCTTTATTTAATCTGTTTCCATGTGTCTACATTTGTTATCTTTTATTATCACAGTTCCCAATCCAAGTATCTATCTGTCATATCTGTCCGGCATCTTATACAAATATACCCCATATTGTCGTCCATGCAAATCTCTACCTCCATTCCTTCCCTCTGGTCTTACTCTTCACTCATTCTCCCTTAAACGACCTTGGGCACTCTAACATATACTTGGGGCTGGGTCCCTCTCTTTCCATTACCTCTGGCCCACCAGCTGTAATGACTGAACGTCCGGCCAGGCAAGCCTAATCTCCTCATCCTGGACCCTATATTCTGGATCCAAGGGATCTCTGTCAATAGCCTGTGCTGGGACCCTGCCGTGCCCAGCTACCCTCCCCATCCCATCAGCATACTACATCATTCCCGCCACCCGACAGTCATAATATAGCCGAGCCAGGAAGCCACATTTATATACAGTGGCCGCAGCCGGCCCGAATCGTCCACTGCCAGGGCGATTGCTGTTAACTCGATCTGGACTTGACATATGGTCTGCCATACGTTAATACAAGTGCTATTTACTATGGCAAGGGGAAAGGGTGGGAATCTATGTGGAGGCAGGAGAGATAAGGGGGTTTGATGGCTCAGGGCTGCTATATATTTGCTGGATTGCTCTAGGATAGGGTGATGTATGATGATGCCAATTTCCCAACCTTGACAGCTTTATTAGATTTCTAGGTTATATCCGACTCTTATTAAATGACTGACATTTCATCATAACAGACATCCAAGGTTACATGTGATGTGTGCTATCCAATACCAAGTATCGCACATACTAGGTAATGCACTGATTTAGTGAAAGACAATTAGGAATTCTTGCCAACAGACTGACTACAGTTGATACTAAGGCTGCACGAGCACCGCCTATAGTACATAGATCTAGTTGGGATAACACATTGACTGACCTGACACTAAAATGCTAATTGTTTATGAAACTCAACCACAGAAAGTTAACACATTCAAAACGTTACATCTGCCCCTAATATAAGTTAGAAGTTTGGTATGCATCTATGATTCCTCTTCCCACGGTGAACAGCAATTACCAATAACTGTTATGAATCATGAATTAGGGCCCATAATAGACCTGGTAATTACTTAATATAAACCCCACACCTATTAGGTAATATTACCATAGGGCATAGTCTCCTGTATATACTAACATTAATCAGCCGTTAATGTATACTACGTGCAGACCTTAATCAGCTAATACATGTAACACGTCCCCAAGCAATCAGGTCACAGTTACATCACCAATAATCAGTGCACACCTATCTCCTCTCCTCCTCCCCCTCTCACCCTCTCTGTCCTCTATCTCTCCCCCTCCTCTGTCCCTCTCTGTCCCTTTGTCTCTCCCCACCTCACTGCCACTCTGCCTACCCAATGCATGAAGCTGTTATCGAAGTACATTGTTATTCAGCCCCTGTGAAACGCTATTATTTCATATGATCGCATACACACCATCCCACTATGCTACACTATTCATGACTTCATGTAAATAAGTTATCGATACCTAACACAGAATAATGAGCAAAACTAGCGCACACTGGCACCGCCATGTTCCACAGTTTGACCCTACCCCCCATGCCTGTTTGTACTTGGCACAACTGGTCAGATTGCCACCATCAAATGCCAGAGGCAATATACTACTCACCAGCCATTCTCGATCCTATCTTTCTTCATTGGGTCTACCTTCGACTGTATAGAGTTACCTTACTCAGTTACATCCACATCAGTATTGTATGTAGTCTGTCCCTGGCCTCTTCACCCATTATAGGTTCTCAGAACACTTGATTAAGCCTCCTCCTCCCTTATTGTATATAGGGATATACAGGTGACGCCGACTGCTGTCACATCAGTAGGCACATGATATAATATATCCTTGGTGGTCGACTCTGTCTCCTTTAATGTAATTACGGTCTATGACGGTGTGTTTTCTCTGGAAAGTCGTCTGCATATTATATATGAGCATAAATATAACATCTTTCAATTGTAGCATCGGGAAACACAGCAGTAAATATATTATATATATATATATATATATATATATATATATATATATATATATACATATATATATATATATATATATATATATATATATATATATATATATATATATATATATATATATATATATATATATATGTATGCACTCCTAGGCATAGTATTCTAAATTCACTGCTGTACAAAAGCCTTAATTTATACCATTTGGCAATATTAGACATATCAGGCGGACTGAAATTGGCCATCTCCTAGAAGTGCCTATGAGGCTCCTTCACTGTATTTCGCGTACAGATTGGTACACGTCCTATAACTACTACATATTCGAAATTTCACACATGCAGACATACTACATAATTTCCCCACCAATGCAATGTATGCGTGAACCCTATCCCATGGCGGCACAACGATCTCCCTTTCCCATATCTTTCGTACCACATAGTGCGTCAACGGGCTATCCCCGTTGTCATCATATCATGGTGCATGAATGCAGCCCGGGTAAGCTCATAGGAAGGGTTGTATTCAAGCATCATTGTGAATTGATACACTCCCGGCCGGTCGGCATGATGCATGAATGCAGTGCCTCTAGATGGGTAAAAATCGACACGTGCGACACGGCGACACGGCCCTTTTAAAAATCGACACGGGCGACACGGCCCTTTTAAAAATCGACGGACACAGAGATTTTACAAGGCTCTAGTTTATTCTACATGCATAAAAATCGACACATCGACACGGCCCTTTTGCTAAAAATCGACACGGCGACATGGCCAAAACTGTGGGGACCCATGTAGAGGCGCAATGCAGCTTGGGATCGCCAATAGTCTGGCCAGGGTTGCATTTAGGCATCGTGACGACATAGGTCAGACTACATTATAGAATTATGCAGTCCTTAAATGAAGCCACACGTTCTCATTTCCAATATTAACGGTGTGTGTGTCACCTGCTGCAAGGATCACCTTCCGGACAGGGGCCTCGTGCCATGCGTCATTTCCTGTCTTTGTCACTATTTAAAGCCTCTTGAAGTGGGGACACTTTTTAACATGTCTCGCTTCTGTCCTTTTTGCACTCCCCGTTTTAACACTAAGGTCGGAAAAAAAGTAAGGTATCAGGCAACATGTTCTGACAATTCGGGTATACATAGATCGGATATTTGTTTTATTTATAATTCTATATATATATATATATAACATCTTGAGATTACAAGAGATGAAGTACTCCCCATCACATTGACCAGTGGCTTATCAAAATGTCTCATGGAATGCTCCAGCAACTAAGATTAGTGTAGTGTTCTGAACATCAGCTGAACGTCGCTCCCCACCTCCTGCATCCCTCCTCTCCTTGCTTCTTCTCTCATTACCTCTTTCTGTCTGCCCCTCCCTCCATCTTCCTCTGTCCCTGTCGCTATCTCTTTGTCTTTGTCTCTGTCTCTGTCCCTTTGCCTCTCTGCATGGCCCCTTGCGCCACACACATATTATGCCCCTTCACCCTCAGCAGTTCACTGAGCAGCTCAGTGCAACTCTTCCATCCCAGGAGCAGCTCTCCCAGTAGTTCTATACTGAGCAAAACGAAAGGCGACACATGAAATATTCAAACGAGAGGAGGAGTAGGTGGAGGAGAGAGCCGGCGTGCGGCCCACTGTCGCCGTACCACCGTTGCACACACACACCCTTCTCCCATTCCTCCCACCCCTCAGTTTCAGCACACACCCCTCCACACCAACACCCCCGCACCCTCCCGCCCCAACCCCCACTATGACGCAGGACCAATGAGAATGCTGTGTCAGCGCCTTCAGTTAGACCCCACACTTCAATTGCATGGGGGTGAATGATGTATGGCCTATGCATATTACAAGGGGTTTGATTTCTGCTCTCTGTTGAAGTAACCATGCATGCAGACTGCAGGAGGGAGATGTTGGTACTGTTGCTGTTTATGTTGTTCATGTAAATCTAGCACATATAAAGTCCAGCTCTCCTCCTTCATTTATTCACCATTCGGTCTGCGCCATTGTGAATAAAGGGGTGACATCCCCCCCCCCCCACACAGTCTATACAAAATAGGGAACGGATACATCAAGTAGGGTATAGCTCAGATGGGAATTATTGGTGACGTTCATGCATTATTGAGCGGTCATGATGAAAACCTCCGACGGCATTGTAGTCAGTATTGGTCTCATCACATCCATGATGAAAACCTCCCATGACACTGTGGTCAGTCTTGGTCTCATCACACCTGACCTGGGTCACAGTGATGGCCTCTTTCCCCCCACATCCATGGGAGAGTTCCAATGTGCCCCAAGAGAGGGGGGACCCTGGTTACTATGGGCAGGATTGACACTGTACACTATACTGCGATGTAATTAGAGCTATGTATGTCCAGCCCGTCTGAGTGCTCACCAGCCGGGAGTGGACTTTGGCTCTCAGGTCAGATCTATATTCCGGGATGTGTCATGGTTGCCATGATTGCTAATCATACTAGGCATTGAGGTAGATAGCAGTTGATTAATCCAGTCAGATGCAACTTAAAGATGGTATCTCACCTCGAACCAATGCGCATATATTGGGTATTGCATAGCTATTTAGAAATTGTTTAAGCCCTTTGATGCCTCGAAATATATGGGAATTAACCTAGTGACACTCATGTACCTACGATTGAGTGGGCAGACGACCCTTAATAGCCTGGTAAATCCACCTATAGGTGCATCGAAAGGGCCAATTCAAGACCAAATGTGTGTACATTTTAGTCCTAGAATGATCCAGACTGGGTACCCGGACATACATATATTACAACTGCCTTTGCTCCCCACCACAGGCATATTTTCTTATCAGGCATAATATTCTCTTATTACACCACAATGTGTTATAAATGCAGGATTCTGCCTACAATCACATATGTCAAGTAATGGGAAACATGTAATTGAGGAATATATATGTGCAAACAACATAGTAATGTTAGCCGGACTGTATGAGGTGCGATACCTTCCTTAAAGCAGAATCAGGGAGCTTCCGTGAAGTATTTATCCCTCCAGACATTGACTCCCCAACCCAATTTCCCAGAAAATTCCCCTCGTACATACTAAATGAAAGCCCCTTCGTTTCATCAGTTGCTCATGAATTATCAGGGCATGCATTCTGCAAACAGACCATAATATGCTATATACTATTATGCAGCCGGGAGGGGAATGTGGGATACTTACATTTCATCTATATCAAAGACACAGTTTATCCTCATGATATAAAGATAAACCGATTGGCCAAGAGGTAGATGCTCAAGACATAGAATATATTATACCCTCATGTTACTTTTGCTGACAGGCAGTATGAAATGTAAAATTGCCTTATATGATGTTCAGTTTCCCCCAAAACCTTTCCTTATTTCGCTTCGTTCATGCAAATGGAAATCTGAATACTTCACACTTCGCCTCTACCTGCTTGATCTTTCTAAACATCCCTCCCCCAATTAGATGTCTAGCTCTGCTTCTATGAAAACAGGAGTCAGAATTAAATCATCCAGTGTCTACAGAGATGGAAACTGTGCGTGCACAGCATCCCATACGATTCACATGAGGCATTTGCAATACCGCATACAATATTAACACCTCCCGTTCATATTCGCAGAAAGACCCTAGTCGCTGTATCCTATCTGTATGAATAAAGTATAAGGCAAGCGTGATTTCCAGGTGATATGGTATACGGTTTGTTGGCCTAGCTTCTACGTTGCTGTACAGAATAGTGTCATGGGCTTGGCTTATATTATCTGCAAAGCCGACCGGGGATAGGTGCATGGTTGATGAAGCTTTATATGGTAATGGGACTCAAAAAGGACACATTGCTCATTACCAAGACTTATTATTCCTAATTAGTAATCGATCTAGCATTCAGTTGACTATGAACCGTATATTATTGCCATTTACATCTATCAGATATACTTGATGAAATTGGATAGTGGGGATGAACACTTCGAAGACTGAGCAGCATCAGTACATACCGTACGGCCTACTAGTGGGTATAAGGGTGAGTTTCCGTAACGTTAGATTAGGACGGACATTATTCTATATTCTAATCAACACAGAATGTCATATTTGTGAGAACATGAAGATCTATCTGGATCGGGCAGGATATTATATACAATAATTAGTTTTGTAACCGCCTTACGGTGTATGTACATATTTGGAGTATAGGTAGGCGTCTCATCTGTGCCAAGTAATAGCCCACGGAAAGTCGTTGCCATAAACATGTCTTCCTAATATGTTTATCCTGTGCTTTGGCCGAGAGGTAGATGCTCTAGACGATCGTAGCTTTTATGTTTCTAAATCGACTAAATGTCCCAGTAGATGGTTCTTTATTACAAGCTAGTTATTGAATTAATCCGTCATGGGATAGCTGCTTGTATATATATAGGACGTTAATCATATGAACATACCTTACCGACAAGAGTATGGGGGATTGTATGTATGTATAGTTATTATTTGAGATGCATGTATAGTTCTTAGTTGAGATTCTATCCCCCAGACATCTACCCCCTGCCATTTACCCCCTTAGGACCTTTACCCTTTAGGACATCCGGCCACCCCCTTGGACATCTATCCCCTAGGAATTCTACCCCTGGGGACACCCCCTCCACATGATGTGACCCAACAGGGTAAAGGTCCAGGGGGTAGATGTCCAGGGGGTAAAAGTTCTAGGGGGTAGATGTCCAGGGGATAAATGGCAGGCGGTAGATGTCTGGAGGTTACTTGTCCTGTGACACTTCATACGTTTATCGAAGGTAACATTTGAAGTCTTTGCATATCAAGCCTAACATTTAAATGTTCATGGCGGTTGTAGTATGAAAAAGAGAAATGTATCCTTTTAGTTACTATATGATAACAGAATTGGTAAACAAATCAGATATTGTACATTTAGATCTACTCAGAAGGTAGAAGATGTCTTAAATGGGGTTTAATTGCTTCATTTATTCTTATAAACACAGAGGCATAGGAAGCAAATCTTTATTGGGGGGCCCACTCCTACCAACTTTATGTATCGGTTTTTATGCATGATGTATCATATACACACTTATATTAGATTGTATGGAAAAGTAGTATTTGAGGCCCCTTTGGTTCTAATTCGGGGGCCCTGACCCCTCTGTGCCCAGTTTTCCTTACGGGGGAAAGGTAAGAATTGGAAGTTATATGTATCATATGACATGACTTGACAATTTTTTTTTTGGGGGGGGGGGGCCCAAACATATTCAGACCCCTCCTCCTCAGTGCCCCCCCCTTTCCCTACGCCACTGTAAACAACAAATTTACAAATATTGACTTCACCACCTTCTTTTAAATCCTGTCGATGCAATGTCCCTGGTTCCAGCGGTGAATGCACTCAGTGAGAGTCACTCAGCCTGACCCATTTTAAACAGACATTCACTCTGGGCCGATCAAACAGTGGCCTTTTTCTTTGCACTCACACACAGGTTTTCCAATATTAGGATTCTAGGAGAATCTGTAACATGGTAAGGGCAGGTGGAGGAAAGAGATTTACAGAGATTTAGAGAAACAGAGAGATAGGAAAGGAAAGAGTGAGATGAACACTGTTTAATGGCATTACAGATACATAGAAAAGAACAATAGGAGAGAGGGAAGAGGAGGGCAGAGGAGAGTAGAGAAGAAGAGAGGAGCAGAGGTTAGGCAGGGGTAAGTAGGGGTAGGAGGTATGTTCTTCTACACTTCTGTGTGGGTGGCATGACCTGTATGTTCCTCTGGGCTACTTCCTTTTTTTCTTCTTCAAACTAAGCCTATTTAACCTGTAATTTGCTCAGTTCCAGAAGTACTGCTATGGCGGCTGTGCTGCTCTTATAACCTTAAATAGACTTTCTCACAATGGGAAATCAGAAACTACAGAATGCCATAGGGCCATGTCTATATATAATGTGATTGCGATTATCTTGACTGTAACATAGAATAAATTATTTAAATCCCTTATTATGGCATGGTTATGACTGCAGATGGCCCACGACTTACAATCCAGATACAGCAGAGGGGAATTGCTATGTGAAGTCGGCCAGCACGGATTTATGGTCGGTCAGAAGAGAGGATTGTTGAAAAGAAGGTCACAGTAACAGACATCATCGCCAAAGTTTATGGTCTTGAGAACAAAGGAACTTGATTTGATTCACGAATTAAGAATTAAGAAGAAAAATTGATATGCAATAGATCCCCTGTCATTTAAACAAACCTTCCTCTCTATTCATTTAAAAAGATAAAATATGCATACAGAACAACCCTCCTATAGTTCCCTGGATAGAACCGCCCCCCCCCCCAACACACACTCCCCATCTATCAGGAGACCAATGTGAAAGTTAATTGACTCCGTGAAGTGTACCGCCTCCAACGCTTCTCATGGACACGAACATAGAACATCCATTTCAGATTAACAAATCACATTGCGACACAAAACCATCATTGAATGCCAAACCGTTGTACATCATCGTTGTAGCTGAATAAGCTTTCTTCAGTGGCACCATTGTCACCATTGACACCATTGATATAATCCCCTATGTCCCAGTAAATTGACATCAACTATTGATGACTATATCCAGTCAGTTAAATAGAAGAAGCTCAAATGTGTATCATAGTAGCTAGTTTCTAGGTCACAGTGTACAGTGCATCTGGCATAACCACCAATGTATTTAAATTACACTTTCTATGAAGCCAATAACGTGTTAAAGTGAAATGCCATGTAACTGTTGCTTAAAGATATAAAAAAACACATAGTAATATTAGAATATCCCTAACATACAGTTCTATGGGTTCTCTGTCCTTACTAGATGTAGACCTCTATTTTAGCATCTATGATATAATATTATAGACGTTCCTGAAACGAACGGGTGCAATCATCAGCACCTTCCTCTAGACTATACTTTCTCATTCATGACAGTCTCTGAATCAAAACGTACTCCAAGAGCAATACCCAGCACTGCCTCCTCTTTTTCTGCTACCATAATATTCCATTAACGTCACCCCCGTGTGTGGCAATGGCACAGAGAGGCTCTTATTGCTAACCCTGGGGATTGGGCACGGCAGCTGTCTGCATTGCTTACCATACCTTGCCCATTGTGAAGGGGCGGGTGCAGAAGGCATTAGGCTAGCAACCATGATGAAAGCCGACAATAGCCACCAAGAGGGTAGCGATGGTTGATGGGTGTGCAAGTTATGGCTAGGAGACAGCTATCTATACCATTGTAGACGGGATATGCATAATTTAGAAAGAAGACCCAGTTCACGAGCTTGCCGTCAATCTTTATAACGTCAGGGCAGTTCTTAAGTACCTCATTCACACGGCGAAGTTGGAGGAAGCAAACAGCACTCTCCCTGTTGTAAAAATAAATAACTGATTAAATACCTTAAAGGCCCTACTTTGATGTCTCCCTTTATGGCTAATCCTGGGGATAAATGCACACAGGCCATAGTGTATGTAAAAGCGATCCGCCTGCTTTCCCAATACCACTACCACAATGAAGGCTATCCAATGGACATGGGAATGTTTTTGATATAAGGGTCTGTAACTGAGTACAAGGCGTGGCCGAATGCATCTCATATTGAAGACCTCAACCTTGTTCTTTGCTCTGTCTACCGTATAGAAATCAAAGTCGTCGATTTTCCCATCTCATCTTGTCCGCAGGGGAATGGAGCAGAGGCTTCCCTTTCCTCTTCATTCCGTAGTCCTTATATATACTCTATAATACTCCCCTCACTGGACGACTACAATAGGGTCACCTGATATGACTGGCAGGTCACCCAGATAAGATTGCCCGGATGCAGCCGGTGGTGCCCTCCCGTGTGAGGGGCATGCATTATTCACAATGGCCGCCACATTGTAGGGTAGCAGAAGCTATGGCGTCTGGCAACAACAGACAGCCAAAAAAATATGTAAATTTTACATTTTCTTCGGTTTTCAATTTGTCTTGTCTTGGTACCTTTTTATGGGCGCCTTATTATTTTGACTCCAGTGCCCTTCTGGCGGAAACCCTGACTTCCTATGGAAGTCACGTTTCTCACACAGAAAACCGGCCTGTTGGACTGTGTGTGCTTTTACAACAGGGCCCTTCCTGGTACTGCTTCGCCTTTACACATAAATAACCGTTGAATAATGCACAAGGCGCCGGTAAGGTGCCCAGGTGGACGACTGCATGCATGGTGTCCCTGCAGGCAGACGCAGCTGGATCCTCTTGCATTGCAGGCCAATACACAGACCTCCTTTATTATGAACCAGAATGTCATATTGATATTTCACCCATGCCAAGAGTCTACACTCAACGGTAAAAATAAACTCTTGTTGCATTTTTCATTCTCACCCGTCCGAACTGCGCTATGTCACTAAAGTACTGCCTGCATTGAAAATGGAAAATAGTATGGAATATTTTTGGAATAACAGAAGTGTCTCTATCTATACAAGGTACACAAATATTTTTATTTCTGAGCCTTTATATACAAGAAGCATAGCGTTCTCTTTTTTTAAATGGCCTCTTCCATTGAGCATGTATACCTGAGTTGCCATATGGTTCAATACTGGCACCTACTGTTCTTTGTCTATAGCTTGATGTGGATACACACAGTCATCCAGGTGCATATACATAGACAGCAAGTACGTCACATGCCAACAAGCCGTGCCTACGGGACGCACTGTATGTATCTCTCTAGTTACACACGAGATGCAAACAGAGCACAGTATACCTCCCCCAAGGGCAACAGTATTACATCCCACGGCACGAACCTATACTCTGTCTTTGAGAATCTACAGAAACACGTTATTCCTAGTCTTCATCCGTTACGTTATGACGTGTAAACTTAACCAGGCCTAGGCAGCATAATTGGTATACTTAATACACTATTCATTTAATCTTGCCAAGGTACATGTCATGAAGTACCAAGATCACTGCAGGTGCTGCCTGGTCGGTTGACATGATGCACCAATACAGCGCTAGTTGGTTATTGGCTGGTATAGCTTTGGTGCATCAGGAATTCATCATAAATGCATTGCATCATTAGCCTTCAGCTGTTTGGGGTGACAGTTGTACATGTCGTGAAGATTCATGAACAGCATATTGGCCTTTTTATGCCCGCTGTATGAGTCTTTTATAAACCCCTGAGGTCTTGATAAGTCTTTACAATCCCATTCTCCAGTTACGACTGAAAATGCTAATTTACAAATAAAGTATTCATACAGGGGCCAGGGTCCTGGAGACATAGTATGCCATCTCTGTACCAAGAAATACTGGCTGTCAGCACACGAAACCAGCCTCTCGGACCTGCACATAGGGAGGGAAGGTATAGCTCATGAAGTGCTCATACGAGCTCGTAGCAGCCTTAAAGGACGCCTTGAAGGCAATTACTTAAGGCATTCGGGATAGAGTAGGGTGTATATGAGTGACTTGAAAAAGGGATAGATGATCACCAATTAAGAACTGATGAGTAATATACAGGAACCGGGAAAGAGGTAAGAAGGAAAGTTTAACTCCATCACTTTAATAGTATTACTGAGATTTTTGATTAGCTATCTGCCTCTTTTACCAGATATTCCGCTAAATGTACTACATCGCTCAGCAATGAGCAGGCCACTATTTCTATGCTAGTTAGGGGTATTATATTGTCAGACTAATTACATTGGGTACATTATAGTCCAACTCGGTTTGATTTGATGTACGGTCAAATGCCCCCAGAACATTTTAGGATTCCATTGGGTGTATTATAGGGTAGCAGAACAATGATACCTCAGTCTCAATACACCAAACAATACACCAAACGCCAGGTTTGATACTTTAAACTGTTTACATGATGATAAGTCATGTATATCACAGTTTATTCACTGCATGAA
Source organism: Harmothoe impar (assembly GCA_947462335.1). Taxonomy (NCBI): domain Eukaryota; kingdom Metazoa; phylum Annelida; class Polychaeta; order Phyllodocida; family Polynoidae; genus Harmothoe; species Harmothoe impar. The sequence goes on from OX381708.1 coordinate 40,348,379, forward strand.
TGTTGGCATTTAAGCAGATGTGCCTCTTAATGATAGCGTTGTGCTGAGTGTACGCATGACTTGGCTAAAGAGATATGTGCTGCAAGTAATATCATAGTACCGAACCGCCAGTGTCATACCTCGGAAGCCTTAACTACACGATCGGCTGGAAACTCAATTATCAGCATATGTCACATGATCTGGCCCTCTTGTCACCTTGTTACCCTGCCTGCGATATCTACGCACCACATATGCCCAGAAGTGATATTGGTTCAGAATCCATTTTGTTAAGAAGAGGGAATAGGTGTCAGCGTTTCACATAGTATCTCCCTGTCTATACTGGATCATCAGTCTGGCCTTTTTGATCGATGTAAAAGAAGGAAAATATAAGAATGTCTCGTGTTGTGGACAGATGTACAGCATTGTTCCAAAGCCAGGCCAAGTGAGATAAGTTAGATTGGTTCGGCACTTTTATGATGACGTCAAAATGTATAACGTGGCCAGAGAGAATGAGATCCACATTCTCCACTCCCTGTGAAAAACAAGTCTCCATATGAGTCCCATTCTTGACTTAAAATGGATGTGCAAATGTGAACACCCTTATATGAAATGGGACACATCGGCCATACGAGGTATGCATGATCACTACAGGAGGAAATGATATGCTAGTACTTATGCTGCCTAGATTTAGTGAATGAAAAGCTAGGATTCGTATAACAGATGTGATAGCAGTCAGAGTATATCCAGCTTTATGGCCGATCAATTAGATATTGCAATGCCTTGTTTCCACATTTGTCAGCCTTGCATTTACCACCCGGGCATGCTATATAACGGATGAGGTCTTCATAGAAAGGTGCTTAACGGGTTTAATGTACTTATCTGGGGTGTTATGTACTCAGCTTAAGCCAAGCCGGACGGGAGGCAAGCTGTGCCTGGCTTCCGGATATCAACGATCTTAGGCTGTGGGATTAGGATTAGGATTGGGCTGGGAGCTGTGGGAGGCGGAGGGGAACCTCTACCCGCCATACCCGCCATATCTGGGCTGATACGAGACCTTGAATGGAAATATATCGGAGTTATCGACCAGATGCAGGCTCCTAAGTACTAAATGTCATTATCATTATACAGCTGTCAGATAATATATTATATTTAGGAGGGGTGTATGGGGTTGCTGCTCTGGAGACGTTAGTAGTTTAGGGAAAGTGGATGCGGTAGATTTCTTTTGCGTGTCTTTTTCATTAAGAATGCAAAATGAAAGATATATTAGACTGTATAACAGATATTCATTCACAGGTTAAGAATATTCTCTGTGCTGAGCAAACAAACGGAAATTCTGTCTAATGCTCGAAAAAGAGCATTAAATACATAGTTGGTAGCCCTTTACAAAAGTATTTGAATCTTATACAATTAATTATCTTAGACATACCAAAACACCTGAATCATTTCCTTATCTATTTCATGGTGTATTTGATAAGGTTTACGTCTGTACAAGAGATAGGCCGGGGAACAGATGGTTATTAGATTTACTGACATATCTCCTGGCGTTCCAACACCCACATTTCCATACACTACTTACAGAATTATAAAAGCACGCAGAGGGGCAAAAAGAGGGTCACCCTAACTCTGTTTCCAGAGTCAGGTAATATCATGTGAGTCCAGCATTTCATGACAGCAGCATTGCCCGTGGGGAGAATCCAGTGTCGGGACAGAGAGATAGAGCGACAATGGGACAAAGGGACAGAGGGACAGGGGGCAGAGGGACAGAGAGCCCAACATTGCCTAAATTATAACGCCCGTCAGTTGAGTAAAATTAGAGGGGAGTCCAGTCCTTCCTACTGAACTAACTCTCTCTCTCTCTCTCTCTCTCTCTCTCTCTCTCTCTCTCTCTCTCTCTCTCTCTTAAGCAAGGGGGAGACAAGGTTTGTGTCCTTTCTCCCATCATCATGCTCCATCAATAACGGCGATAGCCTCCACATGGGTCAGGTACAGGTCGCATGCGCGGCTATAATGGTAACTGACCAGTAACGCTGACAACCAGTAATAGAGTTTCTAGGCTGACATCCCTTACAACATTATCAGTAATGACTGGACATTGGCGATGCATGCCAGGCTGATGCTGGCACCCCGTGATAGGTGCCCAGGATGGGAACGTGAGGAATTTGTGGACAGATCCATCAGCGGCCACGCCTAACAGCTATACTCAAGGCTCTCTTTCCTATGCACCTTCCTCCCCTCTATGCTACCTTAATGCACTCTTCCCCCTTAATTTCAGTGAATCTTTTTCTCCAGTGCTTTGTTACTTTCTGTCTTTCTGCTTGTCTGTCTCTGTCAATCTGTCTGCTTCATCTCCCTCTTTCCCCCTCGACCTGTCTTTCTGTCTCTCTTTATCCAAATTCGCTCTATGTGCGGCAAAGAGTACACAAACACCATGACTATCACTGAAACATTTATTTATATAGCTAATACTTACGTCGCCACTATAATTATTATAATAAAAGATTTGCCTTTTCAAATACATAGCCTCATACACCTACGCTGTGTTCTAAAAAAATCTCATAGTGTTTTATCTCCATTTCTATAAACCAACGCTCCTCGCCCCTGCATTGCTAGAACAGGCCCATTGATTATACTTGACATGAATGTGTCTGGTTCTCGGTACCTCTCTAATTTAACCATATGAATTGATTATTAACAGTAGTACTTCTATTTGTGTTTAAATGCTGGCATTCTATTCAAAAGAGTACAATGCCAGTGCATTGTGCTGTCATAAATGATGATGCTCTACGACACCTGAATGAATCCACAATTGACTCTATGCTAGAATCGGGTACACATATTAAATTACATTGTGTGCTATTTTGAATCTGCACATGCACTTTATTTGACTCGGTCATCTTCGAAGCCTATGATATAACTAGAAGCCTATACTATGTGACTATAGGCTGTCGTAAACTTTACTAACCGACACACGACCCTCAAATGTCGTAAAGTACCCATACACTGATTGGCATCTGACATGGCCGCCATTAGAGCCCCCAGTTATAGTGGCGACACTAGTGACAGTACGGAGGACAACAGGCTCAGCCAAGACCCTGTGGCGGTTCTGGTTTTAGTACCACTTCCATGCTGCCAGTTGCGCAAATGCAGCAGGGACATGGGTGATGGATGGTAGTACGGGGGTGTTTGCGGGGGGAGAATAATGACAGGGTGCGTGTGTGGTTGTGGGGAGGGGGTTGGTTAGGTGAGTGGGTGGGTACAATGTTTACTACCCTTGGTAATAAAGTGTATTTATAAGAATGCCACAACCAACGCTTTAGTTGCCTTTTTTTTACCGATATCCTGGGAAGTTATTCTTTACCCCACTTCCGGCCTATGACGCCGTATTTGCACAAAGTGGACTATTTTTTTCTATATTTACAACTATTGGAATCTATAAGACAAGGTGCCGGTCCAGTTCATTCAGTGCACAATATCAATTAACAGTATGGTGTCTCCATGGCGGCAGGTATAGTGGCGACAATAACTGCTGGTGTATAATACAATACTGCCCTAAGGATGGGTTAATTCCCCCCTTTATAACCATAGGGGGGCTGAGGTTGAATGGCCAGTCATAGGTTATTAGTGCAACCCTATTCAGCATAACTCAATTTCCGGAATTGATCCAAAGTCATCAGCTGGTCATTATTAGGTTACTATTGGTAACGACCTCCTACACCCCAGGTACCTCGCCTACCGCGGTTCCCTATTACTCAAACTGATGTTGGTATAACATACCATGGTCAGCTACTGAGAAACTGTCTTGCTGTCCACATTTCAGTGCTAAGGACATCGTCTATTACAGATACACACATTATGCATGCAGATTACTAAATATTTTCCATAACATTTGGCTAGATCTACGTTGCATCATTGCTAAGAAACAATCTATTGCATTGCAATGACTGCTCCTGTAAGGTTCAACTGACCTAAACCCGTATGATTATGAGCTACGGCAGAGGATCGCATCTAAGAATGCCCTGCTATCTAAATTTGAGTACTCAGTAGGAATCTAGTCAAACTATCATAGTGTGAGTTTAGAATAACTACAATAATGTTAATATTATAGTTTGCCTTCCCGTCCTGTGCAGCTGGCACTTGAGTGGGGTGGTGGGATATCCCCACCATTCACCCTATCATTATGTGATGTGTGTGGGGGTTTGAAGTTTATTGCTCACAAATGACAGTTTTCCATGCCTTCCTTTATCCAGAGAATAACTCTGCAGTGAGATAGTCAGCCATTTGTGGGTATAAAGTATGGAACGCGATTGTCACGTCACTGATTATATCTCTGGTCAGTAAGTCGACAACAATCTTCCATCAGCGAACCTCATCTGTCTGCACACTAAGTGCTTAAGGTTGATTGTTTTTTTATATTCATGCCTGTTCACAGAAGTTGCTCATGCTATATGTACTTATAATACCAAGATTCTTTTCACGGTGGAATGAAGCTTTTCTAACTCCATAAGTTATAGTTGAAATCCTCCACCGCAAGCCTTTCTCAATGTATGGGGGAGGGACAGGAGCGCTGCTGCTTTCTCAATACAATGAAGAAAAATAAATATAAATCCATAAGAGTGTGTCTATTGCAGGAGCATGAAATCGTATAACCATGTAAAACATATCCAATGCTATGGGATGTTTTCATTCATCCGTGGATGTTTTTTTTAATTATATATAGGCGGCTATTTATACTCCTCCTTCCTCTACCCTTAAGTCCATTCCTTGTACCACCTAGCCCTCATTACGTCTTCCCCACGTTCACACCTGCCACCAGGGTATCAGTCACTTGGGTGTGATGTAGTCTGAGACGTGTGATATACACCTGAGCCCTACAGCCTCGACGTACTCATTACTCTGACCACACCGATCAACAGCCAAAGGTATCTGTGGCACGCAATGCTGGCAACTGCCCCTAATCATTGCAAGAAGCTTATCTAAAAGACATAAAATGTCTCAGAACTAGCAAATGACATAGATCCAGCAAATTACTTATAGGCTGAGGGATGGCTATTTATCAAACCACAATAACATGACCTGACAACTCACTCAGAGATAGGGACTCTGATACATCTCTCAGACATGATTGCCAATATGAAGTAGCCTGTAGGCACAGAGAAAAACATTCACTTCATATATATTGCAATATAAGGTTGATTATGGTGACCATAGATGGCTTGCAACGGCACAGCCTAAAAAAGAGCTATGCAAATAAGTGGCCATCGTGCCCTTTGACAACTGCTTACATCATCCAATCCACCATTAGCCATATCGATATCAATAATTAGTATACTCATAGGGCTCCGACTGCGGGTTGGAGACTCGTCATAGTCCATATTGGAAAGCCTGTTCATCTCTGTCGCCTGTGTTCTGCAACGTGTAGTTATTGCCTTCGTCAGGGATTCCTCGAGCATCTACAGATGTAGGTCCGTGGACCAGAGCACTTCCAATATTAATGTGTCATGTAATCGAAAGGCATAGGATAGGCTCATTATCTTAGACCTCCATAACCAAGATTTGTAAAGAGAGTGAGATCATTCATTGGCAGAGTGCAGCGTATACATGTATATATATTTTATACTTAGCAGCATTACATAATTACTAATTCTTAATATTAAAAAAAAGGTAATGTGGATGATTTGCTCATATTGCATTGTTTGGTACTTCCTTGTCAAGATTTGACATCAGTGTGTCAATTATGCATAATGAATTGGATTGATAGAAATTAACAGCGACAACAATATTATTTTACTCCTTTCGGCAAATGATTTAATCAGTGTTGGTTTGCCAACAGCAGTCATTTTTTAATCAAGGTGGTTTCTTATCAAGCCATTGTGCCATCTACACAGAAGTAGTGCGTTGGGGGAAAATTGGGAACTAATTAACGCCAAAGTATTCATCAATGTAGGGATACGTATAGTAGTAACATCACTAAATACAAGTCATGTTTTAATTGTATGTGCAGAACTTGTAGTGTTCTGTCTTAGTGCAAATGATCTTAACAGCCATTTTGGCCATGGGTAAAACCACAAACAGGGTTCATACAGCTCCTATATGCATCATCCAGAGATCCCTTTAACAGGTCAGGAACCGGTTTGGAAACTTTGATAAGGGGAGCCCAGTTAGGTGCAGCTCAGTTTAGGGGTAGGGTAAGAAGGCTATCTCAGAGGAGGAAGAGTGTATCTCCTTTAGCTGTCCTAGGGCGAACTAGTCTCTGAACCCTTAAGAGGCTCTTAGAGGTGGGCGATAAAGGGGGAGTTTAGCGATGGGGAGCTGGAAAGGGATCTTAGTATAGATAAGACGAGAGCAACGGAAATATGAGGAAGAAGTAAACGGATAAAAAAATCTAATGTGTGAATAAAGTATGAATTTCGTTGTAGCCAATGACCTAACAAATGCTTAGTTTAATTATTTTCTTAAACTTACAACAACATTTTAAAACTGGATCATGGATGGACACTATTTAAAAGGTTTTGTGTTCTTCGATTACGCAATCTTAAAGCCGGAGGCTTTAAGGACCCTTTCCCCTTCAGGCTGTTTGTGGATGAGCGTAAGGGAGACTCAATAAGGAGACAAAACTCCAAAACAAGATCCCTTAAAATGTTATTACAAATAAAAGAAATGTATTATCTGTTTTCTGTGCCTCATATTCATAGGAAATAATAATTGTTTTACAGTATATTGAATTACATTTCCTCAATGTGTAAGCATAAAAAGGAACCAGAAAAAGAATGTTGTAACAGAGAAATACTAACACAAAAGAACTTACCTCTCTCTATATATATAGAATATTATCTATTCTTTTGTTTTTTGAATAACATTAGAATAAGGCAAAACGGCTTTCACTCCCAAAGTGTATGTATGCCTTCTTTATCTATTAGAAAAGCAAAGACATCTCCTGATCCTCTTCTTCATTAAAATTATAAACAAAAGCCTCACGAAAAAAAAAAGTAAATGCTTTTTTATCTTACCAGTCCTCAGCCTGCATTGCCTGTTGCCATGCAGGAGACAGATGAACTGGTAGGCAGTTAAGATGTAAAAATACCATTTTTGGCACCCTGGAGTTTATTTGTCTTTTTGTGCATTAGAGCACTTAATCCGCATTTACAGTGCTAAGGTAGTTGGTAGGCCTTCGAACCCAAGCAGCCCCATTGGTGTGCCAGGGTATCCATTGGTGTATTCAATAAATAATTTACAGCGCCTCTCCTACATTGTCCCTAACGGTTAGATATCCTCTTCTGACCCTTTGATGGGTGGTATTGGGCTGCAGTTTATATGTTTTTACCATCTATAGAGAGTCGTTACTTAGAATTTCAGTAGGAAAATGGGATTTTCCTGACCTTAGTCTACAATCATACTTGTCATTTATTTCTCACCTTTCACAGTTTCCCTGCCGCTATAATCTGGAGGAAAAGAACGCTCCAGTTAGATTGCTAGTTTAGTTTATTGTAGGCCCACTTCACAGTCACTTCACACATTATCATTCAGTCTGATGGCTGTACCACGATCTTCCATTGTCTCACCTCATTCGCCCACACACTGAGGCATACCACTGGGGGTGATTGAGGTCTTATCACCAACAACTGTTCATTTTACTCAAAAGAGACAATCAGAAATAGCTCCTAGATGTTAGGTATAGTTCTAATAATTCATCAATTAAGTATTTTGTGCAGTGTAATAAAGTCTTTCTATCTCCATAGTGTGCTGAAGGTTATAAATGGAAGTCTTTGATCAAAGCCTTTGTACCCTTTAACAATTAGGTGTTCATTCATAATACCATTGGGATATTGTTTAGATCATCTCATTAAGCTGACTGAATACCGTCTATATCCTGGCTGTAGACTCACAGTACTGAAGCATGTTGTTTCTCGACCAGGCGTTATAAAATACGACATAATTCTATTCTGCATATGTGTGGTTATTGCTGAAGTAATGAATATTTAGGACAATGCTTTGGAATGGCGTTATTCAAATCTGGCCGTTTCTCTATGATGTACTTGCTGTTTAAATCTCTCTTGCACCTGCTATTTTAGTCGGCCCCTTTGTTGCTGTTGCACCCAGTCTGCATCACTTACATCCTGACATGTTCACACCTGCCTGAAGGGTATCAGTCACTTGTGTGTGATGCCGATGTGGTGTGTGAGACATGTAATACAGCTGGCCCCCACTACCCCCGGGTGCTCATTACCCTGACCAGACCGATGAGCAACCAAAGTGACCTGAGGCATGCAATGCTACCAAGTGCCCCAGATAAGTGTGAGAAGCTCGTGCCACCTCAGGCTCAGGCTCAGACAGGGGAAATGTTTCAGCACCTTAATATCCCCTGGGTCTAGATAATCTGTGTGGCATAGCGAATGAGCCAACTGGGCCCAGCCAATGCAATGATCTAGGGAATGACTCAGTACACCAGTGGAACTGAGAGAATTGCTTATAAATCAATTATAAATCTGTTTTTGCTTAATAATAGAATCAGTCTATGTTTGTTTTCATTACTTTTGTTTTTGTATGGAGGCAATTTAGTTTTTCCTTCTCAGTAAACTCACCATTTTCTCATCTAAAGTGTGTTAGGTTAGAATTGGAGCATTTGCCTCAATAGTATTTATTGAAGACTAGTAATATAATCACTAAAACATGTTTTTGGCACCAAGGTGTATGTTATTTGAACAAATGAATTATGCTATGCACAATGATTAGTATTCCCTCTTTGTCCCGACGATGAATATATGGCCCCTTCTCGCAGTAGATAGGTTTCTCTCATGCTGGCCTGCGCTAGCCATCTGCCTAAGTATGCCCTAATAGCCACACACACGGTCCATGAAAGGCCAATGGAATACCCAAGGTCCTCTCAACCGGTCATGACCTGGTGTTGAACGTTGATAAGAGGTCCCCTTAGGAGCAGCTCGGTATAGGGGTAAGGCGTTGAGAGGAGGAACAGAGCATCTCCTCACGTGAATTAGTCTCAGTCTTCCAACCCTGAGGGGGTCACAACCAGGCTCTTAGAGGTGGATGATAAAGGGGTAGTTAGCCATTTGTGACAAGTGTAGTGTAGTGGACGTGGTGAAGGGTAGAGGAAGAGGGTGAATGATATTTGTGGTAGAAAAGATGAGAAGATAAATTACTTAATAAACCACATGTTCTGTTCAGTTGTAGCTAAACATGTCATATCAATAATACACATGTTACATGACCTGATGGTCTGTCCAACGCTTTGGGAATCGAGTGAAGCACCCTTAGAATTCACACTAAAATCAAGCGGGAGGGTCTCTGTCTTAAGCGAGCATCTGCGTCCAGGGATTCGGTGACTCGGCAGATGAAGGGGGTCATGGTTTCAGTTTCACATACTCTTTATGCACTGTCCAACAATCTTCACCATGGAGTATTGAATGTCCAAATTAATTAGTTTACAGATTCATCGACAGTGTCCATTCAGTCCCACAGGGTACTTTACCCAAAAGCGACATCTAAAAGTCTGTTTTACGAATGAGGGAAACAAATCGAATTATCCTGTTTTTAAAGTTGGATGCCTTGACTGTCCCTACTGCCCAGCAGGGAAGCTGTTTGTTTTCTTTAACAAAACCGGTTTTCCCATTTTACTCCACTAATTTCTTGTTAGTCTTCTGTGAATTCGTGCGGCTTCGATGTGGCCTCTCACATGACCTGTTCGTGATTCTTTAAGCAGCAGTAGAAATGTTGTCCCAAAGTGAGATAACGTTATCAATTTTTCTCGACATCTAAGAGGGTAAAAAAGTTTAAGATTGAAAAGGGGGGCAATTCTGAATAAAAACCTATGCCTCTGAATGCAGATCTTTCTTTACGCTTTTAAAAACGGAATTATGAATGAGAATTGAACATTGACAAAAAGATTAGTGTTCTTATATCAGGAGAATGTTCCCTTGAGTGCGATCTGAAAGCCGTAGGGCTTTGTGGAATCTTTCACCTCCAGGCTGTTTGCGGATATGTGGGAGAGAAAGTTAATAAGGAGACAAAAGACCCAACCAGATCCCTTAAAACATTACTACAAAATAAATAAGAAAAGAGGATGAGTATTTTGTTTTCTGTAGCAACAAAATATTAACAAAAATGATTTACATCCCCTCAGTTATAGAAAATAGTTATCTATTCTCTCACTTTTTGAAAAAAATAATTTGATGTGAGCCCATGTACTATGAGAAGTTGGCAATAGGGGTTCGACTCCCGAATCGTGTTTTTGTGTCTTCTTTATCTATCTCCCGATCTTCTTATCTGTAACAATCTCCCGATCTGCTTCTCTACAAGCAAAGGCCTTCATCAAAAACATACATTCAAGAAGAGTTGTCTTCTATGGATATTCCTCAAGGCGTATTGGCAGTTGCTATGCAAGAGACAGCTCTGGTGGTAGGTAGTTAGGATGAAAAATCAGCCTATGGGCGAACTGGGAGTGGAATATTCTGGCCCCTTTGTGAGCCCTCTAGATCCTCTTTTATGACGCTAAGGTTGTCAGTGAGGGCCTGCCCTCCCAAGCATCCCCATTGGCATTCTAGGCTGCCCCTCGGCATCGTTAATAAAGACTTCAGAGCCCCTCACCCTCACATTCACCAAAGGTTAGATATCCTTTTTTGAACATTCCATGGATGGTTCTTCCCCAACAATCACCGCAGAACCTCTATTTCAAGATAACCAGGCTGCCCCTGAATGTAGTTTGGAGATTTGCAAAGAAGATCGTCCTTGGACCAAGATTTACATTTTGCAATCAATGATTGTCTATCGTCCGTAGCACCTAAAAGTAGGCTTCTAATCTAGATGTCAAATAATGTGTGAAATAATTCAAATGGGTACAAAATATTATCCTAGAGCTAGTCTTTAGCAGACAAATGGAACATTTTAGGGAACCTTATAATGTTGCATGCTGGCATCGCAAGCAAGTAATTCAGCCTTCAACACTAGCAAGCTAATGCCATATTGCCAATCAATCAGGGGACTCTGTCTCTCAATTAGCTTCTATACCATAACTTTCATAGGGTTATGTCTGTTTCCGACCAGTTTAGTTTTGTGGTCCATTTCATGGTACTACGGACTATAGAGAAAATGGTGCTTGTGGTGACGCCATTTCTGGAGAGGACATGACGTGAACGTGACATAAATACTGCTGACAAGGATGATGACTGGATTAACCCTGATTACCCACTGGGGTAAATGTGTCTGCTGTATAAACAGACTCCTGGGAGCTGTTACCTAAGTAACTAACGTTTACTTTCGAATGCTATTCAGATATTGTAATAACATTGTCAACAATAATTCCATTTGCATTTCCATGGAATCTAATTATTGCAAAATATCCGTATATCAATCAGAGTATACTTGCAATCCACAAGCCTACGTCTTTTTTTGGTAATTTCTTCCTTCCACTTATCAATTATGAAACGGGCCCCTGTGTCCTCATGTAGCCAGCCTATGGAACTGACAGCAGCCCCCGGGGCATCTATGGGGCTTGTGTTCTGGCAGGTGGCTGGCCGCGCTGTGGTCATTTACAAGCCACCCACTGGTTCAGGACGCCAGATGGAGCTGTAATGTCAGCTAAGCCAACAGCAACAGGTCAGCCAGACAGATGTGTTGGATATGCCTATGGGGGAACCGCCGGAAAGCCTGACAAGTACAATGTCTGTACAGTATGTATGAGAAGGGGATAATTCATACTGTCCTACACTGGTATTCTTTGGCTCCCTGTACCACCAGTCACTAATGCCTAAGCAAGATAGTCATTTATTTTTGCTCCTTATATGACCAACCTAGATCAGTCAATATTGTCAGGTTGGTCAGTACTGACCAACTCACCTTGGTCTTCTCCATTTCAATGAGTTTTAGGCTCAGTCCTTTTATGTAAGACATTAATCATACGTTGTATTGCCTTAGTCATTTTTGAATAGCACTTGGTCATACCTGACTAATGTCTCTATGACTAACCTGGGATAGCCACTACAGACTATAAGGCCGGGCATTTAGCTTTTCTGTGCACCTCATAAGGTTAACTATTTATTCATGAACTGAAATAGATTTGGGGTATAAGCATAGAGAATACCCAATTTACATCTAAAGAGGCTTATTTGGACATGGACATCAAGTGGTGCCTGCTGCGACTTTAATGACTGCCTAACTAGTAGCACACTGAAAAGGAAGAAGTATTGCTGCCCTTCCAACGACTGTCAAACCAGAGCAGGAAGGTCTACTCTGAGCTTGTTATTATAGTGCTGGTGGGGATTTGAAATCTGTGTGTGGCTCACCACATCAGGCATTAATTTTCGTGGTGATATGTTAGATGTCAATGTTTTCACAAAGCAATCTGCCATGGATTAAAGGTTCCAATAATGTGTATGTTCTACACAATACAGGTATACTCAGTGCAATTATGAAGGTATATAGTCCCTTTACCTATATATGGACCCCTTGGTATGTGTTCCCACCTGTGTGGCAGAATACAAGGTCGATGAGGGTCCATCTACTATACAGAGTAGATGGTTTGTACACCTGCTGGATTCACAGAGGACAGCAGCCAGCAGGTAGAGGCAGTTTGTTTAAGCATTACTCACCAAGTAAAAAAAGGAAGCGACACCTCCAGGGGGTGTTCTATAATCCAGGAAACTGCAAATTGCTGTTAACAAAGTTGATGATATACACTGCACCAACTTTTACATTTTACATTAACTTCCATTAAATTCAATGTGAATCTAGTTTATGAGATTGACTTGGAATATGAAAGAATATATATAATATTATGATTGACCATGAGTGCACTTTTATTAGATACTATCCTTTTTATCTAATGCTCGCATGTTTACGATTATGTCGTATTTTGCAAAGTTGGATCATCATGAACCACATCCCCAGGGCAAAGTGTAGTGTGCATGACATTACCATTTCCTGGGCGGTGCTGTATTAGTGAATAGTCCCTGTAATAAATCTGTACCCAGGCAACCAGTCAAACCTTGTTTGCACGTTCAATTTGTGCCTAACGCCTGCACTACTATCCTTTCTACATACTCGACCCTAGATCAATATAGTTGTGCCCTGGAGGAGGCATATAGAACACAGCTCTGTGTGGTACCTACAAGAAGTGGGTGTGGCTGTGTGCATAGTTCCCTTAGGTGATGGTGGATACGGGCCGTCTCTGGGGATTCCTGAGGTGCCTATAAGCCCCTTGCACGCTACTTTACTAAACATTCCTTGAGCATCAAATCCATTAGAAGGCTAAATGAGTTCAAAAGGGACAAGGATATACATAAATGTGTTAGTATCTTAGTTTACCCTCTTAACTTTGAAATATATAATGTGATGATGTTGCAAACATATATAGAGATGATTACTAAGGCACATCAATTAGTATCTTTGCACCTTCACTATGACCATCAGCATTGCATATTGCTCAATTTAATGGATTAATTGAACATGGAAGTGTCATAAGATTCTATGATTATTTTGACATACTCTGGAGATTCACAACAGTTATGAGGCAAACCTTTCCATTGCCTTAAATGGGTATAACTTTCTAAAACAGCTGCACATCTCTCCATATCTCAGGAGAACACCAGCCTTTTAAACTCAATAATTATGCCCTTTTGAAATATTGCCAGTCAAACAACATTTTTCTGAAGGGCACATTTGTCGTCATGTATCTCAAATGGCTATAGCACCATTAAATCAAATGCCAATGTAATCGTGTGGCGTAGATAAAGGTAGCTGCAGGATTCATACACTTAAGCTAATCTGTCGTACTTTGAATTATGTAGTCATAGTCGGAAGATTAAAACAATCATAAGCTGTAGAAGAGAAATCGCTAAACAGTCAGTGTTATATAAATAGTTCGCGTTATAAGCCTTGATAACAGCAGAGTCAAAAGAAAATGTAAAGGTATTTATGATTGTTTTTGAAGTCAGAATTTAACTGGTTGACTCAGCATTTTAGTAATCTAGTCAAAGCTACAAGTAGACAATCAAAATGCAATGCACCATAGGACATGTTAGGAACACGCAAGCGTTAGGTCTTATCGTGATGTGTTCATTTGATATAGGACCAAGTTAATGGACTTTGTTTGAAGGGCACAATGGATGCAATCGTGTTCTTATTTCAAATGGCATGTGCTGCTTCCCTTTGTCGCCATGAAGGTCTGTGTTGGTATCGGTCTGGTACAGCAATGTAGCCTAAAGGTAACATGTAACAAGTAGAATAATTCTAGTCAAACACTTATGTCTACTGTAGTAACTGCATGTTCTAAGCACCTGCAACTGCACCTATTACTCTTAACTGTAAGTTACTGCTCTCCTCGCATCACTGCTGTGACGCTGGTCCTTATCCCAGATGAGCTTCTTATTCACAACGGAAATTCCAATCCAGGACTCCTTAACCCCCGTCGCTTATGTAAGACCGATGCTTATTCAAAGAACTGACACTCGAATTATAGTATATGCAATGTGTATGCAGCCCTTAGCCGTCTCAAATTTGGACTATTTTTTGGAAGGCGCTGCAGGTGCAATTCTCTCATTTCAAATAATACTATAGTAGTCAGCTTGACGCTATCTATAAGCATTGGGATGTCTGGATATGGCAAGCACTGCCGCCCCATTTATGGGAATGTAGCCTCTGGCTTGAATGGCCATGTTTGCAGCAATCAGACCCCGGAGTTGCATTAAATGATGCAATCACCTGTGGTCAGTGGCTGCAGGCTACTGATGTGATGGTCAGGGGTGTGGGTGTGGCAGGCGTGAGGGGGTGGAGAGGGTGGGCAGTTGATTACTTTAATTTAAGCAGTGCATAAGTCCACTTCAGCAATAATCCTCTGCCAGACTATACATGGCCCTAGTGTGTCAGAGTTGCTCACTATAGGAGATATTAGATTGGATAGCAGGTGAAAGTCCCAATGTATAATGAGAATGGTAATTTCTAAGGTTAAACAGGTTAAATCCTGATGCAAACTGAATAATATAATTCATATGTAATTAGATTTATTTAAATATGAAACCCGCATTCAATATGTTGATAACACATTCTCCCGAAACTTGGAGACTGGATTGCATATGTGTGTCTCATCAACTCCAGATAGTATCCAACATTCTAAAGATGAACTCTCTTGCCTTCCATTTTACATTCATCTCGTCACATCCATATTCCTCTCTCTTTCACCATCTCACCCTGAATCATCCTAATTTGATAGGTATCCCAGCCTATACTATGACCAGTCCCTCAGGGATAGTTACTATACAGTTTACCGCTCCTATAGACATGCTTAAGGCACATACAGGCAGTGTCTCATCGGTACATGCACAGTGGGACCCTCCCACATAGTGCCACATCGACAGATGAGGACTCCAGTTAATCTAATAGAACCTAGGGTGTGTATTCAATTTGCCACAGCCCGGTATGTATACATACGACGCACCCCCTGGCCCAGGCCCATGTCCCCCGTCTCCCACGAAGTGAGGGGTTCTGACCCTCCGCAGTCCCTTTTCTACCTCATCCCAGCACAGCGTCTAATCAGAACTCATAATCACATCACCTCACAGACAGGTGAGCCTATAGCACCGTAGCGGGTAACCCCGTGTAGGCTGCCATCTTGTCCCTTCGGAGAAGGCCCTACTGGTTCATGCAGCTTTTCGCGTTGCAGGGTAGCGGGACTTGATTACATAAACCAGTTAAGGTATCAGTACATTGAGGGCCCCTTCTATGTAGTCAATATACTGAAGAGACGTGTCAATTTTCTTTATTCAGTAGAGTTGAGTAACTATAATATCCGGGTTGAACATGCAACATTATGTATTAATCTACAATAACAGAAGTTCCCAAATGCAAACTGCTTCATATCTCACTTAATCCTATCGACTCAATATAATTAAGGCTGCATAGATACGTATAGAATAACCGAATTTAGAAAATGACACGCAGGTCAAACACGGTGTATTCTTCGCCTGAAAGAAAATGAATTTACCCTTAATAAGTTGCATACCCCATCTGAGAAGAAGTCATCAAGGTATCTCAAAAGTAGATATCTGTTCGAGGCACTAGATCAGTGTAGATAGCAGTGCACTACTGTCCCTCCACCCATACACTATTCAAGTCGTTTTAAAGTATAGAACCCTTTTTCACTTGTAGGCTTCGACTGCATTAAATGTGCTGATTCTATGTTAGACGATACTGCAGACTCTCGCCCAGGGGCGACAGTAGTATCAGGCAATGAAAGATGAACCCTCCCATTGCTCATCATGGGTGGATGACAGTGCCTCCAGGGGTGGTACGGTGCCTGCATGTGCAGCAGGTATTTTAGCTAGGGATCTAGAACTTTAAACCATGTTAAATGACACCGCATAGAAACACATGGCAGCTTATTATAAGAAAGCACTGACAACAAGGAACATTAAAACACGATGTATAAGCGAGGAATGGTAAAAAATCGTGTTCATATTTTGTTAATTTGAGATGGCATGGTTTTAGTTGTGATTATTTAATCAGATGGAAAATGTCTATAGTGTGAAAGCTGAGATGCCTCTTTTATCCCCATATGGGCCTGCCGTACATTGATATTTTCTGCAGCCAGGGCATGATGAATGACAGGGGACTGTTCTAAATGCAAATCTGTCTGATCCTGTTTTAGGCCCAAAGTAACCAGAGGCTATATAATTCATTTGGGCTAGACTCCCTGAGGTCCATACCTCCATATGTGGTTATCAGGTCCTCCCATCATATGTCCAATACCTGCCTCTCCTCACCCTGGCATTCTGCATACCAATGAAGCCATGCATGGATGTGTTATCAACGATAAGGAACCCTCAGGACAGGTAATTTACATGAGATACCCATCAATAGGATTTTAAGTCTGGCTGATGAAATCCCTGATGGTCAGTGAACAGATTTCTCCTCGCCAGATGTTAAATGATGGACTGTAGCACTTCTCTCATTAATTGAACTGAGACACGTTATACTTCCACTTGTGCCGAGCTTTCTACGTTAGTGTGAAATCATTTATAAGCAAAGTAGAAAAGCCACCAGCAAAATAGTAACGTGAATAAAAAGGCATATTAAATTGATATGCATGCACACTATAGATCTGTAGTCTTGTAAGGGATCCCTCCACTTAAAACATAGCTGCAGGAAATGTGTCCGTGTAAGTCTAATACATGCCACATTACATGGACTTCTGATGGGTGCTATGCATGCTTTACCTGTGGAGCCTTTTAGTACTCCTGCCCTCTGGCAAATATTAAGAAATACAATGTCATGTACATAGATAAAAGGGCACTTTGAAAAATGAGCTCTCTTCTGTGAGCCCTACCAGCTGACCCACCACACAGAATACAGACGGCCCTCAGCCACAAAGTACTGAGTTACTCCTGTAAGTTACAAAGAGCAGCTCACCCTAGTAAAAGTCACATGAGATGGGGTAAGAGCTGCTCCACAAAGGGATCAAAGGAGGTGCGCTTAAAAAGGGACGCAGGATCAGGGGTTCGTATGGCATCTACGTGCAGACAAGGAGGGCCATAGTCTGCGTGCAGGGCAGGGGATACATCATAGAGAAAGGTATATACATGACAAGAGGAAAGAGGTGTAGGAGTGGGGTCGGATGGTCATAAGGCCTAGCGATGAGACATATAGAATGGCACAAGGCGCTAGACCGCTCCCAACATAAACGTCGTTTTCAAAAACGTGACAATATATGGATTATGGATGGTTAGATATAATCCACAATAATCCGCAAATCCGCAGGATGTTATTGGCGGGTAGCTAAATGTGTTGTTTTCAACTATAATGCCATCATCATATTGTCAAAGAGGTAATAAACTTGTACAAATTATATTAATCTTGCAATACACGTCAACACTGAGCTTCATAATATTCCCAGGGACAGGCTAAAAAGACGTCCACCAGTCCACCCACCTGTCGGTAACAGCTGCCTTTTTATGACCGGTGTCTGGTACCTCTACTTGGGACACACAATGAACTCGTGGAAACTACTGTGTATTGCCAGAGGGAGGGCAAAGGTAGGAGGGGGTGACAAGAGGGAGGGGATGGGAGGGTGGCAGTCAGTGAGTGGGTGTAATATTGCATTGCATAGACTCCCCCTTTGAAGTGGTGAGGGAAGGCGTGGCCATCAAATGGTGGGCGGTGGCTCATCGTCGCCTGCAAAGAGATCCTTTTTCTGGTTCTCGTGAAAGGTTTGCCAACATGGCTCAGTCACAGGAGCCCTTTTAACTGTGAAGCTCCCCCTAACAATAGACGTAGGCGTACAGCTGCGTGCGCGGGGAATGTAGGTCTAGTTACCAGCACTTGGTAACCACTGCTAGAATTATAATCCAGTGGACGTCCTCTCCTGAATCTCCCCTTACCCCCCCCCCCCCCCCCCCCCGATGCTCTATCCTCTCCGGAATACTGATCTCACCTCAAGGGTCTATTTACTATAGAGTAGACACACGGGATGAACCTATCCACCATTGATCTACCACCGTAAGCAGTCTACAAAGGGTACTTTAACACAGGTCGATGGTCATCAAAAGTGTTCCCTTCAGTCACTTAATTAAGCTGCATAGTACTGCATTAAGTAGAGTATTCAAAGTCATCTCCAGCTAATACCGTCCCAGGTTGCCGACTAAAGTCTTATTTTGCAGTCTAGGATATGCCTAACCTCCACTTTTAAAATGCATATCTAGTGGAAATGATGCCTTTATCACACAAGTCGCCCATACACCGTGCCCATCGCGTCTCCACAGAGCTCGGTAGCGTGCTGCTGAATTGACTCCTTAATGGCAAATAAGGCCATAAGGAGGACTGACACATGAGAGGGGGGATTTGCTAACTCTCACCACAAGCCATGAAAAAGTTAATGGCAAGACAGAGTCTTAAGCCAGTCCTTGTGGATAGAAAACTCAGAGGTGCCTGTGGATATTTTTAGTTTCCACCTGTGAGCAGATATATGAGCAACTCTCTTTAAATGGAGCAGTTCGATGAGCCGTTCTAGGCGTCTCATTCGGATGTAATTACCCGCACACCATATGGCATGCCTGAGTGTGCAACGGCGCAGATTTAAGCAGACTAATAGCTAGAAATTACCACCTATTGGGCATTAGCTTTGCCGGGTGGCAGGACGGTGTCTCCCCTTTCTAATGTTAGCCAAATTTAAACTTAATTTTGCTTTGCTTTCCAATCTTAGCCAATTTTAAATTTCACTTGTTTGCCTTTCGGTGTGTGTGTGTGTGCGTGTGTAAGAGACACAGGCTAGGCTTTTTAGGCTATTCATTTGAGCTGAATGATGCCAACATCTTATTCTCAGTGTATGCGTTTATAAGAAACCGTCATTGTTTTGTGTCTTTAGACTAACATCATCTTGAAATTCAATACTGCCTTGCTTGGTCATTGCATTAGTTGCAGCATTAGCAGCGTTTGAAAAGGGCTGATGAAATTCTATACAGGGAGATCACAGAGAAGCATTGTCAAGTCAGAAGATGAAGGGAAAATGTCAAGGAAGCTATCATGATAAATATGCTATGCTGAATATAAACCTGATAGGTGAAATACAATGGTTAGACAGAGAAGTGTAGGCTTGTAAATTCACCACTGCTGATTCATGTATAAACAGATAAATACTACAATGCAAGACCAGTAATTAATGACTTACGTAGATTTTACCCTGTACATAGTGAAAAGCTACATGCCTTCCGGTATAGCCCTAATATAGCCAATGTAGACATAGACCCAGCCTAACCTTGCTGGGAATCCAAGGCTGCAGGCTACTCCTAAACACACTTCCCCTCATCCCAGTAATTAACAACCCAGCTCCCCACTAATCTACCAGTGTCTTTGCGCTGGTCTCTCTGGCAGTGTCCATGTGGTCTCTAGCTGAGTCCTTGAGGTCTCTGATGGGGAGGGGGAGGCTGAGGAGGGTGGCACAGGGGAATGTGACCGGCATGCAGGGAGCTGGGGCCGGGCAGGACGGTATTGCTTGCTGTGCCGGTGGCTGCATATTTGATTGCAAGGCTTTCAGCCAATTAACCAACGGTCCCAGCCGTGTACTGCTGGTAGGTGACTTCTGGTTCCTCTCGCTCCGCCTCATCCCTCTCTCATATTCCTTTCTTCATGTCCCTTGTTGCCTATTTCTCCCTATTGATCTGCCTGTCTCTCTCATTTATTCCTAAGCCCTCTCTTTCTGTTCTCCTCCTACGGTTGTATTGTACTCACCCAGCGTTTTCTCCCTAGTGCCCGCTCTCTGCCACCTGCCTTTTACAACCTTCCTAGAATATCTCTCACAAATATCATATATTACAGGGCTGGCTATTCACCTGATTCATTGGGGGTGATTTTGCAATAATTGAAATGAAAAAGGTTTGTGTGGCATGGCTGGTATATCACAACAGTGATGGCCTAGTCTAGTAATTTACGGCACAGTATGTTGGTCATGAGATCAAAAATAAAATATAATGATATACATAATAACCGTATGACAAGACAGCAGCACAAAGAAAACACCGAACAGGCTGAGGCAACCTGTATGGGTGGCATTAGTGCCATCCATTGTGTTGGAGCACAGAGGCAGGTGCAAGATGGCTGAACGGGTAAACGTTTTCACCATCATAAGGGGAATGTCCGCACCGGTTCTTTGTACAAAAGATACTCTTCAGTGGCGTGATAGAAGTGGATGAAATACACAGAATTCCTGTATAGACTTACCTCCCACCTGGTATTAAGTAGCATAGGGAAATGTGGGTACAGGGGGTTCTGGATCCGCCAATCAGAAGAAGTCACACCCTACATTTCTGTACAAATCCATTACAGGGTTGTATCAGCAGTAATACATCACCCTTCTATGATAATGTGAATAATAACATCGATTTGTATGCTAGTATCTACAAGGGAGATTTGGTGGCTTAGATGAACCAAAGAGCACAAACTCCGGCCGACATTCTGCTGACTTTGCCTAACATCGATCACTGTAGACCAGCAGAAGATCCCAACCGGATTGGCCGCCTTAATATAGTAACCTGCCCTTCCGGCCCCGACCATACATCAATACTATGACCTTGAGATAAGGGTGTAAGAAAGGCAGGTCTTGTAGGAATGCCATTTGGAAAGGAGCGATTGGAGTGGGCTGGGGGTTTAGTTTGAAGAAGTCTAGAGAGTACTAGTCAGCAACTTGGCTATAGGTTACAGCACATTGAGAAAGGGAAAGCCCATGTGTATTGCTGTTGCCATGTACTACTAGCTTTTCTAGGCCATACTGCAGTTTCCAGCCCTGGGTACCAGGTGTGTATACTGCCATTCACAGGGCCATCCAAAGACCTGCCACAGTAGCCTTTCGTTGACCTAGCTCCCAGCCCCCCTTCCTTCTCTTATTTCCCTCCATCTCTAGTCCATGCTATCAATCTTTCCCCTCCTTCTTTCCCCCCACCTCTTAACTTTACCTGCCACCAATATAACCATCTCCCTTCCCCTCTACCCCCTCAGTGCCCCCCCCCCCCCACCCCCACTTCCCTATTGTGGCGCATCAGCCAGTAAAGGGAGAAGGGGTCGGATGAGCCTTTGTTACACAAACCATGCCCGATCATCCAAGCGCATGCGCTCTTTGTAGAAACTCTACTGCCGGAAGTCAGCTTCAATCTGGTCCCCTCCCGGAAGTTACTGCTTTCTCACATGGTGCGCACGCACTTATGGCCTATAGACCAGGGCGGGGAGATACCAATTGAAAGTGACTTCATTATGAGATAGGACGCCGGAGCTCGTGTAAGGTCTCGGTGTTTGCAGGCAGATAAAATTTGATTACTACTTGCTTGATTCATCGAGCCATTATGCCATTGCTTTGCTCAGATGGAAGTACAATCCAGCTGACAGCAGTAAAGGCGGTTTTTAATGGAACTGAAGCCTGATATCTATATTGTTGATAACGAAAATTAAGTTCTGTTTATCTATATGAATGAATGTCTGTACTTGGTTGTTGAATAAAAGTATCTAATGTTGGTTTCTCTTTTATCATTTCAGGTGAGTAGTTTTGATATTCCCATGGAGAAAACATCAGCAGGTAATGTGGAACGCTTTTCAGCTGTACTGACCTTTGGCTTTGGGACCTATGGCACGATAGCTTATAACGACATGGAAAGCTTCAAACAGCACTACAACTATGTCAACTTTATACCATACCATGTAAAACACCCAGCCGTTAAATCATGCTGTGGACACGTTATGCACTATTGAATGGGCCAATGTGATTTTGAGAGATCATTATCTGTTCATTTTTGTTCATTTCACCCATCTATGGTTTGTATTGTACACATGTATTGGCTATGATAATACAAGGCACTGTGTTTTGCTTTAATCCATTTAATCCTTTTTTGTTGTTGGGTAACCATAGGATATCACCGGGTCACCAAGCTTTTGTTAACATGCGCAGCTATCGATCGAAGTATCATTTGCCCTAAAATCGATGTTCTATAGAAGGGACCCCATTATATTTTCTCTGCCACACTGAAATGCCTTTAATATTTCATAGGGTAGACACAGAGGACCGTTAAAGGCCGAGACCGGTTTGCATATTAATTTTATTGATTTCCAACTTGCTTATCCAAGCATGACCAGTAGATCTATGCATGAGGTGGAGCCTGGCTCGACAAACACCATTGACATCAATATTTTAGGGTTGACAATGACAATGTCACGTAGATGCCTCACACAATGCTAAATCTCACTCAAATCCTATGAGACAAGAGTATCACTTTGCAATGGCAGTAAGGGAAATTCTTACAGGAAATAATACCATGATTAGAATAGATCAATGACATATATGAGCATACATATAGTAGAGACTGATATGATAATCGTTATGAAGGTAAATGCACTATTCTTTATACTTTACACTGTTATCTAACTATAATTACATCAAAATATATGGGGTATTCTAAAGTTCACACTGTAGTGCACAGAGTAGAAGCTACTGTAGGCTTAGGGTAAAAATGTTAATCTACAGTATACTCTGCTAACTAGTTGCAACTGTTAACAGTGAACCGCGCCCTTGTCATCCATCAAATCCTGACTGAATGCCAGTAACCATTATTGTAAAAGAAACTTCAGAATGCTTCTCTCCCCCTCTCAAGATGTCGCCCACTACCTGCACACACATTATACCTGGGTATAGCTCATTAGATAGTCCATGAATAGAGAGTACTACAGATATTCATCATTTCTGTTCCACACACAAGAGACTGCAATGTAACAATCCCACTCAGAACGTCTAACCCTGTTAGTGCCGACAGCTGCCTGGCACAAGTGTATCCCATTAGATTTTAAGTCACTTAATTGTTTTCCCCTTCCATCGTCCCCCACAGCCATTTCAGCACACCACCATGCGTGAATGCAATAAAAGCCAGGGATGATTGCCACAGCCACACATTTTACTGGTCCTCTTTTCCCACAGCAGAAATAAGTGTTTTGTATATACCTCACGAAAAATCGCTCGATAATCGAATCAATATATACCAGCGGGCCTATTTTGTGTAATCTCCGGCGACAGGTTTCTGCCATTGATGGACAATGAACATGTAAAAGTTGTAGACATGGGTGATTTATCCTCACCAAATATCTAATTAAAAGTTGGCTAATGGCTGTGTTTTTGTTGGTGTAGTGAATGGTGTTGGTCAATTGGCTGGAAGTCGATGGGTAATACTAAATCAAGCACAGGGTCTACTGAACATAAACGTAATGTTGTTGGTATGGGCGATGGTAGCGTGAGGGGTGTACATTCGGCATATCCTATGGATATTATTTAGGCGTATTCTTACACCTTTGCCTATAGCCACCTTTTAACTCTCTCCTTTTTTATTGGGGGGGGGGGGATAAATGGCACCATTATTATTATTATTAGAAATGCAACGCGCACATTACTTTTGTAATTGTATTATTTACCGACAGAAGAAAATAATAAGAAAAAAAGAGGCCAAAACACCATTTAATCGGTCAGTGGACGACCGGGACAAGTTTTATGAATGAGCAGTGGTTTCTTCTAAGATTATTCTCTGGTCCACATAAACTCATGATACAGACAGCTAGGTGGGCGTACTGGGGATGTAGCCTGTCAGGGGGACATGTGGTAGAGATAAGGAACTGATGTGTGCCTGCCTCTAGCAGAATGTCTGCTGGTTAAGCTACAGTGAGAGATGATAATCTTGTAGACCTCCTGGAGGACGTGGTGGAGCCATGCTGGGGGCAGCAGTAGCTACAGACCTGTCCTGTCAATCTTTGGCTGTAAACCAGATCAGCCCTTATCAATGCCTGGAGGAGACTTTCCCTCCCACGTCCGAGGTCTTAACCTGCCCCCACTCTTATACCCCTGTTCCACTGTAAGAGCCAAACTACCGAAAACCACATCAGACACGGTGCTTCCCACGCTAGTATATTGCTTCGGTTGTGATTAAGACTACCGATGGGACCAATAGACGATGTGAAGGGGGGTTACAATACCAACGTTAATCTAACGTATAGAGGTCAATCAGAGGTGAAAGAGGAGCTTTAGGCTTCAGGCTGTTGTATGCCATGGAGTGAGTAGTAGATGGAAAGAGTGGGAGCCGGAGTGGAACAGAATCAAACTTGCACTCCTCTCTGGAGAGGACCCCCTCTCTCCATCAGCATCCTGGATGGTATCGACATATGACCTTCTAGCTGACCTTGCTGGTGGGATTGACCTTCCCTGCTATGGCCAGATGACATACTGTGAACCCTGTCCGCTTCCATCGATGCATGATCCATAAATGATTCATTGCCCCTATGGTATAACCTTGTACTAAGCATATACTCTATGCCAAAGTGGATCCTAGCCTCCTCATCCCAACAACAAGTGAATTGTGTGTCACAATAAATAGATTTCAGACCGTCCCACGCACTCCAGTAGATCATAATACACGTCATAAACCGACATCCATTGTTTCTACGAATAGATTCAGCGTTTGCTCCACAGACGTCACTGCATGAGTGCATCCATTATTCTGTGTATATATGCAGCACCCCTCCCTATACTGAACTGCCTTCTCTAATTATAAGCATTGTCCGTGAATGACAAAGTCATATATTTATTAGCAAAGTTATCAGGCAGTTACCAATACCATATCTGATGGTTGATAATTGAAAATCACTGTGGGGACCCATGGGGTGATTGATTCTACATTGCTACTGTGATAATGGCAGTTAATGAATACGTAATACCCTATTTATATACATAACTGATAAGGTATATTTCTTGTTGGACCACTTCAATAGAATCCGAGCAAAATGTCCTACACGTTATTTGTAAGATAAACATGTTCATGGCTGATAAACCCCAATCCCCCTACAATCTTCTCCGCCCCTTTTCATGACCAGATGCAGCACCTCAGCTAACCTTGCCTCATCTCCATTCTGCCCCACTGACCCATCACAAATCCCTCCCTGTCATCATGTGGGGTGGCGACCAGGGCTCCAGCACTAACGTTATAAAGGTGGAGCTTTGTTTGGTATTCACCATAGGGAGGCACCTGCTCAGTGTCAGGTCAGACCCACTATATTCCACTGAGCTGCTCGCAACCTGAGGCCACCAGCCCAGAGAGCAGCTCAGGGACAATGGCTATTGGTACGAGTGACTCGCTCCGCTAGTAGCCCCAATAGGGGTCCCGTCCTAATGTGCCTCACTCGCTGACACACAAAAGAAACCAATCGGATTGGTATCAGGTGACATGGTGGGGTATTGGGTGGAATTTGACAACATCACGCTATGTTATCAGGCAATAAGCTATTAATGTGTCAGATATCTTTCATCAATTCATTTTGCACGGGCTCAAAGGCAATTGCTTATCAATCAATTCTGTGGAGAATTATATACCAATGATTTTATGCAAATTGAAATCATACATTTTGATCGTACAAAGTGATTGAAATAAATTATTCATGATTTTAATATTGATCATCAATATAATAACAATGCTTCAATGATAAATTCGGTTTTATATAGAGACTACTATCAATAATTGAATTGAACATTCATTATCAACACATATTATGTTAGGTAGATAATATTGTTACAATGACAATAGATGGGTTTAAGGAGGTTTCAACACACTTGGGAGTAACATAATCGGTTTCTTCAATTGCTTTTATGGCTGAGTCCCAGATTGAGTACTCCCAGATGTACCTCTCGCTATTATATGAATTACATTATGCGATGGTCTGCCGCCCTTGGGCTGTGCCTTCAGAATCCCCAGACTCTACCCCCACGCTTTAACGACCCCCTTCACCAGCACGCCCACACCCTACACTATACCATACTGCCCGACCATCATCACCAGGATACTCCCCAAAGAATACTCTAGGGTACGAACTTTTCCAAATTCCCCTTCACTGGCTTAGATCTCAGTGCTCAGACTCCATCCCCCCGCCTACACCTTCCACATCCTACCTAGATGTTCAACTGTAGATCTTCAATGATTCTATTGTGTCAAGGCAACTGCTCCTTGATCTGTCAATGACTCTCCCTCGTGTCCCACCCCTGCCCTCTTGATTTCCCTTCCTGCAGTGGCGCCTGTCGCCTACACTGTGTCGGTTTGTCTCCGGGGAGACCTCTGTCTTGGTGCCCTTCATGATGGATCCCAGCATCTTGGTTGGCAGCAGTGAAGGTCAGATGGTCCCAGAAGTCATCCAGTGCCCTTATTCTGCCTCTACACCTCCTGTACACCTCCTGCAGTCCTGTTTCCTCCGTCTTGTATTTTCTGCCTGCCTGTATATATATAATAGATATGGTACAAGGAAGTCGCTGCATGAGTCAGCCAAGGACGAGTTAGTTGTCCAAGGTGCCAGCCGAGGATAAATACAATCGTCCAACCCAGTGGGCACACAATTGTGCTCAATGTTGAATCAACGTTGAATTAACATTGAATCAACATTGACAATCATTTATCAATGTTGATTCAATGTTCTGTGCCCACTGGGGAGGCGTATAACAGCTATACTCACGGGTATCCACATGTGACTTATACCTAGTGATTGCTTTGTGATTGCTCTGTGGTTGCTTTCTATGTCTTATACAGACAGACAGTTTCTTTTGTTCTCCCAGCCAATTGTGGTATAAGTATAACTCCCATATTCTGAATCTTCTTCTTTCCCAATATTATTTATTTTTCTCTTTGTCGCCCATTATTCCTCACCCATTCCCATATTCTCGTTCCGTCATCTATGTACACACCTATATCTGCCTATACTTATCTTGTGTTCCACATCCAATATTCTTATACATTGTCCCAACCCATTTATCAATATTAGATATTCCCCTTCAGAGAGTGACCGACCTTCACACATCTGGGTCACCTATGCTCACCATGTCCCGGTGTCGTGGGTCACCTAACCTCCAGTGCTGGTCACTACTCATTAATATTCTATCGGAGCTTCCTTTTGCTCCAGGAATGACCAGTGGAAGGCATCTGGCCTGACGCAGGTAGGGGCTAGGTTTACTATGTTCATTCAATTATGTACGGCTACTGCTTTTATGTTGACAGTAAAATAAGAAGGTCAATGCATGCGCTTGGTCTTAGCGGGTTGAGAGGGGGGGGGGGTATGTGAGTGGTGGCTCACACACCAAAAATATGGCCACACATGGTTTTGTGGCCGAGAGAATTAGAGATGGCGAGCTATCAAGTTTGTAATTTAATATTCATGCTGCTGGTCTCTCTTCCTAAAAGAACAATTCCCACAGAGCAGAGTTTGCAGCTACTCATCTTGTAGCTACTGTCCATGAGTGCATTAGCATGATGACACCTTAGAACTGTAGGACCTACTTGCAAGAAGAAGCAATATTGTGATACACATTCCAGGAGGCTCTGCTATATTATGGAGGGGATATGGTGGAAAATTCCGACATACAAGAATTAACGCTCAGCCAGGCAGCAAGCAATTTATAAGTAGGTTTTACTTTTAAATCTCCCTTCTCTCAACCCCATGGTCCGGTTTGGCAGAGTTGTCACATTACCTACTACCGTCAAGAATGCGATTATTAGGTCCTCTTCTTCTACATTAATACAGTCATCTTAGGTTTCACCCCTACTACTAGAGGTACCTATAACTAATTCATGGTCCCTTATAGAACCTCCTAACTGTAGCAGAATACTATATGAGCACTTTCACAAGGATGCTCCAAATACCATTACCTTAGTTGTAGAGACGGATATTAACCAAAGAGGAGTATATTGTACTATGAGCTACCTATTGTTTTTCATTCAGTGGTGTGCCCATAGTCTATGATATCTACCCAAGTAGAGTCAAAGTAACAATACCTCAGGGATAGTAAGTAGTATCATTTCTAAGTGAATTATAGCCTAAATATCAATGTAAGTCATATTGGAAACAATAGGTTGTGCAACTATCTATAAGGGATGTGGGTAATTAGTTACCGGGAAATGGAAGATCAATGTACAGCTGATGTAAGATGCTATAGGTTATACATGTAATGTAGTGATAGTTATCTCTACACACCCACTATTTTGGCCTTAATGCATAACCTTAGCCAGAAATCAGGTTGTTCATTTCTGCTTGGTACTGTATATTTATGCTTTGCATAATGACTCCCGGTTAGAAATGCTAATATAAGCCAAAGAGCATGGCAATAGCCCATTGTATAATAAGTATCGCATTACCTTAAAATGTGCCGATAGATAGGCCAATTCATCAACATGCTTTGAAGATAAGAGATACTTTAACAGAAAAGGGGTATTCAAAAATTGCATTTTGTCAAGATCCTATTAGGCCTAACTTAATGGAAGGCATTGCCCTGTTATCGCCAGAAGATCAAAGCACTTATGATTCATTTTCACAATGAAATCAATCCGATATGAGACTATATAATGGGATCATTGAGAGTGGGTCCCACATGCAACGCCTTAGCTAATTCTAATTTCTCAGAGCTATATAAGGGCGTTGCGCTAGTGTTCTCTTAAAATAAATACCCGGGAAGGCAATAGTTTTACGGTGTAGAGTCATTATTGTGATATTTACACATGGAATTCACAGAAGATAACTTGTCTGGGCTTTTTATGGATCGACCTTCTATGTCCATTTTCAACCCGACCCTGAGCCACAAAAACGGGGGGATACTTCTGAGGGGATGCCTATATTTATCATCAGCTCTGCACTTGCACCTGTCTACCTACGCCCCCATATCTTTGCAATGAGCCAAACAGGTAACACAGCCCGGCTACTACCACATAATCATGTTCATCATTCTTGGATGCATGTTGGCCAACAATTTACCCTAGGTGTTTTTTTTATTACCAATCAGATTACATATTCTGTCATATACATGAGATTATTTACCATCAAAGGCCGACTATTTCACCACATTTCACTATAATAGATAGTTAAGCATGAACATGTCAAACCTGTTATGTATCCATTAGATTATTCTTATAATAGACTGGCTATATTAAACCGTAATAACCCTTTTGGTTGCTGGGTCCTTGAAATGCAAGCTCTAAAGAGAGAAAACATACACCTTTCAAGAGGGTTGGACTACAGCCCCGATTGAGAAGGGAACAATTCAACCTTGGCTATGGTTATTCTTTTTCATATTTCTTACCCACCAACATAACAATGTGTAACATGGTTGAAATGCTGCATTGTATTTCATCACCCAATGGAAACAAAGGAAGATGCAGATCACAATGTCCTTCAGTCCCTGTAATTAGGTGGTGTCAAGATAAAAGATTAGATTACGTTAGATTTATTCAATTGGCACAGGTCTGTCATAGTGGAGAGAGCAACTATCATTTCATTTACATCCCCCTTTTGATAGCTTTATGACATAACTAAATTAACTAATTACAAGAAGACAAGTTATCAACTATCTATATAGTTAGTGATGATATAGCGTTAATTTCCCTTCCAACGCCTTCTCTGTTATATCATATCCAACTGAACCATTATACAAATAATGTAGTGCTTGAATATGATAACAGTTTATGATTTTACGTTGATGTTGATGTTGTGTTAAGAAGTAAGCACTCAAATTGCCTCAATAGGTCTACTCATGGAGGTCTCCCAAGTATAGTAGAAAAACCTGAGGTCACGACAGTGATTCCTACTTTTAGACAAAGAACAATCACGGAAATAGAGGTTCCTATCCGTCACCTAGCTCTTAAAGGTTTATCAAGTGTAACCTTTAACTGACATTAACTTCAAAGGGGAAACTATACCTAATTATAATCATTGTAATAGAGCTGAATAGATAATTTCCTTGGTCCATAATGACTACCCCATTAGGTGAAATGAAGCTGGGATCATGGCATTTTGGTAATTTGGTATTTCTACCATTTAGCTTGCCTGACCATGCTGACATTGCCCAATTTACTATGTGAGAATGAGTTTCATTAAACAAAACATCTACTCAGCACTTAAAGAAACCAACATCAAAGATGAACTAACCAACTATGTAGAGCATGAGGAAGACAGGATGGTAATGGATTAATTGCCATTGTTACTTTGTCGAATAAGCAGGAGTGGAGTGAAAATAATCATTTCATCATTACAAGTTTATAGAATTAGCTCATGGTGCGACCATCTACTTATTATGATTGTGTCTGAGGTGGAAAAGCAGAACAGATTATGACTAAGGTCATTCCTTCTGTAGCTGTTGTTGTTGTTGTTGTTGTTGTTTCCGTTACTTCGGCACAATTATGCAATATAGAATCTATGTCAATTGACAAGCTATGCAATTTAAAATACTATATTGAATTTGAAGACCAACATTGACTTCCTACTCTGGCGGTAAAGATAACAGAGCTAAAAGTCTAGAATTAATACATCACAACCTTGCTAGTTGAGTCACGAGCATATGACAAAACACGTCCTTCTGTCGGAAGCAATATGTACTTGATTGGCCACAGGCGTTTTCATTTGCCTCACCGAAGGGTAAAAATCAAACAAAGCGCAGGAGAACTAATAGCGATAGGCGTGACAAAAATGATTATGGACTATTTTTCTTCTGGCTAGACAGACAGAAAGACAGACGTAGAAAACATTGATAACCAATAAGCTTCTCCATCATCCATGACCCTCCACCGCCAGTATTGGCAATTGCCCAGTGGTTCTGTGCACTGCATCCCACAGTCCTCCAACCCACGCCCACAGACGTCAGCTGTTTTTCATTCATGAAGTATTCTCCTCTACCAAAGGTAGCCATCTGTGTATACT
The DNA here is from genome assembly GCA_947462335.1 of Harmothoe impar. Lineage (NCBI taxonomy): Eukaryota > Metazoa > Annelida > Polychaeta > Phyllodocida > Polynoidae > Harmothoe > Harmothoe impar. Next base: position 40,379,591 of record OX381708.1, read on the forward strand.
TTTTTTCTTCTGAGGAGCTCCTCACAAGAACATCTATGCCATAATTCCCCCTCTTAGTCCTTACTTCACGTTGCATTTTTGACTTTTTGTATATTTCAATGCTGTATTTTCTATATAAGAGTTCACTCCAACTTGTTTCGCAGTCGAATAGACTGTAGCAGCTAGTATTGTTAGAAACACCTGCCCTTATGTTAGATTGTCAATCGATGGCAAAAAAGAAAGCACTTAGTCTGGGTAGGGATGCTTTATCACCATTTATCATGGTAAGCCAAGGCCTGTCGTCCACCCTTAAAGCTCTGCTGGTAGGTAGGAAGGGTTGTAAAGCCGGTGGTCCACTGGCTGATGCATTGTGTTTTGTCTGCCAACATTTTGTTCAATTGTAAAATTGTTTTATTTGGGAATGATACAACTATTATTGATCTTAGTATACGCGTATTGCATTTCTGTTGTTCATTGTATTATATACCTAAAAAACAATTGCAAACCACAACAAAACAAAAAACAAAACTTTTCATCGGCTAGTGGACGACCGGCCTTAGGCTTAGCATATGGGTGCTAAGCCTTTACAGTGTGGGTTAAGGGGGTGAGCGATCATCATACACAAACACCAAGAGTGCTTTCGAGCTGCTCGTAAACAAAAGAGTAATTGGCCACGTTCAGGCGAAAGACTCTGTGTTAGCAGGAATGATTAATGGTGTAAGCAGGTCAACCGAACAATGAAGAGAGGATGATGAAGTTTCAGCCGAGTTAAGTCGAATATGGTGCTGCCACCACGTCCGTGTACCACCAAATGAAGTGGATAACAGTCACCACCGTTAATGCGCTAAGGCTGATTTAGAGTCGAATAAAGTCAAATAATCGAGATTAAAAGGATCTGCGGCTAAAAGCAATTGATCTAATAGAGGGGAATTGATTAGTCTCCCAGCCTATGTAGGTCACCATCAAGAGAGAAAAAACGTGTCTGAGGAGTAATGAAATTAAGTGTCCGAAAGGGGGAATAATAATTAGATCCCATTGCAAGCAGCACTGTAAAATTCCATCTCCATTTGAAGTGCCTACTCAGAAGAGCCCTGATAAAGTAGGAAGGGAGAGGTTGGTGGGATGCCCCCATTACATGGCATCTTCACCTTGGGTCTGATATAAAATACTTTGTCTGGGATAGTGCAAGCTACAAATTTATAGCGGTGGTAAAATTGACATATTTTATAGAAAGACCAATACATGATAATATATGTTGTTGTTGTTGTTGTTGTTGTTGTTGTTGTTGTTACATTTTAAAATCCAAACCCTTGCGGGTTCGGACAGGCATACAACGGCATTTAGAGCCTATGCCAAAATAAAAAGAATTTAACTAATACATGAGGGATTCTCCAGGAGCCAAAAAGGAGAGACGTGGGGGACTAGAGAAGGAGATGATGTATGCTATTGGTTCTAGTAATACCCTTCTCCCAGAGACAGATTTGGCTTATATAATTATATTGCATATATATATATATATAAATAAATATATATATATATATATATATATATATATATATATATATATAAATATATATATATATATATATATATATATATATATATATATATATATATATATATATATATATATATATATATATATAACAGGGTGTATTATTCAACAGCAGGTCAGCAAGTATTGGCATCGTGTATGCTGTCAGAAATAACGCTGATGTATCTCTCAGCAGTACCTTCACCAAAAAAACAGTGGACACACTATAGTCTTAATTAATGACATTTCCAATCTGCTTGATATTTTACGGATGAGTGGCTCCAAGCACCTCGGTTCCGGGGTGAGATCGTTACCAATTAACACTGGGCCACTCGGAGGTGCTGAGATGTAATTCCCTCCAACTGTACATTAAGAGGGATTACTTCAGTTCACCAGTAAGGGGTTGATGTGGGTTGTAAAAAGATGGGATGTGTTGAGTCATCCATCAATATGGCGATTATTCTGATTTATCCATATATATGCTCGGCCATTTTAGTTCTGAGCTCGGAATGTCTCGGAAGACTTAAGCAGTGACATCTATGCCAAAACGCCCACACACCATAGCTTGCCAGGAACAGGCTTCATTGTGAGAGCAGAACCAAGATCTCATGAGATTGCCAGTGTCAGTGTACACACAGAGGTTACAGAAACAAGTCCACACCAGTCACATTGCTATAGTTGGGGAGAGAGATTAACATTGAGACAATAGTGGGCTATCAATGGAATGCTTCTGATTTGGGACATGTTTACAGATGCACAGTGGTTGAAATTGCCTAATTTAGTCTACACTCTAAAAAATGTGTGTTAACTTAACACACTTTTGTAACACACTTTTTTGTATACTTATTTTACACACCCTTTTTTTTTTAACACACTTCACACTTTTGTCAAAAGTGTGTTAATCTTAAAAGTGTGTTGGGATAAAAAGTGTGTAAACTGTAAAGTGTGTAGGAGAAAGTGTGTAAGTGATATATGTGTGTTGCTTTATAAAGTGTTTAAATATATTAAGTGTGTTATTAAACTTTGCCTGGCACAGGCTGCTAGCGGAGCACTGCTAGTGACCAATAGACAAAATTTCACCAACCACAGCATGTATAGTCACCAGTGCAACCGTGGCCAATTGTGGCAGCCATCCTACATAGCAAAGCCCTGTAAGGAATGCCCTTAAGCCGGTTTCAATTACATATTGACTTATATCATAGCTGAACACACAGGAAAGGTGTCCTATTCCTTCCACATTATTTAGACCTCCCTAGGATAGGATATTCAGTCTTCAAAGGGATTCTAACTTCTTACCCTCATGCAGCCATTGAAGTTACACTTCATTATCTGTTTAAAACTTGATATCAAATCATTAAACATGGTCAAAAGTGAAATGAGAATCTTGAAGTGTGACTGAAATCTCTAAATCAATGCTTGTGGTGCCATCTGGTGTCAATAAAAATGTGTGTATATTGTACACACTTTTATTACCTACACACATTTGACAAAAATGTGTGTAAGTGTGTGGAAAAAAGTGTGTTCACGCTCAAGTGTGTTAAAAATATATGCGTGTTACTCTTTATCCATGTTCCCGCAACACACATTTTTTACAGTGTATCTTCACACATTTCAAATCAAGCGAGATAATAGCCATTGTATATATTTTTTGCTTTGGGCATGTACACTATTTAGATTTCCTTACAATGGCTTTACAAAGACGGCAATGTATGTGCAGTATACTTATTCAAAGCTGCACTTTCTTTTCGCTCAATAAAATTAGCATCTTGTCAATACCTTCAACTGTTCTGTCTCATTTACTATAGGTAGATATCGATGCTGATGACAGTTTGTATAGGCCGTTGGCCACAGGGATCCATTCAAATGATTTAAGTTACCCAGCAACATATTGGCCTGCTCAAGTAATTGATAAGTATCTCACTATGGAAGAGGACTCCTCCTTCCCCCCTCTCAACTATCCCAATAAGCCAAGTGGATGATACCCCTGGGGTAAACTCTTGTCTAGAAGTCTAAAACAGATTCCCATTGGTATTGTACAGTATTGACACATGTTAGTTCTGATTGGCTAGATCGAGATTGAGAACAACCAACTTGATGCATGGCTCCTATTGTTAAAGGTCTGGTATTATAATCCGATCTCAGACAATTCGATTATCTATATTGTACCACCCAGCAGTAATGCATTTGAATACAGACTAATGTTATCAACATGTATATAATGGAATTGCCCTTTTGCAATACAGTGAGGAACCCCTTACTCGGGAATACATGCACATTAGACATTGATTTGATTTGAATTTCTTTTATTCATCCTGGCAGAATGTATGGCCTGGTAGACCGTGTTATACAAACACCAGCAGTTTTCCGATGAGCGGAGGTAATAAAAGGCAATTAAGCCTTTATAGAACAAATAAGAAAATAGAAGGGTCAGGCTCATTTAGGAGCCCGATCCTGCTATGTATACCTTACCTACCAATGCTTTATGAAAATATATATTATAATTTATAATATTTCTAGTAGCCTATTGGCTATTGTGTAGGTTAGTTTACACGTCTTCTGATAGTTTCCTTCCTATAGAGAAGGGGAGAGTAGAGAGGATAGGACCCATGCTAGGTAATAGCTAGGTGATTAGAGTAGATCTCCGTATTCATTTCATGTAATTGATTAATTTCATCAAATAATACATTCAGAGATTGGTTTCATAGCTATTTTGGTGACATCATCGTGGAGAACAGCCCATTGAGAATGAGCATCAGTTTCTCCACATGAGTATGTAGGACAGCCATTTTAAGCATTTAAAGCATAGTAGCTTTGTTTCTCCACATGAAATAAATGTCTGTTATCAGTATTCAACAGTCACATGATGGATCCATACCTGTTTATTGATTATGTAAAACAATTGCACTAATGGAGATGTCCTCTAGAGGAAGTCCCTGTAGGGTAATTGCTATAGGTGCTAGGCTAGTTCATTCCCTAGCTAACTGACTGATATAAAGTCTACTTCTAAGTAGCAGTAGTAACACTAGGGGCTGTGATGAGGACGGACCTGGGGCCAGTTAGAGGAGGGGAAACCGAGGAGTGGGGGGGGGGGGGGACTCGGAAGTTGATCCTTCCTGTCCTACACGCTAACACAGACTCACATCCGGGCCTCTACGCCTGTATCACGTGTCTAACGACTCTCTGTGTGTCATGTGACCAAAGACGTATGGACGCCTGTCATGTAACGTGCCTCTCCTGCTTTGTTTCTTTGTGGAAGAAACTAGACTGATACCTTAGTTCCTTTAAGGATATCCCTTACATTGTTAGCAGGGGGCTAGATAAGGTGATCCTGCAATGATCATATATGATTATACGTGTTTGTCAGTCTTTTAAAAGCAGCAAATTAAAGGTTTCTAATGCCACATGCTGACCCTAGAGGTCAATCCACTCGAAGTGTCAGTATGATGCACCAATGAGGTTACTAAGAGGTGTTACGTTGGTGCCGCATTGGGAGTACTGGGTCCTACGTGGGTCCCATTTCTCATTATTATAAAGGCAATCAGCTATTAGCAATGTCTTACATTAAAACAATGGATATTCTGCCAGACCATTCCCCGTAGCCAGTATAGTAACTGTCTATAACAAATGTATTGATACATATGACAGGACCGACAAATAGCAGTGTTATTCAAAGAGGCACGTATGCGTGGTCTATGCTGACATCATTCCTTGTCTATGCTCAGAGCATACATTGCCATTTCAAACTTCCAAAGTTTCAACATGCATGACATCAAACATATAGGCGGTAGAATACATTAAACCTTGAGTCTAACGCAGAGCGAGCCTGGAAACAAGATAAAATGCCACGTTGGAGGATCTTATTCCCTGGAGAGCATGAACACGAACACGATTGACACCACACACATAGAAATACCACTGGAGCAGCTCTGGCTCTGACCTTTTGTTAACCCTTGCTTCTCACTCACCCCAGCTGTCCCTGGTCCCCTGGCAGACAGAATCGGATTAACTGCCTTTCTGTGTGAGCTGCTCCGAGGTACTCACTGGTGCCGCTCGCACACCGATGTTATTGGAAAGACACTGAGTGCGTCGTTGCTGGCACCTGACCCATTCCTAAAAGGTATACTGCATGCATCATCTGCTGGCAAAGTAAAAATCATAATCATCGTTATTACATTATCATATTATCTATTTCCACCCTTAAAATTACATGCGGCACTCAAGTATTGTTTACTCTTCTCAAATTAGTAACTGTCCTGAATAAGTGCTGAAGAAATTAAAGTTCGATTAAGTGCCGATCTAAATTATAAATAAATAAACTTGCGCGGTATTGACATTAATAAGTGCCTAGTCGGTTATATGGGCCACTTTGGTTCTCTTCATTGGCCATAGCCAGTTACCTACATGCACAGTCATACTGACCAAGCATACTGTTCGAAGCTCTAGTTCTGAACCGTCAGCAGTTACCCATGTCTACTCCAGCAGGATCTAGATGGAGTATACACTGCTACTGGGACCCTTCTAGCCCTAACTACGTTTGCATTTGTCGGCCGTGTCCAGCCACCAACCCTCATAATGAGACAGGGGCAGCTTGGGTGTAATGGGACAGCTTGGGTATAATGGGACAGGGGCAGGTTGGGTGTAATGAGAGAGGAGCAGGTTGCCAGCTTGGGTATAATGGGACAGGGGCAGGTTGGGTGTAATGAGAGAGGAGCAGGTTGCCAGCTTGGGTATAATGGGACAGGGGCAGGTTGGGTGTAATGGGACAGGGACAGGTTGGCAGGTTGGCTATAATGGGACAGAGACAGGTTGGGTGTAATGGGAGAGTAGCAGCTTGGCAGCTTGGGTGTAATGAAACAGGGGCAGTTTTGCATCTTGGGTGAACTGAGAGAGGGACAGCCGGTGTGTAGTAATGAGCAAGTTGGCAGATTGAACCAACTTGAGATATCTGGTAGTGTTCAGATACATGTAGCAAAGTCTTCGGATGGCATTGGACAACATCAGATCCCAAAATAGACAGTCGCCAAATGTTTGTACCTTGCGAAATACACTGTCAGAAGTAACTGTAGCTGCACAGCGAAATATACTGTAGAACTACAGTATAAAACCAAAAATACCTCCTTTTATACTGTAGTTCTACAGTACAACTCGCTGTGCAGCTACAGTTACTTCTGACAGTGTATGGTAAGAAACGATTAATTCCATTTCATACTAGGTAATGAAAGATCTCCCAATGTTTATGTAATAGGCCAAAAGCACACAACCAGATAGTCATACTGTCAGCCTTTTCCTGCCCTTTCTGTTTAATGAGGTAGACAGCAGTCTGAAGTAATTAAAGGGGTTGACATCAAGTGCTTGAATTAGCCTACAGTTAACCGTTCAATTTACATACACAAGTTCTTCCGTAACTATAACTCAGAACAGGTATACATCAAAATCGCATTCCTACTGTGTCCTAATATCCTGGCTTTCATTTCCGCACATAATACTTATTCGTTTTGATATGACAATTGTATGGTCCAATAACCTTTATAGCTGTTAATGTATGAGTTCTAATGATTATAGACTTCATGACTGGCATCTTCCAGATCTATGATATAAATATGTATTATATAAGTTCATGATTAGGCATTACATCATCAATGTTCCATATTGTAAGAGAGGTTCACAGAGCCGTGGGTCATTGCTCCTATTTCACTAGTAGGGCGTTTTGAAAACTTTCTGGCATTATTTCAAAGAAAGTTCAATTTCAAATCAGGAAGTTCTATATCGTCCCTGTAATGGAAACTTCACAATATTATCCCCGGTAGAATACACAGCAGAGAACCATTGTTGTCGAAGATTAAAGCCCCCATATAGTCCGCATAGATAACCCGGGACAAATTGCCTTTCCGCTGTCTCATCGCACAGACACACACAATCTGAACCATTCTCACACAGCTTCTAAGGTTTATTTTGGCGGGATGCCGCTCCCAAAGGCCAGGCCCGGGGGTCCTTTTGTCTCTGTTTGTGTACCCAGAGATAGAGTATCAGAATGCTGCTCAGGCCTCTGGTGAGCAACAAAATGGCCGCCGTCACGTGTGAATGGTGGCGTTCCTGATCACGTGACCCTCAGAGTAACCACCTCTGATGCCACTGTGAGGCTGTGGTGTCAAAGGCCGGAAGCAATTGCCGCTAGGGAGGCGCCGCTTAATGGTTTCCGGTTGCGAGTGGTCTTCAAAGCTTACCCTGCGTAGGGATGGAGGCAGTGGAAGCCGGAGATGACTAAAGACGGTCTACAGATGTCCTGACAGATTTCTGGTTTATGTCCCTTGTGATAGGGAACGTCATGTTATTGGTTCAGATTAGTAGCACTTCAATACTGCCAACTTAGCAGGCCATCTTCAGAAAGGATGAACTGCAGCGCTGCCTTAGAATGAAGCTGTCAATTCTATGCGGACATGCTTTGCCTTCGGCCTACTATATGATACAACCCCGGAATACAACGTTATGGGTCTGGCATCGCTAGGGCATTGGCACCCATCTAATTTGTCGAAACGCTATTAAAGTATCATCCTAGAGCTCAGACATTTTGGTATGTGATGCGAGTTCTTCATGTTAACCTTATGCTATATATTATATTTCATCAGAAAACTTTGTACGTTCTTTATTCCCATGAGCTTCTCATCTCAAACAACTCAACTCAATGTAGTTCCCAAATTGCATCTCTCCCTATACCACAGAGCAATCCGACTTGCTCCTTTAGGAATTGACTCCTCTGGCTGGTCTTTTTCCTCCAGATGCCTTTTAAAAGAGCCCCCTGCCCAATGGCAGTGGGTGGAGATAGGGGCGGGAGGTGGTGCTTTGTGACCACTTCGCCACACCTAATGGGCCGAGAGGTGCAAAGCAAGCTGAGCACACGACATTTGGCGTACGACATCTAATCACCGACACAGCAGTGCTCACCCGCCCTTTATCCTTATTAGAAAACGCACGGGGTTCATTAGGTGTGAAATGGGGTGCCCACAAGGACTGTTAGTGGTAAAGACAGTGTATACATCGACTCTTTAGTACAGACATTGAGCGTATAATGGAAGACGTTTCAGCTGGCAGACGAGCTTGCGTGTATATATATAAATTCATTTGGAATGAGTCCTGCGCTATGATGCAAAGGGGAGCCTTTTCCTCTTGCAGTATAGCATCTTAATAAGATGTTGCGAACCAAGATATGTGTACATTGGGATCACTAAAATGTCTATGGTCGGTGTGAGGTACCCATTATTCCGTATGAAGTGTACAAGTACGAGGTCTTACAAATCACATGCCAAAAGAAGCATTCAAGTGAGCACTGTCTGATGAGGGCATTGGATTTAGTACTCAAACTATGTACACTAAGTACTAGACATGCTCGGCATAGATCTACGTATACAACATGTTATGACTTGATATATAAGATAAGGAAGCTTTGGGACACATTGTGAAATCTGATCAATGGTAGGGCATCCATTATGAGACATGAAGAGCTAAGGATTAGAGTATCTATATTCTGGTACATGTATATCGTTTCTGGCTTGCATGCTCACCACGCATCCATATTCATTCCATAGTACCCTTTTTCCCCACCATGGAGCCGACACTTGCCACTACGATCAGTGTCTGGTGGTGAGCGATAATCAGAGAAGATTCCCGTTGATGCTCAAGGCTTTGGTGGGGACCCTCCAGCGCCAGGGCCGGGAAGGATTAGGTTAGGCTAGCCGTGATGTGCACTTAGGGGCAGGGCGGGGCTGGGAATCAGGACCCGGAGAGGCTGCAGGGTGAAGAAGTTATCAACCTGTTTTATTAACACCTTGGAGAAAGGCGTCTGCACTGACTTAACTATAGGTCTTCCCGTGTGTATTGATCGTGTCATGATCATATCATTTTAGTCTGTGAAAAGGAACCTTACTGCACCCTGTAATAATGTACCTGCCGTATTTTGATACTGTGTGAGCATCAAAGATTTACATAGATGGCAAATAGTAAATGGAGTTTGAATTTAGCATCAGGCATAGGCCTAGTTATTTATCAAACTGAAACATTATGATAATTGCCCTAATCTATAATTAGTAACTAAGATTGAGATTGTTGAAATAATTACAACTGTCGTGATCTCGAGGATACAGTATATATATGGTATAGATATCCCTACAGAGTGGATACTAGTGATCATGTCTACTGCCTACTTGTAAGGATTGTCTGCAGATGGAGCTGCAACCTTATGAGTGTAGGCCTCGGCCAACGCGTGATTTGACTCCACAATCAAGACATCGGAGTATTCCTAGCGAGCCAATATTACTCATCATTGTGTGTGTTAATATAAATAGTATAGCAATACAAGCAAGTCAACTAAAATATGGATACTATATAAACCTCTAGTCTAGCAGGTGAGAATTCATTCCGGACTATACACAAATGCTAGACGTCAATGCATATGAAGTGGCTTCTTTTGGATGTAAGCCTTATGCGGCACCATTCCGGCCTTCCTATAATAGCCGGTTCATGCCTTTGAATCAACTGGTGGTTGGAGGTTAGAACCATAGAGGCTGGAGAGCAACTATTGCACAGTCTTCATCGGTCATGTTAATTTAACATGGCAGTATTCGCCAGGGGACTGCGCCAAATGCCCTCGCATTCACCATTCTGTTGTTGGCCGACACTCTCGCCAAAATGAGGGAGGGGGGCTGCCCATCGATTCATGGCAGTCCAAATCGGGAGTGTCGTGAAAACGTAATGACCCTTCAGCACGAGCATTGCAAGGCGCCATTTTCATGTCTGTATTCAGTTTCCGCCAAAGGAAACTGGAAGCAGACGACAACTGGCAGGCAGACGACATTTGGCATAATGACATAAAAGCTCCATTTCCGCTCCCATGTTGGAGGGTTTTCTATAATCGAATAATATATATAGGCTTTAACTGAATATGGTTCGGACACTGTACACGTCCGTATATATGAGGATCAGAAGAGATCTTCATTTGGAATCCATGAAAGCTGTTCATAATTATTTACAATGATCGTATTTACCTATCCCGTTGAATGTATATGACAATGTAACTATACGACCTCCTCTACATATTATCTAGTATAAAAGCATTCTAAATCCTCTAAATACATCAGAATTATGTCAAAGGATATCCTGAGGATCTCCCCATGACCCAGCCATCAACCAATTAGGTAACTCTGAAAATCACCAGAGCTTGTGTCCCCTGCACGTACTGTCATATCCAGCTTCTGATCATCTGGACAGTCAACAATGTTTGGCTTACATATGATATTGCAGTATCAATCTATCAGGGATCACATTTCTGCCTGTCTTGTCAATTATGCCTATCACGTGATAAGGATTATAATGTGCAATAGAGATGATGCCAGTTCTATTGATTCCCACCCAGTGCGCATGATTCTTATATCAGTGACGTCTGATGTTGCATATATGTGGGCGGTGCTTAATCATCTTAGATGTAATATGCCGTAAGCAATATAAGTGGATACTTATGTAATTAACCGATAACATGACTTGAGAACATGACTTGAGAAACTAATTCACAAGCACATTTTAAATCACCTACATAATAATAGCCTGCTGACAAAATCCCAATACGGCTTTAGGCCTGGTTTAGGAACAACCGATGCTATTTATGACTTTGTTAATCATCTTTATTGTCAAGTAGATTCAAACAAAAGTGTTAGCATCTGTTATGTCGATGGATCAAAGGCATTTGATTCAGTCTGCCACCCACTCCTGTTAAAAAAATGTAAAGCGCTAAAAATCGACGATTTCACTCAAAAATGGTTGTACTCATATCTATCAAATAGACGTCAAACTTCGCTTCTAAACAACACACGCTCTGACGAGGCCAGAGTCGAATATGGTGTACCCCAGGGTTCCAGCCTTGGCCCACTGCTTTTTCTCATATTTGTGAACGATTTTCCTGACATAATCCAAGAATCCTGTACCTATATGTATGCGGACGATATTGTTATTGTTGCTAGCGCTGATACACATGTAGAATCTGAAGCTATTCTAAGTCGCGATTTGGCTAGAACACATGACTGGTGTCAGAACAATTGCATCACTATTAATGCCAAAAAGACCAAAGTCATGCGCGTCTTTAGAAATAACACGGGGAATGTACCACCACTAAATGTCAAAATAGGTGATGTTAACCTAGAAGAGGTTACTGAGTATAAATACCTCGGTGCTATCATAGATAGTACACTATCCTTCAAAAACCATGTCAAAAGTCTTGTCAGTATAATGAGCCATAAATTGTATCTATTAGCTAGAATTAGGAAATTCTTAGACGAAGCCAAAACCATCCTACTGTATAAACAAATGATTGTACCGTACGCAGACTATGCACACTTTTTAATAGACTGCACCACCCTAGATCTAAGTAAGAAAATTAGCAGGCTACAAGGCAGAGGTCTAAGAATCGCGAGGTACGGTAACAGTTATGAACGCTGTTCAGTCACAGAATTGCATAACTATTTTGATATTCAGACATTAGTGGAACGTAGATTTGGACAGCTGCTATGTATTGCTTTTAAGAGTTCCTTGAGTACCGGGTATAGAGTCCCTATTGATGAAAGACGCACTAGAGCGGACCATAAGGTCAAGCTGCACACGAGAGAATTCAGATATAAATCGCTCAAAAAATGCCCTATGTTAAGGGCAGTCTGGGAATGGGATGGGCTTGATTTAGAGGTACAAACAGCCCCCAAAATCAATACCTTTAAAAGTCTAATTAAGGACAAGGTACCCAGACCTATCTTGGCTTAGTCAGGTCTGATACCTCAGCCTCCTAAGTAACCACAGTAATTCTACCCAATGGGGTACCAAAGTATACAATGCAGGTCTGATTCCTCAGCCTCACTTTTCTAGTCGGTCTGATACCTCAGCCGATGAACTAGAACCCCCCCCCCCCCCATTCTTACAACCCTTCTCTAATACCGGTACTTATAGGGATCTTGTTGTAATATATGAAGGCTCAAACCAAATTAAAACATAGTCAATTTGAAGTAAGGTAAATACACCTTCTAGTAAGTTGCTGGTGTCAGTCTGATTGCATATAATTACTCCGTGATTATTCGACTTTATTGTTGTAGACTAATACAGCAAAAAAATGAAGGTGAACTACAGACGAATTAGTTGATTGTCAGAGGGTATTACCAAGCTCTAAGTAGCTACTATGAATGCACTTGTGGGAATATTTTCTAAGTAAAATGCTTATCTAAGTAAGAGTGTTTAGCCAATTATATAGGGGATCCGTTGATCATGTACATACGACCACAGTCGCACCGATTATTTCTTGCTTTATTATTAGGTATCATTATCGTCGTCACATGATTGTTGTTCAATCCACCTTGAGACATGTTCTTATGTACTATACAACAACTTGCCTGTTAACAAAATCAAAGACTAAGTCTGAATGAATGACTAGTGTATATATTCTTTGTTTCCAAAAATAACTACTGATGGTAGTTTCTTACACACTTATGCTTGTTTGTTGTCACATTTATATCATCAACGCGCTAATTGTCTGCGCACATATTTCACTATCCGAGGGTTCATGTCGGCCCAATATTGTACACTAAAATGATGAAAATCGAAGACTACAATAAAAACAATTCAAACTCAAACTCAAACTCATGAATGTCCCTGACTTGAGAAGTGTGTGCAGTTAATAACAAATTAATATATTTATCCAGTGGTTAACAGCGCTTTATACATGAAGAGGGGAACAAGTGTCACAACGGCTCGAGAAGAGCCTACATTGAATATTATAACAGTAAGCCTATACCTTAAATCTCAACGTTTGTATCAGACAGGAAGTACTTACAGAGTAAAATCTGATGGCAGGAACAAGTGACCTTCTGTGTTAAAATGGTATCGCCTCTCTGAGGCTCCTATTTCGCACCAGTTCCGCATGTGGACGCAGTTGGCACAGCCCCAAAAAAGGCGCTCTAGCGGGACCCTGTGGAGATGTTCAGAACCTTTAGAAACTCACTAACCCCAGCTGGTGGACATTCTCGGAATCTTTACAAATTTACATACCCCCTCTGGTGTGTGTTGGTTCAGGGCTAATTTCTGTTTCTCCAAGAGAGCCTCTAACCCTTGACCCTCAGATCTAGAGGCAGGCACCCAACTGACTGAGCTAACCAGGCAAGTGTCAGCATGGTCTATTGATAAGATAGTCAATGGTTCATGGCTATAGTTTAGAATATTCCATTTGGATGATATGTTGGCTTTTATTTTTCTAAGTTATCATTTGGGCTGAGCATTGATTATAACTATATTGTAAATGACATATAAGAAGTCTCAAGGGGTTTATATACAATTTTGAGATAGTCCGAATGATCCTTAACGTAGAATATGACGTGTTCTTACCACCGTGGAGTAAGGTCAAAGGCAGTATCTATATGGTGAGTTTAACTTTATGAATCTTGATGTTATATAGTAGATTCATTGTATACCAGCATGTATATTGGGTATTATAGCAGAGGTTTTGCGAAGATATTCCTGAGATATTCCGGAGCTAGAGCCAAGATGGCCGCGCATACCCAGTAACCAGATTTATCTCGTAGACGTTGGATGTCCGGCTGAGATCGTATACCGGTAGTTGGGAAAGGCGGGAGGTGGGTTGGGGGACAGGGTTAAGAATCTCACTGGGCAGCGGCAGCGAGAGTTGACGAGAATCGACGAGACAGTAATAAGCTAATGGATTCGGGGCGTCAAATCAGGTTGGCTGGTGTGCCGGTGGTCACCACTCTGCTCATGTTATCGCTGACATTTGCTCTTGTGGGGCGCACCGGGGCCACCCGATACGAAAGACATCATTATTGTATCACTATCTATCAATGCCACCTTGATTGACTTATGAATAGTAAACAGAGCCAACAGAGCTGGTCCTTCTGTAGAGAGGGATGAGCAGATGCAAACCTCAGGAAGCTAGCCAATTCATCAGCGAGCGTGTTTGTCAATCTCAAGAGTACATTGGGAACACATTATAGTGGTCATTGTCTCTAATTAAAAGTAGAAACCCTTTGTGCTCAATTGTGCATGCATTGAAACCAATGATTTTTTTACCGAATAATCATACCCCTTATTATCTCTGTTCATGTATCTAGGAGGTGGTCTTCTTATTTAGCTAGTTGCTTGGGTTATAGTACGTTGTTGCATGTACTTTGTAACATCAAATGAATATGGGTTTGTAAACTCATAGTAGTTTCCATCTTGAGAGTCTCAGCATATTTCTACCTATATACACATCAGCTATTTTGACACCCTAGATGAGCCTCATGTCAGCGATAGATTTTAAAGTAATTTGAGTGGGCCCACTTGCTCAGTTCAGTGCACGAGTACCACTATGCAGAACCCTCAACAGCAAAGTCACACCACAAGCCTCATCTAAAGTCACTTCAGCAATACATTAGATCAAGGGGAGCAATATTCTGGGAGTAACCAAATCTATTGTGGATAGGCCACGGGTGCTGTCCTTCCATATCCTATCTAACACAAGCAATATATGCCCTAGTGTCAGCCCCTGGCTGCCCTCCCTTAGATTAAACTCTCCATAATTAAAATCACTGAGTCAGGGCACAATCTAATATCAACCTACCCCCTGCTGGTCACTTTTTGGGAGAAGGCCAGAATGGATGACAGTAATTCATTCCACTTCCGGGCTGTGTGTGCAGACCGGAAGTCACGTGGGGTTTGCGCATGCGCAATTTCGGTCGTTGTTGTTGTTGCACATTGGGCGTCCCCATATCACCAACACAGTATTGAACGAGTATGTGTGGGGTGCAGCGGGTGGCTGGGTAAGCTTTCAATGATAGCATTGTGTCACAACCTCTCTACAGGATACCAATACTAAATATTCTATCACCCCTATATGGTGTGCAATATTCATTACCACTGCATTTTGCATGTATGTGTGTGTATGTATAAGCAATCATAACTAATTGCTCTAAAAGGTTCCTACGTAAGTGGTTGTGCCTACAAGTTGCAGATCAAAGCAACTTAGCCCTTCCAGTGTCGTCTCGATAAGACCACTCAATTAATGTTAGCTCAGCCATAGACTGGTATCCTTGCTAGTTCTGCCACAGCGTATGTACCTCGGCCGAGGAGTAATTTCCGGTCGCTAGGAGTGCTCTGATATCTTGTGGAGTGAAATCAGGCGTTGGCGTACTTACGAGGTTGCAGATACATCTGTAGACAACCCTTACAAGTAGATAGTATATATGATCACAAGTATCTGTTTACCTTCACTGGGGATATCTGCTTCTACTGCCCGGGGGGGGTACTCAAATTTTTTTTGACACGGGTGTGCGGCTGGCCCTTTGACAACCCTTACCCTTGGTGAGGGGGATTTTGGTCAGAAGTGACCCTTGCTGAGGGGGATTTTGGTCAAAAGTGACCCTTGCTGAGGGGGATTTTGGACAAAAGTGCCTAGGTTTTAGCAATTTTCCCGGAGGAGTCGGCCTTGGTGTACGAATTTTGGTCAAAAGTGACCCCTGTTGCAAAGAATTTTGGCAAAATGTGACCCTTTTTGGGGGGATTTTGTTGAAATCTCCGAAAAGTGACCCTTGGTGAGGGGGATTTTGGTGAAAATTGACCCTTGGTGAGGGGGATTTTGGTGAAAAGCAGACCCTTGGTGAGGGGGATTTTGCTAAAAAAAAGTGCCCTTCCCAGCCGCACACCTGTGTATACAAAATATATAAAGTGCCCCCCCCGGGTTCTACTGTATCCTCATGGCAGTTGTAAAAAGTCTATGTGATTAACAAGTTTGGTTGTAAGAACACATAAATGTATGAGAACATAGGAACAACTGAAAAGTTTGTAGCGGTTATGTTGATATTAAGTTATGATAAATGCCAGACACATTGGTGTGCTTTTACGTCTAGTCATGTACTGAGCAACAAATTGCCTTTTCTGACTAAACTCTTAGAAATGACTTACAATTATATTAAATCTTACTGATTGCATGATCAATATGAGAAACATGGATAAACATGCTGGTACCGTGTTATGAGCAGCAACGTTTGTTTAATGTGTCCGCCCCTTAAGAACTAATACACATCAATATCAATTATTATCAGATTATTTCCTCCCTCATGGAATACACTCAGAGGAAAGCACAGTTATATTTGCAGAGTCCCATCACGACATGTCTGCAAGCATGGAATCGATTGAGTACACGCCGGTGTGTGTTTGGTGACAGGGTATGGCAAATATACCCAGTCTCAGATGAACACTCTCTGCAATTAAAGAAAGCATGGGGCTGCTTGTGGAATCACATGTGGCATGTTCCTTTAAAATCAAAACTTACTAAAGATAAAGTTGATGAATATATAACTATAGCTACGTTTTTAACGTCAGACAGAGAGGCCTGCAATTGCAAGTAGAGCCCTTCATGACTTTTGTGAACTTTGTAGTCAATCTTAATTTAGAAGCAGTGACATTTACCTTTTGAGGGGTCTTCAGACTTAAATTGAAAAGTAATTATAATCGGGAAATCCTCCTAGCAAAGGCACAAAATCAGATAATACTGAGACTGAGCCGCCTGGTTTTGGCCAGAGCAAGTGAGACTGCAGGCAGAGAGCAGAAGACGATAAAATATTGACATAATCGTACACAAATACGATCTCGTACCTTCCTATGCTTCCAAGGTCAACTTGGCTGCCAGCGTCTCAGGTTTACTTCGGCCACATGCCACAAGAGGACGCTATGAACAGAGGCTTGGCATGCGAGTGAAGGTAGAGCATTTAGCAGGATTAGCCCGCACCAAGTTGGCCATTTTGATATTGAGATGTTAAGGCAAAAGACGGTAAGACTGCTTTGGAGAGTATTAAGCGGTGATTCCACCAACGCCACGTGACGGATCCGTCCACTTTTTGGACGGATCCGTCCACTTTTTGGACGGATCCGTCCACTGACGGGTTGGTGGAAGCCATTTTCCCCGTCATCAGCACGCCAAAAGTGTGACGGATCCGTCAGAATGGCTTCCACCGATCCGTCCGTCGACGGATCCGTCAACGGACGGACCAGTGGAAGCAGGAAAATGGAAATCTGTCCGTCAACGGGTGACGAATCCGTCACCATTTTGGCGGATCCGTCAAGTGACGGAAATATCTAAATATTTTAATATTTCCATCCCTTGACGGATCCGCCAAAATGTGACGGATCCGTCACCCGTTGACGGACGGATTTCCATTTTCCTGCTTCCACCAGTCCGTCCGTTGACGGATCCGTTGACGGACGGATCAGTGGATCACTTTTTTGGGTCCTTATGACGGCTAATTTGGCTCCCACCAATCCGTCCATTGACGGATCCGTCCATCGACGGATCCGTCAAAACAGGTACCTAGTCTATCAAATATGGACGGATCCGTTGACGGACGGAATCAGTGGAAGCAGAAACTGGACGGATCCGTCCAAATCGGACGGATTTGACCAATTCGTTGATGGACGGAGAGGACGGGGAAGTTGACGGATCTGTCACGTGGCGTTGGTGGAGTCAGCCCTTTATAGACGGAGGCATCACAGAGCTTATAATAATTTAATTTTAGTATTGTCTAGCATCTATAGGTTTGATATACTCACCATCACCCACAATGTAAACCACTTACTTTAAAATTACTTCTTCTTCTGAATTAATGCACATCCTATCTTTGATATGGATAACCTGTTTGATTAGAGCAGTCAACCAAATACATTTACCAGCCGTCTCCCAAAATTCTTACAATTTATCAAAGTTAAATCTTTGTTGGGATTCACATGGCTATGCAGAACCTGTACCCACGTAGGAATTTACATACAGACCTTGTTAATATTTTTAATCAATAACGAGACCGAGATGGCAGCTCTATCCACAGAGTACATTATAATTCCGTTCGCACAGTAGAAGGGAAAGGGTCTAGGTAATATATCACAAGATGCGACCCGACATCTAAAAGTCATTGAAGGAGCAACGTGAAGACGGTAGGACTAAAGAGACTGGGTTGAGGGACTATATTTAGAAGGCCACGTGTTAGAATTGTAGGAAGTAACGATTTGTTCTGTCCGCTGTCAAGGCCGGGGGCGGCAGGTGGTGGAGGGCACTGTCAAGTGTCAAGTGTCACAACATGGCCCTAATGGCCCGTAGGAAAAGGTCAGGCTAGGGCAGAAGGCCGGGAAACAGGGTCTAATGCAATAAGAAAAAGGTTGTCTTCATTTGTTATTACCAATGTTAGCGCCTGGTTAGTGACGTGGTAATGGTGCCCTTGGCCTTTGCCATTTCTGGATTGGACCTCTCAAAATGCAGTAACTTAGTCTAGGACAGTCTATACTTTCATGGTACTTTTCCGGGGGGGGGGGCATTCTTCAGTGTACGTAGTCTAAGCTATACCACACTGTCAGGTCAATCCTTACTCAATATCCATAGCCCTTGCTGCTATAAGTTAAGCCTATAGTCGTAGCTATAGGTGTGGCTTGTGTCCCCAACATTGGCAGTAGGCCTACCCAGTTGGCACAGCACCTTGAATCAACACTGATAACTGGGTATACTGAGATGCATTGCAGTACATGTATTCACACATTTGTTATCAAAACCAAACAGTGGTGTACCCATAGCACTGAGCTGCTCCTAAACCTGTCCCAGATAGAGAGCTCCTCTAACATCACCATACAGGGCAGCTAGTGGGCAAGGATATCGGTGTAAGCGATCCACGTGCTGTACATAGGGACTTATAGACCCAGGAGGCTCCTCCATGCCTTATTCAGGGCCTGGAGGGACTCAGCACACACAAGCTGGAGGCTGCACTCCCGCAAATCCCCATTGACGTCTGCCGCCACCTAAGGCTCTTCATAAACATCATAAATAACCCAGGTGGGCTTTGTAAGGTGGGCTGCAGTTGGGTGGGATTAGTGTTAGTGAACAGAGCGGTGGGTGCGTGGTTGGTGGTGGGTCGGGTGGCTTGTTGCATGCATAGCTGGGTATGGTTTGGTACAGGTGAGGTAGGGTGGAGCGGGGTTATGGATTCAATGTGTAATGGTGTGGCAGGGTAGGGTAAATTTAGAGAGCAGCACTGAGCAGCTTAGGTTGTAGCTCAGGTGGCACAGGTGTGATATTGGGTGTGGACCTGCCCCCCCAGCACACACCTGACAGGTGCCATCAATAAAGTATAACAATACATTTTCTAAGCAGTGAGAGTTGACACACATGCTATAAGCTGGCACTGTTGTATGATCTCCAAGTTTATATCAAAGAGCTGATGTATTTCACCTCTGTTCTGATCATACTTTTAGCTTAGACGCAACGATGACTATTGATGCGATGCATTAGATCGGTTGTATTTGCTGTTTTCAAATTTGTTTCGCATCAGATATGATAATGCAGGAGTATTCTGAGCATGAGGTCAGTGTGTAGACTGCATAGCTCACATATAACTCAGGGGTCAACTCCATGTTAGTGGCCTATAGTTTCTTATTAGTAGTGTGTAGGATATAATCAGGTACGGCAGGGTGGGTGGGCACAGGGGATGGGTCTTGTCGCATTGATGATGCTTATTAGTACATGAAACATAGCCTACCACGTCATCAAATATAATCAAGTCGTGCCAATGTAGCCTGGAATTCCCATATAAAATGACCTATTGGCTAGCTCTAATGAAGATGTCCATATCGGATGGACTGCCAAATATGTGTCTGCTGGCTTTCCTGCTTGACATCTATCTCACCGACCCCCACGGAGACACATTGCCAGACAGTCTGCATGCAGTACTGGGATATCCCTGGGAAGGCCGTCCTGAAGCGATGACATTTAATCCTTTTGAACTATATCAAGTGGAACGTATAGCTAAAATTGGATTTCATATAAATCAAATGAGTGTCCAAAGACGAACAACTACACAGACGAAAATGAATAAGAGATGATTTGAAAGAAGATATCATAAGAAGCGTAACTAAGCTGTAAACCTTAATTACCAGTACCTCTTTGCGTGCAAAACACGCGTCTGGGGTTTAACCTCAGCTAGACTAGGACTCTAGGAGTAGAGCTAAGCCTGGTAGTAGTACATTAGAATGGATGTTTTCCGTAGGGACACTCACAGTCAGTAGGTAGTAGTATATGGAAATGAGGAGTGTACACGGGTTCATATCAAGCATTGGCATAATGGCTCGCGACCTAACTGAAGACGGAAAGCATTCTTCATAGCTGGTCTATGTTTTCAGATACTAACGCCAGGGGTAACCAACGCCACAGGGACATAGAGTATCCAAATATGTACACCTTGGACTATGTTTATCATGGTAAAACCAGTAAGATGAGATCATAAAATCTTACTCTACAAGGCTTATCGTCTAGACAAAGTGGGATATACTATATAGTATCCTTGACTCTTTTTGTGTCTGATATGACAGTACCAGTATCACCTAACAATGCACAGGCGCCAGGGACCGAAGTCATAAAATAAGGCATACTTTGGGAGCAGAGCTGGTTGTACCATAGACGGTATATTATAGTTGGTCGTAGTCCCTACGTGTGGGCCCTCCCCCACTAGAAGTCTGGGCACGTGTATATTATAACGGCTTCAGATGCGTCTGGGTACTAGGATGTCGATTGTGTTACAAAATGTGCTAGGATATCATGTGGGAGAGTATATTGTATATACTACTATTGGGTTGTTGTTTCTTAACACGTCTATAACAAGTCCACTGAACTGCTAAAACAATGGTCGAATAATGAAAAACTGTACTCATGCAAGGTTCACTCCATCGTATCATCAAACGAAATGCAATGTAACGCAAACCTCTATATATATTCTTTTCTGGGGTTAAGTCTGGTAACTTTTTGTAGTTTGCCTCACATACACTTGGCACTCCTGAACATACAGCCAACCTGAAACAGGGTGAGGCTCGTTAGATGACTTTGTGAAAGTTTGTTCAAACAGTTCGTTCAATGACATCAAATAAGATGGCCAAAATATAATACTATGATGTCTGTTAAGTATCTGAGGAAGGAATACTGCAAAGGCATTCCTCTCTATCGACCGAGGGCATGTGGCATGTATAAATGTTTTTTATCCGACTGGTAAAGCTCTTTTATCAGACCCTACCAAAAAGGGCCACCCCTTTGGTTCTTGACATTGAGATGCACAATACCATTGAAAGTTGCAACGTGTTAGATGCATAACTTACCTGTAGTTCTTAAGATAACTACTACGTGCACACGGCTTCACTGGAAAGTACAGGTACATGTGGCCTGTGAGCCTTTTCTTAAAAGGGGGTATTCTGGTGCACGTTGGGTGTTGTATGGGAGGATCACTAGCGTCTCAATAAGATATCATACGTTATAAATATGCTGAAGGAATATTTCCCTCTTGCAGACTCCTACATGAAGGAGCCTTGCGTTGGTGACAAGGGCACGATATGCATTATGGATGACATATGGCTGCCATATATGGGACGTGTAATAACACTTAGGCCGCAATGTGTGGTGTGGAAGGAGACAGGTCAGAACCTTAGGCCTAAGTGCTTGGGAGAGGATATCAATATTGCTCTTGTAGCGGGGTATTGCTTAGATTTTGGTATGTATGTGTGACACAGATGGTTTCCTATTACAGCTTCCCTGGTGGTGACCCGCTATGGCTGGCCTGTACATAGTAGTCATACCACCCGCTCTTTCTTATTTTTCTCACAACTGTATTGGGCCTATTTATCCATGGAGTGTTCGGCCGGGGAAGGGTGGGTAGGCGGGTAAGATATGATGGGATATCTGATGCCCCCATGTTCACCCCGCCGGTCACCCCAGCCCGCCCCACCTATTTACCGCTGTTATAAGAGGAGTGCTGCCTCCCTGGCTCCCCTACCCCTATAGAATAGAAAGTTATTTATCCCTCTGATAGCATATACACCCCTGTGTCAGCCGTGTTATTTCTTTCCTATTGCTTCTTTTATTCACCCTATCCCCTTGTATTGATTGACAAGGCTTTTGGTGCGTATAAGGTTATATGTGCTCGGCTTACACCGGTAGGCACAGTAAATAACATCAGTCGCGGGCAAATTCTGGAAGCCCTCCCTCAGGCAAAATGGGTACCTAATGCTACTTGGTACGCCTATCCAAATGAGACTTTATTTATCTGTGTTCTCCGACATCTCACCAGGCATCCAGCGCTGAGACTATTTATGACCGTCCTATATTGAGGCAATCAGGCCTATTTGTCCTTTACCCCAGCACAATGATGGATTGTTATTGCCATTAATGGGCTTACTTACTTTGTATCAAGTATTATACCCAATCATGGAGGTATATTTTGATGGCAGCTATCAAATCATGTAGAAATAGCATTAGACTTTTCCTCACACCTGCATGCACAATACATTTAAATCTGTGCAGTTTCTAACCGATTAACTTCCTTAAGTAACCATTAAAGGGGTTCCATCTGCTCCAGTCACTGAACTCTCATGACAATTATCTAGATGGATTGGGGTAGAGTTGGACAGTGGCTGATTTCAGAGACAAATAGCTACTATGGGTAAAATACTTTATTACCTGCAGTGTTGCTACTTGGACAAAAAAATCTGCCAATGCATCTGCCTATGCCACTTACAAATATGGTTATGCCATACACTGCACTTACAATAATGCTTCTTTTTTTAACTACAGTAGAGGGAATGAATTAAAAGGATCTGCGGTGAATGAATAGAACGTATATAATTCCAGGGTTAATATTCCCAGTGGCCTACTCTATACCTACTGCCGTAGACATATTTAATGGATGAGATCAAGATGAAGTTACATTACAGAGGCGAAAGAGACAGGTAACAAGACAGATGGAAGCCATGGTGTACAATTATTCTGCTTCAGATGGATGGACATATTCATTACTTGCAATAAAACTAATTTAATATCGTACTGATTTAATTAGATGGCGGATGGTGGCATGCATCGTATAGCATTACCTTACAGCGCTATAGCGCCGGCGACATATCCTTGTTAGAGAGGCCCTATGTATTATTCATGTCCCCTAAGGGGACTTTGCCCTTATACCCCTTGGGGCATTCCCTCAGTCCCCAGCCTCCGCAAGGATGCAGTGCATACTGTGTTAATGCTGCATATGTGATATACATCAGGGACGTAAGGCATTAGGTGGGTGTGAGACTGGCCATGTAAATTAGATGATTACGTATACCGTGTGAGGGATACAACGCGCTATACCGCCATCGTGGCACCTCAGTGAGAGATGGTCAGTCAGTTCCTCTTTCAGGTGGCTTCCTTTCATTCACATGGCTTCAAAGGTGGCTTCCCTTTCTCTTTCGTGTGAGTGTGGCCTGTCTTGGTTAATATGCCTCACCCCCTCCCAGCACTGCTTGGTCACAACAGCACCCGGCATGGTACTGGTGTGGTACCAACTAGACGCATAGCAGCTATGACCATATTAGTGTGGAAAAATATATCCGGCAAGAGGAAAACCATGTACAGTGTTTGCTGTTTATAGATATGGAGGGTGTCCAGGGGAGAGAGCAGACACCTCATACTTTGACCTTTAGCACAAGGCCTTTTATATGTTAACCCTTCGTCATTTTTACCTTATCTTTATTGTATGGTCATAATATGTCATAATATTGCAGCATTATGATATATGATATTGTTGGTCATAATTGATGCCCAATATTATGGCGCTGTAATACCAATAAATTCTGGAAGCTATGCGCTTGCTATCAGCACTAAAATTACCAATGATATTACGATAATGCAGATATCATATGCCTCATGCGACTGAAATGCTAACTAGATTATCTTGCCGTGTGTGTGGCTCTTGCATTCGAGCGTTTCTCATATTGTACGATAGTCATATTTCAAATGATAATTGTGCTGTCAATATCTCCTTTGAATAGGATATATAGGTCCTTCACATAGAATATAGTACCCTATCATCTACGATCTTTAAGTTGAGGACACGTTGAGTAATTTAGAATTCGATTAATAATGGAACAGCTCCCCGGGGGTGAGGTATAGGGCATGGGAAGATCCCATCAGGCAGATTGAATGGTTCTCTGGAGGCCGGATCACCCACAGTGATGTCCCCGACCTCTCAGTAATGAGCCCTGGCGGCAGCCCCGGGAGCAGGCTAGGTCACAGGGGGCACATAGGTAGTAGTAGGTAGCCAGGTGGTTTAGCTGGTACACGGTAAGTGAGAGGTATGGGGTTAGGGCTGGCATACGTGGCAGATCCTTACAGTATTGTAACACTAAGCTCTCACTTCTATTATCCCTTATCAACATGCCTCCTACTACTTCTCCTGTTCCTACACAGACAATCCCTCCTCACTAACTATACCACTTACTCCTGGCACCCTCCTCCAGAACACTAACCTTTGTGACATTAGTGCTTAGGCAGCATTTGATGGATGGCCTCATCAGCTTGGTGACTAATGTGAAAGTAGAAAACCTTACATCCATCATCTGAGATCCCTCCACCTGTCAGTACTCTGACATCTGTCTCAGCAACGTCAGCAATATGAGATTTGAAACTTGGCCCCTGTTGCTGCCAAAACACTGTGTAATCTACTATACTAGAGAGGATCATAACATCCAGTCAGTATGAGGTAGTGCTTTAATGACCAAAATAGTTTTCTGTTACCCTGATTGAAACGATAGGAGCGTGGGTTGCAGGGGTCACATATCTCCAGTAGGAAAAATGAATTATGCAGTTGAAATATTCCATTTTATCTAAATATTTATGGTAATATTTCTGTAAATAACCCACCACTTATTTCTTATTATTTACAGTTGGTAGATTTGTTAGGGGTGGGGGGGGGGGGCAAACAATTTAACCTGTTTTGAGCAAAAAAAGCCTGCGAATAACCATGCAAGAAAGGGGCATAAATGTGAACGATTTTTGGCTCGCCAAGGGACAGGGGAGGGGGTGAAAAAAATGGGGGTGAGATAATTCAGCTCACTTCGCACGAAATCTCACCGCCCCCTCCCCCCTTGAGCACTCCCTAATGCATTTACACTTAAGTTCGTTAATGGCAAAATAATCTCAAAATAATGCAGTTATACAAAACATGGACATATCTTCATTTGCTGCAATCCTCTGCATAAGTGATAAGCCAATTATCTCATTAAAAAAACATTGTAACAATATTGTCCAATCAGTGTGCAAGAAAGCTGATACAGATTGACAAAATCACAGCATGTAACCTTCAAGCTAACTATCCCCATTGGAATACTGATCAATTTCTGTCATGAATATCCTGATGTTGTGTCTTTTTCCTTTGCTGTTGATAGTGAAACTCATTTCGCTAAAAGCTTCCGGCATCGTTTTTAAAGAAATTCTATAAATATCAATGTAACCATCTCGAAACAGAAAATCATCCACTTCAAACCCACACGGAATGCCAATAACGGGAAGTCAGCTATTTAGTGGCCAACATTGCTGCCATTAGGAATGCATTTTGGGATCAGATTGGCACAGAAATCCCCCCTACACGCCCTCACTTTGAACCGTCTCCAAATATGGTGGGCTGGGCATGAGGCTTGGGGATAGGGTAAACGAGTGGGAGAGGGCATGTGGGAGTGTGGGGAAGAGGGAGGGAGGTCGAATACTGGTTGTGGGTAATGGAGGTCCACGAACCCTTTTATGCCTCTGCCTATTGGCCGTTGTCACCAGAGAATAGATGGGGCTTGGTGTTTGTATGCCATCATCTGCAGGGACCCAACGATAGCCTCGTAACTCAGCCGTACCCCTAATGAAGGCCTGAATGCCGGACAATGTCCACACATCATCACGCCTATTATATCCATACAGCCATGGCATACAACAGTCATGCAATAAAGTCGCCACAATAGTCATTACATCCTATGAAGCTTTACCAATATACACATTATGCTCAGTTTGAAAATGTATGTCAGTCTGGCGTTATACGCTATCATTGCCAAGGCATTTGGTATCTTAAATCTATTGTTATGGATAAAATATAGCTTTAATTTGATCTTAATCAGCTGTTAACTAGCTTGTTTTGGAACTGAGGCAAATATAAACTGTTCTATATCGTGATGTGTTTAATAGTAAGATTGTTAGATTGTGAGTGGCGGGAGGGCTGATCTGTCGTGCATGCACCCTGGAAGGTTTACCCAGAGATGATCAATAACAGTTGGAACATCACATCACCGAGACCACAGAGATTTCTTCTATTCATTACGGCTATACATACGTCAGGAAGGCCTTTGATATACTTGTATTTCAGTGATCATTATGTTACTGTAATCAATAGACCGACCTTTACAAATACAATGTGTTGTCATTCGTATATCTTTAGATGATATCTCAAGGTGTGCATTATCAACCTCAGATGTAATAAACTGGTTGTACCTGTCCCCCCTGATCCATTTTATAACTAATATAATGGTTTACCATGCAGAGAATTCCAACTTGTCTTATGTATACGTGTCTTACAACACATCTCAGGAATGCGTATACAATGATGAACCTCCTAATCAATCTCATCTTCACTATATCTCCAAGGTCGCAGGATTTTAAGTCATAAAGAATATGTCTTCCCAAAATATATCATAAGTTACATGATTAAGGAGGAGGGCTTCATGTTATCTGAAAGCAATGCATTCATAAATAAAAAATATTTTATAATCATATGAAGGGAAGCTTATCTGAAATGTCCTTGTTTCTTTGCAGACAAAGCTGAGGCATATGAACCAGATTCCTTCGCCGATGATGACAATGCCCTTGATGTATTCCACAAGGTAGAACGGTGAGTGGATCATCTAATATCATACTTACTATGAATTATACCAAACCATCATGGTTGTATCTGCTTCATATACGTATCTGCAAATATGTATATGTCCAGTATGAAAGGAATACCAGAAATGGCTTAATCAATAAGGTACGCCGAAGGTTGATGCGTCTGGTCAGAGGCTTTTGGGAACTGTTGGACGCCTTAAGACTAATAGCTGATAACTCGCGTGTTATTCATTTCCCTGAAAGTTCGCTCAAGGCTAGAGGGGTTCTATATCTATCAACTGTCTATGGCGTTTGTAGCCAAACTCCTCAAAAGCTAGATATTTGAAGTTATAGATTTAATCAAATTCTTGTATTATTAAGGGTGCTTTGTTTTGAGGAAACCTGCTCTTTAATAAATCCCCACAAACACAAATAAATAGTTAATTATCAAAAGATAAGCCTACCATGAAGAAAAAAACTAACTTGATGAGTTATCATAATCAGTGCCATCCAGGCATCCACTGGGGGCCGCCAAGTGCTAATCATCTCACCCTTAAGAATGAGAATACCAGCCTGAAACGCCATCACCTGAACTTCTTCATCAAAACCCCATAAAATGCCTCCAGGCAGCCTCACCTTTATTTGTGGGTTTCTGTGTTGGAGAGGGATGGTGGAAAGGAGTTGAACAGGCTGTTAGAATAGGATTATAAACGTGTTTTTTTTAAAGTACGATCCTCTCTCAATGCATTAGTTCCTGTCAGGTGTGGCCCTACTACCCTGCCTTAAAAACGCCACCTACTAGCGGGGGACTAGATAATTCGTACCCTAGCATTTCCCCCATAACCAATTCTGTCACGACCACAATTGTTAAATCAAATGAATGGCACTAATACAATTGACCGGTATGCACTGCATGGACAAAATAAGAATTCTAAATTGTGCATAATCCGATTCCTAGCTGCTGCAATATGATAATAAGTTCAGCTATCTCACGAGATCCGTTTGATCATATTTAACCTAGGAATTGTTAGTTTCATTGAGTTAGCCTTTGTAGTGTATTCTGTAATATTCTCCTTTCTGTAAAGAGCCTACCCTCCACCCCCTCTCTCAGTTCTTCCCCACAGGCATCAACCCTCTGCAATCCTTATCTCGGTCAAGCCCCATATTCTTCAAGAAGTCTCAATTTCCGGACTCTCACAGTCTTCAAACTTTGTAGTATTGGCTGGGCCTTCCCTCCTTGTCTGCTGTCATCATATCTCCCTCCCTATCTACTTCTTATCTCCTCTCTACCTGGAGCTCGACCTCTACCAACAGTGAAGCTGTCCCACCAGAGAGGTCATCTGCCTGCAAGTGACAGCGGCGATGGCCACCAGGGGGCGTGAGGCGTTCCTCACCACCCCAGCTCCCCCTGGTGTGTGTCTGGCAAACAGAACCAGATAGCCCGTCCACTTTGCTCTGTTCCTGTCCTTCCTAGAGTGGGATGGTATAGGGTATGTGTCCAGAAGGAGCTTTAGATCACCATCGAGCAGTGCCCTGTTCAGAGTAGTGTGTATAGGTATAGTAGCGCTCCACAGTGGCTCTGTTTGTATAGGCAAGGGTATATATCATATATGGGCTCTGCGTATATATAATGCTTCATCGGAACATTTCAAAACATTTAATAAGACTACGATGCAATAAATAGGTTGAAATTGCATTACCAACATAAAGGAATCTAGGCATTATGTCTGTGACATTTTTATACATTTTATCACCCACAGACTTTGAGTTCAAAATAAACTTTGGGAATGATCAATCTTCTTAGCATCTGAGAGGGAGGAAGACATAGCCAGCGACAAATAAATTCATCTCATCATCAGTCTACTGAGGTCCCCAATGCCTCATCATGTGTCCTAACTGCATCCTTTACTCAGTAATGCTGACATTTGTCAATCCCAGCTGCTAGGAGGGCAGGGCACTTCCGGTGTATTCTTTGTGATCTTCCGGTTGGAGCTTTGTTCCCTAGAATACAATGGAAAACCCTGTGGTTTTGTTCCAGACCCTCGCCCCACGGCATTACCAACTATGCTCAAAGAGTCCATTCACTGACAGTTCTGCAGCTGAAGGGCTATGGCTACCCCTTCTGTCACTCTAGCCACGCCCTAGCATAGGTAGAGATAAAAGATTCTTTTCTATTGGTTGAAAGTTGGCTGGTGGTTTCTAGAGCGGAATGGGATGCACCATATACTATTTGCCACATTGGCTTAATATGGCTTTTGGTCAGGAGTTATGATGGCAAAATAATAAGATATTGGTTGGTTGTATTTCTTTTTATTATTCAATTTGTTTGGATGAGTGGTTCGTCAGTTTCTCCACATAATTTGTTGACCGTTGACCACGATGCTGTTTAAGCGAGAGGTGTGTATGAACAAAGCATCGCCCCAATTAGTTATTCAGCATCTGTGACCTATTCTTGCAGTCGGGCCTTGGTCCATCGTCAATGACATCGGCACAGGTTCGATCCATAACTGATGTCTATTATATAGTTGCTTTGTACCTTCAGCACAATGAGTTTGAGTTTAACAAATTTTTATTTGGCTAAGGTACATAATACACATTACGTCTTTCAACAGTAGCCAGAGGCACCGGACTCAAAAATGTCCATACAATATTATAATAACATCAATGCAACTTGATATATCACAACAGCAATTTACTTCATGTTTATATAATATATAATACATAATACTATTATTAGGAGATATCCCTTTCAGTAATAGACATATACAGTACATTCACATCGTTGTAGTCCTCCGCACAAAATTATCCAGACTTAAATGTGTGTACATTCATATCAGAATCAAGTGTAAACAAATGGGGTCACTTTACTAGATCCCACACAGAAAAAACAAGAACCAAGTTAGTTGATTGTAGGCAGTAAAGTGGACGAATAAATGAGAAATACATGAACTTTCCATGGGCTGGATCATATCCGCGGAACATAGTTTGATCATATCAAGTAGCAGTGTCTCGCACTCACAACATGGATAACTCGACAATAACATAAAGCATTCATGTGGAGAATAATACAGAATTAATAACCAATATATTCCTGGTTATCTACCATACATCAAGACAGTCCAATGAAATTAATATTGTTATCTTGCAGTATTGAGGTCGATGAAGCCCATATAAAACAGTCCACCGGCTTTAGGAAAAAACCAATACAATACTGGTTGTCCTCATATCATAGCAAATATTAATATCAATATCAATATCAATATCTTATGGCAACTACTCTCGGAAAAAGCTCAAATACTCTCGTAGATATAATATATGCCTGAGCACTCGCTAATTACTTATCAGTGACATAAATTTATCCTTCGTCAATTGCCTTTGTACCCCACATTCCAACTTATTCCAAGTAATGTAGCCTCTATACAGTGGGCAGTTTCTGTACTTGGCACCCCGCGGTCTCTGCACTTTGAATTTTATTTTACTGTTGTTTCTAAGTACCCTAGCTGGTTCAAGTATATTCTCCTGATTTTGTGAGTGTTTATACATTAGGCACAACAAATGGTATTGTTATAAACGGAGTATCCCTAACAGCTACATGCCACTCGGTCTCACGTTTACCCATGCATTCAGTACATCAATATGCCGAGCATCAGAAAAGCCTTACAGAGGGGTTGCAGATATGGTAATGGTCATTGATGGCGGTCATTGACGGTGAATTCTATGGTCAGTGGTTCTGCATGCAAACCCCATGTGTGCAATCCATAATAGATTCACCACAGCACCCCAACACCTGACAGCATGCAGAGCTACCTCATACATACCCTATACAAGTCCTGTGACTCTGCAGATGTGCACCAATACCTGTATATACCTGTACATTAACCCTTTAATGATGGCATGATGCATCAAGGCTGCATGTTGAGTGTTGCCTTGATGCATCAACGCAGCACTGATGCATTATGCTGACCCTTCACCTGCGTATCAACTGCATAGGGTCGGCATGAGCTATGACTGCGAGTATCTCCCTGCTGTTGCATCGACCATTATGTCAACAAGAAAAGGACATAAGCTATTCAAGAGACATGCTGCCCTTAAAGTGTTAATGCTAATATCTGCCCACGGCAGGAATCAGATTATCAAGTGTGACTCATTCCCTAAACAATATTTGGCGATGAGTCAACAAGAATCTTTGAGGATGGCCTCTCAAGATAATGACTTCTTATAACCAGGATATCTGAGTGCTCTTGTTGCTCTTGTCAGCTAATTCCTCTACTGGGTGAGGGTAAGAGGTTATTAAATACAGCATGACCAACATCTGAATCCCCGATCGTCCCCAATAAAGGGAAATCATCTTCTGTGGAAGTTGTGTAGTCAGTCTATTTATCTGGAGCCATGCTGATCTGTGTGTCCCCTAAAAAACACACACCTGCAGAGTTATGAATCAGCATAGGTATAGGTAGGTAAAACTATTGGCTGGGTCAGCAGAGTGAGGCTGGCCCTCCTCAGTGTGGATCACGAACCGTGCTCTCTGGTGACAGCCCGTACGTGTCACATACTGGTCGTACCGTATTTACATCAGCCACTACCCATACTGATCGGGTTCGACACTGGACCCAATGTTGAGCCATGCGTTTTTAAGCCATCAGCAATTGGTATAGTAAAGGGGAAGCGTCCCCAACACCTCCTTGTTATAGGTAGTGTGGAACAAGTGGTTTCTGTATTAACAAGGAAATGCTCTTCCATTATAGATATATGGATGCCCCCCTCCCATCTCCAGTATTTAAGTGCAGACAGACTAAGACATTGCTGACAGTGTCCATATATGCTACCTTTTGACCCAATTTCTTTTTCTTGTAAGTTGTCGGGAAACTTCATACTTGAGTTACCATTATTATAATTGTCAATTAAAGATGACACACTAGAGCCGGTTATCCACCGATTGCAAAATCGATTACATTTTAGAACCAGCCAAATAAACCCATCCCTTTTCTTTCTAGATAATTCACATTCACCCTCTGTACCTAGTGAATTATACTTACGTCTCAGTACATTTATCTTGTTCCCGTGAAGCTAAGTTGCTTCCTGCTAACCTCCACTTTCGTTAAGAATATCGGAATAGAGTAAGATGGGAATTCAGTCATGTTTGTTTACTTTTTATTCTCACCATGTAGGCGCAATTCAGTGCCAAAGGGAGTTAATCTTCCCTCGTACGCATGTTTCCATTTTTCTCATTAATTTCTCTCAGCAGTTTCTTGGAAATGGTTCAAAAAGACATAATTCCCACAAAAGAAGACATTAAAATTTCGAAACGCGAATACTCAATTACAGGAACACAACTGAAGTGTTTGATTTGAATTACTTGCATTTATTCAGCAACCCCTTTGGGGTTTTTTTCTCATAAGACGCTGACGTCTCAGCCAAAATACAAATGTTGTGGTTTTCGTGTTGGACCACGCATTAGGCATAGAAATTGCAATACCTTGAGCAGAACTCAGTCAATTTAAAGTTCTAGAAAACACTTGGATAATATTTGAATTCTATTGAATTTGCTCATCCAATACAGGTATATAGTTCGCGTCTATCTGGAGTAAATTATTATGACTCTTCAAAACTGACATGAAAACTATATTTCTATATTCGATATTAAGCCCAGTTAATGTTGTAATTTTATTTCTGTAATTGTCTTTCACAGAACACTTGGAAAAATATAATATTTGATTATGAAATCAGATCATATGGCGGTCCTTCAGTTGTGCATCATAGCTCAGGCATTCTCGTTAGATTTACCCGGAATATTTACTGAAGTTTGTGAAGATTAACATTACAACTACATAGCATCACATAACAGGCCTACAATGCAAAGACTGCAGACAGAAACATTAGTAGGCACTTAGCAAGTCACCTTGTCTATTCAAAAGGTGGCAGGCATGACTGAGCCCTCATGAACTATTTAAATTTCATGCGTACGGTAAAGATGACCAGTAATTGAAATGTGATACGTAACGGAATATTTTCTATTGGTTACCATTTTGAGCTCTCTGAAGTCCTTTGTTTTGTGAGATGTCAACGACTATATCATAGTCATTACTTGAACTTAGAGTTATTGATGCATCATGCCGATAATATAATATTGAATAATACATAGAACACACCATTCTGCAAACTTCTTACACTTTGTATTTCCTATACTTGCAGGAGGGACTGGTGCGCCCGGTGGGGGGACTTTTGCAAGCCTGACGCTAAGATGAAGTACGCTCAGTGCTGCCCCGGTCTGCGATGCATGTGTGGCCACTTCTGGACACAGGGCAAATGCCAGTGCAAGTCCAATGGAACCTTCGGCAGGCGATAATAAGTGACAACAAGCCATACCTGCCACCAGAGGGCGCCACCACCGCTGGTGCCATCTGCTGGCAGGTGCAGCAAGTACAGCCGCCATTTTGTAATGGTGGCAAGTTTACATCGCTGAACGAAAACAACAACACCGCCGAAAAGTAACACCATCAGCATAACAACAACACAGCAGCAGCAGAAACTTATATGAACACCTCAGACATTCTTGATAAGTTTTTGGCTTTCCCCACTGTTCCTTTTTCTTAGAACATCACAGAACCATCATTGTGAGCTCAAGAACAGGAAAGTCTGATGTGTCGTCTCCTCCCAGATTGATCTCATTTCCTTTTTGATTTGACCGGTTACCTGGTTCTGCTATCCAAATGTACATCATCCGGAAATCCCTCATCGAATTCTTTCCTCAATAAGTTCAATTAGATGCATTTAATTATGTGTACACTCTGGACTTTGATTAAAGCACCGTGTTACGTTGAGACATTAAACATCGGTACAACGAAGACTGAAAATACAACGTAAATTGCAAGAACCTTCCTTTTTGCTCACGATCCTGTATCATCGAAAGACCCAAACATGAAAACCCAACCAATATAAAACAGCCGACAGGCATTCTGGGTGAGAAGGGATGTTCTTTGTGATGTCGCTGATGTCAGAAAAAGCCTATTAAAGGGCCACAAGTTGATTCGATAAGAACCAGAAGTTATTGGCAACACGCAATACAACCTGCCCAATACTCTGCCGATGATCAGAGACAAATGCTGCATAAGGAAGAACTGAATAACACTTTTAACACCTGTATATTATATGTATAAAGCATATAAAAGTAACAAAAAGTTAACAAGAAGTCCTCGGCCCCTGGGACGCTGTAATATAGTTTTCGTGTTTAAAATAGTGTCTTGTTGCTTAGATGTATCTGCGCAGTATTTTCATAAAGCTCATGAAGAAAAAATAATTTATGGCCTGGTTATATTTTCCATCTGATTGAAAGCATTCGGTATCAAGTGAAATTCAAGAAAATCGTTCTGACTCTATCTCTAGAAAGGAAAAACAGTTTTGACATCTTCAGAATAAAGTTTAGGTTTGTATATGTGGTCCTATTGTGTTATTCTGCTTTTAAAATTAACTCTTAATGCCTATGAATGGAATGCAACATAAGCAGTAAATTAAGTTTACTTTAGTATAATTGGAAGTTGGTTGTGGTGGTTTGGACCTGCCACATCACGCCTCGTCCGAATACTACTATTCGAATGTATTATGCCTGGAAGGATGAGGAGCTAACCGAAGACTTCGCACTGCACTCTGATCATAACAGCTAATGTATAATTAACCATTGAAAATATGCTTCTCTCCATTTGCCTTACCCATCAGTAAAGTACATACAATTATCATCTTTCCATGTATTCCTCACCTCACCCTGCGACTATCAAGCATGTCAGGACCTTATCTCTGAAGGCTTCCCTAATGAACAAAGAGCCACCAGCGGTAAACCTAATTCCATTATGGTAACTGAGAGCTTGTATCCTGACTTACAGTTTAGGTGCTCCAGTGAGGGTCAGCCCCCAGAGTGGCAGCAGCCAAGTATACAGGAAGGTGTTTCACGGGAATGGAAATAATGAAATAGTAATAGAACAAGGGGGAAATAGAACATAACTATATTCAGGAATATAGAAAGTGTTTCACGAGGACTGTACTGATACTGCACTTATGAGTGATAAATACACCTCCAAATGGAACAGTCCTTGTGAAATACCAGTGCCATTGCCCATAAGATTGATCTATGAGTTATGAACTAAAAGGTCACTGTCTACATGAGTCTATCTTACTTATTGCTAACATATCAGAACAGATATTTTGTATCAACTGTCTATTTATCCAGAGATGGTCATAAACATGTACGCTTTATGGATTGATCTCAAATGAACAAGGACTATGCTTTTAGGCCTATCTCAATGGAATGTTTATCCTACTATATAGAAACACCAACATATTTACATGTCATATTTAATACTTGCACTTGAGGTGCATCAAAGAAGATTCAGAGAAGTGTTAATAGTTTGACATAATTATTAGCAAATATAGGGGAACTCTTCGATGCAACCTGTTTTGAGCTTTTAAACACCTATTTACTGGTCATAACTCTCTTATAAGTGCATTCATCACTGGTAAATATCACTCATAACTCCTTCGGAAACATTTCCTTTATACCCTACTTACAAGTGAGCATTAGAGCTACAACCAGTGTGGACAAGGACTGGTCATAGGTCTAATCTGTGAGTGGTGGGCCTTCAGAAACATTTAGGTAAAGATCAATCTATTTCAGCCCTTGTGAAACACCTTCCAAGTACCCTGCCCTCTGCTGTCCTTATTTCCCCTGTGTGTTCTCCCCACACTTTGACGGACAGACTTCATCTCTTCAGCACCATCCTCGGGCAATTCCCCTGAAATTGGGCACTGCCTTCTTCCAGCATGGCCTGCATCCTGCATACAACATGAAAGAGGACAGCTTTGCCTTTACTTCAAGTTCCCTGGATTCGTTCCAAAAACAAAAGCTTTTATCATTCTTAGTGTTGTGAGAGGACATAGAATTCTTTCATTATAGTCCTTATGTAAGTAGCCTACTGTGGGCATACACGCTTATCAGGGGAAGAGTAATGCATGGTTTTGTATGTAAAATAATCAATTTGGAAGAAATGAGGGGAGGGAAAACTAATTATCTCCATTAGTGGTAGTGATGGAGCTCATTAGTAGCGTGTTTTGCCAGCTCCATCACAACAGGACGTAGGCAATTAATCTGTATGCATAGATTCAGCATTAGATAAAAAAAACTAGGCTATTAAATACACCCTTACCCATTACCAATTTAATATACCTGAGATGAGTTATCGTCGCTGGCTAAACATTTTTACATATGGATAGCATTAAGCTGATGTTGCACTCCGTATACATTTTTATCCATACCATTCAACGCTCATCGATTACAATGCTTATTAAGTTCAGTAACCCCCGAATTGTATGTTTCCATTCTAGTGATTGCGGTCAATAGTTCTGATTTCCAGGCATCGCAGTGCATCGTATGACACTGCATCGCTAATCCATGAGTGTGATGGTATTGAATGGTAGCACCTTCACTGCATGAAGGGCTACATTTAATCAAATTTAAGATGCCCTATACTTGCAGGAGGGACTGGTGCGCCCGGTGGGGGGACTTTTGCAAGCCTGACGCTAAGATGAAGTACGCTCAGTGCTGCCCTGGTCTGCGATGCATGTGTGGCCACTTCTGGACACAGGGCAAATGCCAGTGCAAGTCCAACGGAACCTTCGGCAGGCGATAATAAGTGATAACAAGCCATACCTGCCACCAGAGGGCGCCACCACTCTGTAATGCCATGTGAATGTTATGGAAAGGTTATAACACCATCCAAGTGGCTTTCATTAGTATTTTCTCTGATTGAATATACTTAAAGTGTTCCTTTAAGCATTTTTGTTTACTTAAATGCAAACATTTATGCAGTGCATGGAATTTCCGAATCCAACCTCATCCTCATTCATTGAACACTTAAAACAATAAGTGATACATTATAAAAAGAAAGGACAAAATAAGCAGTAAATAGTAAAACTAAATAACACTTTAGCGTTTGAAAATTTAAATTGCTGTGAAACCACTGGCTGGGTTTAGACCCCTCAAAGTAAGATGCTGTCAGTGCTTGATTAGGATATCTACGCAGTGATCAGGATCATCTGTGGCTGAATCTGTACCATAACCCTAATGTGTACCCGGCCACATCTCGCATCATTCTAATGCCAACACATTTTATTATGCCGACATCCAATAGTGTGGGCTGCTAACTGTTATTTTATGTATGCTACTATTAATCGGATTCTAATTTACTTATGACATCTTTCAGTAAGACTAACTGCTGATAAAAGCCTTCTTTCCTCTCTCCTTCATATTTTTCTAGCATTAAATTGCATACAATGTATGTAATACCATTTGTCCTAAACCTCACTTGGCAATTTAGAATGGAATCTCGAAAAGCTGCCCTTTTGAACAGTGCCAATTGGGGTGAATATTTGCTGTGACCCCCTAACTGAAACAAATGATTCCTAAATCCATTGAGGGTAGGGAGGCGTGCAATGTTGACATAAGAGGCAGTTGCACCAATGAGGGTTAGCCCCCAGAGTTGGAGCAGTCAAGTGAATAAGTTCGTCCCATGTTGGCCTTATTTCCCCTGTGTGTTCTCCCCACGCTTTGATGGGCAGACTTCATCTCTTCAGCACCATCCTCGGGCAATTCCCCTGAAATTGGGCACTGCCTTCTTCCAGCATGGCCTGCATCCTGCATACAACATGAAATAGGACAGCTTCGCCTTTACTCCACGCTTCACTGGAATCGCCATCATCCTCACAAAAAACAGAACCTGTCTTTGTTGTTGATTAAAGTTGGACCCAACCTAAATCTGGTTATCAACAAACTTTCCACCCCAAAAAGTAGAATCCTATGATTGGAAATTGAAATAAGTTGAGCGTGAATTTTATCCTTACTTCAAAGTACTGTGGCGCAGACAAGCGTATCAGGCACACGGTGATGTCTAGTTGGTGCATGTAAATAAATCCACTATTCATAATAAATGGGAAAAAAATAATTATCTCCATTATTGGCAGTGATAGAACTCATTAGGAGTGTATTTTTACCTGCTTCACCGATCCGAACATAGGCAATTTGTATGAGCAGGAACGGGCATGAGTAAAAACTGTGTTTTTTATTACAGCCTCCTCATTACCAATAAAGTATAATGAGTTATTGAACATGAGAAGCTTATTCACACATGGATAGTATAAAGCAGTTATTCCCATCTCTAGGAATAGATTTTCCTTTTAGATAGCCCCCATTTACTTTTACCATTTACTGCGACACAGTATATTGTTTATAATATTATGGGCATATCGAGCGCCCGAATTTCTCCCACTTTTTCTAAAGGCTTCGTATATCGAGTGTTCACTTGTGAAAATGGGGGACTATGGGGACTCTGTCCCAAATCCCCGTTTGTTTCTCTTTTATCTATACTGGTATAGTGTCTCACAACATTAAGGGCTCGACTTCAAGCTTGCGCAGGGGACAATTGGATAGTATTGATTTAAGAGTAAGATCATACTTTAAGATTGTGACGTGAGTCTCGCACTTGCAAAAATATCGCACTCATACATTTATAAGTATCATTGCTTCAGTAAAATGCACATAGAGTCAGACCTTGGTTTTCATCTAATCCAAACCACATGACAACTAATCAGCTCAATTTCGTCTGAGATGATTTCCAAAGCAGGCACATGGTATTCTACACTATAACATGGACAATAGGCACGTACCTACATGCCGGAATCAAGCACTGTTGTTGGGCGATATTTAACCAGCTGCTTGTTGCTTTGGATTGAGATCTCAATTATGCATATGAACATTTCCAGTGCAGGCCCATAGTGCAAGAGTGCATTGAAATCTGGCCCTGAAGAGCACCTACTACTTATCAATAATATATGAGAGATCGTTTGTCTTGTAACCTCTTGTATTGGAGACCTATTATTGTGCACCTCTCACTGGAGTGAGGCCTGTGTGTTTTTGTTTACCCTGAGGCATTTACTTGTTGCTTTGGTGCCAATTCAATATAATTGAGCCGCCCCCTTCCCCGTTGAGATACAGTGGATCAATAGGGAATGACGTTGTAACGTCTAATAAGCAAGCAAGGTTAGGGTCTACTGAGTAGCCAACATGATATAGGCCTAGGCCAAAAAAAAAGGTTTGTTTCAGGTCACCCGACCGACCCTATCAAAAGATATGCAATTTTGAAGAAATTTTCATTTTTTTACCCTTTTTTGGTCAATTTTAGGGGATTCAAAAAAGTTGGGTACATTCATGTTTTAAAAAAAAAAGTTAAAAAAAAAAAAAAAATCCGACCTACCGACCCTACATTTTCCTCCCATGTTACCTGAAACAAACGTGATTTTTTTTGGCCTTATGTGAATTAAAGCTAGTCACAAGGACAACCTGACAGTTGCAAGTCCACATTGCGACGCTCTGGTTGTCAGGGTTGTCAACTAGACAACGTTGATGTCAGGAGGACAGGTTTGGACAGCTTTCAGATTTCAGTCTACATGAGCGTGGCAAGCAGTTTCAAAGTAAGGGGTACTGAGGGGTATTTTGACTCCTTTTGACCCTTTTTGACTTGACCATTTATGGGGTTGGTCAAATGTGGGGGAGGGGGGACATGTCCCCCCCCCCCCCCCCCGGTTGCCACGCCCCTGGTGACTCTACTGATCAAGCTGGGACTCCACTACCTGGTTTAGTTGTCAAGTCAGGTCAGGGCTATTCTTACAAACCGGATGCTGTGATGTTAAGATACATGACCCTAAAACATGACCAATCATTTGTGTTAGGGTAATGTCTAGGGTAATGTCACCAAAATCTGGCAAATTTACTTTCGGGAGAAAACCGGATAGTGGAGCCCCAGCTTTAGCAATAGACTAAATTGGGTGTGAACACACCAACCCAAAACCTGAACTGATTCACAATTCCCCCTGTAAGTGACCTAATCATAGCATATAGTACTATGTGTGCAGTGGGGGGACGGGATTGACTTATTTATATGTTGATCGTCATGAGAATTATGGAAATACCATTCCATATCATGTTATATCTGATGTGATAAACTATGTACTTGCCATCTGGACTCTCACTAAACAAGGTGTCTTTAACAAGCACATAATATTATCTAGATATTATCTGTCAAGTGCACAATTACCTCTTTTATTTTATGACAAATTATTTATGAAGGCAACTGAAACTAAATCGAGATTATAACCGTAAAGTATGGATAGAATATAGTTTAAATAGAAACGCGGTCACATGTACTGAACCAGGCTGGATATGCTTCTATGGAGAGTGTTCAGATAGCCAAATAATCTGCATATTTCTAATAAAAAAATCATTTCTACTTTACTTTTTCAAACAAGCATGATCCCCCCCAGGTCTATAGCATTCTATATGCCACCATTGTTTTCGGAATGATCCGTAGATAAACCCCTGTTTTTAAAGTCATAGGTATACTCTAGTGCAAGGTTACTCCCAACATCAGGTTTGGGCTGCAGA
Organism: Harmothoe impar; assembly: GCA_947462335.1. Taxonomy (NCBI): domain Eukaryota; kingdom Metazoa; phylum Annelida; class Polychaeta; order Phyllodocida; family Polynoidae; genus Harmothoe; species Harmothoe impar. The sequence goes on from OX381708.1 coordinate 40,420,328, forward strand.
ACTATAATTGTACATAATTATTGCATGCATTGTCATGCCCTAGAAGAATCGTGTGTCATATTCAGTAGTCAATATTCAGAACAGAAAACCGTGCTATGCCTGCAGCACCGCTCGAACATGAGCAGTGTGGGGGTGTTCCTGCCTTTGGAGAAGAGCCGTTACTAGATACCTATTGATAGACGAAAAGTACACGGACAAACTGTACCATACAAAATACATCTGCAATGTGACTGGAGGCGAGAACTGTAACCGAATCTTTTTAATCAGACATCGCTCTTTGTAATAATTTTCTGAAATGAACACACATCGAATATATGTAATAGTATAGACCCACTCAGTTTCTGGGAAAAGCAGGACTTCGTCAATAGTAATAGGAATGTTTGTTCATGCACATCATTGCCAGCTGATTTATGCTTTGCAGAAATATGACCAGTGTGTTCTCCCCACGCTTTGATGGGCAGACCTCATCTCTTCAGCACCATCCTCGGGCAATTCCCCTGAAATTGGGCACTGCCTTCTTCCAGCATGGCCTGCATCCTGCATACAACATGATATTAGAACAGCTTAGGTCTCAAGGGAAGTATTATGGTCATACTAAAAGCAACATTAGAAAACAAAATTCCTGAAACTGAAACTCACATCGAACGATTTATCAGCCTACTTAACCCACAATGAGCTATCATATTGGTACTGCATCAGTTCTTGCCTCGGAATTCTATAATTGTTCAAGTTAAGACGTATATCTGCATATAGTGCTCGAGCATCGATTTACAAACGCCAGCCATGGTTGTTTCCACGAGGATGAAGTGTTCCTTATAGATAATCACCCGCAGAGGAAAAGCATTTTAGACGTCAATGGAACAAAGATGAATACCTTGGATAAAAACAATCCATATTGAAAACATTAAAAAAAGAAACTCTTTCCAGCATGCAATATCATAAAGTTTCCCAACGCATGGACGGAAAACCCTCATCTATAACGAGCACTGTCAACATTCTCAGCGTGCTTTTCCCTTTCACATAAAAGATGCCAATTTGTTTCTTTTATCTCATGCCTGGGTGTCTGATGGATGGTAGTTATTCTAGCTTATGAATGATGTTGCAGTCCCATTGCTCACTGTCAGCAACAATTATAACTGAGCATGAAGTCATCAGTATCAATTAATGGAACTTCTATCATCTGTACGCCAGAAAACAATGGAACAGAGCTCAATAGCCTTTTTTCATCATGTAAAGATAATTGCACAGAGAAGTTCTCTGAAGTCCAGAACTTAAAAATAAACGGAAATATTCAAAATGAGAGAAAGCAGAAAGCGTTTGTGATAACAATGGCTTCTACGGACTATGTCCTGTTTTGGCCCGGGTTTTCTCCCCTCAAGTTAATCTTTTAAGGGCCGCAGTTTTTTCTTAAACTTTCTCAAAAAATTGCTCGGATCATTTGCCCATGAACAAGAGTAATTTTAATGAGGGTGTTGGCCGTTTGAAATAAAAAAGTAATTTTTTGAAGCATTGCATTATGGGTAAATTCCCAACAATCTGCATATAAAATGATCTTGTCATGTAGGTTTGGATATATTCAACTAATCCATTGACTTTTATGCTCTTTTAAATGCCATTTATTACTTCATAAATGAAAGTTCCAGAAGAACCATAAAAAAATCCAAAAATGCCTGTACTTATTATATTAAAATATAAAGTGCTCTAAAATTCTCAATTTGGCTCAAAATCGTCGAAATTATTTCTGAAGCATAGGGATTTGTCCCGAGCATATATGCTCACCAAAAGTGTCATTATTCTGGCATATTTAAGCTATATGCGCAGAAAGATACACAGTAGTCCATTCTGCAATGGCCGTGACCCACCTTAAACGGCCCAGAAAAGTGGGGGGGGGATAATTTTTTTATAGTGATTTATTTTGGTGACCCTTGACGGCCACCGTATAAATCAATGTTATGTGATGATGATATGAAGTCCAACTTCTGCACGTGACAGCCATACACACAGAAAAGAAGTAGAATCACTGTGACTCCCGACGTGATCACTGAGGTAACTCTCCCCAGGACTCTAAAGTGACTCCTTAACATTAGCAGGACTCTAAAATAACTCTATAATGACTCTATAATGACTCTGTTTTAAGACTCCCTAATGATTCAGAGTCACTTTAGAATTGTAGGGAGAGTTATCTCAGTGATAGGGGCTGGACTCCCATTTGAGAGTTACAGTGATCCTACTTCTTCTCTTTGTGTAGTAAAAGTGCTTTTTATTGTGACCATGGCAACCAAAATCAACAAAACAAACTATATATTTCCACGCAAATGCATAAAAAAAATCACTAAATTTGTTATTTTTAATCATTTTTAGCATCAAGAGAAATTTGCAAGTAATTTCTAACCTTTTTGATGATTTTGTCCTGAAATATCGCTTTAAACATAATACAACTGCCATTACGCTCACACTCTACAGTCTACTATTCTTGGAACTATGTCATGGTTTCTATATAGGTCCCTAGTTTTGGGATTGTTTCTAGATAGATCTATGGTCAACCTTGAACTACAAAGATACATCCAACTTTAAGACTATCAAAATCCATGTGGCTTTAAAAAAGTAATTATGTTCAAGGTACTGGGGTCCTCTTCAAGTCTGTGTGTCTCTCTATATAGCTTATACACATACACGCTCTCTCTCCCCTTCTCCTCATGTCTCTCCCTCTCTCTTTCTCATTATCTTTCTCTAATTGCCTGGTATAATGTGAATTCAAAAGCTTATTCTCGCCATGAGAATAATTATACAGCCAGCCTACTAGCTCAGATAGTAGATCAATGGATCTTGAATCAGAAGGTAGGTATTTAGATTTCATATGGTGTAAGCGTCTTTTGTCATTGCCAGTGCCATTGCCAATGGCATGAACTACTGTAGACACGTAGAGTACCTACTATAATGCAGCTATACAGCATAAGGAATACTGGAAACCAAAAATACCTCCATTTATACTGTGCAGCTACAGCACTTACTCCTAACAGTACAGGTTCCAGCAAGTTGTTCAAACAATCTTAACAAAGTCTAGGTGATATAAAATAATACCATTGTCTCTTCCTCTGAGCGGCTTTGGTGAGATAATGCACACTTTATTATCATGAACGGGTAGGCTCCCTTGAAGTATGATCCTTTGCCATTGTATTTACAAAATATGGTCCAACTAAGAACATAAAACCTTCATGGTAGCGCATGCCAACTTGTCATTATCATACATCGTCTTAACAACTGATTCATCAACACGCCAGAGTTGACAATTCCACCTTAATGTTATTCTTACCTCAATGGTCTTCTAGTAATATACATATGACTGGTAAAACACACACCAAATACGTCGATAGATCTGACAATGCATCCAACTTTCCATCATCACTCGTCAACACTAAGATGTCTGTCTGAGAGAGGAGAAATCGAGATTTTTGGGCAGTGTGGTTGGAATCATAATATTCATTATTCTTATTTTCCGGTGTGACATCCCGTCATCAGTGTTATACTAAGGTTTCTTAATTCTGTAAATTCATGACGTAAGGTGCCGTCGAACGTCACAATGATGTCGTCAGTACGGGTCATGCTGCTGTCACAAATGACGTTGAGGTTAGCCTCACACCTAAACCCGTTAAACCTACATGAAGGAAATCCTCATGGTTGTCTTTGATAACAACTATTTTCTTTTTCATCTGAAGCATCGCTAATGCGTTTCAGTTTGCCTTTGACGTCTCAAGACATTAATGGACCAGAGTGGGCACATTTAGAGCTTCATCGTTCTATTGTTTCTTCACAATGATTGTAGCCAACACAATGGAAGCAAATCGCACATTTTACATACATAGTACATAATCGTACAATGTACCTATTTCTATAGCATTGTATGCATACATGAAAAGAATGCCCTTTGAATCGTACACTATACGATTCCATACTATGTCACAAGTACTCAGAATGTAGCAGTACACTGAAAGCCCAATGGGGGTCTGAAGTAGTCACTACTGGGCACTCTTGGGTGTTCATGGTGATGGTGACCAAGGAGGGTACCCTGGTGCTCACTAGGTGGTCATAATTATGTGATCACCCAGGGTGATCATGCTGAGCATCCCAGCAGATTATTATGTGATCATCTAGACAATTCTTGGCCCAATGCTTTGTGCCATTTTTTTTCTGTATTTAATGAGGTACCATAATTACATACCCCCCCCCCACCTCCTCTCATGATTAAGATGCATGAGAGGGCACCATATAGTCCCCATCATAGGTCCAATAGGGTCCTAGTGTGTACAACTAAATATGGCCATTCCTCACACATGTGCCTATGATTCAGAGACAAATGAGATGTCTCTGTTTACACATAGCTCTTCCTTTGATGAGTTTGCCATGATTTTCTTCCAAATTTACTAGAATCTCTAATATTACAAATATTCTTCTT